>OY284469.1:30871689-32071689 GCA_958336335.1 Dilophus febrilis | reverse complement strand
GGCATTTTACATACATCATTAGTTGTTAAATAATAATAATAATAAATACATATACAGACATAGAGGATAGAAATGTGAGTTGAAAATTTTACTTGAAATTATAAGTTAAATCTTTTAGCTTATTTCTATATATATAAATTATTTTTTATTATTAAATTATAAAATTATACCAATTTCCATTTGAATCAATAAAGAAAATATTTAAATAATAAAATATCATTAATTTAATTTTTTTTTATTTCCATTACCAAAAACATAAACAATACCAAATTCTGAATTTTGAACTGGTTTTGATATTTTTTTGTATTTGCAACTACAAAAATAGAATTTAACCAATGAAAATTCTCAACCGTCTTCAAAAAATAGATAGTAAATTATTTCAATGTCTGTGTTTTTCATTTTATTCCACTTTTTCACTGTGATTCATCTCTTTGATGTACATTTTCCAAGCCTTTTTCGAAAGGACAGGCGTCGTGTATCATCACACTAACTACTCTAATGCCTTGAAAAACAACATAACATAACATAACATAACAGAAAAAGGATGTTCTCGAACGCTACTATCAATCGTTTTGGTCACAACCATAAAAATTTAACATCTCTTGATTGATAAGTTTTCTTTTGAGTGTATAACAAATTACATATTTTTACTTGGTCTTTTTTAAGGGATGATTCGCTATATACAACAGTATAAATATATAATATTGATACAAAATAATGAATAAATATTATAAAATATAAAATAATCGAGTTTTAAAAACACTTAATAAAGTTTTTTAATTCCTTATTTTTTCACTGATTTTTAAGTAAAAAAAACATGATTTAATGTTAACAATAAAATTCACAAGATATTAAAAATCAAATCATATAATATATAAAATAACATCTAACGCATTCATTATTGATCGTAATAACAATAGTATAATATATACAGGAAGAAGTTTGGCGCTCAAAAAAATATTATACATATACATATGATATTTATTATATGTTAAATATATATTATATTTTTTTAAAGCCAAAAGGTAATAACAACAAAATCACGATTACAATATCAATATATATAAATATAATATCAACGAATTACATATGGATGAATATATATCCATAACTAAATAAACACAAATTTTTTGGGTTATTCAATATATTCGATATACCTGCGTAAAATGTAAGATACACAGGTACATTTTATTTAACAAAAAAAAAAAAATAAAAATACATTTATTGTTTCATATTTCGTGATGAATGATTATATATATATTTAGGTAAATATGAATATATATTTCAAAAAACCGGCTTATAAAGTGAACGGTAGCTGACATCAGATAAATGTGTTAAAATTAGCACCTTTACTAAAAAATAACGAAATAATAATATATATAGCAGTGCCAAGATTTCATATATACAAATGTGTGATTTTTATTTCTTCTTCTTGAATATCTATCTATATATAGTTAGTATATAATATACCCACACTTTGATAAACAACAAAAATGAATATCTATCTATATATATATTATTTACTTATAATTAAATAATTATTATACAGAAATTTAATAAAATTAATTTAATAAAAACGTAAAAACAAAATATTAAAATATATCTTTTACCTCACACAACAAAATTTTTATATATATATATATATTTCAATAATAAATTTTTTTTTGTGATGCGGTTATTTTGAATAATATATATAAATTAAAATTTACAAAATCAATATTTTTATCAACATCAATTTTGCACAAAATCTCAAAATAAATACAAATCAATAATCTGTCTGTAAAATTTATACTGTTTATAAATTATATATGAAATGAATCAACAAAAGATATATATAACAATTCCAATTTTTTTTTTCACAAATCAATAAATTTAAAATGGTTATTTATTTGTTTTTTTTTTTTTGAGTGTCCCGTCATCAAATACGTAAAAAATAAACGACATAAAAATTTTTATATTTACATGCAAAAACCAAAAAAACACATAAAACACCTAAAAAATATGTTATGATGTGATCGCATAAACTGAATAATAATAATAATAATAAATCTAATTTTTAATGACTTGTTAATAGTTTTTCTATATATTTACTACCAAAAAAAAAAAAAAAAAAATTAAAATAAAATAATATATCGTAAAATATGTTGTATTTTAATTTTTTTTGTCTAAATTTTTTACAAATATACAATCAATATGTAAATAGAATTAAATTTTTTTTATTTTATGACAACGTTAATGAATTGGTTAATTAACACACAATATAATTAATATAAATATTTGTGAAAGTTATAATTTAAAATATATAAAAAAAATTGTTTTGTATTGAAAATTTATTTGTCATATTTATATATAGATAAACCGATTTAATGTTTTGACAAAATTAAATTCAATTTAAATAATTATTTACGATATAATAGAGTAGAGGGTATAGAATATTCTGACAGGTCCGTGTGATGATTCAATATGCATAGAAATAAGGGTGGCAAAAAAATTGTTTGAATTATATTCGGTATATTTAATTTTTTATATCATAAGTGTTTAATGATTTTAAAAAGAATGGATAAACACTTAAATAAATGCATTAATATATATTAATAGAAAAATTATTTATACTTGTAAATGTTATTTATACATATATTTTTTTTTTAAATTATATAAATATTGTACAAATATAATAATGTTTTTTTATTTAAAGGTAAATAGCAAATCTATATACAGTGTATTTGTATATTTGTTATTAAATCTTTTAGAATGAATATCAATATTATATGTATCTATATATGGATATTTTAGAAGATATTCTTGTACCTATATAAAAAAAATGTTTATAATATACACGATCGTTATCGTATATCGTATGCATAACATTTTTTGTATATATGTTTTTATTATTATTATTATTATATAGACATTACATCGTAAATATTATTAGAGAGATGTAACACATTTCATCTATATATATTTTTATATTTTTTTATTAATATATTTTTTCGAAATAATTTTTCTATTAATTTGTTTCAGTATATAGATATGTACTGCATTATTCTCCTTCAAACTACAATAAATATTGACATAAAACGTCTATCACACTTACTTGTTAAAAAATATATATATATATTCACAGTTTTTCAAAAAAAAAAAAAAACGACTGACAAATGTATATATTTATAGTGGTGTGCCAAATAATAGATGTATAATTTAAGTATATCTAATATTTATAGTTATATTTTAAAGCTATGTCCGTTATATCCGTTGTAACGCGAAGGTGAACTTCAAACATTTTAAAACCCACCTCAAATGGTTCCTTTATATCTTAATCGTAAAAAAACATATTTATAAATATGTTTATAAAATGTATTATAAGATCCCAAATTTACATATAACAATCAGTTTTTAATATATGTATTGATTTGAAATTGATTCATTAACTTATTGGGGAAACCTCTTCTAATCAATATAGTTTTAAAAATCCGTATATAAAAATCTTTGAATCGATTTAAGGAATTGTTGGATTGAATATAAATTTCAAACGTTCTAAATTTTGTTTTCTCCACGAATAATTATATAGATCCCGTTTTGCGATTTTAATATCAGAATGAAACAAACGCAATATAGTCTATAGCAAATATTCCATTCCAAGAATCCGACTGTCCAATATCATATATTTAAATTATAATTGCGTTGTTCCTCTGTTTCAAGCAAAAAGCAATCGTATTTAATTATCATAAAGGACAAATGTTTTCAATCAACGATATAGGGATCTTCTTCTATAGTGACTTTTTACGGTATAGTTCATAAAAACGCAGATCTGACATCCAACTCTGACAAAATTTTGATTTTGTGCGGGTTAGAATTCTACTGAATACATATTAATTTTTTTAATCGAGTTTTCAATATATTATTTTAGAATCTAAATTTCTCAAATAGTTATATAAATTTTCTCATAATGTTGCCCGATCGTATACAATTATTTACTGATACTCTGAAAAACAGTGAATTAGAAAATCAACAATATATAAGAAGAATGTTTTTTTTTGTTAAGACGCCTAAAATAAATCGTTGGTTTTATGCAGATTAAATAAAATATAACTTCCAAAGGTAGAATAATACGATAGATATGCATCTTTTTTATTTATAAAATGAAAAACAACAAAATTTCAAAACCATTATTTTAGATATTCCCTTATTGTTGTTTTCCTCATTTAATTTATTTTTCAGTTCTAGAATTTATCACAGATTCATATTAAATGATTTGCAATAGTCAAATTTATACATTAAAATTCTGATCCATTTATAAAAACTAACAGTTTTACCACTTTTACGTTTTACCAACCGTTTTTGCTGCGGTTAATACGTTTTATTGGATAATTTAATTTTAGAAATTCAATTAATTGTAAATTTCTTAATAGATAGATTTCCATATACGTGGTAAGTGGAATCGAGGATGATAAGGTTTTCGTTTTACTGATAACTATGTAGAGTGATGTTAATTGAATTCAATAAGAAATCCTTTAAAACTTTTAGAAAGAAATAATCAACATTATTTATAGATATTATGAACAATTTTTTCATCTAGTTTTATACATAAATTTGTATACATGGTCTACGGTATATCATTCTAATGCCGTTTAGATATTTATGCCAATAAAACATACAATATTATATACAAAAATTGTGTTATAAAACAGGAATATAAAGATTTTTGTTTAAAAATTTTAAAGTACTTATATTATCCAATCAGAATAAACACGAAACAGTTACATTTGAGCTACGATATTAGCCATTTACCTTAATATCTTATATCTGACCTGAATCTGAATCGGAAGGATCCAAGGATTTTTATTTATAAGAAAAAGGGAAAACTATTACATTATATACTAAATCTTTTCAGCGGATCTATATAATGTTAAAAATGTTAATATAAAAACAACATATTTTAACTATACGCAGCGTTTAACTTGTCCGATAATGTAAAAATATTCCATTTATTTTTTCATATACGCGTATAACTTTTTATAATGAATGAATTTTCTATTGTATTTATTTATATATGTACGATTTTTTGTTATTTAAAAATATAAAAACTTTATTTTCTTATTACAAAAAAAAAAAAGAATCGCCATAATAATAAATAAGAATCTTATATATACATGATCGCATATAACACATATTATATATAAATATTAATAATTAAATCAAAAGTCTATGTATATTCACTATTCAATTTTTTTTTTATGAATGCAGACAAATATAATAATTTTTATATTTCTGAGGCAAAACTCAATATATAGAATTAATTAATTTCAAATAAGTATATGTAGGTGAAATGATTTAACTTTGATTTTATATATGATCATATGTTATTTATATGTAATTGAACCACGCGTTCAATATTGTATTGTACAAGGTAATATTAAAACAAAAACAAAAACAAAAAATATTTATATAGATAGAAGCATTGAAAACGATTGTTATAATATAGTATTTTATTGGAAACATCTGATGTATAAGTCAAATTAAACATTATACAGCAGTACTGTGAATTAAAATCATTTTCCCTCGTGAAAATTAGGAAAGATTAATGTTAAAAAACTAAAAAACTGTCTCTAAAACAGCCTTCCTTCCTTAAAAAATGAAGGAAAATTAATTGTAATGAAAAGCTCACATCATTTATCTAATATATAAACTAATAAATAATAATGGAAATCGGATGCGATATTTCATATTTGTTTATAGATAATAGTTCAGTCCTCTGTTCGAATATATGACAAAATGGAAAGAATTTCTTAGGCAAAAAAAAAACAAATATCCTTTACATTTTGTTTAATGTCCTTTTTATTACATATGTATAATTATAAATGTCGTTATAACGAAATGGAATTTTTGATTCACTATATAAAAAATCAAGATAATTTTGAATGTTTGTTTTTAGGAAAGAATTTTCTGTATGTAAGGTTTTTTTTAATAAAAATATATTTAAAAGGAAATGATTGTGTTTAAATTTTATCTCTCCATAATAAATCAAATTTTATTGATATTAGATTCATTATATAAATAAAAAATATAATTGAATATATGAATTTACCTCCAAGATTTGCTGAACTAAGATTGTTCAGCATATTTGCTGAAAAATTTCTAATCGTTAACGCCGACAGCTTGATGCCGTTTTTATTTAATTTTTTATTTGTCTTTTATATTTATAATTATATTTGATTCCCAAAATCACATATAGGATAATTATTGTTTTTATTATAGTTTATACATCATATATTATTTGTTTTTATAATTGTTTTCCATATTTATTAATCCATATTTATTAATCACATATTTTTTTTTTATTTATATTAAAAATTATTGATTTAAAAAATTTTTATTTAATTCACCGCAGCTATACCATCACATAAAAATACATAATTCGAAACATACTTTTATTTATTTATTTATACTTAAATAATTATTATTAATATTTATATTGTTAATTTTTTAAATCACTTTTTAAATTATTACTATTACAAAAAAAAAATACATAAAAACATTTTTTATTATTAATTATCGAAATTAAAATATATATATATGAATTAAAAGTAATTAAATGTAAATAAACAAAAAATAAAATCATTTATTTATTATTACATTTTTATTATTACAATTGAAAAAATAAATATATATATATTTATTTTATATATATTCAATTAGATATGTTTATAAATGAAAAAAAAAAAATAAAAATACACGAACGCAATATATCTATATATATAATTATCATTACTTTAAATGAATAATTTGCACATTTTACAAGTCAATTGATTAATTTTAATTAATTTAGCTTATTTAGCAGCATTCATATATATATATATATATATATATATATATAAATTATTATTATAATGTTTATAATAATAATAATTACATTTTTATATACTATACTAATAAATAATTTATGTATATTGAGAAATGAAAAAAAATAAATAAAATTTTACATTATTGATTTTTTTTTTTTTGAAACATTTATTATGAGAATTAAAAAAAGGTGTGTATATAATAATTTGTTTTGTATATATACATACAAAAATTTTAATATAATTGAATCAATCAATATATATATATATATATAATAAGATTATTTATGGATATAATAATAAAAAATTAATTATGAGAATTAATATTTAATTTATATAAATATAGAATTAGATTAATTACATTTATATATATAATTTCTGTAAATAGTGTTTGGATGGCGCCGTTAACGCATCATATTATATTAATTTATTTTTTAATGATCGATAATTCGATTTTGATTGAATATTAAATTAACAATAAGTTAAGGATTTTTAATGGACATGTGAATTTATTGATTTATTTGAAATCGCATCATTAAACTTTAAAAATAATATTTATCTATATGCATAAAGATGATGGAAACAATGAACTAAATCAATAAAGTGTGCACATAAAAAAAATATAAAAAATAAACAAATAATTAAATATATACACAACATTATTTATATATATATATATATATATAGATAATATTATATATGGTTTATACTATACATAAATATTAACCTTAAACTTGTAAACACCCTTAAACACTTATTAAGTTTATTTATATATATATATATATATATATATATATTTATATATAAATGTATATTAAATTAATTAAATAAAGAACTAACAAATTTAATTTATTAAGAAAATTGATCGTGTGAATAATAGATATGTATACCAAATATAACTATCTATATATGTATATACATAATATTATATGTATAGCTATATGACACAAACATTCACATTGATGCTTCTATATTATATATAAAAATAACCAAATGTATAATAAATTTCACTTAAGTTATGAAAAACCAAAATAAAAAAAAAAAAATCGAATGTTTTTCAACACACTAACTAACTACACGATATCTGTTAACGCACTGTTCAGAATTTTCACTATATAGGAAAATATTTTGAAGCCATCACATCCCATATAACTATATCTATATATATACACAATAATATTATTGTGCTTTGCCATATAGCTATATCTATATGTATATATAAGCATACAATTTGAATGAGATAACATACGTATACGTAAAAGTTTCATTGGTTGTTTAACTCTGTTCATATATAGCTGTGTGTATCTCTTCTTCATGGCTGCTATTTATACAATACAATTTTTTTTATATATATATATATGGAAACGTATATAAATGTGGAAGGTAGGGCATATAATTTTCATGATATTTTACTTTACTATATCTATACGTTTTTTTTTTCTTTTTATATTTTATGTTTTTCTTTATTTCGAGAAGGTTTTTCATTTTATATATAGTCAAATAATATACAGAAGAAATGCACATGTTTATATTTAATAAAAAAAAATGTATGCAATGAAAATGCAAATAGACAATATATGTATATAAAAATAATAATAATAAAAAAAACAATATACAAATTTGAATTTTCAATTTATTATTTTCAGAATTCAAATTATTCAAATTTAAATATATTTATGCATGTGAATAATTTCAATAAAAATTCTATTAAACCCTTTTTCTTGTACAATAATATTTATTGTATTTGCATATGTAAAAATAGATTTGTTTATATCAAAATATCATTTCAAAAAATATTATATAAATATTAAATATGTCACAGTATTTAATATATTGATGGAATTTTTCATTATGAAATTAATTTATTTTTTGTTTTTAATAAATTTTGACATCGATTTTTTCATTTTTCTTTTTCCAAATTTTTGTTTTTTGTCAAATAATATAATTTTAATGTTCAAATCATCACGTAATGATTTTTTTTTGCGTATTTTTTATTTTATGTTATTCAATCATTGGAAAGTATAAAAACAAATATTATATTCATAGGTATATATTCATGAAAAAAAAACTTATGATTAATCCGTGATTGTGTGGTGGATCTTTTTTTTTTTTTTTTGAGTAATTTAGTTATATGAATGTCAATTGATAATTAAACATTTTTTATAATGATTCCGCTTATATAATCTTAAGAAATTCAATGATATTATAAAATTTTATTTTTGTTTAATAACGTAATGTTAATGAACAATTTTTTGTGATAAAGAGAATTTTAAAAGACTGTTATTCTTTGCGGGGTTGTAAGGATTCTATGATCAATTTAACATCGAATCCAATAAAAACTCAGACATCGAACCCGACTCCGACTCCAACAGGTTCGAATAAGACAGAATTTTATAACATTTGAAATGAAATAAATTTTCCATAATAATTTTAGTTATAATTCATAATGAATTAAAAATGCGATTTAATATCAAAACGGTTATGCGGTTAAAACGTTTATAAGTTAATATACTATATTTTACATTTTCCATTTAATGGAATTATATATTCTTTAATCCATATTAGTATTTACTTTAATTAAGCTATACTGTCATATAATTAAGCTATTGAAGCAGGTCATTACGTACACGGGTTTTCCGAGATACAATAAAAATATGCATATAATGAAAAATTAATTAAAAATACTATAACATATATATCCAACTATAAATAAATTGTACGAAAATAACTTTCCAATTATGAAAAATATACAATAAACACAAAAAAAATTATCAAGATTGTCAAGTATATGAGAATCTTCAAAGTGATGTATGGAAAAAAATAATTGCTTCCATTGGACAGAAGCGAAAAGTATGGTGTGAAATATCCTATATTGAAGATCGGGAGTTCAACGTAGTAACACACCATCTATTTGTTGATTTTAAGGCCGCATACGACAGTGTTATTAGGGAAAAATTATGGCGCACGATGGAGGAATTTGGATTCCCACAAAAATTGATAGCCATGTCAAAACTAACACTGACGCAAGTTACATCTCAGGTACAAATAAGGGGTATCAAATCGGATGCATTTGAAACCATTGACGGAGTACGGCAAGGGGACCCTTTGGCTACATTGTTTTTCAATGTTATATTGGAAAAATGTATAAGGAGGACGACCATTAACACCAGCAGCACTATTTTTACGTCATCTGTTCAATTACTCGGCTATGCCGATGACATTGACGTGGTGGGTAGAAGTATGGGTGCCATTAAAGAAGCGTTCTTACTAATGGAACATGAAGCTTCGGAAATGGGATTAAGGGTAAACGAGGAGAAAACCAAGTATATGATCGCACCAACGAACAGTAGGTTTATGGCACAACATCAAAGCGTAGCAATTGGTCAGAACAAATATGAAACTGCGGACAGGTTTAGCTACCTTGGAAGCAGCATAAACAGCGAAAACGATATAGCGGAGGAGGTTCAATCCCGGATTGCTTCGGGAAACAAGGCCTTTTACGGTTTACGAAAGATGTTCTTCTCGAAGACATTGAGTAAAACATTAAAACTAAAGCTATATCAAACACTGATTCGACCAATTGTGACCTACGGTTCTGAAACGTGGTGCATGACACAGGCCACCGAACGGCGACTTGGAGGGTTCGAAAAGAAAATACTACGCCTCATCTTTGGACCGACAAAGGAAAGGGGATGGTGGCGTAGGCGGTTCGATTTCGAGCTATATAAACTATATACCGAACCCGACATCGTTCGGTGCATTAAGATTGGTCGCCTGAGGTGGTTTGGTCATGTGGTTCGAATGGATGGCGATCGTATACCGTCAAAAATGCTGGACAGTAAGCCGGGCGGATATAGGAGTGTAGGAAGACCGTGGGGTAGGTGGAAAGATGAAGTAGAAGTGGACCTTCGGGCCCTCGGCGTTTCCGGCTGGCGGACGTTGGCGGTAAATAGGTCCGGTTGGAGGAGGCTGTTAATGGACGCCAAAACCAATTGTAGGTTGTAGGCGCGCAGAAGTAAGTAAGTAAGTAAGGAGATCGTATATCTTCACGATAGCGTAAATGGGTTTCGCTCAATGATCATAAACTAGATATAGTTATATAGTTATGAATCTTTCTGTACGTATATCCCGAACTTAAGTTCTCTTTCGGATTTAATTAACTAAATTATTTCGAATTTAAGCTCGGTATTTAAAACCTGCGGGATTCTCTAGTTTATAACATTAAAAATAAACCTTTGAATATCATACAAAATGTTAATCAATTCATTTTATTCCAAAGGGGGGTTGATATAGAGAACAATAAAGCCTATATATATATATATTATAGACTTCTTTTGAAAATCCGACGTTTCTTCATCAAATTCGTAATCTAAATGAAAATTTTCTATGTAAAATATGTAAATCAAAGTCCTAAAAATCCATAAATATATATATTTTTATTTTTATTTTATCTATGTACATATTTGAATCGAGATATATGCAAAGACAAACAATTAAATATTGTATATAGGATAAAAAATAACTTGAATTATTGGAACTGCAATATCTATTATTATCTTATTGTTATATACGCCAAATATAGTGATATAATTAAAAAGCAAAATTAAATGTTGTAATCAATCAATCCGAAAAAGTATATAATATCTATATTTACACTTTAACATCTGCATTTACATTTGCAGATTAATTATATATATACAATCCTTTATCGGAATATATATATACATTTATATATAATATATAATATGATACAATAAAATATATATTATATTTATATACATATATATATGTGTTAAATATTGATTGAATCTGTACAGAGTGTGCTCGGAAAATTCACGCAGGTATACAAAAATATATAAATAACATATATTCATATTTATATATTTGTGGAATAGGTAAACAAAAATACATAAAATACCATTTTTGCTAAACATGAATTTTACATCAAAGAATTCCAAATATTATTAAATAAATAGTTATGTGCTGTATATAGAACCAACAAAATATTTACGTTGTTTGTGCATAAACGGACAAACGTTTATATTGTGACCGTTTCAATTTCTATCATCTACTACACACACACACAATATATGTCCATAAAGTCACGTATTCGTAAAACAGGCTGTTGTACAAACAAACCTAAATAATAAAAAAAAGCAAAAAAGAAAAACCAAAACATAAAAGAAAAATATAAGCGGAAGTATTCTTCTATTCTTGAACATTTTCTTTTATAGATATTGTATATATATATATAATTTGCATACCGAATAATAAATATATAAAATAAAAAAAAAACCCCATAATAATAAAATTAATTTAAAAATATTTCCATAAGTTATTTTTCAGTGAAAACACTTTTATTATACGTAGATATATCTACAAAACAAAATATATAGTTGATATCTAAATGTACATAAATATGCAAATAGGTAAGGTACAAAACAGGTATAAAAATTGATAAATATATATACGCAGATATATCTCTATAGTTTACTTTTTCATTTCTATGGAATATTTTTATATTATCCTTATTCATCTCAAATTAAATTCAATTATTGTGTGTGTAAAATGTTATAAATGTGTTATTATTATTGTGGCCCCTCCTGAATCCCCCATATCAATATATATATATATATGTATGAATTTTTCCAAACCAAGATCAGATAGATATAGAAGAGTGAAGAGCACCCATGTATAGAATCCATTTACAGGCGTGGTAAATTATTAAATGGTATGTATATTTTTTACATATATAGATATATTCAACAATTTCATGCTCTTCAAATCTATATAGTTATATTTATTTATTTATATGAATATATGTTTGGATATATTTACTTTAGCGAAATGTGTATTTAAATATAAATATAGTATATAAAAAGTAGAAAGATATGCATATAGATTTGAAGTATAATGTAGAAAAATAGAAAAATATTTTCAATTTAATACTCGTGGTAGTATGTATTTTATTTATATATATATATATATATCCAACAGAAGAGTTTTTCCACGATTTTCTATACATCTATATGTTATATATATGTGTAAATAAAGGAATAAATTCTTTGTGAAGAAAATTCACTGAATAAATATATAGAATATATTCCTTTATATATCGTTATATTACACAATGGAATACCCGTATACATATTTTGTATATATGTTAATATATATATATATGTATATAGTTTGATAAATTTATATGAATTGGAATGTTGAATATTGAATTTTATATATGTTATGTATATATATATAAAAAAGGTATTATATATATATAATAATAATATAAAATGTATCCAATATATTAATACAGCAAAAGCGAATATATAACAAAATATTCATAAAAAAAAAAAAAAGAAAAGTAAAATAAAATGATTAAATTATATTTTGTTTTTGTGAAAGGAATTTTCGATTTGTTCGCATAACAATGTTTTTTTATTTTATGTTTCGTTTTTCTTTTTTCTTTTGTTAATTTTTTTTTATACTTTTCCTGCAAATATTTATACATTTTATTGTCATATTTTGTTTTGCCTGTTGTATATAGTATATATACATAAATGTACATATTTATTTATAATTATATTTCTCCTTTTATATTGCGAAAAGAATTCTTTCCGAAAATTCCGTATTTTCTGTTATGTTTTGTTATATATTTATATATTTATTCCTTAAAATATATACATCATATAAAACATTTATAGTATATATGCAAAAGCAATATATATATATATAAAATAAAAGCAAATCATACTCGAGAGATACCAGAAAATATTCGTATTTATCTATTCCATTATGTATATATATACCATTTTCATTTACCATATTCATATACGCGGAGGTATATATATAGATAATATTAATAATTTTCCAGAGAGAAAAAAAAATGTATAATAATATAAAGAAATAAAAATAAATATTTGTACAGCAAGTTATTTTTTTTTTAATATAAACGTCTATCTATAGAGCTATATATACGAAAGAAAATGTATATATAAAATAGGAATATTTTCAAATGATTAAAGGAAATGTTTTCTATATATAGTAAGTATACATACATCAGAGTTTCATCTTTTTTTAATATAAATTGTATCATTTTATTTTATTATATTATTTCTTATATATTTATGGTATATATATATATAGGTAAATGTATATATAAGAAGAATTGATGATATTTTCAATTATATGCGATAAGGACTATTATATATTTATTTTTGTATATTTTATATATATATATACATTCTTTGTATATTATTATATTTTCCTCCTGATGGATATTGTCAAATTTATTTATACTTGTATAAACATTATATACATATAACAAAGTTAAAGTTATTCCTATACACTAAGCACAACAAAAATTGGTGTACAAGAATTTTTTCATTTGTTATAATAAGTATTTATTTTTTTCGTAGAATGAAGTTATTAAGAATCTTACATTTAGGGTTGATTTTTGTTGTCTATGCATTATGTTGAATTCGCATTCATCACTGTGATTATAAAAATGTGATTTCTCAACGAACAAACATCTTGATTTTGGGTATATTTACCCAATCAAAGTATTAAGAACCAAATAGAATTCTATATATATCAAAATCAGCAAGAATTTATATATAGATTTGAAGATTTTATGAATGAGTACGCGAATTATTATTGTGCTTAAAATGAATTGGGTGGTGTATAAATATATAAATACATAAAACAATCAAAAAAGAAAATATATTTTATATATAAATAGACTATCCTCAAAAAAAAATCAAATATTTAATATTTAAGGACAATATATACCAAAATATATTAATATATAATATTTTCTATTAATTTTTAGTTATTTTTATTATACGAAATACTTTTTTATATATCTTATATATTATATTATTTATTTATAAATATAGATCAATCTATAACTATAGATTGATCGTCAGGGTATATTCGAGATGAATCAACCGACGATTGCGGTTTTAGCGTTCGGCAACAGTCAGATTATGTATAGTAATTGGTTGCATATATGTTTTATTCAGTATAGGATTTGAAACAACGACCTTAGAATTAGGAATTTCATTAGTTTTTTCATTTAAAAAATTCAAGATATATTGGAAGATATGTACCGATATTTTTTAAGATGTTTATCTTTAAAACGGTTAAGGATAGTATTAACAAAATGTGATTTTTAAGGTTCTACAAAATTGCTCACTCTTCAGCTTTAACATACTGAAAATTTTAAATCGATATGGAAATATGGAAAAGGTCAGATATTCTATTTTCTTATGCATCCAGATTTATGAAAAATGTAAATATTTTATTTCTCTTACAAAGAAATGGTAAAAAGATGCAAAAATTTAATAATACAATTTTGCATTTTATGTATTTTTTTTATATATCGATTTGTATTGGATTTTTTTATGGTAATTCTCATGATTCCAAAGGCCCCAAAGGATACTGCAGCATCTTCAGATACTTAAATCGGTATAGCATTTTATTATTAATCGATTTATCATAGATTAAAAATTATATAAACTTATGTTTTAAGGTGATTATTTATGAAAAACAAAATTCTTAAAATGTTTTGTAAATAGAGAATATGTTATATATTTTTCAATTCATCATAATTAATATAAATATAAAACTTATATTGTTAGATAAATAATACCACCACAATAAATAAAATAAATCGGTTTTTTATATAAGTAAAACATATTTATGTATATATATTTGAAAAAATATACATTGCGGTCAAATGCAACAAAATCCGATATTTGACGATTTTGAACATATATAATCTTGAAAAATTACTCATTATAACAAGTATATTAACAAATTTGGGTATTTAAACATGATAAAACGATTGTTCTATATATAATTAAGACATAAAATGACTTGAATCGCGTCTTAAATACCAAAACAATCGTAATAAAATCACAATAATTTGATAAATAATGGTTGATAATTTGTATATAAATTGTATACGCTGTTTGAAAAGAGGATTCTATGAGCTATATCGTATACGAAATACGATAGTACATTTATAGATATTTTAGAATTATATTAAAAGTTATATGTATATACAGAACAGAGATATACACACATTAATTAATATTCAACAGTTGAAATATTTGTTATTTATAAAACGTGTATAAGGATAAAAAAAAGGCAACCCTTGTAAAAAATTATAATATATGTTTTGTATAAATAAATAAAGTATCCTTTTTATTTTATTTTTTGTAATATACAATCGTATATGAAGGCTAAAAAAAATACTGAAAACATTTATGTATTTTATGTATGTGATGATAAGGCAGAGTTGATTTATGGAGAGATTTACTATACTTTATTTTATGAAGGATTTACCATAAACTTTCGTCGTTTTGCCTTTCTTTTTTGTTTTTTTTTTTAATATATATATATCTATATTTTTGGTTTTTCTTTCTGTGTGAAACCATTTTATATAAAGATATATTTTATCATATACATAGATTTATTTATACAACCATATATATTTATTTTGATATCATGATATGAAACACAATGAAAATCTTCCGTTTTTTATTTTTTTAGTTTTTGACTATAAATATATCAACATAAATCATACATATGATAACAATTTATTTGTTTAACACTTTTTGCAGAACATCTGGTATACAAAATAACATATTTTTATTCATCACAACGATTAATTTTTATATTTTTTTTATATCGGATATTTTGTGAATCTGTTTAAAAATGTATAAACATATAGTATAAATACAAATAATTACAAAATTAATTTCACATTCGATATATGTCCTTAAAACATTTAAATTCACTTAATTTTATTTGTATAACAAACTTAATAAATTATTTGGTAAAAAATATCTACATAAGTATAATATAAATGAACGTTTTGTAAACGTTAATTTCTTTTATTTTATATTGTGCAAGCAATAAAAATCTCTATATATATGTGAAAATATTTATATACAAGGGTTTATTTTATAAGTTAAAGCTTGCGATATATATATATATATATATACAAAATTTATATATTAATTTATATATGGTATACATTGGCACGCATTACAGTATTTATATTTATAGTGTATTAAAATCCTGTTTATGTATAGTTTATATACGACTATATATACGAAATTTCATATATATATAACATATGTATATATGTGTATATGCAGTAATAATAATAATAATGTATGTTTATGTTTTTTTCACACGTACTTTATATGTACAAAAGAAAAGGATGGTCGGAAAGTTTAATGCTTTGTTTGGTATAAAAATTAATAATCAAACTTTGAATATTTCCTTCAATATATATACATAGTTTTCTAGATGTTAATTTATAGTTTAGAACATTCAATTCAATGCTTTTTGAGATTGTAAATATAAGATCAAATCCTGTAATAACAAAATAAAGGATATGTTCGTAAATGCTTTCAAGAGGTTTTGTTGTATTATATATTTGAAAGCTCAAGATCGATAGCCGCTAAAATTAATCCATTTATTTTATTTTATAAAAAGGACTAAAATTTGAATTTAAAAACAAAAGCATTTGTCTTACAGTTGTGCGATATAACCTTTGTGTTTGTGTATATATAAAAGGTTATAGAGACATTTTTCCAAATAAACATTTAAAAGGACATTTAGATAAAAGTTGTGGAATAACCCCTCATATAGAGTTTGGTATATATACATTCATAAACATGGATTGGCGACGATTTTATATAAAAGCATAGTGTTGAATGTATATGGCTCCATTAAATACATTATATTTGTTTTCACATTATATATATAGTATTGGATATACATTACATTGTAAAAAATAAATTTCAAAATTAAATCGAATTTTTTCCTATATCTATTTATTATTTTTTTTAATTAAATAATTTTTTTTTAAAATATAGCAAAAACAAAATATGATTTTTCACATTTTCAATTTCAATAGTTTTAAAAATTGACAGTGTACGACGGATATAAAATAAAAAACCAAAGTCACAAATGAACATCCATCCGTACGTTCACCACATAGCCATATATATGTAATAAAAAGCTTAACCTAAATCTCAAAAATCGTGTAGTTTGTGGTTTGCTTATATCATATATTCATGTATATATATATATATATATATATAAAACATTGGGCTTTGAATTTTCAACTTATTCAACCGAAATATAGTCAATTCATGACCGATTTATTATATTATATTATATTACTATATTTATTATCGTTTTAGCATTATAAAAACGACTTTTGTTTTTTTTGTATATATATGTAATATAACTATATATGTAATATAACTATACAACTCTGTGGTGTAAATGTTAAAAATGCCAACCTAAAATTCTAACGAAATTTTGGGGTCGTGGGTTCGAATCTTACTGAATGCATAAAATATGTTTTGTGTTTTCGGTTATTTTTTTATTTTAACACAGAGTTGTTAACACAGAGTTGTATATTCCGCTTGCGGTTGGTCGTACGGCTAATTTCCGACACCGTAAAAGCCACAAATTAAGTAACTAATAACAGAAGGCTGTTGTTGGACGCTAAAACCAGATTGTTGGTTGTATAGCGAAAAATTTATTTATTTTATTTTTTAACTATATATAAATTGGAAAATTCATAAATGCATTTTATATATAAAAAATCTATATGCGGTTATATGTATTTATATAAAAGGGTCGGTACGCGATCATTGTCTATTTTCCAATATAGGATATATAGATGCATGGTTAAATATATGTATGTGTGGTGAAGGATAAAAATATATAAATAAAAAGGTAAACATTATGAGATCATTATATGATGATATTAAAAAGAATAAATTCTGGAAATGTGTTTTTAATATCATATTTAGAATTGAATTATGTCTTAAAAAAATCTTATAGATAGTCATTTCGAATCGGGGAAAACGTAGAAAACAGAAAAAAAAATTCTATAACATTTATTTATTTTACAACGATTGTTTTGCAATTATATTCGCATTCACTCATGTACAGGAATACGATATTTGATTTGATGAAATTTTGTTGAAAAATGAAAATTCGAGTTTTAGATATTTCCTTTCTAATTGAATCCACATTGAAACCAAATCAATTTCTTCGAATCTCGCATTTTGTATTATATATATATTTGAAAATTTAAGATTCTGTTTCATAAATTACTTTTAAATAACATAAAAAAAATCAAACAAATCAAAAACAAAGCGGACTTTTTTTTACCATCGGGTTAATAAAAACAAATGAAAATTAACCAAAGACAGAAAAAATTCATAATCTTAAATTTTATTCTATTTAATAACAGCTGAAATAAGAAACAGTAAAACATTTTTAAATTCATAAAAAATCCATTAACAAAAAAAAAAAAAGGACGAAATATGGAATAGTTTTCAAAAATGAATCTCACATAGTATTCTGCTTAATTAACATATAAATTATAGAATTAAAGAGGAAATAAATGACATTATATTGAGTTAATTCATTTTTATTAGTATATCAAAAAGAAATTCCTTGTTGTTTCTTAGATTTGTATATAAACCCATCACCGGTTTAAGTTTACCGATTTCGGTTGATCCCGCGTGTGAAGTCAACTAACACCAGATTTTAAAGTTTATCTATTTTTT
Source organism: Dilophus febrilis (assembly GCA_958336335.1). NCBI lineage: Eukaryota > Metazoa > Arthropoda > Insecta > Diptera > Bibionidae > Dilophus > Dilophus febrilis. The sequence continues at coordinate 32,052,242 of OY284469.1, read as the reverse complement.
AAACTATTGTCGATTTATTTCTAAAATAAACATTATAGATTTAACAATTTTGAGATTTCAAGTTTTTCAGCAAAATTAATTGCGGATAAAAATACAAATAAATATGTTTTCGATTTTATCGGTTCGTTATATACCTGAAAATAAAATAATTAATGTATTCAGTCTTTCATCAATTCTTTCATCACATAAATTGATATAATTTAAAAAAAAAACTTTATAAAACGTGTAATGCATGCCGCCGTCTCATCATACACCTTTAATAAATATTTTTATATTATACATTTTCCAACAAACAAATATTCATTAAAATCACAGATTTAAATTGATATCCTCACAGAGTTATTTTATTATGCGATATTGTTATACAAATTTATTTATTCATTATAAATATATATTTATCTAAATATCAAAATCAAAAACAAAAAATTAATAAAACAAAATATAATAAACGTATGTTTCAGGTATTTTCACTTAATTTATTTTCATCCCTTTATTTTTTTATTTAAATCTATTTTTATTATATTTTTATTTATATGATAAATAAATTTATACATTTTTAAATACAAAAAGGGTCCGACGTAAATATATAAATAAAAATGTGGATGATTTAAGAAAAATTCATTATACATCGCAATATCATTTCATATCAAAAATTATATACATTATATAACTATATATAAAGGTATATATTTAGATATAAAATTAATATGAAATACCTTTTTTATTTTATTATTGCTTTTTTTTTATATACATACATATTTAAGTGTTTCATATTATATTATTTGCAATGAAATAAAATAAATAAAAAAAATTAAATACAATTACAATTATTGAAATATTGAAGTGTATTTATATACTATAAATACACGTGCTTGTATATATAGATTTATATTATTTTGATTACATTTTTGAAACCTATATATATTTTTATTCACAGACAGAGAGTAATGAAAACCTTTGGCATTTGTTCATGTATCAATAATTGATTCCTTGATGTATGGTATGTATGTAAAATGAAATATTTTATCATATATCCAAAATGTATAAAGGTAAAAATTCTTTCAATGATTTTATTTGATTTTTTTTTTTTTTTTGATAGATATGATTTTTAATTTAGGAAAAAAAATTAATTAAAAATCATAATCCATATAAAAGAATAGTATAATATATAAAATATTTATTAAATGTTAAAGGAACTTAATCGTAAAACAATTGATTTTTAAATGCTCATCAGAAATAGAATTTGGTGATATTAATTACTTTTTTGCTTGATTTTTTAATTGTTAACATTTCCAGAAAGAACGTCTTTTATTATTTATATATATTATTATACAATAGTAAAATGGTTCTTTTTTATTGAACCCAATTTAATTGAATTTTGTTCACTGCCGAATGAAAGCTTTAAATAAAAGAAGATCAATGTAAAAAACCAGAACACCAATAAATTAAACTTTAACCAATTCATCAGGTTTTGCATTTATATTTAATAGAAATTATTTTAAATTTATTTTATTTAGAAGAAATTATTATTTATTATAAATCATTGAAATTTGAACAATTACTCATCATCATGATTAAAAATAAAAAAATTAATAAAAAAAAATAAATTGTTCGCTATACAATCAACAATCTGGTTTTAGCGTCCAACAACAGCCTTCTGTTGTTAGTTTCTTAATTTGTGGCTTTTACGGTGTCGGTAATTAGCCGTACGACCCACCGCAAGCGGAAAATACAACTCTGTGTAAAAATTAAAAAATTACAACAGTTAATATTAATGATTTCTAATTCCGGTAAAAGTCAAAGGCACGAAAAACCCTAGGGCTTCTTAAAATTAATGTTGTCATTTTATAATACGCAGCATTTAGTTGTTGAATAATAATATTAATAATACCTAATATATTTTGTTTATGATTCCTTTAAAAAGATCATGGCAACGTCTCATTCAATGCATTTATAAAAATCTTTATTACACATAATAAAAACGCTATAATATCTATAATAAAAATTTTCTTACGTTTATGCGATTAAGATTTTTTTTAGCCGATTCTTCAAAATACAATAGTTCACTAAAGCCTATATATGATATAGATCCATTATCATATAAATCATTTACATATTTGTACAATTGTACAGATAACAAAATATATATGGCTTACAATCGGCAACGATATATAGAGAGATATATAATTTATAATATAATACAATGATATATATGTAAATAAAATTGAAAAGATTCAATCATATTCATATTCAATCATATTCAAGCATATATTAGATTCTAAAAAATATAATATTAATATATTGTTTTGATATTATTATATATATATATGTTATATATATTGAGATAACTCTATATATATATATATATATAATAATAATTAAGAATAAGTTAATTTTCCAGTAAATGTCAAATTTTGACTGATTACAATTTTTGTAATCTATCATTTGATTTTGAATTTGAATTAATCTTGTGTGTGTAGCTTTTCATTATACATATATAACATATTCTATAAATACAAAAGTATAAGTAAAAGATAATAAAATAGGAAAGCACAATACGAATTCATATATAAAACATTTTGGGGAAAATCCATTAAACGATATATAAATATATAAAATACATTTATACATTATATGAATATATATCATTTTGAATCTCTCTGTTATATAACATATATAACATAACTATAATGGATGAAATAATATAAATGATATGTTATATATTTTAAATAATATAATAATATATTCGTTTTTATTTTAATATTTATATCTATATATGAATATTTATGCATATAATTTAATATGTACTTATATGTAATAGACGAAAAAAAGATAAACTGGAAGACGCGCATTGTAAATATTGGTATAGTTTTTTTTTTTTTTTGGATTTATATTATATAGGATATGTATATAATTTTTCTAAATGTACAAAAAATAATATTTGTTTTAAGAATATATAAAGTGTGAAAAATAACATATAATATGATGTATATATATACGCTGAAAGCTGCTGTATTTGTTAAGGTATTTTTTGTTTTTTTATTTTTTAATATTTCTTGTTTACCTATACGTTTTAGGTTTTATCATGATTTATATGAAAATTAAAATTATTATGATTAACAAATATTATTATATAAATCCTGTGATGTTTTTTTTTTAATGTAATCCTTTTTGATTATTCATCGTCGTTATGAAGCCTCGCATCGTATTCAATATATCCTTAATACTTATAAAGACAATGCACGCGAAACAATTTTCCAAATTGGATAATTAAACATTGTCCTGATCCCAAAATTTTCCAAATTCCAAATACACGAAAATAATTTTCTTAAAATTGGTAATACATTTTTTTTTGTTTGCGTTTCAAATTTGATTTTCAAACATTTGAATCGTTTTTGCTATATAAATATTATAAAAATCATCTTCAGATACCATTCATCTATCAGATAAAACGATAAAAATTATATATTATATATTTTCGTGCTATCGTAAAAACCTCTGTAAAATATTATTCATTTTAAAAACCATATATAATATATACAAATTGTAGTTTATACACAAAAAAAATCATCAAATACTCGACATCTGTTTATGAAAAATAAAGAAATAAATTTTAAGGGGTATATTTTGAAAATGTATGCACGAATACAACAAGGATAATAAAATATACAAGCAGGATAGATTTTTAGGTAATAAAGAACAAATGTACTAAAATATATATGATGATATATAGCGAGGGTTTATTTCTATAGGTCCGAAAAAGGGATAATTGGAATAAAGAAGTAAAATCAAATTCTATATACAGATTTTCCAAATTTCGTTTAGTTTTTTCATAAATCATTTTTATTTTTTCATTTAATATTTTTACCAAAAAAAAAATAAAAATATTATTATGTTATTTGTCCATTTCATTTCATTTCGTGATGAATTTAATAGTTTTATTTTATTTTATATTTTCTAATAATATTTATGTATTTAAGATATTATTCAAGGGTGCATAGATAAAAAAATGGTTAATTTCCTTAACGAAAATGTTTATCCTGTAAAGGATATTAATTAATATAAAGATTTTTCAACGCTTGAATTAGATCTCTGCAGAATAGAATAGATTTTGAATTGTATTGTTGATTAGCATAGATAAATCAAATAAGATTCTATTCATTGTTTTTTGAATGCGACATGAAATATTTCAATTTTATTTATTTCTTCGGTAACTAATGGTCCAATTAAATATAATTGTCCTGTTAGGGTCTGTGAGGAAAATAAAAATCCGACCAATGAGAGATTCCTTCAGCGCTTGATATAAGTTTCGCATCAAAGAGACAAAGTGACATGAATTTCTTTTTGGAGTGTATGTAAAAGAAAATATGTAAATTTTCTAATCCAATTTTTGTAGATGACAAATTGGTTTTTTTTTTGTAGAAAATGTTTTTAACCCGTTATTATATCATATATAAAAGCATACAACAAGTGAGTATTATACAAAGACTAAGGAGTTATTTCCGAGGTTTTACCGGCGCTAAACCAATTCTACCTTAGCAACGAACGAAAAAAGATGTGAAAATTGTTAAATAATAACCGATAATTGTAAAATTGATTCTTGAATTGATTTGAATTAAAAATTACAAATTGCATATATATAATCATAATTTAATAAGAAAATTTTCGCTCTACAATCGACAATTGGTTTTAGCGTTCGACGACAACGATATATATACAATATGTTTATACTTTTAACAATTGATCGACAGATGCTTTAAATAAAAATTAAACGTTTTCAATCGAAAATTTCATATCTATATACACATCTAGATCTAGAAATATATATATATATATATATGTAATATCTTGAAATATATTAATATTGATTGTTAATCGATAATTTTCTTTAGATATATATGGAAAGTTTTTCTTTTGTATATTTATAGTGACCATTCAATATTATAGAATTATTGACTTATTTAATATTCATATAAAAACCAAATACAATAAAATAAATTTGATTGATTTCGATGGTTATAAGAAAATTGAGATGGGATTTACTTACAATTAGTACAGCTGCAATACCAAAAAAGGACGATTCAGTAAAATGGTTTGATATACATTCATTCTACAATCAAAATTTCAAATAAATTTAATAATTTTTCTGTATATAAATAACAAACTCATGTTTCAAAAAAAAAAAAAAACTTATATTATCAAATTACATATGATATACATGAAAGGTATATATATTATGTAAAATACGATTAAATTTTCCAAGAATTCACATATAGCTTTTCATTATATATAAATATATTTTTTTTTTCATTATATATTGAATAATAATTTATTATACAAGGTACTTATTAAAAAAAATAAATAAATATCCTTGTCATAAATTTTTAATATATCCACCCAAAAAAAAAATAAAATAAAAATTAATATTTTAAAATTAATAATATTAAAAATCTATTAAATAATCCTAAATTATAACATATATATATATAAATATATTTGTCGTCGTAAATTATATTTGTATATACAAATTTAAGTACAAATTCTCTTTTTTTTTTTTTAAATGTAACCAATTTAATATACATTAAACCTATAATTCAGATTTCCTATTTGTCCCATTTTAATGTACACATTCATATATTGATGATATATATTTAAATAGACATCATGCTGGGAAAATTGTTAAGGGCCGCTTTCCCATTCCCCTCATACATACACATCCTATATCCATCCATGAATTCAAATTTATACTATGTATATATATATATATATATATATATATATTATAATAATAACAAAATATATAATTGTAAAATGTTAACAAATAAAATTGAATTGAAGTCTATATGTGGTATATATCGTATATCTATACAATATACATAACATAATAAATGTGTTTATTATCAACTAAAATAATATACAATATATACATACATTGATCTTGTTTTCCTTATTATATTATACGCTCAGCTATATACTTATTATTTATTTATATTATTTAATATATGACAGATTCAGGTTCTTTCAATAGAGATGTTATCAAATATAATTATGTATATATGTATATTATTGGATAAAAATGAATTCATATATTATAATATACACAAATGCAATGTATTTCTATATAAATAATTATCGCATTCATTATACTAACTATGCATATAGTATAATTAAATTGTAATGAAACCTCAAAAATTATCATTAATGCCAAAAAATGTTTTCAAATTATAATTAATAATTAATTTATGAATTTAAAAATATAACCAATTATCATTTAGAAATTACAATATCCCTATATAATTCAATGAAAATATAAACAAACTTTGGAATAGACGTTTTGTCTATGAATTATTTCCCATATAATAACATAATTCAAAAAAAAAAAAAACAAATGTTTAAATGTTTTCAAAAGTGCAACGATGCGAGAATTAAATATAATCTTAAAATATAAATATATATATAAACAACTTTTTAATAATGGCCTGTGTTCACACCTATATATGGGATTATCCTTTATACTATATATTTATATATATATATATTTATATCCCTGCTGTATATATATTTATCAATAATATATTTAATAAGTGTAACCTAAATGTTAAAAAAAAAAGCATGTGCTACATATAAACATGATACGCATAAATGGATATATATACAAGGTGTAAAAAATGTGAATAGATTGACAGGCGTGTTGTGGAGTCGGAGTGGGAGTCCGAGTTGATGATTCAATGACATTTGAGACATTTATTTTAACTGACTCCTAGAAACCCACAGTAATTATCAATTACATTTTATCATTTCTTTGTAACATAGATTTCATTCGTTTGTGATTTTTTTTGTTTTTTACTCTTAAAATATTAAATTAATCATTTTTTTTAAAAGACGCTTATTAAAAGGATAATACATTTCTTTCCATTTTCCAGAAATTGAACACATTTATTACCCAAATGTCGGTCGTTCGTAAAGGTTTATGGTTCAAATCCAATACTTTGTATTAAGAAAATGTTTCTATGTTTTTTTTCGAATCGAAAATTCTAATCAGATTTATTATAATTTTCTGACGCCATGGAATCCAAATGCCAAATCTTCTGTGTATATAAACTCTTTTCTGTATAGAAAATCTTAATTAATTTTCCGATGGTTTCAATAAATGTCATTTATTCTATACCAGATATATGGAGGAATTGGAATTTTGTGAACAAGTTAATTGTAAATTTTAATTAAGTTAAAAGTTAATTGTTAATTGTGTAGTTAATGAAACATGCATCTACAAATTCTGACAAAATTTTAATGGCGTATTGGTTCGAATTCAATACTGTATATTATAAAGACAATTTTTCTGTTATTTTCGGATCGAAATGGGGATTACAATAAGATTCAATGTAATTTTTTAAAGCTATTGTAAATCTTATAGCCAAATTAAACCCGTTTGTTCAAATAAACTCTTTTGTTGTATTATATTCTCCAATGGTTGACAATTCAACATTTTCATTAATTCTCCGAATCTCTGATCTAAAGAATTAATTTTTTTTTCTAAACAAAACCATATCGCATATTAATGAATTATTGTTAATCAACGTAGAACTTATAATCAATATAGAACTTATTGCACTAAATTTTTTGAATTTTATGAACACATTTATGGAATTTATAGACGAAATATTCATGTAGATATAAAAGGACTTTATGAATGTCCTTAAAGAGAATTAACACGTGATTATCACTCTGTATATATACTCATGTAAATCAATATGTGTATATAATATGAACATATATATATATATATATATAATAAACGTTTTCTTTCTTAATATTATGATATAAAAATCGGATACAATTATTCGATATATATGGAGTTTATATATATATGTTATATATTTATTTATGGAATTGAAAGAAAATATATATATGTGGTTTGACAACAATAAAATTTTGGTTGTTTTCAAAACAGATTCTTTTTTTTTGTATATACCTATAATATCCTTATATGTATATTTAAAAAAAAATATACAATAGAATTCATATATACGTATATAAAGTATTTTAATGAATTGAGATTTTGTATATTATATATTTATACAGAATAAAAGAAGGAAAATAATAAGAATAATACAAAAAAAAAACACGGGTGTTAAGGACATATAATTGCAGAACATTTTTAACTTAACAAAAGAGGATAATATATAATACACTTTCAAATATATATACAGATACAGTTTTTATTAAGTTTGTTATATGAGAAGAGGCGGTAAAATTAATAGTAGGGATTATTTGTTATTAGTCTTATTATTATTATTATTATTACCACTCTATTATTATTGTTGTTATTATTATATTATATTTATTTGTATTGAGTTTGAAATGAGTTCATTTTTAGCATCTCAATATATAGAAAAAAATTTTTGTTGTTTGCAAAATGCGATATATATACAAACACATTTTTTGATGTAACATTGTTTGACATATTCAGTGAATAATATATTTAAGAATAATATATAATATAAGGATCTATTATTTCTTGGTTTTTTTAGTCCCTTTCTGTAAGAAATTTTTCATTATATACTGAAAGATAAAAATCTCTCATTATAAAATATATCAGAAATTTTTTATTAATTATTATAATAAATTATATTAAAAAATTTAATAACTATTTAATAAAATCATTTAAAAATCTAAATTCATGCTTTAATAATTTACAGGTTATAATCGCATTTTAATTTTATATTTTTAATGTTCATCATATATACGATTAATTTATATATTTATACATGCACGACTAAACTCCCAAAAAATATTTAATTTGTTTAAGTACATATATGTATTATTAGTATCCTGCTGAGAGACCAAAATGAACTAGATTTTTTTGTATTTTTTTGAGGATTAAAAAATTTTCAATATATTTTTACACGTATATTTATGTAGCAAAAATTGAATTGATGTTCTTTTTTATATCTATTTATATATAATAAAAAAAATAAATAAACACATAAATATATTTCACATGGTAAATTTGTTACTAAACAATAAAACTCACACTATTATTTATTTTGTTTGGTTTTTTTTTTTTTTTTGCTATTAAATTCATTTTATAAATAAGTAAATTTTGTATTTAATATTTTGAATTGATATAAAATTAAAAATGAAAAAAAAAATCCCTATATGAATGGAAAAAATCCAAAAAATTATAGGAATTTAAACACCTCTCTGGTGGAATAATAAACCATTTATATGAAAATCACAATAGTTTGTAGGCGTATATATAAAAAATGCATTTTTTTTTTTGAATAAATATTTATTATATAAATATATAATATATACTTATACGTCTTTTCTTTAAGACATTTTCATCGGCAATATATAACCATAATAGAAACGTATTAAAGAATATAAAATCATATTATTTACAATGAAAAATTATGCATGCTACTTATTTTTTAACAATATAAAAACACCAAACAAATCTCTTTATTATAAATAATTTTGTTTACGTGATAAACATCAGAATTTCTTTAGAAATCGCCATATAATAATAATAATAATTCAAAAATGCATTAATATACATGTATATAAAAATTTTGATTATATTCTAATTTTTATATTTATATTTCTGATACAATTTTCTGGAAATTCTTTTATATATCATAATAATAATAATAATAGGTTTTTTATATATAGAGATTTTTGTAAACATCATAAAATAGAGATCATAATTATCGATATATATAACGCATCTATATTATAACGTACAAAAATACAATTTAAATTGGAATAACTGATGAATTTATTATGTGTTCGATAATGAAAATTCTCCCTTATATTTTTGCATACAAAATATTGGTATATACATATATATAGATATTTTAAAATATGTCAACACCACAGAGTTTATCATTATATATATTTATTTAATATTGCCTTAAGCAAGAAAGTCATATACAAAAATGTTATTATCAACCCCCTCGAAAAATGACATACAAACGCAACGACTTATTTGTATATTATATGAAAGTAAAAAAAAAAAGAATTGAATATTAAATTATATGATATAAAACTTGTGTTTTTATCAAATCTCGGAACTATAAACACATATACATGAAATGAAAAAAAATTGTTATAATATTTCTTTGAAATTTTGTATCAAATAATATAATCAAATGTTAACCTGTAATTATTAAATAACAAACAAAACAGATCTGCTCATATAAAATATAGGAAAAATATAAGTATAACTAGACAGATGGTGAATAACATGCTGATAACAGCGGGATATTTGTTTTCTTTTTTTTTTTGAAACTTTGATTTTTCCATCTAATATATATGTATTTATAAATAACAAAATTGAAAATTAACAACAATTTTTGTGATATAATTTTTTGTTTTTTTTTTACACAAAATTGATTTTCCCCAATTGAATTCTCTCATTCACTATATATACTTATATAGATTAAAATATGATTTCATCAAATTCAACAATCACATTAAAAATTAAGGGTAATTTTTATGTATATGTATATTATAAATTTATTATATATACTAATAAATAAATACGTATATTTTTCTTTATAACTCCGCTGGTAATATTTATATAATTTGATTTTATATGGATTATATTTTTGAAAAGATGTATTTGTAACATTTTATTGATCTGATTATTTTCCTATATAATTGCAGGTTATTCGCAGGAGGATATTCGCCAATGACGGTTCAAACAAAATTTGAAATTGTACAGAAAAAATCAACTAGAGGAGATTCGATGAGGAGAAGAGATCCTCACAAAATTATTCAGAATTTTACCAGAAAATTTTTATATTTAAAAGAAAAAAATATTATATTTTATTTTTTTGGGAACGCTTCATGAATAATTTTATGCTATGATAAAAATCATATTATTTTTTTTTTTAATTTTGTGATATCTATAAAAATAAAAGATAGAATTAAATTTAAAAACACACAAAAAAAAACAAATCAAATCAATTTCTAATGCAATTTAATAATATTTTAATCACTGAAAATTATTTAAGATATTTTTAAGATCTATTTTAATTTAATTTAATCATAAATTTTTCATTTTCATTTAATATTTTTATTTAATATATAAGCGTTTTTAATTAATTTAAGAGTTAATTTATTTATGTTTTTTTTTTCGTTTAAGTTAAGATACATTTTTTTATTGATTTTAATTTACCAGATATTTATAATTAAAAGACGTATATGCATGAAAAAATGTTGTTAAAAACGTCATAATATTAATAATTATAATATATTTTCATATGTATAATGGAATATCCTACAAAAATTTCCTTGTCGTCAGAAATGGTTTAAAAAATGCTGCCTGACTGAATATTTTCCCTTAATTCCTTAAATTTTTCGATGTTGATAAAAACAATCAATTTTTCATTAATTAAATAATTGTCTGATGATCGAAAATCTGTAAAAAAAAATCCCTTATAAATAATTTTCCTTCAATAGAAATTTTTCTGTTCCCATCAAAATTCCATCTTTCCTTCAACAGAAGTTTTTCTGCATAATAAAGAAAACTATAATAAAAAAAAATCGAAAAAATTATAATAAAAATGAAAAACGATTTTAAAAAAATATAACAATAATATTATATTTATAATTTTTAAATATGTAAATAAAAAATCTATAATAAATTACCTAAAAATCATCATTAGCAGCACTGGGAAAACCCATCAGCAAACAGAAGAATGGCATAACACCGAATTTTGGACACGACAATGCAGAAAAAACAACCCATTGCATCATTCAGATGTAAAAAAAAAACTGAATTGATAAAAAAAATATATAAATATTGCAAAAAAACAAAATAATGTAAAAACACCACAAAAAAATATTTTAATAAAAATTTTATTTATTCATTTAACAAAATAAAAACATGTCTTTTATTTATTTAAAAACTATTTTTAGTATGATTTTAAGATAAATAAAAATTCTGATAAACATAAAAATTGATTGGGGAAAAAAAATCTTTGATATTTCACTTATAATATCATCAAATATTAACGATGTGTGATATAGTGCATGGATGGCAGAATGCTAAGAGTGGCGGCCGGTGAAAAACTGATTTTTTTTCTTTCATATAAAATCTGATTCGTATAAGTATTGAAATGAAACAGTAGCAGCAGCAGCAGCAGCAGCAGCATCGAAATGTCGTCACCCGAAAAGAAAAAATCAATTTTTTGGTTTTTTTTATCCAATACAATTTTTTTGACTATAATATGATCGAAAATTAACCATCAATAATATAATGCATGGATGGCAGAATGCTAAGAGTGGCAGCCGATGAAAAACTGAATTTTTTTTCATATAAAATCTGATTCGTATAGGGATTGAAATGAGAAACATCAGCAGCAGCAGCAGCGAAATGTCGTCACCCGAAATGAAAAATCAAATTTGTGGTTTTTTATCCTATACAATTTTTGACTATAATATGATCGAAAATTAACCATCAATAATATAATGCATGGATGGCAGAATACTAAGAGTGGCAGCGGATGAAAAACTGAATTTATTTTTCATATAAATTCTGATTCGTAAAAGTTTTGAAATGAAACAGCAGCAGCAGCAGCAGCGAAACGTCGTCACCCGAAAAGAAAATGTTAAATTTTTGGATTTTTTATACTGTACAATTTTTGACTACAATATGATCGAAAATTAACCATCAATAATATAATGCATGGATGGCAGAATGCTATGGTTGGCAGCCGATAAAATAGTGATTGATTCTGAGGATTGAAATGAAACATCAGCAGCAAATGACGAAAATAAAATCACCTGAAATGAAAAAGAAAAAAGAGTAAAAATTAAATTTTTGCTTTTTTTTTGGTAAATTTTGATCTGAAAAATACAAGAGTTAACTCTTGTAATTTTTTTGTTCACCTCGTCCTTGCGCCACCAAATTTTGCACACTTATAGACCTTGACCTCCTCTATCACGTCCATGAATATAAACTCTGTGGATGGACTAGGTGACTCATGGTCTGACTTTGAAAATCGATTTTTCGACGTTTTCAAACGGTTATAACTTTTAATTTTCTTCTGGCAAATGTATAACCACTCCTGTGGTTGAAATGGTTATCAAATTACCTTTCGATTGATATGAGTTCCGTGGAAATCCATCCACTGGTTTGGCCAGGAGGCATGATCAAAAATTGGGTGATCCCAACTAGACCTAAATTCGCCGATTTAATTAAATATGAAGGAGTTGCTTCATTTAGGATTTTATAACGTCATTAGAAAGGCAAAGGATTAAGCTTTAATTTAAAATTAGTATCAGAATTTTCCGAGGAGAATTCTGGATTTTCCTTTAACATTGAAAATCGCCTATTTTCGATGAATTTCAAAGGTTAGTTCCTAGGTGATCCTGTAAGATAATCATTCCCAGATTTTTGTGAATTGAAATAGAGGATATGAGACGTCGTTTGCCACTAACACCGTATTTTTAGTTTATCTGGTTTTGGTACAGTGGTAGCTCAAATTTGACTCTACGTGAAAATTTCGTAAAATTTCAATTAACGCTAATGGCCGACCTGGGATGACTTTAAAAAAGTGGTAGAACAAATGTTACCTCATTCTACATCCTTTATCATGTCCTAGAAGGACAGAGCTCTATTTTAAAAAAAGTGGCTTTTTGCCATTTTTTCATTTTTTTTTGAAAAAAATCGAAATTTTTTTTTTTCGATTGCAATCGATAGGCCTAACAATATAACGAGTATTTTTAGTTCGGACGACTTTAGTACAACTCGTTTAATTTTCCCAATATAACGGATGGAATATTTTTTACTATTTTGCTATTTGATAGAGTTCGAATTTTCTCATATAACTCAAATTAAAACCAATGAAATACTAAACAATTATTAAGAATTACATATCTATAGAATGAATTAGCCTGGTGGATTGCATCCTAACGCTCAACGAGGACGTGCTTGTACTCTATAAGTTTCAAAATAAATGATTGCTTTGGTTATCTACATATAGCATATAAATGTATACAGAAAAGCACATTAATATACATATATGTACATTTATTGATATAGCAATAACCAGAGTATATAAAGGGTAATATTCTACACTTTATTATTACGACGAGTAAGTAAATTAAAAGTCCATTCGGTCGTTTATAATAAATACCGCACACCAACAATAAAAAATGTATATTGTATATATAGATAGAGGGGTTTATATAATAACCGAGTCTATAAAATTTTTGTTTTTTGAGGGTTTCTATAATGGGCGAGCAATCAAAATATTATATAAATATATTGGTTTTTTTAATATATGATCCAAAAGGGTATGCGAGGCGATGATGTACAGATACATTTATTTCGGTATGTAAATTTTTCCCATTTTTTTTTGTATATATATATATACAAAATTTAATTTATTGCATTTAGTTTAAAGTAAATATAGGCATTCAAATAGGCATTCATATAAATAAAGAAGAGTATTTATATATGTATATTGTATATATATAGAGAAAACAAACAAAACAAATGAAATTATATTATTTATATATAAATCAAATTCGAAGTTTTGAAAATAGAAAATCTATGAGGGAAAATCTACGAAAGAACCATACTTCATTTTCGGGAAAATAGATTAACGTACTTGTTACTTATTGTTTAATCATCATATGCAAATCTTATCCATTTGCCTACCATTGAAAATGATTAAGAGTTTAAAATCGCCGCAAGCAAATAGAAATATAATTAATATCAGTTCATTTCCGTCAAATATCAGTCTATTTACTTGATTAAATTAATGGAAATTAATCCGAAATCTATTATTTTACAATAATTTTCCAACAATATGAAAACTTTTGATCGTTTTAAGCTGAAATATATAGAATTTTCAGAAAACAAATTCATCAATTTTCATCCAGCCCTTTTTGTTTTTGGAACGTGTATGTGGCAAAGTATCGCTTTCAACTAATAAAAAGTGTACTTATTTTAGCTCACAATCAGCTAACTGCGGGATAACTTTATGGCTGTAATAATCATTTTTAAACAAATAAATTGGAGTATGTAGATTTTCTATTAAAATAGTTAGCTGGCTATATATTATTGTGTAAACATTAAAAAATATGACTATTTTAAAAAATATGTTTAATTATTATTCTACATTTAGGGGGTTGTAATTGAATACTAATTAATATAACTCTGTGGTGTAAATGTTAAAAATGCCAACCTAAAATTCTAACGGAATTTTGAGGTCGTGGGTTCGAATCCTACTGAATGCATAAAATATGTTTTGTGTTTTCGGTTATTTTTCGAATCTGAATTTTAACACAGAGTTGTATATTCCGCTTGCGGTTGGTCGTACGGCTAATTACCGACACCGTAAAAGACACAAATTAAGTAACTAACAACAGAAGGCTGTTGTTGGACGCTAAAACCAGATTGTTGGTTGTATAGCGAAAAATTTATTTATTTTTTTTAATTGAATACTACTATAATTTCCAGCTTATAAACGTAGAAAAACTATTCAATATCTGTTGTTTTTTTTTTGGTTTATTTATACTAATAATGCATTTCCATTTTGACTGAAAATCGTTTTAAATCAATTTGTTTTCTTATTAAATCAGCTTAATGCTAATTAAGATGAAATTTTTTTTGGGCATCTGAAAACTATAGTTTTTCCTCAAACTATTAATTTTTACTATATATATACATAAAGATTATAGAAAACCATTTTAAAAAATCATTGGTTCATCAAAACCATTCAATTAATTTTAACACTTTTGTCTTCAAACTCACTGAAGATCATAATAAAAGGTCTGGAATAAAATTCTTCATATAATATTGTTTATATTTTATTAATATTACCTTTTAACACATCATTGCAAACGGATTATCTCAATTCAAGTTTTTTATGCATATGTGCTTTTCATCCCCTTTACCGTCTTCAAAGTGTTAAAACTAATTTGTCCTAAAATAATCCAAACAAAATCAACGTTATAATTTATTATATTTTCAAAACTTGAAAATAAATAATAAATAGATAGTGCAACAAAAAAAACCATTTATATGTAAATTATTATATTTATGATGATAACAAAAATATGATTTATGCAAAATAGTCAAAAATTATTTTTCTATTATATTTTCTTTTTTATGTATAAAATTACTAATATATATTGAAATGTTTATATTAACATTTAAATTGTAACGATTTATATTAAAAATTACTAAAAATCAAAATAACAAAATCAAATTTTGACCCTAATTTAATTCAATTTCGTGTTATACAATATATAAAATAAAATAAAATACACGCATATATATAAAGACGAAACACAACATCAAATTCGATAAAGTTATATTTATTTTTTTTATACAATACACATAGAGAAGAATTATAATAATAATGTACCACATAAATAGATGAAATGATTGAAAATATATATGTATGTAATAGCAGAAGAAGAAGAAGCAAAAAAAACTATGTATATTCCGAATAAAGGTTAAACCCCTCAAATATACATATGATAAAATAAACTAATAGATATATATATCGTATATAAATATAGATAAGTATTTTATTGAGTTATTTATTCTTTCAATAGTTCATCATCAATGAAAGAGCATTGATAATAATATAATAATATACTATATATATATATATATTTGCTATATTGTATAATATATAAACACTTTGAATCATTTATGATAAAAATAAACTTTTCCTTTTCGTTTTTTTAGGGCATCTAAAAAGCTGAAAATCAAGAGAGCATATAATGTGTATTATTTAATACTTATATATAACAAACAAAAAAACGATAATCGTTATATATATATACAGAAAAAAAAAGTATATTAGATTATCCATTTTTTTTTTATTATTTATTTATTTTGTAAGTATACCTAAAGATATTTTATTTTGATATTTCCTATATATATATTTATATGCGGATATATAAAAAGGGACAAATTTATTAAAAATTTCAATAAATAATGGAAAATCTATTTATATTTTGTATCAATGTTATCTGATTTTTTTTTTTTTCAATTGGCATCATAACCTTATTTATTTTTCCAGTGGTTGTGTTATTATTATCCATACATATATAGTGAAATATATTATATATAGAGTTTTGATTCCCAGATTTATAATTTATATGTATAAAAAAAGAAATATTCAATTATGAAACTGTATATTTGACACACTTTTTATTGAAAATATATGCCTATTTATTTATTTATATAGATTATATCTATATGATTCATTTACAAAATTTATCGGTTTCTTATTCCGCGTTTATAGAAATCAAAAATTGATTAGATTAAATTAGATTTTTTTGTTAAAAATATTCAATCGGTTATTTAAACTATATAATTATGTATATGTATAATATTTTTTATGATTAAATTTTTTCCATTAAATTATCTTCATTTAAATTGGATTTTTATAAAAAGATTTATTAAATCTATGACATAGAGTTGAATTTCTATTGACGGCGTGGTGTTTGGAAATAACCGACATCCCGGACAACCAAAAATCCCGTATAATAGAAAATTTAATCATAATGTGAAACCAGATAAATAAATTTGAATACTATATAAGTAAATTAAATGTATTCATGTATATAAATTAGTGAAACGTTGTAATAATTTCCTGCGTTGTCAATTAAAGGATTTTTTATTCTATGCATGATTTGGCTCTGAAAGATTCGTAATATCATGCGATGTTCTAACTATTTTATAGAATAATTTTTGTTGGAGTTATTAATATAGCTTTGTCTGTATCATGAATATATCTATTGTTCTATAAATTAAATATTTATTCTATATTTTTAAATAAATTTCATCAATTTGCAAAAAAAATCGTTTTAAATTTCAATTAGAAAAATAAAAACTTTATCTATAGTATCAATGTGTATATATAAACTGAAAATTCTTCCAATGTATATATAGTCACACATTTTTCATTTTTATTCTATTAAATTTTTGATAAAATAAACTTTCATATGATGATAAAAAAAAATTACTAATTTACTTATATACGGACGCATATATAAATATTTTATAGATATACTGGCATTTTTGTTATATTTAATCGTAAAACGTCCTTAATATCTATATTCACATCAGAAGCGATTATTAAGGTACTATGTTCAATAATATGGTTCAATATATCCTATATAACAACATCTGAATGTTTTCATCGTGTACGTAAAAATGTGCCCCGCAATTATAGCGTACGGTATAAAATCTTTTTATACCATTTGGTGGTTTACTTTAACAGTATGGCCAATTCCATTGAATTTTCACTGAAATCGAATGGTGGAAAATCCTATATCTTTTGAACGAATGGGATAATTTTCAAATTTTCTTCTGTAAAATATTAAAAATTGATTGAATTTTGTAAATTATGCAAAAAAAACATTAATGGTTAAGAAAAACGGGATAAAAAACATATAGAAAATTCAGAAAATATCGATTTTCTGGAAAATTTGGTTCACAACCAAATTGATATTTTTTTATAAATTACCTAATACGTTTCAGAATATTCCGTCCTTTTGGTAAGATTTTCCCAGCTTTGGCCATGCAACATTCGCAGTTTTCATTTGCGTTATACAATTATATTATTTAAACAACATATATGAGTAAAATCCTTTAAGTAAAACCGAATTCTTCAGTCATGCGGGCAATACAAAGAACGGAATCATATAATCGGCTTGTAGGTTATGAGCGTAATGTATTTTCAGGCAGAAAACGCTATTGATTCACGTATGCATATGCATATATATAAATACAAAATATATATTATTCATATTTATATACGTATACAAATTGTTTGTCAATTTAAATTGGAAAATTTTTCAATGCAGGTATATATATGCAAGGTAATTTCGTTAGTTATTTTTATTTTTATTATATTTTTTCGTATATATATAATAATATTGTTTTAAATTTTTTTAAAATGTTAAAATTTATATAAAAAACTTTTCGACATATATAGATTGATAGATTTATAGATATATATATTTTTATGTATAGGGCGGCATTACAATTTTTTCTAAATTTTCCTTATTCGGATACAATTATAAAGGAAAACTGTCTCCTTACTCAAGGATATTGATTAAAATGAAATAATTAAACATGAATAATTAAAAGAATTATACAAATAATTTTTAAGAATATTGAAAAAAAATCTGCAACCCAATCGATTTATATTCACAATTAAAAAAAAATAATATGTTTCATCAATGAAAAGGATAACCGCATTATTGAATTTCATAAAAAAAAATTATATTTATTATATGTTTATTCATTTAAAAAATAAAATTATTCTATCTATAAATAATTCAAACTGAAATTTGTTGTTGATGACATTTTTATTAAAATTTATACATGTAAAATATATTATGGTCCTTTTCTATACAATTTCCTTTACTCATTTTTTGTAGACGTATTTTCATAAATTATATTTACATGATGCGATATAATATGGAAAAGTCAATAATATTTTTATATACTAGAAATAAAAATTTTCAGGTATAGAAAGAATGCATATAATAATTTTTGTTTTGTGTTAAAATGCGAGTTTTTTTTAGAGATTTTTAATAGTGTAAAAATTAAAAGGATCACATTTTCCTGTACTATGTGCCTCTATTAATAAGCATAATTGTAATATTTATCAACAAAAAACCGAGAAGACCTTTAATATAATGTAATTCATGAATAAATAAAGTACGTATATGTTTATTGAATATATCCGCCGCGAAGCTATAAACGCATATCGATCCATATATAGACTTTTGTAAATCAAAAACTTAAAACAAATTGTTTATTGATATATATATATATATATACGACAAGAGAGATACACAATAAAATTTTAATGAAATCTTAAATCATGTTATCCATTTTAATTAAAATTAAAATTAGATTATTTTATCCATATAGGCAAGTATAGGTAATTATTTTGTCTACAATTGAATTCGTATATATAGGTATATAAATTTCGGTTTGTCTATAGTTCATTTACATTATATTGAGTAAATAATTGTATATACTATATATACAAAACTAATTCAATATGGTCAACATATATATATATATATATAGATAGATATATAGATAAATATATCTACATAAATATATCTAACCAATTAATGTCTATCAATTGATTCAGCTTAAACATAATTTCTCTTATATAATGTGCGTTTATATATATATATATATATATATTAAAGTGGTATATATAACAATATTTATACAATTTACCGATGTATATATACACATATATAGACTGTATAAATATAAATTATTGATTTGTTTATAGATTGGTATAACAGCGGTGTATTCTGGTACTCTGATAAAGTCGTTGAACGCCTAGAAATTTGCATTGAAAAAAAATCTTACTAAATGAGTTTTATTGTAAATATTAATATTACCTTTTGTATATATACGGTCCAATATTTGTGTACGTACTGTAAAAGCCGTTCTTGTATAAGCATTGAACTATTTTCAAGTGTTTTTGTTTTAATTTCATTAATATTCATTTTAGCTTTCTATTAAATCTACTTTAACCCTCCGTTTTTTGAAAAAGTGTTTTTAGTCTTCGTTGTTTGAAATGACCTGGCCAGGTCAGACAAATTAAAACACGTTTTAATACCCTATATGAAAAAAGGGTATTAAAACATGTTTTAGATGAAAGATGGTGAGCAGATAGTGTGTGTGTGTGTGTTATTTCTATTCAGTTTGAAAAATTCAATGGATAACTCTTGCATTTTTTTTAATAAGCTGACGCCGAAAAAAAGATATACGCCTTTAAAAATGAAAATGGCATCCGTATAGGTCATTTAACCTAACCGACGGTGATTATTCAATGAATAAGTTCGAAATTTTCCGACAAGAATATAATAATAATAAGAATATAATTATATTCTTCCCAGTAATTTCCCAGTAGAAGAATTGATTTCATTGATAAATTTTGATTTTATAAAATGTTTTTTAGTGAACGATTTTGAATTTTGCCGCATCCAACGTCACTGATACATTTATATTTATGTATCTATATGGATATATTGAAACCAAATAGATTACTATATATGCCTATATATACAGATTTTCTTGCGTATATATAAACAAAATTTTGGTTCATTATTGCATTATATATAAATTATCTATCGCATAGTTGATAAAACTGTATATATTATCAATATATCTATATATAAAATATACAAACAACGAATGTATATAAAGCGAAATCCAATTTCGTCTATATATCCGTGCTATACTTTATACAAAACTTTATACATATAAATGTCTACATATATAATCTATAATTGCTATATAACATAAGAATATTATTATTATTATAATAAATGGCAATTAATTTGGAAATGTTTTCAGAAATATAACCATTTATTTACATATAAATACAATATAATTAATTGGTAAAAATCATTGTGTTATCATTATTTATTATATGTAAAATTAATTAGATTTGTTGAGGTTGTAAATTCACCGCAAAAACAAAAATAATATATAGAAAATCCTGGAAAATTTCTATTATATACCTGTATATTTATACCACTTCCTATATATATTTTGTTTTTTTTTCTATATCCGCATAAACCCATATACCCATATAAACCCATAGTGTTAGAATTTTCATTTATATATATATATATTGAAAATAATTACTATAATGATTTTGTTCTTCAAAATATATTCATGTAATATTTTTAGTCCTTTATTCCGGTAACACTACTCCTTCGAATGTTATAGAATTATAAATACAATTTTCTATATATATAATAATATAATACAGAAAATATACAAACAAAACAAATCGATAAATTGTTTTGACAATTTTCTCACTCTAATTGCAAAAAAGCAAAATATCTAAAGGATATATAGAATATTCACAGCATGATACCAATAAACATAATTATATATAGAGTATATATAGTATATAATAAATAAATATAACTATATATAAAGTTTGTTATATATACAAATATATATATAAGAAGTAATTAAATATATAATAATTTATATAATTAACTTTTAATATATTTATTTAACATTTATATAATATATTATAGTTATTTTGTAAATAATTTCTTTTGACATATATTTTTTTTCGGAAAATCACTTCACTATCAATAATACACTTCACTATCACTATATACTCGTATATACGAATATAACTATACGTAAATGAATTTTAATTAAATATATTGATTAAGTTTTTATATAAGTATATCAAAAACAAAAAAAAAACCTTTTGAAAATAGTTTTGCGAACATACGAAAACATAATCCCACTTTTGGAAAAATTAATAACATATATGGGAATGAAATGAAATGTGTAGAGATATTATAAAAGCATTGAGTAATGTAATCGGCTTCGTTGAAACGTTGAATTGGAAGCATATATATATTATATATTTATGTGTAAATATGGGAGGAAACAGGCGACTCACAATCAATATATAAAAGGAATAATATGCGAAAAATTTCTCGATATTAAAAGCTGGGAAATTCAATACATCGTTATATGTATATGGAATTTTTGGTAAAATATAGCTTTAAATTGATTGAGATTTATATATATGGTAAAGTGGCCTCTATTTAGGAATGAAAAACATTGAAAAAATTAGGAATGGAAATCTCAAATTGCCAAATATATTTTAGATAAATTTTAAAGTAATGTTTAATTGTCTTAAAAATCTATAGTCCTTTTTATAATTGCTTTGTTTTTATATACATATATTGAGATTCGCAACAGACCGCAAACAACAAAACAAAACGAAAACCATCAAAATTGTATAATTTCTTTTCGTTTTTTATTTTTTTCTTTTTTGGTACTATTCTTTGTATAATGAATAATGATCAAGAAGATTCCTTTGTTCCTTCAAGAAGAATATTATTAAGAAAAATATTTTAATTATCGCGAATAAGCATCTTACTAAATTGCTAAACAAACTATATTATAGAAGTTACTGTATATATAATTTATTACATATAAATTAAATAAATACAAATTAAAAACCTTTTATATGCACGGTATTTATATAAAATATATATATATTATTGTATATAAATGCTCATGTATCCAAATGAATATATATGAATGTAAATAAACCAAGAATATAATTTACAATAATTTGATTACTTTCAAAATTATAGAATATATATATATATACATAAATCCAGTTTCACCAACAATTATATATATGAAAATTAGTATATAATGCGAGGAGTGATGGAAAATCTATATATATATAATTGTACAAGTACATTAACCCATAAAAAAATTGTTTTATTAATTCATTATGTATAATATACTTTATATATACATAAATTTTATATGTAATATAGAGGTATAAATAAATTATATATATCTGAAAGCTTTATTACTCTCTCTGAATATATACGCAATCTATAATATGAAGGTATATTTTATTATATAAATATATCCAGGATGAATAAAATCTATATATACAGACAGATATATATATATAAATAACTGTCATCCATTATCTGAAATGGAATCCAACTCCAGCATATATAAATAAATGAATAAAAAAAATGAAAAAAATAAAATAACATTCATGATGGTACACATTTATATGTATATATATATGGATTTACAGAGGGGAATAATTAGATCAATTTATTGGTTATATTTTAAGATGAAACTCCTCCTGTGAATTTATATATATATATAGGAAAATATTATGAATAATTTCATCCGCCCAAAAGCTCTTCTTATTTTTTATTTATTTTTTTTTTCATCTTTCTTTCATTTAACATTTATTATTTATATATATAGTATTTATGTTTAAATATATATAGAAAAAAAAAATAACACAATGGTAAACGGATGCTGCACGCCGAATCTAATTTGATAAATTTATTATGTTATTATATCCTTTTTTTTTATTGTTATTATTATTATTATTATTATATGTGTTTATTTTATATACCTAAAAATCTAAACGGTGTCCTTATATATTTTGCAGGATATATACACGTATAAATAATGATGATATTTGATGGGCTACAAATTTGAACTTTATTGTTAAATATATACATACATACGTATATATGTATAATGTTATTATATATGCCATGTTAAATATATATATGTGTGTTTATTATATTGAAAATCAAATAAGTGTTAACGAGTTTTTTTCGTCGTCATCTTATTTAGCAGAATTATTCATCCTTTTATTCATTCTTATAAATATTCATTCTTATAAACACACACAAGAGAAATATGATTTAATTGTTGTTATTGTAATTATAATGAAATTACTAATTAAGTTAATTAAATATAATAAATTAGATTTTCTTTATGTAAATATATACAAACATATTGTAAATTGAGTTATTTTGCGAAAGGGTTATATGGAAATCTATATTTAATTTCATTATACAGAAAATTTCTTATTAAAATATATACATTACTTTGTATAAACGCACGACGATAGTCATCAATTATTTATTTTTCCACTATATATAATAAATATAATCCTATTCAAAAATCCAATTATTTTTTAAATCATTTGAGTGGCATTAATTTAAAATATATATAAATTTGATACTTAATATTCCACTTATTTATATATATGTATATTGAAATATTCTATATATATATAGTTCTATAAATATACACTATATATACATCGTATTTTCAAATTATATCTACACAAATACAAATTCAATATCTAACTTTATATATATATAAATAAACAGACTGATTATTGAATATAAGTTAAAATAACTGTCAGTAACAGTTTATAGAGTAGCCTAAGTTACCGCACATAGTAATAATATATATATTCAACTATTTATCCACACAATAACAATTTTCCCAAACAAGGATGAAAATCTCTATTATATATATATATATATGATTTTGTTTAATTCTCCTCTGCATGATAAATATATAACAATATATGAAGTATGAACATACAATAATAATATACCATTCATTCATTCATTCATTCATTATTATATATAAGGAAAATTTGTAAACATAAAACCAATTTGTGTATGTATGTTTGTAGTAATCTCAATTTTCCCTTTTTTTTTTTTATTTTATAAATACAATCATACAATTTACATATAAATAAATAATAAATTTTTGTATCTGTATAAGTATATATGATTTAAAAACACTTTTCCATTATAAAAAGGATATATATATATTTATTTATAAGGTATATTATATATTGCTCAAATACACTCAAATGAACCAAAACAAATTTTTTTTTATTTTTATTATATTTTATTTTTCATTTCATATTTGAATTGAGGCATTTTATTATATTACATGTTTTATGTATATCTATATAATAGAGGTATGCGTTTATTTATATATTGTTGATGTAACGTTGATGGTGTATGATGGTGGTGTTTGGCAGCGGTGTTTTTATTTTTACTTTTGAATCATTTATTTATATATATATATATACCTAAGGTAGACTATGTAAAACGACCGCCCCATCTAGTCGCATGAAAACATCCTGATAAAATAGACGTCGGTTGTCGATTACCGCCGCCGCGTATTTTAACAATTTATAAATAAAAATATAGAAAAGAAAAAAAAAACAATTGTGTCGCGATTACAGATAGAGTTACTAAATTTACTTTGTAACAACGGAAAATTATATACATTTAATTTTTTTTTTTTTTTATTGTTTAAAAAACATTTTGTTGAAAAAGGTTTTCTTATGTTTTTCCGTATTATTTATCGGTGTTTTAATAATAATAATAATATGGTTTGTTAACATGAAAAATATATATATATAATAATGAAAGTGAAATAAAAAAAAGTTTATAATTTTTGAATTAATTGTAATAAATTTGTGTGTGATGTGTGAAGAAATTTTTTTAAATTACTATGTGATGATTTGTGTGTTAATTAATTCAAATATAAACAAAAAGAAAATTGTGTTTTTCATTTTATTTTAAAAATGTTCATGTAGTTTTGTAATATTTTTGGATTATTTTATTATCAATATATATAAAAATTCGATACAGTGGTTTTTTTTTCTTTATGTTTTTTGTTTTATTTTTTATATATATTCGGTGCAAGTTACCATAAAATGGACATTAAATCAGTGGTGACAGACGAACAGAAAGAACATTTACAACAATTTTTAGAAAAATTTATAACACGTAGTAAAATTGCATATGCACCAAATGAACGTTTTCAATATTTAATGAAAAATGTTCGTGATGCTAGACATTTTAAGAATATAATGGAAAAATTTAAAATAAACAATTTACATAATTTACAATCGACAACTACCACAGTAACAACAACGACAACAACGACACCATCAACTGATGATCTAATTGATAATAATAGTTTTAATGAAGGTAAATGGTAATTATATATTTTTTATATTTTTTTACAAAAATGTTATGTCTAATTATAATTTAAAATCCAAATTAATTTATTATATGATCACAAAATTCCTACAGATTTCATTTACTTTATATATCAATGATTTTATAAACCATAAGTATTTAAAATATAGAAAATTTCCATATAAGAATTCCGAATTATCATTAAAAATTGCAACACAAAAAATACAAATAAAAAAGGAAAATTTCCTGAAAAGAAAACAAATAAAAATTGTATAATAAATTAAATTATTTTCCGGGAAATATCTCTTATAGAAATCAATACAGGACAGGATTTTAAAAAACAAAAATACAAATCCCAATAATTTATCCTTTAAATTAACCAAAAAAAAATACATCCATTGTTTTATTTTTCCTAAAAAATTAACTTTTTTTTAATTTTATTATAATAATATAGAAATATATTTATTTAATAAACGATTTTTTATCGAATATTTTTATATTTATTATTAGACGAACTTTGTGATACATCCAGAAAATTTGGACATGGATGTCAAACATTAACTCCACGTCATACAATTGATGCAATTTTAGGATTAAAAAATCGTAACGGAATTAATAATATTGAAGGTAATAAATTATAGATATATATATAGAAAAGTTTTCATTTGAACAAATAAAGTTAATATGTGGTCTTATTATTCTACATTGCATAAAACGAAATGTGTATAATTATAAGTTATATGGTATATAGATTTAGATAAGCGCAATGGAAATACAATTTAAATAGATAGACTTTATAATAAATAAAATACATATAACCTTATAGCAATATAGTTTATGCAACAATATAACTATATACAATTACAAAAAAAAAATAATTATATTTTGAATATAGTAAATAGTCACAATGTTAAAAATGGTTTTTTTTACTGGTTGTTAAAATCATTCCATTAAAAAAAAAAAAAATTAAAAAACTTAAATAACTGTCGAAAATTCTGGTGTGTTTATAAAACATAAATGTTTTTTTTTTATTATCGTATCAAATATACAAAATTAACAACCAAAAAATCCATAAACATATATAAAAGTATAAATATATATATATTATATATGTTAGTTTATGTGGCTGCTGTACCTTTTAGTACCACCAAAAAATAATCAGGAAAATACAAAATAATAATATAGAAAAAACAAAAAACCTAAAAAAAAAAAAAATTTTATATATTATAATATGTAAGAAAAAATATAAATGTAAATAACTTAAAAAGATTATATCCCCTTATCAAATAGCGTGGATCTATAAAAGCCCATAGAGAAATGTGATGCATTAAATTTGGAATTATTTTCTTACTCGTGCCTTTTATAATTGGAATTGATGACTTTGAAAACTACATAAATGGTTTTTTTTTATTTTATTATTTTTATTATTGTTTTCCTTATATTATTATACAACTTACATTATTTTGACTTATGCTTGAACAAATTCATATTATGTATATTATGTATATATATAACACAATGTTTTTTATTTCATATAACTATTTATATGTATATTCGCATAAGTTTTATTTATATATATACATTTTATCAGAGACATATGCAAATGAATTAAATGGAATAAATAAAGCTGAAATGAAAAAAAAAAAAAATTGTGTATTAATAAATTTAATACAAATGTGTTTTATGTCATAAATTATTATTAATTATAAAAGTTTGTTATTTTTTTTATTTCATTATACTAAATATATTTGAAGAAAAAAATTTAGAATAATAAATTGAATTATATATAAAAACATTTTAATATTCAATGTGTGTGTGTGTGTGTGTCTATAAATAATGCATGATCAATTCAATTAAACATTATATCAAAATAAGAAATAACATTTTTAATGTATGGTATATATAGAATAAATTAATTCTATATTAAGTCAATGCATATGAATTTATCTATCTATAATATAAATTATTCATTAAATCTTATCATCTATATTATATATAGATTAATCTAATTGTCGTTCTACACCTATCTTTATATGTATATATATATAAAATACCTATAGGTAAATAAATAAACAATTTTTTATAATAAAAAATCAATCAAATCCATTTAAAGTCAATCAGAAGTGGGCGTTCAAAATACCATTAACACATATATAAATAAAAGTCTGTATATAGATATATAAATTTTTTTTTTTAATAAAAAAGAAATCACTCAAATTATTAAACAAAAAAAAATGTAATCCTCTTTTAGTTGATATGGAACAGACAGTTGAAAAAAAAAATATGATAATAAACTTTATAATAAAGATATATATACGAATATATGTTATAAGAAGATACGATCGAATTGATACACATTCTTTTTTTTTTTTAGTTTCAGTCGTTTTGCTTTTATAACTATTTTATTAAAAAATTCTTGTTTATATATAAATTTTGTAGATTTTGTATAGATTATTAGTAAACAGAATGTATCTGTTTATATAGTGTTGTGTTAAGTGAATAATAATTTGTTTAGGATTTCCATTTTTAAATAAGTCGCTTTGTTTTTGTTTGATTTCATTTTTAAAGAAGTCTCTTCCTTATATAAATTCAAAATTTCTGTCGTTAAATGACAAATCTTCACAATTATATAGAAACATAATAAATCAAGTATCTATAATCGAAGTAAATTCTCAAACCAATATAAACAATTGACATTCTGTATATATGATCATAATTTATATACATATATACAAATAATTAATATATAATCCATCACATCGCAATCCCCTTGTTTTATTGTAAATTTATTTATATACAATACCATGTATATTTAAAATACTTACATATATACAAATAAATGCAATAAATATAATATATCGTAAATTATCTCTCAATATATATACATTTATTAATACGTTATTATACATCTTACGTGTTCGGTATTTTGTCAAATTATTGTTATTATAATTTGTAATAAACGTTAATATAATCATCACAAATAATAACGGATTGAATTTTTATGATTCGTTATACATTTCTCCATTCAAAATATTTGATATATTTTAAAAATTCGAATAATTATAAATTTTATATAATTAATTAATTAATATATGTGCACGGAGATTATAATTTCATTGAATGAAAATGAATATAATATTTTAACCTTCAACATTTTTGACAATTATACTGAATAATAAATAAAAAAAAAATATACCTTAATTAGAAAATTCAATCAATTTCCCGAGTTTTCATTGAACTGAATTTTGTAATCTCATCATTTGTTCCAAAGATAAAGCCGATTTTCAAAAGAGTGTCTGTGAAAAATGGATTAAATTTTTTCTACACTATATCCTTTGAAGAAAAATCACAAACAAAACCAATTTCCAAATTTTCTTCTACAAATGAATGCAAATGACGTAAAGAAAATTAATATTGAAAAAAAACTATTCTTGTAATTAAAATCATTTAAAATATGGAAAATATTTGATTTTCCGGAAAATGTTGCTTATAGAAAAGGGTTGTTATTTATATTATAATTAATTTAATATTATATGAATAGGTAAATCTTACACAGAATATCTTATCGTTTGGTTCATTTTTGCTGACACATTTTTTCATGCCCTTCTCCACTAATTATAATACATTAATAAATGATTTGATATTAGCAATATTATTAGTATTAGCAACAATAAATTCGATAAAAAAAAGCCAATCTAAAAATAATAGTTTTTATAAACAAGAACAAAAAAAATAACAATTACAAATTATCTATAATAATAATAATTTTAATAGCGTTAACTAATGTAATTAATTATGTATTACAAATTGTGTCTAAAACCAAACACGATATTATTAAAAAAGTTCTCTATATATATAAATATAGATATACACCTATATAGCATAAATATATGAATAACTTTATCCACTTCATTAAGATATCATCGCGATAATATCATAAAATATTACTTAAGGTTTATTTATTATAATACTATTTCGATAAAAAAATTCAAAAAATATTGGTTTATAAAAGAAAATTAAATAAGAAAAAAAATTTAATAGACATTAACATCAGCTGCCAATCAATTAATAAAAATTCTGTGAATAAAAAATTATATATTTTATTATATATATGGCAGGAATAATAATTTTTTAAATTGATTTTTGTTTTTTATTTTTTTTTTTGTATTGATATTCTTTTCTATTTTATTTTTTTTTTTTTTGCCCACCAAAAATAAAACAAAATATTTAGTTCATTCTATTGTATATAAGAAACGTATACGATTGGAATTTTTTGTTTTGTTTTGTTTAAAATTTTTAACTTATACAATATAAGATTTTTAAATATGGTAGTCAAGAATATTGTTTAGTATTTTCACAGAAGCTATATCACATCCATTTAATATATACACATAATCAGAATTCAAACATATATAAATTAATTAATTGAAAATTTTTACTTATAATATATAGATATATATATTGACTTAATCAAAACATATATTAAATAAAAAAATGTTCGTGTAATATTTAGTTATTTGTTATTATTATATTTTTATATATAGGTTATTATATATTGATGAGAAAATTTATTTATTTTTTATTCATTATATAATTAACAATTAAGGTTTTTTTGATTTTTAAACTATATACGATGACTGTGAGATAGGCGTAACCGAATGCGGTAATAACAAAAAATATATGTGAAAAATAAAATGGTCCTTTGTTCATCGTTAAATATGAATTATAAATTTTTAATATAACTACAGTATTTATAAGAAATAATAAGAAATCCCCTTGAAGAAACCTAAAGAAAATACATTGGCATAAAAACTCATCATATAGATGCAATTTGACAGTAGCCGCAAAATTATATTTAATATTTTAAAAATCTTTAATTTGTGTATAAATTTCATAAATTCTGATAAGTTATTTCGAAAATTCCTTATTTTACAATTCCATCATTCAGATTTTCTTTTGTATAACGTATCACATCATTTTTTTTAACGACCCAATAAAGCTCATTGCTATCAAATAAATTCTGTTTTTCCTTTCATTGAATAATAGAATGTTCTTAACAAGTTTCTTATCAATCAGATAACCAATTTTCAATATCAATTATATAAGTATTAGTATACCAAAAAAAAAATTATTTTTGTATAATTAATTACATTTTCCAGGATAATGTAACGAAAAAAAATTATTATAATAGGTTTTATATATAAAAAAAAAATTGAACTATTTATATAATAATTAATGATGTTCAAAAGGAATATATGTTTTACCATTTCTCCATAATGTTTTACATTTAAAAAAAAATGTTATTTTACTCTATATACAATATATATATTATATATGTATAATTAACCATTAAATATTGCTTCTTCATTCTATATACTTATACTTATAAATATAAATTAAAATAAATTCCTTTTTATCGTAATTTACACAATATGGTATATTATACAACTTCTTTTGGTTCTTATTAGAATACATATACATTTATTTATAAAATATATACGTATCGAATATGTATATAACGATCACATTGCATGTTAACTCGTTTTATTTTAATGAATAAACAATCTAAATTTTTCGTTCATTTTAATTGAAAGTGATTTTTATATGATTTTGTCGCATATATACTTAAAAAATATATTTATATGTATTTATATAGGAAGAGGAAGCGAAAATAGATTGTTATATCGATCAAGTTTATTTACAAAAAAAAAAACAAAAAAAACTATTGTAGGAGTATTTATTTTTTTTTATCCGTATATATATAATGAGTGAATGAAAACAAAACATATTATTATGATTTTATATGTTATATAGGTTGAAGAAAACAAAAATCATTTTTATAATGAAATGTTAAACTATATATATTCATATAGACATAAAACTATATATATTCGTGTAATTTTATTGCAAGTCAGAATTTGATTTAAATAAATATTGAAATATAATATAATTATATTATAATACATTTTTTTTTATTTTATTAGTATAATCCATAACCAATTTAAATAATATAATATATTTTTAATTGTATATATGCGCGAAACAAGTGAAAAAAATAATTATATCAAATTAAATTTGAAAGCTCAACATATTTACAAGTTTTTGATTGTATGTTTACATTGATACATAACACATATAATTAGAGGGTGATTCATTTAGAAAGATGGGTAAATTGTTTTATTAATTATCAACTGTCGCTAAGCTGTAGCAATTTTGAATTTAATTTATTTTTTCATGTATAAAAGAATGAATTTTTATTGAATTCTGTTTTTAAGATAATTTCCTTGATTCCAAACGACCCAGACTCTGCCCCAGGATGTTTAGATACTTAATTAAATGTAAAATTTTATTATCAATCGATTTTTCCTAAAATTATAATATGAGTTATTTTCGAACATTTTGAAAACCAAAAAATGCCAAAAAGTTAATATTAAAAAATGTGCATTTTATTTATTTTTTTGTTGCAAAAAATCGATAGTTATTCGATTTTTTTAAGCTAATTCTTAACATTTCTGATGATCTAGGCGATGTCCGAAGATGTTCATCAGATAATCGAATTAGTGAAAAATTTTATCAAAAATCGAATTCAAATGTTACAGGTGATTAAATCATATGAAAAACCACTTGAGTGACATATTTTTTAGGATTAGCAAATTGGAGATATTTGGAAATAACTTGAAAAAACGGTTAGGCATAGAATTACCAAATCTACCGAACTTTTAATTATATAAAAAATAGAAAAGTATATAAGTAAATCACCCTAAGTAATTGATAAAGCATAAGTGTCATAAAATATGGAGAATTAAACAATAAAGTATCTATATAAAAAATAAAGAAATTTGAATATGATTAATTAGGATTTAATTGTATATGTATTATATATATTTCCATTTAATTTATATTCTAAATATCACAAAATTAGGTTTTATAAATATGGGAAATCCATACCATATATGAAATGTAAGTAACTTAATCGATTGAATTTTAACCAAAAAGAAGTTTTATATATTTTTCGGATATACATAAAAAGATTTATGCTTACAATTAGAGAATATATGCTTTGATGATGATTTGTGTTTTTGTTAACACCTCATAAAGTGTCAAATTTTAATTTACCTAAGTACAATTACTTATATTAGGTTTCACATATTAAATAGCAAAATATAATTTAATTATATGTATAATAAAAAAAAATTGTACAAATTCAAATTATATAATAAAAATTTACTATTTTATAACTAGTTAAAAAACAAAAATTAAATTTTTTAACAAATGTTTTTATTATAAACAAGAAATAATTTTGTCAACATTTACCAGGTACAAAAATATTTTTATTTAATGAATTTCTATATACAAATAAAATTTTTTTATATTTAACGTTATTATTATAATGAATAATAAAATTCTTGTTCATATAATTTATATATATAAATTCATGATATTTATTCACATAGATTAAAGATAATGCTAACAACCCTCTATATAGCCAATTTACCACACATTTTTTCTATATATATATACTAAATGGGATAATTTCCACATTATATATATATGTAAATATACACTTTTATTAATGTATATTACGTGATATTATATTTATATATACTCAATATGTTAGTGGCACATTAAACATTTCTTCTTATATGGTATAAACACACATCTATATAGCTAATTCACATATATATATATATTGTTCTATTATTATCAGATATAAAAACTAAAATAAAAATCAACTAAATTAAGGGTAAAAAAAAAAAAAGAAAAAAGAATTAGAGTTTATTTGAAAAAATTATTTTACACGTATATTTAAATTATGTATATTTATTTTGGAATTGCTATTTATTATATATTTATTATTGATATATATGTATTAATAAATATATATTGTGTAATATACAAATGAAAATGATATTTCATTTTTCCCTTATTTCTTATAAATATATATACCTTAATGTTAATACATTGCGATCATATATATGAATTCATTTTTGTTTGTCAAATATATATCAAAATATATATACTAATTTAACTAACCACACTTTTATATATATCCATAATGAATTTGAATCCGTGAAGAAAATGCTTTGGCACGCGATTTTCAACTCTAATTATATTATATACTATATACATATGATTTCAATTAAATCAATTTCTATTATTGTATCGTACAGTTAGATTTATTCAAAGAATGATTTTGTTGTTGAAATAATGAATTTAATTATTTTATTTAATAATATATAATTTTAGTTTGATTTTGAATTGGCTTATTTGATTTATAAAAAAAAATTATTGTAGAATCATTGGCGTAGGTGGAAATGTTTTTGCCAATCAAAAGGATAGGATATTTCGAAAGGAAATTAATTATTCTACCAAAAAAAAAAAACAATTTTTTTCCAACAAAATTTTCCGGAAAATCTTTCAAAATTTTCCTCCAATTATTATTTTATTCCAGTAATTTAAAAATTCGATAAATTTCTGATATTGCCCAGAAGAAGATTTGAAAATCGATTCATTGGTTCAAAAGATATAATCGATTTTCCATAAAGTGTATATGTCAAATTTTTCCCATTTTTCATAAATGTGTAAAATGTTTGTACCATTTGGCGGTTCACTTTTACAGTATCGCAAATTTCTTTGAAATTTCCCTCAGCTGGAACTCAACTGGAAAATCACGGATATATCTTCTTTTAAACCAATTGGCGAATTTTAAATTTTCTCCTAAATGATATATTAAGAATTTATTGAATTTTTAAATGATGTGAAGAAAAATGAAACTTTAAGGAAATCCTCAGGTTGTAATAAAAAAAAATTTTTAAATAAGTGGATGTTCCGGAAAATGTAGTTTCCGGTGCACGACCAAATTAATTTTTTGTTTTATAAATCAGCTAATTAGACATGTGCCGTTCAGAATATCCTCTTAGCAATCTCGAAACAATTACCCATCTCCGCCTATGAATTTTTTATATTTTATATACGAATAAAATGCTGTTAATCTGCTCTTAATATAACAGTTTCTTA
Source organism: Dilophus febrilis (assembly GCA_958336335.1). NCBI lineage: Eukaryota > Metazoa > Arthropoda > Insecta > Diptera > Bibionidae > Dilophus > Dilophus febrilis. The sequence goes on along the minus strand of OY284469.1, from coordinate 32,016,866 downwards.
ACATCACCACATCTATATATGAATCTAATCCTATATACACATTGATGATCAATTATATTGTTAATTCACATTATCATTACATGATTATTACAATCACAATTGAACTATCAAACATATATATAAAATACCAAATACTTTCTATATATATAAATATACCATACATACACAATTATATCACATTAGTGATATAATGCATTATAATAACATTTGGTTCAACAAAACGTAATTATTGGTTCTAATTATATACAATCTATAAAACAATTTCTATATCTCTTGTAGATATTTTTAAAACACGAATGATCCTATCCTATACGAAAAAAAAACATTAATTTTTATATTTATTTATTTATAATAATTGCACCAGCCGCACTCTCTATATACAAATTAATCTATTCAACAGTAAATTAAGTTAGATTAAAATAACCAATTTCCGTTCAATAATAATAATAATTTAATTATACCTAATCACTATAACAATATATATCTGTAATAATCTATTATATACTTATTGAAATTATTGAAGAAAAAAAAAGTATAAAAAATTAATGCATTTACACAATTACATATCGGTTTTAAACGCGTATATATCAAACAAACTTCAAAAAAAAAAAAATTCAATATATACCAGAAAAAAAAAACCTTTTAAAACAATGATATATAAATAATTTTTTTTTATTTTGATATTTTTTCTAATTTTAATTATTAGTTATATGAACAATATATAAAATATTACCTTTTATTTATTTATTTATTGATTGATTTTACTACTATTTTGGATTTGGAATTAATCAAAATTGAAATTGGTTTTCTTTAAATATATATATATATGGTATATGAACAAACACAAACCAATTGACATATGCGAATCAATTTCTATAACAAGATCGTTGTGCGATATATATATTATATTTATTTATATATAAATAGATTTATCTACAATTTTACTATAGAGAGAAAGACCATCATAAATATACTATTTTATATAATTAAATTATTATATATATATGGTAGATCGATTTTATAAATTATACTACTTAGGTATATTTAAGTGCAATCGATTGAATCTGATTGATTGATGTAAACATAACTACCGCGCAATATATCTATCCATATATGACTCAACAAAAAATTAACTTGATGGTTCGGTAATATTTTCGAAATGGATTTTATTTGGATCTTCCATATCTTAAAAAAAATAATTACATATTAATAATACATATTTTTACATATGATCAAACATAGTAAAGTTTTTTTTTTGTTCGAATTATTGAATTATGTTCAAATTATTTTAAAACAACCAAACCGATTTTAAATAAGAATAAGAATAAATACATATAAAATAAATCCGATAATATATTTTTAATAAATATATTTATGATAATATAATTATTAAATTCAGTTATATAGAACAAATCTTAAAAATATAATAAAAAATTTTTACTTAAATACATCAAAGAAAATGTGTCTGTCATATTATCTTCCAATATATCTATATAGAGATGTAATATAAAACAAGTAAAGTATAAAACAGTTTAAAAAGTAATTCTTATAATATATACTAAATATAAGAAGTGTATTTATAAAAAATAATATTAATAAAATTTAATTGAATAACATTATAAAAATTTTTTTTCTATATATTTACATATATAATAAACAGGTGATTCTTTAGATTCAACGCAACTACAAAATCAATCAATTAACCATTTAAGAATTACAGACAATCATATGATAATAAAAAATCAATTTAATCATCATCTTCATCATCATCATCAGCATCATTTAGATTCTGATAAATATAACAATCATTTAAATAATTATTCACCGGCAGCAGCACAACATTTATCAAAAAATATAAATGATGGTGGTGGTACAACAATATCAATTGATGGACAAACAACAACATCAGTAGCAGCATCCGTTGATATAGATTTTATTCGTAATAATATAAAAGATAATAAATATTATATTGAATCAAATTATAATAATAATAATAATCAAAGTGGTAATAACAATAATGATAATAAAATTCAAGAAAATCATCAATTATATGAGGATTGTATTAATGATTTAGATGATTCAATGTCAAATAATGGTGATAATAGTAAGGACAATATTATTGTGAATAGTGTTGTTGGTGGTGGTGGTGGTTGTGGTGGTGGTGGTGGTCGTAGTAGTAGTAACAGTAGTACTAGTAGTAATAATAGTGGCAGTAGTAATTGTAGTGTAATAAGTGTTGGTAATAAACGTAAACATTTTGATGATATTAATATTAACAATAATAATAATAATAATAATAATAATGGTATAGTCAAATATAGTAAAAATTTTAATAATAAAAATAATACTCATAACAGTAATAATAATAATAATAATATTAATAGTGAAACAAATTTAATTCTAAATAAAAATAGTGATTTTGATTATATGAAAAATTTTGATAATATACGTACAAGAAATTTTAATGATTTACAAAGTAATGAACATCAATTACAATCGCAACATCAACAACAACAACCCCATAGTGTTGTAATGGATTCTAATGATTATAGAATAAATTCAAATAGTGATGAACACTGTAGATTAACAAATAATAGTGGTAATAATAATAATGATGAAAATAATACCAATAATAATAATAACAATAATAATAATAATAATTATACATCAAGTGATGATTTAAATCAAACAAATTGTAGTAGTGAACAAGGTGATGGTGTAAGTGATGATGAAGGTATGTTTTATATATATTGATTTATTTAATTTTTAGTAAATTTTCGCCCGTAGTAATTCATAATATTTACATATAGTCGGGGTGGTGCGAATATTATAAAGATATTTTAATAAAATCATAATGAAAAATTACTCGAAAAATTCAATTGTAATTTGTAAAATGTTTTATGGACGTTTTAATTTAATCGGGTTGTTTGTTTATTATTATGCTCAATCATTGGGATAGTAAAACACACCTTGTCGTGGCTCGTGTAGTTGATAAAAACGTCAACCTAAAATGCATACAAACATTTTGAGGGTGTATGTTTGAATTCAATCCTTTAGATATGTGTTTTGTGTTTTTCGAACGGTGTTCGAGCGGTTAATCGTACACGGGTAATTATCCTGATACCGTAAAAGGCCACAAATTATGAAACAAACAACGCACGCCTGTTGAAAAGGACAACGATAACACCAATCATTGGTTGTAGTAAATTGTGTCCAATCAATTTAAATTTCGTTTTGGTGAGGTTAGGCGAAAGGAATATATTACAAACGGTAAAATTAAACGAAACTATACTAAATCTATATTCTATTCAATATTACTTCTATTCTATTCAATGTTCTTTTCCACAAATCCGGAAGTCTATTGACCAATATTTTACTGACAATAATTCCATTAACACAAAATTGAATTATAGCCATGAAATTTTTCCGAAATGTCAACCCCATCGAGAATTTGTGGGTGATTTTCGAATCAAAACAATGACAGCATAAATATCAGTATCCTATAGCAAATATGCACTGACGAAGACCTCCATCAGTAATGAATGAAATCTGTCCAATAATTTTATTAGAATCAGTACCAAATCAAATGATTAAAATTATTAAAATTTATAATTGAATATAGAAAATTATATTGAAACATTTTTTGTAGTTTTTCATATGAATTTTTTATTTGTTTTTTTTTTGCATTTCGAAAAAGCTCCAGATGATAATTGTAATAAAAAGAAACATCGTAGAAATCGTACCACGTTTACCACATATCAATTACATGAATTGGAGAGAGCCTTTGAAAAATCCCATTATCCTGATGTGTATTCAAGAGAAGAATTAGCATCGAAAGTTAATTTACCTGAAGTTCGTGTACAGGTAAATATTTTGTTTTTTAATTATTTTGGAGTTTTTAAAACTACTTAAAACTATACGCAATTAATTCGATATGGACAATGAATCCCATAAATGTTGTTCGTATTTTTTTTTTATATTTACCTTTGATAAATTTGCCTACGATTAACCATCTTCAATGGTAAACTTTGGTAATAAAAATATATTTATATAAACTATATTATATTTAAACATTATTTAATATATGAAAATAATAAATTTTATATAAATCGCGAATTATTTTAATAAAAATCATGAATAAATAAAAAAAAATAAATATATTTATATAAATATTAATGATAATTCAATATTCATTATTCAATATATCATTTGCATATATATTATATATTATATACTAAATATAGATAAAATAAATCAAACATCTATTAAAATATTTTAAGTCTTTTTTGTTCAATATATAATAAATATATATTATTACTAAATATGAAAGAAAAAAAAACAATGAGTTTATCACAAAATTACTTATATGCGGTATTTATTATTTATTATTTGAAGGTTTCCACATGCAATATGAACTTTTTATATGTTAAATTTTTTCAAAAAAGGATACATTTTGTGCGATATGTGAAATGATATTTTTCCATATATATGTTTTTCGACAATAAACATTATTTTATATATTGAATATTTTGTATTGTATACAATGAATGATATTAAATAAAATAAACTAAATATATGATGTTTAGTCAATAAAAATGATTTGTCAAATCACGATATTTGATATTATTTGAATATATAAATTCAATATATAGAATCCATTCCATATAGTTATATATATATAAGAATGAAAAAATAAATAAATAAATTCTTCTCAATTTATATGCAAAAATTTTATCTATATCTATATATAAATATAAATATGTAGATATAGAAAGAATGTATGTTAAGTTGCACCATATATTGAATTTTATACATGTTTTACATATATTAAAGTTACAAAAAAAAATTCTATTTATACATACTGCATATATGTACGTATATATGCAATGTACATATACATTGTATTTATTATATTTGATTTATTCAAATCGTATTTTTTGGCATATATATTTTTAGTGATTTTATTATATGAAATTCTTATATTGAATTTGTTTTTTTTTATATTTAAATTTCACAGTCACATATGTATAATAATTTTCTTTTTTGGATAGTTATATAGCAAAAATAGCAAAAAAGAAAATTTCAAAATAAATAATCAATTTTCAATTCAGGCGTGCCTGTATGCCTTATGTACAAAACACATCATGTTTATATAATCATGTTTTTCCCATTTATAATCAAAATAAAATATTTCAATTGAATTTTCCATTTAATATTTTTTCACATCACTATTATACTATTATTATTATTATTATTATTGCCTCCTATAAATGATTTACTTCGCTATAATACAAATTTCAATCATTTATAATATGTGTGATATGTATTTTTATTTTTTTTTTTGAAATTTACAATATCACCAATCTTGTTAGACAGCTCCGGTAAGAATGTAATTTTAGAATGATTTCATGTTCATGATTTTGAATAACTTCGATTATAATTCAAGAAATTCTGAAACACCACATTATCTTTAACTTTTTTCGAACCAACTGATTTCGAAATTAATTTTTTTCATTAAGAACATCAAGATTATGGAACAGTCCCCAGAGCAAGTATTTCCACCTTCTTATGACTATCAGTCATTTAAATTAAGCATTTCATCCTATCTAAAGACTAATTAAAAGTAAAGGCAAATTACATTTTTTTGAATTCTTTGAGTCAATTTCTTATTATTTTTAAATTCATGGTTAATTGCATGGTTAAATTCATGAACAAAGAAATATATTGATCAGTGAAGAATTAACCAGTTGCATATATATCGAACTAACTTATCACGTTGATCGATCTTTCAACAAGACAATGATCCAAATTCGTATCTCATAGTTGTTGAAAAATAGTCCAAAAACAACGTGATCAAATGGCCTGCACAATCACCAGACTTTTCACAAATTGAAAATCGGGTGAAATTTTATTAAATGAATACGACATCTTCAAATGTGCACCACCACCTTTAAAATGTTATATCACGACATGTATGAACTTTTAATTTAATTCTGTATATATTTCTTAATATACCAAGTAAAATATTTTGGTTTTGTTTAAGAAAGAATATATAGAAATGTATATATAGTATATTTATAATATTAAATCCAACAAGTCAAATCAATTTTGTTTTTCGTATGTATGTATGTTTTTATTTTTTTTTTTTTTGTTTTTGTCTATCTAACAACGGATTACAATTAGACCGGCTGTCGAGTAAATGAGCTTAAACTGTCAAATAAATTGACTCAAAAAAAAAAATTTTGTTTTTTTTTTTGACATGAAACACAAGTCACAATCATATACAATTTACAAATTTATTTCTTTATATCTTTATATAATATTAGTTTTAATAAAAATGTATACATGCAATGGTATATTTGTTTTTTTCTTGTTCTTCAATGGATTGTACAATTTAAATGATATAGATTTATTTATTATATAGTGAATGAAATATAATACTACATTTTATATAAGTATAAAATATAATATACTTTAAATATATCTAAAAACGTACGTATATTATCTCTTATTTAATTATTTTTATAATTTAAGAATACGCCGTTTCGAAAGGTTTTTTTTTTCCACAAAAATATTGTTTTTCAAAGTAAAAACTTTTTTCATATATTCAATAAGAATTTTATAATGAGATGATTGTTTTTTTTTATTTTTTGAATTTAATTGTATATATAGAGTAAATATAATTATGAAAAGAGTTGTTGTTTAATGTTTGTATGCGTTAAGTTAATTGAAATAATATTTTTAATGATATATATTATTTAATATTTAAAAACACAAATAAATAAGTTGATTCGCAATATTATTTATTTATTCTTTTATTATTATTCCATGTTTCAAGTATTTTAATATATGGCAATGAAGAGTTTTTATGTTAGATACTTTAATTCTAAATTTTTTCGGATGAGTTCGACACAAATAATCGGAAAAATATTTGGCGATTAGAATTGAAAATATACGTTTGATCTTAACTTTGTCTATATGTTTTTTATCTATCTATGATGACAAATTTGATTGACATATTGAGGAAAATTAATATTTAGAAATTTAGAACATATTTAAAAAAAAATCGACAGATAATTACAATATAAAATGTCCACAATGATAATTGATTTTCTATTTTCCATCGTTTAACATATAGTTTATTTTTAATTATAGAGAAATAATTTCACAATTAATTTTTATTTCCTATACACATAGTAAAGTTTCGTTTTATCAAAAAATAACATAATAATAAAACAATTTAAAAAGTTTGTCATTTCAAACAAAATTATTATATATATATATAAAAAAATTCCTTTAAATCCTTATATTAACCTTTCTCGAAAAGGTACCTATACAAGAAAATATAATCATCCATTTGTTATATAAGATAAAAAAAAAATAAATAAATTCATTTATACACAGTTTTTTTTTTTCCTTAAAAATAAAATTACTAAATCTAATTTGTTTACATAATCATTATAGGTCGTATAGATATATAGATAGAAAAAAGGAAAAAAAAAGAAAACTTTTTTTATTTTAAATCGAAAGTTACCCCCACGCTCATATCATAAAAATTCATATATGTATAAAGAAAAATTTGTGTTTTTTAAAAATTCTTTTAATTTTTCTTTTTTCCATCATCTTATAAGTTTTTTTTGTTTTACTTTTTATTTTGTTCATGAGGAAATTCGATTTGAAATAAATTTATTTTTGAATTTGTTTATGTGTATTTAAATATATACCCTTTTCAATTACATATTTAAATTTTCTTTGCTTTAAATTTATCTATAACAATTTCATGAATATTATATACCATAATGTAAATGTATCTTTTTTCGTATAGGTTATTTTCAAATAGGTATATAAAAAGAAGGAAATAGTCAAGTATTCAAGTGATAAAATTTCCTTTATAAATAAAAATTTTTTATTTGTCAATTACTTTATATATAATACTTTATATATCTATACAAAATCGAATAAACAAATAAGTGTACATTTATTTATAAAGATAAGCGGCTCTTCCATTTTTAATCATATTTGAATGTATTCATTCATATATACATAGATGGTATATCCTTTTCATAAAGAAACCCGTTTATATGTACATATGAAAAAAAGATGGTTTATTAACAACAATCCTTAAATTATAAAATATTTCATAAATTTTTAATGCATATTTATTATATTGTTTATAATCAAATCAATCTTTTTCTTTTTTTTTTGTAATCTCAATCTTTATTACACATATTACAAAATGAGTTTATAATTATTTTTAATGTCGTGTATATATAACTATTAAGAGAGAATGAAGTGTATTAAATTGAATATAAATTAAAAATAATTTGATGAAGGATAAATAATCAAATGACATTTAAAATACTTAATTAATTTTACCACAGTTAATCAATCTCTTGTATGTCGAATTATAATATGTTCATATATAACCCTTTCATGTTCTATGTATTGCATTATACATCTTTGAATATACTATATACGTTCATTTATAGGTACATGTACATGAAAACAATATATTTTTGTATATAACTATAGTACATTAAACGTAATATAGAATGAATTACATTTTATATGTTGATGCTTAATATACAAATATATACATATAACTAAAAAACACATATAGATATATGTATATAGAACAGCACCACATGTTGAGCTCACATAATGAACATTTATGATATGATTATTTAGAAAATATGTATATTAATACTTATAAATATAATATATATAACAGATATTATATACAAGAGAATGTTTAGTTATAAACATTTATATATATAGTAATTAAGTCTTTTTAATTTAATATCACAAATAACATAAATTTCATTTATGTATATATAATCTAAATTTGTTTCGATATATTCTTATATATGGATTTATATAAATTATATTTTGTTCATTTAATAATCAACCGGTTCATCTTAAATTTATCATCATAGTGAAATTGTATGACATTGTATGTTTTCAAATACATAGTAAAACAAAAAGTTTGCTTCTTAAGAACTAAAGCGTTTAACATTCTCGAATTCATCAATCCAACAATCTATCAACCCATTAATCCATCCTTCAATCCATCAATCCATCAATCCATCAATCCATCAATCCATCAATCCATCAATCCATCAATCCATCAATCCATCAATCCATCAATCCATCAATCCATCAATCCATCAATCCATCAATCCATCAATCCTTCAATCTATCAATCCGTGAATCCATCAATCTATCAATCTATCAATCTATCAATCTATCAATCTATCAATCTATCAATCTATCAATCTATCAATCTATCAATCTATCAATCTATCAATCTATCAATCTATCAATCTATCAATCTATCAATCTATCAATCTATCAATCTATCAATCCATCAATCTATCAATCTATCAATCTATCAATCTATCAATCTATCAATCTATCAATCTATCAATCTATCAATCTATCAATCTATCAATCTATCAATCTATCAATCTATCAATCTATCAATCTATCAATCTATCAATCTATCAATCTATCAATCTATCAATCTATCAATCTATCAATCTATCAATCTATCAATCTATCAATCTATCAATCCATAAATCCATAAATCCATAAATCCATAAATCCATAAATCCATCAATCCGTCAATCCGTCAATCCATCAATCCATCAATCCATCAATCTATAGATTACAATAAAAACCATAATTGATTCATCACCTTTTGAGACTTTTATAATCAATGTTTTTCTATTTCTCAAATAAGTAATATAATTTAATAAAATATATCACATATATAACATTTAGATATTGATTCCATTTAGAACAACAAAAATAAAAGAAATATATGGTACAATGTTTTTAGGTAGCACTACCACCTGTTCAATTTTTTTATGATTTATACATATATTTTATTATACTATTTTGTATTTAAAAGTTAAAAATGAAATTGAAAGCAATTTATATAATATTATTACCTTATAAATTACAAATGTAATATAATTCATACTATATGTACAAAATACAAATGAAATGAATGAAGGTAAAAAAGGAATATCGACCTAACAATTATAATTCATATATATTTAGAACTCATCGTATATAAAGGTTCATTTTTTTCTGGTTATACTCTCCTAAACAAACTCTACTATATATAAAATATATCAGTATAGTATATGTTAGTAGGTATACATAAAATATATCATTCAAAATTAATTTAGTCTATTTGTAATTTTGAAACGAAAATTTATATGGATATTCCGTGATTATAGTAAATAAACAAATGGTGATAGATAATAAATTAAATCGTAAATTTTGTGAGAATTGAATGTCTTTATAATTTTATGCTACTTAACTATGTCTGTATATATGTATATTTTTTTATTTATACTTGGAAAGTTTTGTATACTTTTTTTTTTATTACTATTATTATTAATATATTATTATTGAAATTTTCCAATTTTTTTTTTGTTTTTTAGTTTTTCATTGATTCAGTTTTTTTATATTTCAGTGATGTATGTTCCTTTTTATTGTTATTTATTTTTTTTTATGGTATTTTGGTATTTTGTTATTTGATGAGGAGGAAGGTGATATATAGATTTAAAAAAAATTGGTTGAATCAAATTGATATATAATAAATACGATATGATTATTAATAGTGAATATTATAAAATTGATTGACTTTAATGAGGGATTTGGTTCCACTGAAGAATTTCAAAACCATTATGAATTATTTTAAAATTGTTTTGGAAAAAATTATGTGTGAAAGAAATGTATATATGAAAAATATTCGATAAAGTGTGCGTATTGTTAATTAAACAATTGAGGTTGTATTTGATCAAATTTTTGGACATTATTATTACGATTATAAACCATATTTAATTATTCATGGGTATAAATAAATAAAACAATTGTACATATAAATTTATTTTTACATACATATCAAAAAATTTACAATAACAATACTCATAAATTAGATAATATTCACAGTATAATTTGATTTTTATTACCCTTGTACAATTATCATTTTATTATATTATTCCTATAAATACATTTTATTACATATATAAAAATATATTTTATATTTATATACATTATCATATAATATTATTATTATCATATTATATGATATTATGTATAATATACATATTTTTTATTAATATATGCACATTTACTTATATATTGAATGTGAGGATAATATAATTTATATAAATATATACTTATATGCTTTCGTTTTGGGGATATATGTTTTTATATATGTATGATTTATGTATAATTTATACATAATTTATACATATATGTTTTATATAAATACTTATAATGATGGATATATTTAAATATATATGTATGAATATATTACAGATGTATTAATATATATTATATTTATATGCGATTTTAGTTAGATTTATGTGAGGGGACGATTTATTATTTTCTATATAACATTTTAACCATTATTGTATTTATTGTATTGTATATATTTTCATATCAGAAATTTCATATAAATAAAAATCAATACACAGAGATATCACCAAAATTATATTTTTTATATACATATAATTTTATACATTTTCGCATCATATATGTTTTTTTACGTGATCTATATATTATTATTATATATGGTAATTTTATTTAAATTATTATTTGATTACTCAAAATTATTTAATAAAATGTATTGGTATGTTTTTATTTATATGAATATTAAAATATAAATATAAAATAATTGTAAATCATTAAATAGTTGTTATATTTATATATATAAATTGAGGGATTTGTTTTGTTTTGTTTTATTTATATATAATATATATGTAGGTATATATAAAATTCAAAATTGAATTAGTTTTATTTTTATTCATTTAGTTTATATAAATCGTATAATTATCATATATACACATACTTGCGATGATTTGTATATTTGTTCAAGGATTGTAACAATTTATGGTATATGTAGAACGATTTAGTATAAAATGTATTATTTATGTTATATTCCCTTCATGGAAGACGGTGCGGGAGATTGTTGGCCATAGGATCAAAAAGGTTAAGATATTCTGAAAGGAAGGAACGACTAATTTTTCAAAAAAAAAAATTTTATATTTTTTGTTTTTTTCATTTCAACTAAGGTTTTTCCTTTAGGTTTCTTAGCATAATTTGAAAATTCAATTAATTGTTAATTTTTCATAGAAGAAAATTTGAAAATTGTCACATTGGATTAAAAGATATAAGCGATTTTGCGAATAGATTTCAATGAAAATTCTAAAAAACTTTGCGATATTGTAAAAACATGAAATTTATATCGAAAAAATTTTTGTAGAATAATTAATTTGGTTTTGATAAATAATATCCTTTTTGTAATAAAGCTAAAAAAATTTCCGTTTCGTCCATGAATGACATGTACAAGGACAAAATTATTATATTATATAAAAATCTCGCAATCACTAAAAAACTATAAATTATCTTACAGGTAACAACTGATATACGAATTTTTAAAACAATAAAATCGTCGAGTCGATAAATAAATTTAGATTTAGATGTTTTAATAATATAGAATATGTTTTACAAATATATTATCCTATATAGAGAAATAAATTTTGATAAATTTTCTTTGAATAGAAAACGATAATTTTATCATTTTTAATAAATCAATAATACTATATAAATGAGTTTTTGATTAAAATTAAATTTTTATTGATTGATTTCCATTTTGAAACACGATAAAAAAAGTCAGTCAACGGTTAATCAATCACATTTAGATTTTTGATTCGACTGTACTCAATTTTAGCCAAATTAGTGGTTAATCTTTGTCGGAAAACAATGGTCCACTTCAAATACCGGAGACCGTTAAAAAGATGAGAAATATTCGATGTCTTTAAGAAATTTATAGGTCAAGGATCAATCTAAATTATGGCATACTTAACTAAGTTATATATGAATTACTATCATATCAGTTCGATATTTTAAAATAGCTAAAATGGGTTAATTCAACGTTAACGTTCAAATAATGCAAATCATCTAACATACAAAAAAAATTCAACTGAACTCCTTCCGTATATTTCATTATAATTAAATATAAAAATTCTTATAAAATTCTATAATAAAATTATCCTAAATCAAAATGAATAATAACAAATCAATTAAAATCCATTAATTTTATATAATTCTTGTTCAAAAAACTAATGTTATAAAATAATGAAATTACATATCAAAATCAAAATCGGCGTGGTTAAATTTTTCATAAATCTCGCGTTATTTATTTTCATTAAAATGTATAAATTATTAAATATAATAATAATAATAAATATATAGGTCTACTTCTGGGTATATTTTAATTTTATTTTTATTAATTATATTTGTCATTTAATTTTTTCAAAAAAAAAAAAAAAATAAATAATAAAACCAAAACAAAAATTGGCATGAAATATATATATATATATATATATATGTTATGTATATAATAAAATATATTATCATATAAATATATTATTATTTTTACCTTGGAATATTAAAAAAAAAATGTGCGTGTAAAATATTATAAATTTGTATATATAGAATTCAACAAAAATAAAAAAAAAACAACAAAATATATATTGTATTTATAATAAAATAACAGAAAAATAATGGCAATTTATAAATTAAGATTTCTTATCTGAACATGCAATGCACATTATAGAAATAATTTTTATTTAAATCATTTTATATACGAGTATACATATATCATATATATAGAATTTATTATATTAGTTATATGGAAATATATTAAATTATAATTGAAATGAAATGAAAATTTAATTTTTAAATAATTTGTTTATGTATAGTGTGTATGTGTGTGGGTGTATGGGTGTTAGACTATATATAGAAATAAAGAATATATGTTGAATTTAATATTGTACGATTATTATTATTATTATTATTATACATTATAAATGCATTTATAATATATATATTTATTAATAGTGATTTTCCCTCTGGAAAAATTAAAACGTATATAATAGAATAAAAATTATTACTGTGAAATGTCTATATAATAATAAAAACTGAAATTCAAAATACAGTAGAACCGCAATTATTCGAGTTTTTTGAGGTTTATAATAAATTGAATACTTTTTTTTTTGTTGCTTAATTTTTTGTGAACACAACTTTATATTGTTAAACTTTTATTGTAAATTCTATATATATAGTTAATTTTTTGACTCTATGAAATATCGTCCAAAGAAATATCACCTAAACCATACAATGAATAATCCCATCCCAAAAAAACAAAACACAATGGGTTTTTTTTATTACTTGATTCAAAAAGGCCCTAAATTTTAGGTAATATTTCATTATTTGTATAGGCGAAATTCCGTTTTTGGTAAAATTGACTCGTATTTTATTATGAAAAAAATATCGGATAACGGAAGTAATATCGGAAAAATGGAAAAATACCAATTTTCCGAAATGGCCACCTTAAAGAAACCGCGACGACGATGGCGCGCAGTAGGGGTTTTTTTCGTGAGGGTTTTTTCGTGAGGGTATTAGAAAATACCCTAAAATAAAGAATTCATTTATTTTTTCCATTTCATTTATATTCTCGCAGTCCGCAATTTCATTTCATTATATATTCAGTTCTGACTGTATGATTTTTAAATAAAAAAAAATAAATAAAATAAAAATACAATATATATATTATTATATATTGTGCGATTAAATCATATATACCTTATTTTATATATCCTGTAATTTAATTTCATTTTTAATATAATAATTTTATTAATTTTTAATTAAATATAATTATATACATTTTGTCCATTATACATTTCTATTATTTTATTATTATTATTCAAAAAAGAAATGAAATTTTATAAATTTTATTCGTTTTTAAATTTGAATATAGTAATGTAAAAAAGTAGTATAAATATTTAATATTATTATAAATGTGTTTTATTCGATATCCAAAATATTTTACCTCATTTATTTTGTTGTCTGTCTTTATACTATAATTTGATGAAAAAAATGATTTTTATTGTTATCAATTATACGTTCGCCGATTATATATATATGTATATATATCCTTTTTATGCATAGGCGGAAATAGGAAATTGTTAAACGGCTTTCCAAGAGGATTGGATATTCGAAACGACACATTTCTAATAAGCTACGATTTATAAAAAAAAATTTGATCGTGTTCCGAACTAAATTTTCCGGAAAATCGGAGTGAACGGAGTGTTTGTACATGGTACAAAGATTTTATAAAGTACATCAAAAGTGGAACAAATTTTACGTACACATGTTGGAAAATCGACTACACTTTTGAGCCAAAAAGGGAGATATTCAAATTTTCTTCTATGAAATACCAGAAATTGATTGCATTTTCAAATTATTTGCCTAGAAAATTGAAGAAAAACTATGTCTGTAATTTGAAAAACTCCAAATTCGGAAAATTGAATTTGCCGTCAAATTGCAGAATAATTAATTTGATTTTATTCATTCATCTGTCTTTCGAAATATCCTATCCTTTTGATAATATGACCAAAAATTTTCCAACTTCGCCTATGTTGTTATGTATATGTTGACTTGACAATTGTATATGGCATATACGTATATCAATTATGCAGAAAATTTATTATATTTGTATAATATTAGACATATATTCATCATCATGATCATGATATTATAAAACAACTGATATATAGATATATGAGCATATGTTCAGAGGTCTTGTATTTATTTTTATTTTTACATATTGTTATTTGTATTTTAATATACCGCTGTGTTAAAATATAAATTTGTATAGTTATTATTATTATTATTATATTTACTACATATTGTTTTATATATATTTATGTTGTGTGTAACACAAACAAAACAAAAAAGCGATGTTTCTATATGTGTATGTATATAAAAATATGTATATACATGTTAAAAAGTCGTTATTGTTTAATCGATACTTAAGATATACATCATAACGTGCACATTAGTCCAAATAATTAAATTAATTATTGTCGCCATATCGCGTGTATTATTTACCATTCATTTTTTTTTTTTTCGTTTTAATTCTTGTTTAACCATGAGTCAATACATAAATATATTTGTATATAAGCATATAAGCACGGTAAAAATAATATTGTCCGCATGTTAAATAATACCATATAAAAAATATGTTTTAATATACGATTATAATTTTTTTTTAATTTCATATATATCTGTAGATATATAGTTCTATAAAGATACAAATAAAAATCATCTATATACCGTATCAGATACAAATTTTAATGATTTCATTAAAGATGAATGGATTTGAATGTAAAAGTTAAAGAATATAAGTATCCTTAAAAGTTAAAAGATTGGTTTTTCCATAAATTTTATATAAATAAAATTTTCACATTATTTTGATACATAAAAATAAGTTCTTTAAAAAAACCTTTCTTCTATTCATAATAGTGTATAAATATCACAAAATCAACTTATGATTATGTTTTTGCTCCTGTATATTTAAAACAATACAAATGATAACTGACATTTGACATTTGAGAATTAACAACGATTTTTTTCATTAAAAATTAATTCAGGATATTGAAAGCTAATAATTGAAATGTAAACTTTTTAATATTTCTATAAAAAAAACAAAAATTAATAACCATTAACTTTTGAACATCATAAATATTATATAACTATAAAGATTTTTCCCTTTTATGTATTGTATATACAATAATTGTGATATTCTTTTAATATATATTTTGCTCCACTTTCACCTGTCTAACCCTAATGTTATAATAAATATACACATACATTACACATGTATAATAACCAAATACGTATATATGGTATTATTTACCTATATATAATAATAAATTCATATATGAATGTATATATAGTATATACATATTATATTGAACGCAAATGCTAATTTAATTGTTTAAATGAAAAAACGATAAAATTAATGGGGTATGTCAGGAAATCATGAATGCAACACGTCAAATTATAAAAACGGAAAATTAGAACAATATTTAATTGCATGTTCATGTGTAAATAAGGTTTTCATGCGATATATCTAAAAAAGAAAAATTTTTAAAAACATACATACATAATATTAAAAATATATTGCATATGTGTATAGCGCATATATATAAAATTAGAATTTTCTTTGATATCAATTTGAATTAATTACTATTTAAGATATACTATATATACATTGTATATTAATATACATATAAAAAATGTGTCACTTTTTATTATGTTGAAATTTATATTATTCAATATACTTTACATATATTTTATGATTTTTTTTTTGTTATTTATGTTATTATTATGTTTAATTCTATAAATTAATATGATTTGAAATTTTTATTTTGTCATAATAAACAACCCCGCATATACGTTAATCAAACCAAATCGGGATACTTATTTACGTTTCCAATACGTCCGCGAACTATATGGGGTTTGAAATACATTCTGAAATAAAACCATTTCCTAATCACAAAAATATGTCTTCCAATAGGGTTTTGAGAGATAATCATCTTAATACATTCAAATTGTACCAACACGCATGATAATAGAATTCTTCATCGGAATCAGTACCTGAACATCTTTGGGCGTGCCTGGATTCGGTTGCATTAGGAGAATTATCTTAAAAACTTCCAATAAGAAAGGGCTTTTTGGAATGTATAACAAAATGTAATGCAAAATTTTTATTACATTATTAAACAGTATTAAATTTTTACATTTTATTGTCGTTTCTTTCCAAGAAAAATGAAATATTAGTTTATTTTATCAATCTGAAGGAAGGAAAATCTGATTTCTGTAGCTTTCCGTAATGATAGCGACTTAAAAGTTTGGTATGTTATAGATAAGGGATAGGTTGGACGTTTTGATAAGTGTCAGATTATTAACTGGTCCAGGAGTAATTTAGTAAAACTTTGAAAATTGCTTATTTTCAATTTTAGAAATTTCATAACTGCCTTATTTCAACAGATAATTTAACTGGAATAGTGAAAATTTTTAAACCCTTGTAACACCTTTTAAGTCCCACGTATTTGACAATTCTATCCGTAACCATTTTCCCAAGATATTCCCAAATAACCCTCCCTTCCTTTTCCATAAATATATCACATTTTTGCATTTTGTTTCATTTCCCAGAAAATGATGGATTTTTTATATTTTTGTCAACATATGAATGAGGTAAAAGAGGAATTCTGAAGCTTCCTAAATATTAACAAAATATCTTCATCAAAGTAAATAACAACATTTAGAGAATATTAAAATGGGCGACTGTACCGATCGATAATAGAAATGATATCAAATTCATCATATTTTCCGCAATCATTTTTCCCTTTATAATTAATTTTTCATTATATACATATAAAGTCTTTAATAAACATCGTCATAAAATTTTACCATACAATTACCATGAATAAAATGTTATAACAGTTATAGAATTAAATTATTATTAAATTAAAATCATTTTGCAAGTTTTTTTTATATTAAAATTGCCTATACATGAAATGTCTTTTAAATCACATAAGAAATAATTTTTAGATATACATACCTACATTATTCATAAACCAAAATATAATGTTACATAGATTGAATAGGGTGATAATTTTAATTGAAAGAACTATATAAGCAACAACAAAAAAAACACTATATATACATATACCGACCATTACCCGCCTCTTCCATTCCAATCAACAAACTTTTATTATTATTTTTTTTTTGTAAAGAAAAAATTCAATATTGTGATTATTAAATTATCTCAATTTTCTATACGTTTAAATATATATAGTATAATATAAATTTATAAAAACGAATAAAATTATCCGATTTCTAAAAGTCATATGTACTACAATATTATATATAAATAACTGACGAAATAATTCAATTTCAAAAATTATTAAACGCGCATTATATACACAACACAACATATACAACAAACAAATTACTTTTATAAAAATACAATTAATTTTTCATTTTTTTTTTATTATTATATATTCATAATATTTAATATTTACTTGTTTTATTTTTTTTTGTTTTCTATATATAGTTAATATATTTTATATAAATTTGTGAATATATATTTTTATAAAACACAAATAAACAAGAGAGAGAAAAAAATATATTTTATAATGTGGTGGTGGTGTTCAGTTCACCCCTACATAAAATATATATGAATATAAATATATTTAAAAAAAAATAATAAATAAATATTATTTTTACACGTACGAGATCCATTATGAAATAAACTTGTGATGTAATTGAATGAAAAAACCTCTTAACTTTTTACATACAATAATAATAATAATAATAATACATTGTAAATTATCGTTTATTTTATAGATATATAATAATAAAATTTGCATCTGTTACATATAATTTTTTTATGTTTTGTTTTGTTACATATTTACTATATATATATATATATATATATAATATAATAATCAATATTTGTATATAGATTTTCATATATAATTTAAATTGAATGTTTATATATAAAAAATTTGATTTGATTTTTGCGACGTGATTTGATTTGATTTTAATCAAATATGAATTAAATTCAATTTTGTATATATTCTATTCATATATACATATAAAAATAACAGAAAAAAGAAATGAATACATTTTTATTTATTAAAAGTTAATTTTTTTAAAATAATCCTTCTTATTATTATTATTATTATGTACATATTAAAAATATAGCTGTATTTTGAAATGAAAATGGGATGATTATAAAATTTAATGTAATTGTGATATTCCTTGAATTTATTCTTATTGTTATTTCATATAATTAACTATTGATAAAATTCTTTCATCATATACAAAAAATCATTATTATTTTAATCATACAAATTGATTTATATACATTACATAATTATACTTTACCTTCACAACATGAAATGTACATTTATAGGCAAAAAAATAAACCAGAAATTATTCTATACCTTATTACATAGATATTTTAACATCCATAATATATATTAATTTCATAAAATATAACTAACATATTCAATTATAAATAATAATAATAAAAAAATGTATTTATATAAATTTCACATTTTCTTTAACATAATCAGCGGCATATATGTATTATGCTTATAATGTTTATATGCGGTAATTGAGGAATGGGAATTTATTATACAAATTATGTGTAAATGTTTTATTGATGTCTTTATATATAAAAATTATTCATTTAATTTACCTATAAATATACCTACCTACCATGATGATATTTCAATATTAACTATATATGCTAAATAGAAACCAAAACTATATACATATATATGCTATTATATGCAATTACCCAAATCATTTTCTATTATACGTTTATAATTGAATTAATTTATTAATAAAAAAAAAAAGAGTTTATTGTTAATAAAAAATTATAGGTCATATGATATTTATATTATATGAATATTTTTATTTTCATAAATATGAATAGAAATATATTTAATATAATAATTTGTAAAAAAAAAATAAATAAAATTAGGGATCAATTCAAATCATTTAAATAAATAATTCATTTTGATTTCTTACATTATAATATGGCGTGTAATTTGGAATAATACAAAAAAACATATATATATAATTATAATTGAATATATATCAATTCAAATATACGCAATAATTTTGATATACAATAAAATAATTAAGGCTATATATTATATGTATTATTGACAATAGGATCTTGTTTTATTTTCTTTATATGGACTTGGATTAAAATTCGATTTGTAACAATTAAAATTGTATTTGTTCCCCCCGTACAGAGATGCAAACAGATTTAATTAAATCGCTCGATTCGATTTTTCGTCCTTTTTACTTTAACATATCACATTTCGAAATAACAATAGTTTAACTATATAAAGAAATCAGAGTCTATATATCATAAATATTGTGTTAAACGAATTAGCAGTAATTGAAAAATTCTGAATTATTTTGATGGAATAAAACTATAGTTTTCTGAAGAATGGTAAATCATAACAAAATGTTTTCATTATTGGATCACCTGCGAGTATAGCTTCTTCATTATTCATGATATAATGATCGAATGCTCTAATGATATCAATAGTTTTGAAGCTATCTTAATTCATACGCTTTTTCTTTTATTGTTGTTCTTATTCAACAAATACCTTTTTTATTTAAATGAAACACGATTGTTTCTTATTGTTCAGTTTTTTTCTTTGGCATATAATTTTTCTTACATCTTTCATCAAAAATCATCATTATTGTATAATATATTAGATGATTACAAAACCATTACAAATATTACAAAACCATGTACGTTTAAATAATATATTAGATTTTATTGTCATTTTTCGCCGTCGGTTTTTCCCGTTGCAGCGCAAAGTTTTGGGATATTCGAGAACGATAGAGCAATTTTAGAATCTTGCGAACAAAATATCAAAGTAATTATGTATAGCATATATGTATAGACATTTTATTGTAAATATGTGAACCCCATAGACATTTTATTGTAAATATGTGAATGAAGATAAATGCATAAATAAGTAACGTGTATTAAAAACACAGATATAAACAATTCAATTAATCCACATTATATAACCCTTATTGTTTGTGTATTTATAAAAAACATAAATATAACATACAAAATATTAAAACATATGTTTCATTGCATTTCATTTTTTTTTAAACAATCTTACCATAATCATAAATATATATAATACGCTTCATATATATATAAATATATTAATATAACAATGACATTTATTTTGAAACAGTTTTTATACTATTATATTTACTATGATTATTTTTTAAAGTGGAAATGCATTACCTATTATTAATGTATACACATTGTTAGCCTCATCATGCACGTTTAGTTTATATTTAACTATCTTTAAATAAGATTAATATTAAATATACCATATATACCTGAGTTCGGTATATCTATATTAATTGAACAATTTTAATTTTAATGTGATTTAATAATATGATATGAACGACGATTAATATCTAAAAAAATATTACTATATTATATGATTTTAATAATATTTTAGACACACGATGCTCGTTTTATGTAACAAATTTATTTTTTTTTGTCAGTTTATTTAAGTGCCTCTCTATATTTATTATAATATTTATAATACAAATCCTTTAGTCCTTTTTTTTTCTAATATATATAAATAATTTATTTTTAAAAAATAAACATATATTGAGATTATGATGCCAGATATGATTCTTCAAAGATTATGGGATTTATTTTTTATATTATTATTGTGAACGATGATAATGGAAATAATTTTCTTGTTTATTGTATATATACATAATTTATAATACATATATAATAATAATGTTATAGATTTTCAATTAGTCTATCTATTTATATGGTTAACATCTCTATATATAGTTATTTAAGTTTTTTTTTTTATGATTCGCAATTTGAAATATGATATTATAAAACATATTTTTTATCTGTCATATATAATGGTATAAAATAAATGAAATAGATCTATCTGATTTATATATTGTATATATAGGGTTGAATTTAAATCATAAATAAATATTATATTGTATAAATTTGGAACATTAATATAAAGGTTTTGAAATATCCTTTTGGAAAGTATATATATAAATATCCTTTCATATGTAATTTAATTATTTTAACACAAATTTAATTTACAATAAATATACAATATGTTTTTATTACAGAGGTTTGTTGTATAAAATAAAATAAAATATACTTCCTGTTTTACCATTTTTATGAGATTTTTTTTCTATTTTCAACGTGTTTTGTGGGCGGGCGCAAATGTTTTCTTTTGTCATATTAAGGAAAAGGATAGGTTATTTCGAAAGGCACATTCCTATAAAGACACATTAATTATTCTACATTTTTTTTTTTTCAAACAATATTTTTCCGGAAAATTCAATTTTCCAAATTTTGAATTTTTCGTATTACAGCCAAAGTTTTTCTATAATTTTCATTTTACTCGAATAATTTGAATATTCAATTAATTTCTGATATTTCATAGAAGAAAATTGTTCGGTTTTGAACCGCAATGTTGGGGCGATTTTCAAATTTTCTTTTATGAAATATTATGGATTTATTGAAGTTTTAATTTATGCAAAGAAAAACGTGAACGACTAAATTATTTTTTTTTATAAACTTTTTTTTCTTTTTTTTTTTTACCTGATTAGACATGAATATCGTATAACTTCTTGGAGATCTGACAACCAATTTTTGGCCTCCGCCTTAATGCCTCTAAATTATTACTTATTATAATCACAAAATGTCCTAAATACATATCGGATTATTCGAATCCAAAATCCCCAAACATTGGTGAGAATTTAATCAACTATATATTCATCTACAAAAAGTCACGATTCTACAGAAAATAAAATGAACCTTTTAAACAAAAAAAAAAACTCTTAAACAATAAACACCCAAAATAATGCGCCCATTTATAATTATATTTAAATTGCTGTAGGTGGTGTTTCGATTATTCAAAAAAAAAAAACCCCCCAACAAATAAAATCAATTTGAAAAGTCAAGTCAATATATGCATATGGACGAGTTTTATTTTAATTAAAAAAATTCACAGATATACAGCAAATGGCACAATTACAATTTTCGGTATTACAAATAACATTATATGAATTAGTACCAATATGATGAAAAAAAACAACAATTTTATAAATAAGATCAAAGTGTATTTAAAACTCAAACAAAAACCATATTTCATATAATTATATATTCTATAAAATATCTATATAGATATAGAGTATCAAAATACACCGGGTTAAAAGTGTTTCAATTTCAGAAATATTCCAAAAATAATAATGGGGGTGCTGTTAAATGAAACAAATAAATATACTATGATTTTTTTTTTCTGTTAATCGATAAAACTCAAGTATATTATGGTTTGTTTATTCATAGAGATATATATATGCACGTTTGAAGTACAAAATAAAATCGAAAATAATCAATTCATATATAATAAAACATCAATCAATACCATAATAATACATAAATGATAAATTTGTAAAATGTATCAAAAAAAAAAACAGTTAAAATAATAATAAAAAAAGTTATTGTTTCAAAAATGAAAAATAAAATTTTCAATTTATTATCTATAATATACGTACCTTTGTTGTGTGTCGCTTTGTCTATATTTTTCAATTAGATTTCCATTCAACAATTTTCCACATAAATAAGCGACAAAAACCGCACATAAAGAATTTTTTTTTTTGGTATTTTTATTTTGTGTTATATTTTTTTTTTAAGTTCAATCTCACGACAACAAAACACACAAATTTGATATACTCTATACGTCGCAGAGCCGCAAACATTATCTATAATATAAAAAACCTTTATTCCTTTATATATATATTTTTTCCCTTATATATTCAAAACATTTTGTGACATATGAAAATATATAAGTATATATGAAAATTGCTTAACGTACCATATAACAATATAACCAATTTGTTATGAAATTGAAAACAGCAAAAGATGAAGAAAATAAAATATAAAAAAAACACAAAAAAGGTTATATATACATTATAATATCCGACTGTATATATAAAAAAAAATGTATAACAATAGACCATATATAGTATGGAAAAAAGTAGGAGGAAAATATTACAACGAGAAAAGCTCATCATTTGTATAGACACTTAAAAGAAAATTCTATTATCTTTCCGTTTTTCCTTTTTTTTTTTTTTTTACATTTATTTATAAATTGTACGCTATTTGTAACTGGAAAATATATTATATTTGGTATAGATCTATGTATAATATATATAATGCAGAGTTATTTATAATATGAATGTTGAGTTATGTTTGTATATTTTGTGTATATAAACATTGGATATTATATCACGTTTACTATGTTATATATCTAAAGAATAGTATGACGTTTCAATTTTCTTTTTTATTTAAACCATACATATACGTTTATTATTTGAAAAATGATATTTGACAGGGAAAAATTTAAGACAGTTAGGAAAATTGAATTATATACTATAATATAAAAAATGGTAAGATCATGTTCATAATAATATAAATTGTTTTTTTTTGTTTATTATTCCATAGAAATTATGTAAATGATATATTTAATAACTATATAGTTGCTTTTTTTTAATTTTGTAAATTGTTTGATTGCCATTTTGTTCATTTATTCAATTATATATAATTAATAATTTCATTTCAATCTATATTAAAAGGTAAACGTTTTTTAAATATAAGTATAATACACTTTGAATCGCTTTGGTGCATTTCTTTTTTGCTTGCTAATTTCCAATAAAATGTATATGATTTTTCAATACTACTCCCAACCCACGCGATTCTTTCTGCACCATTTAATATATCCTCGAAAATAAATGTACATTTATATATCAAAATTAAATAATAAATATAATTTTCAATTGTAAATAAATAAAACAATTTTCATATATAAATAATTCTATTTACAAGAGTATCTATCACTTATTTATATATATATATATATGATATAAAGAACAAAACAAATAAAATAATAATTTCATTATATTTTGATTTTACCATATATAAATATAGAAAAAAGTTTTACCCTTTACAAATAAAAATTATTTATTTATTTTGAAAAATAAAAACACTTTATCTATATCTCTTTGTGTGTAATTGATAAGTTAATTTACGTTATTTATATGTTGTTATAAAATAAAATGCATTTCATTCGCATGTTAAATTAAAAATAAAAACTTTGATATTTTCTATATAAATTTATAGGTAAATTATATTTATTACATTTTTGCTCTTTAAACATCTGTTTAATTGTTTGAATTAATTGTGTTTTTACTATTATAAATACTATAAATAATATACAATTGAATATCACATATACATAATAAAAATATATAAGCTAATTTAACATAAATAATACACCCCTAATTAAAATTTGTTTTTCGTATATAAACGTTATTTTTTTTTGCATTTAAAAATGAATAAAGGGTATATTAATATTATTATTATTATTATATTAGAATTATTAAATTGAAAATTGCCCATTCAATAATATACTTGAATCAAATATAAAATGACAAAAAAAAATACAAATCTAATTTACTATACATGTTTTAATTTACTACTTATATATAATATAGCTAATATTTTAGCCGGTGTGGGTTATATAAATTTAGAACAAATAAACTTTGTATTGAGTTAAACAAAATTTTATTATCCCTATATCAGTTTATATACAAATACATTTAGTTTACAAACAGTTATTCTGGCTTTAATAAAAATTTTATTGAATCGATTTAACAACAATTTGAGTGCCGAAACACTTCCGTCGGACGGATCTGTTGCGGTTCTTTAACAATTCTAAGAATATCTGTACTGTATCAAATCGTTTTTTTTTGTTCCATGCTAAACAAATGAAAAAAATGACGAATAAAATAAATGAAGAAAAATCAATTTGCTGTAACTGGGATATTGTTAGCCAGATTTCCAAGAGGATAAGATATTCTGAATGGCACATTTTTTTAATTAAAATTTAAATATTCGTTTTCCGTCGCAGAATTTAAAAATTCAACACATTCTTAATATTTTATAAAAGATAATTTGAAAATTGATCATTTGGTTCATAAAGATATAGCCGTGAATTTCCGTTCGAGTTCAAAATTCAAGGAAAATTCAAAGAAATTTTCCATTCTGTTTTTCGTATCATTTTTGGAAAATCGACCATATATCTTAAACCAAAAAGAGGATTTTCCTACTTTTTATGAAACATGAGAAATCCATTAGATTTTCAAATTATTCAAAGAAATTGAAAATTGAAGAAAATCTATGAAATTCAAAATTTGTCCAATTGAATTATCCGGAAAATTTTGTTTGAAAAAATATATTTGAGCATGCGACTTTCCAAGTATCGTATATTTATGGCTAAATAAATTACGAGCTCCACCTCTAAGATGAAGTACTGATCCAAACTTTATTTGATGAATTTCAAATTATTATTTTACTGATCCATGACCATATTTGATTAATTTTCAATTTATTCATGGAAACTACAATAGAACCATTTTCCTCTCCCAGTAATTATTTTTTATTATCAATTTCAAGGGTTTTTTTGCAATAATAATAATAATGAATTATTTTATTGAATTACTTTTTATTGAATAAAATAAAACTCCATATAATAAAAAAAATAAATATCATTTTTACCATATGTTTTATTGGTTATACCATATACATATAAGTTTAATATGCGAAGCTGAATAATGATTAAGATAATCTTCAAATTTATATCTTCAATAAAACTAAATATATATTATTCATTCTAAGTAATCGTTTCGCATATGAACATTAAATTAATTTACACTTGTTAATATCTTATATACGCACATAAATAAATGTGGATCAGTTCAACAACAACAACGCATTTATATATCATTTATTTATTTCCTTTTTTTTTTTTTTTTAGATAGATTCAATTGTATATATAGGCGCAGTCAAGCCATCAAATGCATTTGTTTAATTCACACCAATTTCTCATATGATTTACCATATCAAGAAAAACATATATATATATATATTTGCTGATTCTGTTATATATTTCAATATATATATAAAACATTTTTACATCGCATCTCATCTCATCTATATATAAGACTATATAACATTTTTATATATGTTATGTGTATGGTATAAAAAAAAATTATGTACTGTTTAATATAACAACAAAATTTGCGGGTCACTAAATACATTTTTAACGGATATATCTATATTTAGAATAATAAATGGGGTGATAATATCTTTTAATATATTGTATGTATATAATAGTTTGAATATATTTTGTAATCCTTATTATAAATAAACATATTTGGATACAATATAAATGTCGATTAGTTTATATACTACATATGGATTATATAGTTTTTATAATATACAACATAGTTGCATCTTTATTTTTATTATATTTATTTGAATTTGTATAATAATGGAGTAGTAATGATAATAATAATAATAATAATTGTATTTTTTACGCACATTATAAAAGAAAAAAAAATAGCAATACTTTGTAAAATATATACACAAAGATATATAAGGAAATATTGAATAAAAGACATTTCTCATAAACGTATATATAGTATACAAAAAATATTGTATCAATGATATAATTGCATTTATTTTGTTGACTGACAATTCAATCCATATGATGTATATAAAACATATATATAAAACGCACATGCAACGAATTACTTTAATTAGTAAATATGCGTTTGGCGGCGGTACATATCATATTACAAAAGTATTCAATTTCACTTATTCTCATATACCATATATAGAAGAAGATATAAGAAGAGACCGCAATTTTATATTCAAATTATTTTATTATATACCTTTAATGATAAAGTTCCATTTTATAGTATATGAGTGATACAATAAAAAAAATATTTATATTCAGGAAACCTATTCATAAAAATAGAACAAAAACAAAAATGTTGGTATATATTAAATTATTAAGAGAATTAATTATTCTATTAATAAATATAATCAAAAAAAGAAAAATCATTTGTATGTAAAATATTATTAAGAAGAAAGAATATATAATTAAATTATATCCGCATTTAGAACAACAAAAATAAAAACCCCAACAAATATATAATGAATGAATTGATTTGAAAATTTTTAAACAACAAACAAACATTAAAAGATTCCTTTTTTTTTTTTTCTTTTAGTTAGTCCGTACGCTTTTACTTATTTTTATTAGTTATATATTTTTTGGTTGTATAAATATATAGTTTTTTTTTTTTTATTTTAATATTTTTGGCATTCTTTTAAATCAACCTAAAAAATATCAAACATTATTTGTTTTTAGTCAATCAAATAAAATATAATATGTATAATATGTAAACACACATAATATATTATATTTATCCCTTTTATATTAAACTAAATTAAATACATCATTCACCATTTAATATATGTTATATATATATTTAGGAATATTATTATCATATCCTTGTATTTGTATATATTTTTATATATAGTGTATACAGGCAGACAGACAGACAAACACATTATTTTGTATATGAACTTTTTATAATACGGAAAATTTGTATATTATTATTATTATTATTACTATTGATATTGTATATATATACAAGTAGGGTGGAATCAAATATACAAAGTATATTTATTTATATATGTACATCAATATATATAATAAAGTTATATACATGCTCTTTTCAGGGGTGAATTTGAGCGCAAATAATCCCAAACACACGTTTTTATTTGCACAAATAGAGTCCCATAAGGTTAATTAAAAAACGATTTAGACTTTTATTTTTACATTTATACATTTATACAGTGAATATATTTTATTTTTTTCCGAGATAAATTTTTTGTATCTTTTTACATATGAACGTATAAAGAGTAAATATGAGTCAAAGGAATTTTATTTCAAAAATAAGAATATAAAAAATAAAAAAACATATCATCCCTTGATTCTATATATATATGGTATATAAAGATAAATGATGTGCGGTGGATGGATGGATGGATACAGTTATACTATATTCTATACATCTCATATATATATACTCTATATATGTTTCAATATTTAATTATGTGAAAAATTATAGTTTGTAACATGTCATGTTACAATTAAATAATTAGGTTTAGGGACATATAATTCAGTATACATATACTATATATATAAGCTTTGCAATACACAAGATTTTCACATCATTTAAACATTTTTTTTTAATATTTATCCCCCACCATTCATATTATATGATGTTTAATTATTCTTTAAATGTAGGTAAGCATTTCAACTAAACAGATTTTTTTTTAATCGTCTTTAAACTATATTATATTTAACTCTTTTCTTTTAACTATTTTTAACCATTCTTTTTTCTTTTCGTTTACGGAGTTTAGAAGTTTTTTTTTCTTTAAGAACTTTTACTGTGTTTGTATACGGTTATTAAAAGTTATCGTACGTGATAACTTTATTGTATTTATATACGGGGTGTGAAAAAAATGTGTCATAATAACGCCATATAACGATAACACATTCTAAAAGGTAATTGATTTTTATTCAATTTTTCATTTTTCTGTACACCATTTGAAAATCAAATCGATGAATCTGATTTTAAGAAAAATTTGATATCTACAACCCGCAATCAATTATAAATATACCGCAATCAAATATAAATATAGAAAATATAAGTAGGATTATAACCATCGAGACACTGAATTCAAAATATTGTACGAATTTTATAGGTTGACGATTTTATCAACGGAATGACAAAGTCACATATTAGAATAATAAGAATTATAAACATTCAGCCATTTGAATACTTATAACCATATATACGAAATAGATCGATACATAATTGAAAAAATTGTAAAAAAAAAAATATTGATGGTAAAATCTTCAATTATATAATCCGATCGATAATTATCACCAATTATTTATTAAACTTTTTTCTCTACATAACGCAGAACGATATATATGTTTATATAGTTAAATAGGTATATAGATAAAAATCTCGATAAGCGAATTTTTATAGCGCTATACATATATTTTTATTTCATTATATATCCCCTCATAAAATACAAAATTTAAATTCTATTAAAAATTTAATTAACATAATTTCTTTATTTTTGCAATTATCTAGAAAATCTTTATGTATATAAATAAAAAAATTATTTTCCTCCTTTATTCGTTAAATAATTTTCTATCTATACATATATATATTATTTAACAACGTCAATATTCATTCTATATGTATATATTATAAATATAAAAAAACAATTATATATAGTTAATTTTAACTTTTCAAATTTTACCTTTTTATATAAAGATTAAAAATACACATATAAAATAAAATATACTATATATAATAATTATAATACAAATTAAATAAAATTTAATTTCCTGTATATTTTTCTAATTTTCTATTTATTCTATATATTTATATATTCTTTATAATTATATAATATAAAATTTTCCGAATGTAAACCCGACAACACACACACAGCATTTGGATATAAACTGTTAAGGAAAAGAAATAAAAAGAAAAGAATTCATTTTCATTACATTAATGATTCTATTAACATTTCTTTATATAGTATACATATATTATATCTATATCTATATATTTGAATGATGTATATAAATTCCATTATAAAAACTTATTTATGGAAATTACAACCTAATTAATCTTTAAATTAAACAATTAATTTAGCCATTAAATTGTTTATGTACCATATATTATATATATCTTTAAAATAAAATATATTTTTTGTACATCTATATACCTTTTTTGTATATATTTATAAAAATTTAATTTTAATTAAAACGCTTGTACATAATTAGATTTTCTCCATAGTATTTTCCTATATATATATATATATATATTTTCCTACCCAACCTATATATAAACGTTGTGTATCAAAGAATAAATGAACTCTTAATATACATACGTATACATATATATACGAAAATATAATAAGAAGATTTTCTTCTTATTCAAACTTAAAATAATGTAATTATAAAATTGTATATATATTTTATACTCGTATATTTATTTATATTCATGAAAAGAAAATTTAACGTATATTATATAGATGCTTTTGTTGTTGTACAACAAAAATTAAGATGAAAATTAAAGGAAGAAAAGCAAATCGTAATTTTCACAAATTTTACGGTAACATTATATATATGCGCAATTAAATTCATATATATTTTATATAAATATATACAATTTATATAAATATATATTATTATTCTATATTCTGTCTGTATTTGACTGAAAAATCGTTATTATTTATAATTATAAGATTATGTGTATATGAAAATGTATATAAAATAAACAGGATGTTAAATGATATATATAAGAAATTCTACCCTTAATATAAATTTTCCTATATATATATAAATACTTTTCCTTATGTATATTTTTAACAATACCATTTTACAAATTGTGTTTTTATTAAATGAAATTAAAATCAATATTAGCTTAATAATTTTCATCATATACAACATACCTACAGTAAACTGATGAATTTGTTAAAAATATTTTGGAGTAGTTCATCAGCTATTAATAAGAAAGTATATGCAAAGTACTCTTGGTTTGCAATCTGAGCGTTTATATGATAGTTGATCTTTTTTTAGAAATATTTTGATCAATATTGTTTTCGAATTTCAAAGTATATATGTATTGAAAGAAAATTGTGATTTGATGTTAGCGTCCGACAACATGACAGCAGTTGTTGAGTTTTTTTATTTATTGTGTCGGAATTATAGCCGATCAACTATAGAAAAAAATATATGTAATGCTGCATAAGAAATTCAGATTCGAAAATAACAGAAAAAAAATTATGTTAATTATCTTCAGTATATTATATGGATTCGACGCGGGAAAAACTTCAAAATTTTATATTATTTTAACTCGGGTTTCTCTTAATTTTTATAAAAATTTCTACAATTTAAATTATTCGTCCTATCTAAAAACCCATTCACTTTGGACAATTGTTTGAACTTTGAAACCATATAAGTAAATTTATAAATTAATAGAATAAATCAAACAATAGATTCGCCTCACCCAAAAACTCTTACATCGCATTAAATCATCACATATTATTAATTAGTGATTCCATTACGGTCTCACTGCAATAGAATTTCTCAATTTTCCGGGTCGCTAAACCAATTCTACCGTAGTAACGAAAAACAGTATTGATATTTTTATGATAAGACCCACCCCACTCTTATAAATATTTACTATATGTGAAGTGAAAGCTCAAAAGAAATTCATAATCAAAAGAATACTAATTTAAATTTATTAAACAGAAAAGAAAAATTTTTATATTTAAAAATAAACAAAAATAAAAAAAACTTTTTATGTTCAAAATGAAATAAGATAAATAAAGAATAAATGATGAAAATATATTCATATAATTTATAAATAAGTATATTACACAAGGTGTTATAAATACGATAGAAAAAATACAATAGTATAATGAAAGAAAAAAAAATAAAATTCAAACGTATATAATAAAACTCACCCCATATATAGTTTAATGATGATGCTTCAGATATAATAATAAATATAATAATAATGATAATAATAATACAACCTCTTTAGCATATAGCGTATGGAAATATACAAATTGACTGCCTCTCCTCATTGGTGCGGGGATGCATTTTATTATATATGTTATTTGAATTTATATATATAGATATTATATATATAGAATAGCTGTGTAAAAATAAATAAACGAAACTTTTTGTGTGAATATACATATATATATATTAGGAGTTTATATAGATTATTTGGATGAAATGGGGATGTGGAAAAACAACCCCTAAGGCATGCGCTGGACCGTTTTTTTTTATATATATATATTAAAATATGTCTATATATTTTTGGAAAATGTAAACAAGCCAAAATTAAATAATGTTATATAAATAAATATATATAAACTGTGTGTTGATAGATAATATGATTGTTTATATGAATTTGTATATGAAGTTTATATCTCATTCTCCTATTATTGCCGTGCGGTGATGTTGTATATAATTTTCATTATAGTATATAACTATACGAGATAATTGTGGTTGTATATAAAATATTATACCTGCTTGTATATTGATTTTTAATTAAAAATTAATTATCTTCATTCATAAATTATATATATATATGATAATGATAGAATAAAATATATAAAATTATAAATAATAATGAAACAAAAATTATTACATTATAAATTTATAATTGTTAGCATCATTATTTACTATATTTGGATAGAATAGAATAATTAAATATATATATATATATATATATATATATAGAAAAACTTTTAATCATATTTTATACAATTAAATTTAATATTATTAAATATATTCGGTTATTTATTATACGTAATTAAATACACATATATATTTTGATATATCTATCAATATAATTTTGTATTAATGTATTATTACGCATTTTACTAATGACTAAATTGAAATCTTTAATTAATACCAAAAAAAAAAAAAAAAACAAACTAATTTTATTGTGTACTCAAATCTATAAATATACATATATTTATATTTTGTATCAATTATTTAAATGATTAATGCCTTTCAATTTATATTTATTTATTTATTCATTTATAATAAATATGTATTATAGTAATTGTTTGTGAAAATGTTATTATATTATTATTATTATAAAACGAAAAGGATGTTATAAATGTGTATGGAATCTAAAATATATATATGAAAAACTCACATACATCGAAAATATTTGTATAATTAGTATTTAATTACAATGGATTTACATGTTTTCATATAACTATATGTATATATCTATATCTATAATAAGAGTAAATTATACATACAATATTATTATTATGAAAGTACAAGTGAATTAACATAATAAATTACATTGTATTTATTTATTATATATATATTTTTCTCTATATTATAATTAGAGTTATATATATATAATATTATTTAAATATATATTTAGGGCATAAATTAAAATATAATTACTATAAATGAAAATAAAATTATATTTATAATAAAAATAAAAATATAGCTTAACAAAAAATGCAGTAAAAATATTTATAAATATATTAATTCGATTATTCAATCAGAAATAAATATTAATAAATTTCTTCTTATCGTGTTTATTCGTATATATTTAAAGCTCTATATTCATTTCTTCCACTAAATTCTTACAATCGAATCGCGGTCACACAGATAATAATTCATTTTATATTGAATGTGTATATGTTTAAATACCATACCGGTCAAAGAGTGAATTGCATATAGAAATCCAAGCGAATTTTCTCCAATGTAAATAAATTCGTTTTCAATAACGCCTTCTTGTTCTTCTTCTTCTTATTTTCATTCAACGTATGTTTTTGTTATGGGCTTTATAATTAATTTGTGCAGTTTACGCGGTGTTGGTAATTAGACGTCCGACCAACCGAATGCGAAAATATCAATTCTAAAAAAATTCAGATTCGCAAATTTAAAAAAAAAAAAAATCGAATGGAAAATCTTTGAAATATTAAGGGTTGTAATTAAAAAAAAACACAGAAAACTGTTGAGAAAATTCGATTTTCCGGAAAATTTAGTTCGTTTAAAACTCAAATGTTTTTTTTTTATAATTCAGCTATAATTATCGAGATGTGTCGTTCAGAATATCCTTTCCCCCTTGGAAATCTTTGGCTAACAATTTCACGTCTCCGTCAATGGGGTTGTTTTTATACTTAAATTTATTTTAAGGCTCCCCAAGATTTTCCATCAAAAATTATAATATAATAAATAAATAATCTTAAAAAAACACTATATATTTTTTATTTATTGTATATATACAATTATTTTATTTTTAAATTACATTAACCTCTCGTTATATTCTCTTAATATACAATAATAATAATAATAATATATATTTTATAAATTTTGTGGGTGAATTCGATTAAAATCTTTTATATAAATTTTATATATAAACATCACATACAAGCTGTATATATATATAAAACAGCAATAACACATGACATGTTTTCGATTATATTTTGATAGATTTTACACACACATAAAATTCATTCGATATATAAAAAAACTATAAAATATGGGGGGTTTGGGTGATATATTTAATTGAATTTTATATTCATTTAAATAAGGGTTTGACATATTTATATATAGAATTTAATTTATTATTATACAAGTATACATGTTATAAAATGGTTTTTTTTTTGTGTGAGTGTATATAACATTTAAAATTAAAATTAAAAAAAAAATCGTATTCATATGTTTCCTTTTATACGTTTTAAAACTCTTTATATATTTAAATAAACACAATTTCAAAATCAATTATTTATCATATATATTATTATTCGTTAATTTAATTAATATTTAAAATTATTATATCTATATATATATATATTGCATAAATAGGTTTGGTTTCAAAATCGACGAGCAAAATGGAGACGTCAAGAGAAATCCGAAAGTATACGATTAGGATTATCACATTTTCCACAAATAACTCATCGAATGGGTTGTAATGGAGCAAATTTACCAATGGATCCATGGTTATCACCACCACTTTTATCTGCTTTACCTGGTTAGTAACAAATATTTATAAATATATAACAAATTAGATTTTATATTTAACTTTAAATTATGCGTATATTTCATATATATAAATAGGTTTCCTATCACATCCACAAACAGTATATCCAAGTTATTTAACACCACCATTAAGTCTTACACCATCGAATTTAACAATGAGCAGTTTAGGTTTAGCCCATCATCATCATCATCATCATCATCATCAACAACAACAACAACAACATCATGGTAATCATCAAAATATACGAATATCACCACAAGGTATGACATCGATGTCACCACAACATATGGGTTTAACAAATATGCGAATATCACCACCACATCCCGGTGGATCACTTCAACCACAGCAAAATCTATCGAATGCAATGAATTCAATGCAACAACAACAACATCAACAACAAAATCAACAACATCAACAACTACAACAACAAACATCAAATTTAATACAAAATAATAATAATAATTCTATAGCAAATATGCCATTAACATCACCACAAAATTTATCATTATCACCTTCGCACGATGTACGTATATCATCTGGTAATGGTAGTATTCGTATAACATCATCAACATCTCCAATACATATTCATAATAATGTATCAAATCCATCTTCGCCCGATAAAACTGGAATCCCATCATCATCATCATCATCATCTTCATCGTCCTCATCATCATCATCGGTACATTGTATGAAAAATTCCAATGTAGAACAAATTGATTTTCAAGATTCAACAATGATTATAAATAATAATAATAACAATCCAATTAATAAAGAATTAGCATTAAATATGTCAATAAATAATACCGATATGAAAAGTAATTCAATTGCAACGTTAAGAAATAAAGCTAAAGAACATTTAGAAACAATTAATAAAAGTTTAACAATTGTATAATA
Organism: Dilophus febrilis; assembly: GCA_958336335.1. NCBI lineage: Eukaryota > Metazoa > Arthropoda > Insecta > Diptera > Bibionidae > Dilophus > Dilophus febrilis. Next base: position 31,979,960 of record OY284469.1, on the reverse strand, counting down.
TTAATTTAATTTTAGTTTTGTTTTAATTTTTATTTATTTTAAGGTTTTTTTGTTTTCTTTTGTAAATTAAAAAGTATTTTTATGAATATCATAATAGAAATTAAAATAATTTTTTTTTAAAATAAATTTTAGATTGCTCATAAGCGCTCATTTAGAAAATATTACTATTTTTATTGTTTTTATTTTTTTCATAAAATTAAGCATTTAATAAAGAATTTTAATAATTTGATAATTTTAGTATTTTATAATTAATTTATTATTATTTTTTTTAGACATTTTCAAATGTTTAATTTCTATCCTCATCATATTTGTTTGTGTGAATAAATTTTAATTAAATTTATATAACCTTAATATATATATATATATAATAAAATAATAATTAAATATAAATATAATAAATAAATAGAACAATAGAAAATTTTCATTTATTTTTTAATTATTTTTATTGAAGAAATAAAATGCATTTTAAATTTACAAAAAAAAAAAAATATCATCGTAATTTAAAAAAGAAAAACAAATAAAATTTAATCATAGAATGATTTGTAAAAAAAAAAAAAACATAAACAAAATTTCTATATATTGTAAATAAAATATTCTATATAATGAAAATAAAAAATAATTTATGTAAAATACAATTTTTTTTATTTATTTTTAATAATCGCGATGTTGATTATAAGGAGGATGAATAAGGATGTGGTTAAAAATCTCGGAAAAATTGAGGTAATTATTTAAAAAATTAAAATTTATGATGTCAATTCCCATACTTTTTTTTCGTATTTATAAAAAATCCATCAATAATCCTATTTACGGAATGTTAATTTAAAATTATCAACAAATTTTTGTAACATTTAAACGTAACGTTCTTAGATTTTCTGCTATATTGAATATAATTAAAATAAGTTTTTGAAAATTAATTTAAAAAGCGATGTACAAAAAACAATTAATTTTTTTTTATTTATATATACGGTTTTAAATTTCAACTATGTCAGCGTATATAATCGTATATATAATCTGAGGAAAATTGATCAATTATATTGTTTGAAAACTCCATTTTTATATTCATTATCTATCATTTAATTATTTTTTAATTATTCATATTTTTGCGTAATAACAATATTAAAATCAATTATAAAATTGTTTCTTTCGCATATATCCATAAAAATATACGTATATAAATAATATAATAAGCTTAAAGTTTCATTTACATTTACATATTTGTATATTGTATATAGTTGAATACAATTTAAATATTTATTTTAATTTACTATGCGACAAAATACTTTTTATTCCTCATAAATTTCAAATCGTAAATTTCTTTTCTTTTCTTTTTTTCATTACAATGTTTATTTACATATATGAAAATATTTCAATTAACAATATAAATATTATAAACACTTTTCCATATATACTTAAATATATATATGACAAATAAACAAAAAAAAACTATTTTATAATTTCAATTTTACACGAATGTCACCTTAACATATATTTATATATATACTTTAATTGTTGTAAAACTTCGTGTATTTGTAAATTACAAAAAAAAAAAAACTTTTCTTATGTATGTAAATAAATTTTTATAATTTATTTATCATAATTTTTCCTTTCATTTATTTCCTTTGCAATTTTTTTATTAATATATACCATTTATTTTGCATGATTTATTTATTTTGTGTAGACAATTTTCATTTTAGAAAATAAATTTACTTATTTTTATCAATTATTATATATATATATTTTAAAGAATTTTATAAACAATTTATTATATGGTATATGTAAAATAAACCATAAAATTGTTATAAATAAACTTTTTCTTTTTTGTTTTTTTTACACAACAGAAATTACAATTTTTTTTTTTTAGTTTTAAAACAAATTATATTCTTTTATTATATATATAATTAAAATCATCCCTTAAATTAATGTATATATATATATATTCTGAAATTCATATAATTTTGATATACAAATACAATTTTTAACATATATTATAATTATTTTATTTATATCTATCCAATTATTTATTTATTTTTTTTTATTTATACAACTTATTAGTAAATAAAAAATGATGATTGAAGAGAGGTGTTAAAAAATATATATATAATACTTAAATTATCCATAATTAGTATCACGCGCCACTAATTCTTCAACCAAATAATATATATTTTATTAAAATTATATTATAGTATATATTATATTCCAAAACAAGATAATATAAAGATTAGATTTTGTAAAAACAGAAATTATATATGTAAAAATAAAATTATTATACCACTTCATAAAATTTAATAAAAATAAAAAAGGAAAATATAAAAAAAGAGGGTGATGCGTATGGTATATTAATATATATATATATATCATAATAAAATATAACAATTGCGTATGTAAAACGAGATCATCTTAAATTGATAACGTTTTTAGAAATTGATGTATTTATTTGTTGAAAAAATATAAATGAATATATCAAATATTATTAAAAAAAAAAAGAAGCATATTAAAACATCATAATACGCGATGATATTTAAATATATATCATTCATACACGTCGTGTCTTTGTAACATATATACAGTTTATTATAATAATATAACAATAAATTATTATTATACAACTAAAGATAAAATCGCTTTTTTATATATATATATGAATGCAATCATTATATATATCCAATATATACTTTTATATAATTACAAAATCATTAACAACTGTATATATATAATAATAGAATATATAAATAATAAAATGTTATTAAAATCAGTTAATGATCTGAAACTTGTTAACGTTATATAGGTATTAATATATAGTATAGTTTAAAGATAAAATACATTGCAGTGTAAATTGTTGAATATGAGTTTTTATATGGAATATTTTTGAGGATAATAAATTTTTTTGTTCATTATTTGCTACTGTATAGATTATGTTTAACGCTCGTGAATTCTATTTCCGTGAGCCCATAACACTTAATCACACTTAATCGGACGATGCATTTGAATACATTAATAAAGAAAAACTCATTTGTTTTCAACGGTCCAAGCTGTATGTTTCGAGGATGGATGTTTAGATAAGAAGAAATGTTTAATTTTAATGATCGATAGTCATACTAGACTACTGGTAAACTATTATATTATATGTTGATGTTCTTTGAAAAAATGAATTTTTATATTGATATGATCCAATAATTCAATAGAACTTGTTATAGTTTCATTTCTGATCAGTGAAAATGCGTGTTTTTCGATCCTGTCAGTAAACGGTAGTGCGTATAGTGTAATTGGTGAATCGGCCCATATGTAAGAATTATACTATTGAGATTGTCTTATAAATGATTTATAAACTAGCCCTCAGTTTACAGAATTAAGGAATTCATTGGATCTTCCAATAAAACCAATGCGAATAGCGGTCTTTTAGCTACAATAATTATATTATTCTTCCATGTAAAATTATTTGACAAATTCATATGAAGATTTTAACGTATATACTTTCGTTAGCATAACATTGTAATGGGTTTTCTGTTATTCATATCGGAAGATCATTGATAAAGATTAAAAAGACTCCGATTAACTCCATCCAGTACGACCTTAATAATTTCATTAGCTAAAAAGTTGCCAATCAATTTACAAAATGTCTAGCTCCCGGCTCCTGACCCGAATGAATGACTTTTATGTCCTTTTATAAATTAATGCATTATAACACAGCCACACTCTGTCAAAAGCCTTAGTAATGTCTAGTGAAATAACTTGTGATTCAGCAAAATTTCCGCTATTTTTTATCTATTTCATTGATATTTTAACAGATCGCCTGTCTTACGCTTTGGTCTGAAGCCATATTGGCCATCACTAATATATAATTGCTTTATCACTGAGATATTGCACAATAATGCGATTTATTATGTTTTCCATTATCTTAGAAAGCATAGTGATTTGCAAAATGATTTATGAACCCATTTTAACTTAATGAAAGTTAATATATATATAATACTACGAAGGATCAATGAAAAGTATTTCAATTTGATACCATCAATGAAAAAGTCATTATTCTATTGTTTCCAAATAAAAATAAAATTAATTAATTCTCAATCAAAATTTAAGCGCAATATTATAATTGATATATTTATTCATTATGCAAACAGGCTAACATAGTAATGAAACCCCAAATTCGATAAATACATCGTTTATTCTGAAATTTTCAAACAATTATTATTTTAAACAAATATTTTTCAATATTCAAATTATCTCTATATATAAATATCAAAGATCTATCCATTTGATTGTGCTTTCAAGAAAAATAAATGAAATTTTTAATTTAAATTTTTTTAACATATTCAAAATCCTTAACATATTCATGACGTATCCTTAAAAATACACTGTAATATATTTATTATAGTATATATTTTATAATGAAAATATATTAAAAGAAAATATTTTTTAATATGCATAGGTTTTAAAAAGCTTCAATATATAAAACTATAATATTTCATCGAATATCATAATTTTTATCCTAATTTTCAGAACAAGGATACAGAAATTACATAATTTATTTATATATTCACAAAACATCGATTGGAATTGAAAAAAGAAAAAAAAAAGCTTATATAAAATGTTAAAAAAAATATATATATTTCATAAGAGATGGCGAAACTTGTTACTTGTTTTCATTTTGAATGGTTTTATTATTTTTCCGTCGAATTTTCTTTTCTATGAATATATGAATAATATAAGAAGTTAAAATAATTTTGAATTTTCATATAAATGCGTTTAGGTTTTATTATATATATATACTACAATATATATAAATGATATTACAAGTTATATATTTATTATATTTATATACAAATTGGTTTTACTTATTTATATATATATATATATATATATATATGTATCTATATTGATATTAATAAATATATATATATATCTATATATGATCAAATATATATACATAAATGTAACCCCAATACAAATAAAATAAATTTATTGAATTTATTCATGTCCAAAATAAATATAACCAAGTTGAATTTGATATTGCTTCTGAAACACAAATAAAATATAGACTTTATATGTGATACAAATACATATATACAATAAAATCTATTTAGTATAAACGATATATGTTTTGTATTATAGAAATATTTATTGTATATATATGAATGATATATATATATATATATATATAAAATATATATATTTATTACATTATATAGATCAGATATATTATATTATATTCAATGTGCAATAAGTTTTACTAAACAAATAGACGAGTAATAAGTAAATTTATAACTTACAGCCAATCTATTATATCGTAGTTTATATATAGTACAGTTATTATTAATTCATATATTATTATAGAATTTGATTTTTGATGAGATGAGGAATTTTGTATATAATAAGTCTATTATATAGAAAATGGTATACTTAATAAAGGATATTAGAGTTTTACAATATAGTGTATATGGTAATGGTTTAAATAATTTGTATATATATATATGAATAAATTTATAAAACATATATATACATGGAAAATATACGGGGGTTGATAATTTTATTTGAACTTGTTATATTATTAATCAGAAATATATAATAGAAAAATTAAGGGGTTGCAATATTTGACATATTTTGTGTGTGAATTATTTCTTTTTTTTTTTTTTGGTTTTCAATATATGATATTTTGTATATTATTGCTGATCATTTATAAATCTAATATAAAATGTATTGATATATAATTTATATATGGTTATATAAATGCGATATTATTTAATTATATAGTTGTTAAATATATTGATTATTTATAATTATTAGATGGAAATATTAAAATATTTATTCATTGAATTATAATAGAATTTCATTTATAAATATCTAAATATAATTATCAATTTTTTAGTTTCTTTATATTAAAATATCTGGTCGTTTATATTTTGTTTTTTTATTGGAAGAGGAAATTCATTTACAGGCTGTGTGTCGGACTCCCTTCACTGGGACGTCTTCCCGTCTAAAACCTTTAGGGTTGGATACCTCTTCGCACCGCGCCCATTAATATCTATTGTGCCCTTCTTGTATTTATTCCTTTTACTAATGATCCCTCAATTATTAGGAAATTGATGACCGCATTTTTATTTTTTGTTTTTATGTCCATTTTTACTAAGAAAATCTTTTCCTGGGTTTATCCTTTTTGACATCCTTACAGGGCTCTGGACATTTTAGAAATATGTGACCCATAGTCTCACTATCCTTATATAGGAGAATCTGCATTACTCATTTTCAATCAATCCAATTTTTTTGAAATGATAGTCGTCCATATTAATTAGAACTGCGTGAAATTATTTTATTTTCATAAATCAATTTGAACGTTTAAAAAATTATATGAAAAAAAAAAGGTATAGATCCAAAAAATGACAAAGAAAAATACCCTTCTTCAATTGCTAATAATATATCTAAACAAATATATATTGCGATTGTCCTTTTTTGGTAAACATTTCTTTTTTTTTTTTTTGTTATTGTGTATAATATATAAAGTATATATATATATATATATATTGTATTTATTATAGAACGTACGACATTATTTACACATTATATTTATATAATATTGTCACGTGCGAAAAATAAAGTAGCCAAATTTTAATAAAGATATTGGATTTTCAATTTTGATTTTGATATTAAATGTAAACAATATCAATTATATACATATACTTTTCTATACAATGTACAATGTACAATGAATGAAATGTGATGATTTTTATACTATTATATTATATATTATATATGCATGAAAAAACAAAAATTTTGTATAGAGATGAAAATAAAATCTAATAATACACAATATATAGTTTATTTATTTATTTATATATAAACTATTTATTGATACAATTATATTTCCAATTTAATTGAATTTCTATGTGTTTTGTAATTATGTATATAGGTATATCTCTAAAAATTAATTGTATATTTTTTGTGTTAAACAATATAAGCATATAGAAAACTTCTAATAATATACACAAAATTTCAATAGAATTTTTAAACAATAACCAGATATATATGTAAATAATTAATTGAATATATATGCATATAAAAGTTAATTATTATACATACCCTCTACATATGACTGCGATAAATTATTTATTATATAATATATATATATATTATAATAGAATTTATTATTAAATAGGAAAATTGATTATCAAATTGATTGAAAATTTAATAACATGTATTATTTTTTTTTATATAATTATGTTCTTTTTATCAATAACTAAATTTACAAAATACGTAATAATAACAAAAGGGACTATTATATACAATATACAGATATTATTTATTATATGTATGAATTTGAACTGATATATGGTACATACTGATTAACATAAACTAATTGATTAAATATTGATATAATAATCTATTTATGTATATTTATACATATACAGTTTACACAGGTGGTTATAATTACAAAATTTTCCTATCGATTTCATTATACGTAACGAGTATATATATTTATTAACGTATATTATATTATAGATTTAATATTTTTTTGTTTATATACGGACATTTTTTATATATAAATAAATTTTGATTTGCAATTTATTTATTCATTACGGATTATATTTTGAATTTCTAATAATAATGACAAATATATATGTATTTTTAATGCACAATCATTCTTAAAATTTAAAACATTTAATTTATTTAATATTTTCTAATCCCCCCTATTAAACATGTTTAAAACTTTCAAATTGTGATAATTCAATGTAAGTACCTTTAACAGCCCATATGGCATCTTCTGGATCCTTGGAATCCTAGGAATTACCATAAAAAATCAAATAAGAATGGAATTTTTAAATGAAAAAATAAATAAAATGCAAAATATTTTTATTAATAATTAACATTTTTGCATTTTTTTTAGCCATTTTATTTGATTAGTATGGTTATAAGTACCTTAATATTCTGGGGTATCATCTAGATACTTTGGAATTAAGAGAATTGCAATTACTATATCTTTCACTTTAGTAATTCTATTATCATTTTCTGATTCCGCATAAATACATCATTCAAATTATTTTTCATAGATCATCACAATTAAAACTTAAAATTCATAACTTTCAAATTGCAATCATAAATCGATTGATAATAAAATTCTACACTGATTTAAGTACCTGCGAATATCCTTCACCATCGTCTTGATCCTCTGGAGTCGTGAGATTTACCTTAAAAAATCCAATGAAAATGATTATTTTGCATGCAAAAATCAATAAAATACAAAATTTTGATTATTAACTTTTTACATTTTTTTTACTGTTTCAAGTAAAAAAAATGAAATTATAGTTTTTTATAAATCTGAGTGCAGGAAAATAGGATTTCCTATAGCTTTGCGTAATTCTAGCGACTTAAAATGTTTGTATATTAAATAGTTTAAGGATAGATCAAACGTGTTGGTATATTTCCGATTATTAGCTGATCCAGAAGCAATTTAGTAGAACATCGAAAATCAAATTTTCGAATTTTTGGAAGTTGCATAACTTAAATATAACTAAACCGGACTTGTGACAATTTTTTTCTTGATCACTCTGTTAATTTTCTTTCATGCCCCATTTTCACTAAACCTATATATAGTAATTCTATATCCGAATTTCAAGATATTCATGAAATTGAAATGATTTTAAAATGTGTAATTTTTTTTTAAATAATTAAAGATTAAAAAAATATTTTTAAATAATTTACCATCGCAGCTGAACGATTTTAATTAAATAAAAAAAAAGTTTTAAATCAATTATTTTCTATTTTTTTATACTATAACAATACAATGAATTAATATATTATTGCATTTGCAATTCACAAATGAAATCTATAAATAATGTTTATAAATAAAATTTTGCAACGTTAATTTTTTAGATTGATATTTCAAACAAAATACACTTATTACCTTTTATAGTCATAAGCACGCCGCTAAATTAATAAATGTACATTATATGGGAAAGCTTAAGATGTTCCCGATAATTTATTGTAATATTTATTTATATAATTTTCGTGATTGCAATAAAAAATATATCATCAATATAATAATAATGGTCTCATATCGCATCATAAAACTGTATTTGTGAAATAGATTTATATAATTAAAATTTATTAATAATATATTTATTTTATTTATTATTATAATATGTATATAAAATGATATAATTATTTTAATTTATTATAATTGTTATATATGTACGATATTATAATATCGTACACTATATATATGTGTAAAGATATGACATTTTAAAATAATTTTCATCTCAACATAAATGCAAACAAATGCATTTGCAATTATATTCTATTTTCTATACATAATATATATATATATATATACAATATATATACAATATATATCATTTATGAATAATTTTAGAAATCTATATATCTATATATTTATATTTATTTATTATATGTATATTTACACGCTTCACAAATTTTCTTTATTTATATATTACAATAATGAATATAAAATATGGAAATTTATTTATTTATTTATACATATATAATATAAATTTGAAATATTTATATTTAAAGAATTGTATATATCATATATGCGTTGTTAACATTTTTGATTCTGTATATATGTACAGTGTTAGTCAATGAAATACCACTATTTCAATAAAACCTAATGCATTTTTAAATGTTATTTAATTGTTATTAAATCTAATAAAACAAAACAATTTTTTTAAGCAATGAAATTACAAACAAAAAAAATGTTTTATTAAAATCTTCTCGTAAAAAGAATCAACTAAAATGCCTGGCATCTTTTGACTGGAATTAATTTTCATGAAATTTGACTCGCTGTCCGCTATTCTGGTAAATTTTTCGGGTTAACCTTCTCATAACTTCACCTCTTACGTCGTTCCATAAATTTTCAACTGAATTGATGTCTGGACTTTCGTTTTCAAATGGTTCAATGTGATTTTCCAAAATGATTTCAAATCTTCGAAAAACAATAAAACAAATAAACCTATTTTTGTTTTGTTTTTATCTTTAAATCGATAATAAAAATAACTACATACTAATTTGTTTTGCACTTTAAAAATCGTACACACCGTAATATAATTAAAAGAAATACTTAACCGAATATTCATGTGTGTGCTATTCATTCTCTGACCAATACTGTACATGTATATATTTTATATAAAATGAATATTATTATATTTATTCTATTATTATATTTAGTATTTACTCATTAGTAAATCTTTATTATTTATAATTATCATTATTATTATTAATATTAATATTTTACTTAAATTATTATTAGACAAAATTGTATATCTATATAATCATATTTCTATAAATATATATAAAATGAACATACATATTAAAGGTATATCATTATTCTAATAAATTATATATATAGAGGTTAGAATGTGTGGAATGTTTATTTATATAAATTATAATATCTATATAATTTTGATTTCTATATATATGAAAATATGAAAATAATGAATATACAATTTGCGAATTGCGAGTATATCAAAAATACATAGATAGATAGATATGTAATCAGAACATATATAAATAAATATTATTTTGTTTACAATTTTTAACCATTTAATGTTCATATAGAATAAATATTCTACTTGTTTATATAAATTTCAATATGGGTAAACCCTAAGCGATTTTACAAATCAAAATAATTTACCTGAATCTTATATTTACAGATTTAAAACGCAAACTCATAAGATAATAAAAGAGGTAACCAAAAAATAAAAAATGATCCTTTTATAAATACTTTGATATATATGTAAAGAAAGCTCTGATTAAAAAATAAAAATAAATAAATTTTGAATATACTTATTGAATATATATATATATATGTTAATCGTCGGTAGAGATCTTAACTCGTTTTCAATATATTATAAGTATATATTAAAATTTATTTTAATACCCCATATTTACTTAACGATTCGGCAGAAATTTTCTTTTAATACGGCTACTTATTTTATTTTTTAACAAATATCTTATTATATATATATAATTTACAGTTAATTTTTCTTTTATTTGTATTCAAAACATTTCAAAATCAATTTTTAATATAATTCTCTATATATAATATAATATATGTATGGAAATATAAGGATTTATTTTTTGAGATTATAATAATGGTTTTTTTTTATGGGATTTATTTATAAGTTGTATATTAATTTATCATCAAGGTGACTTTTCTTCAGGTATACCAAATATGATGATATATATGTCGGATTGGTGTTTTATTTTCTAAACAATAGAATAAATAAATATGTATTGTAACTTTTTACAATATAACTTTGCCAGATGATTATTTTTATAGTGTTAATTTATTAGAAAATTTTTCATTCTTTTTCACTCCCTCATTATATATTTATATATGAAAAATTAAAAAAGCACATATAGTTTAATTATATTATTACATCATAAATTATTGTCTACCTTTATATATTAAAGCTACGAATGATGATCTTCCCTTTTAAGGTTTGATGTATTTTTAATGTTTCTTTTTTAATTTACGCAGTCATTAAATAGTATATACACTTAAAAATCTATTTTTGCACAAACTAAATATTGTGCGTTATGATTTATATGGTACTATATAAGACATCTGCACAAATCATAAATGAATTCAGTTGTTTGTTAACAATTTTCAATTAAACATCACGAATTAAAACCAAAAAAAAAAAAAAAGAAAAGAAATTAATTAATTGTGTAAAAATGTGTGATGATGAAGTAGCCGCTTTAGTTTGTGATAATGGTTAATATTTTTAAATATAATTATTTATTTTTTATTGCATTAAAAAAAAAAGAAAAAGTTAATAATAAAAATAAATATTCATATAAGAAGATTTAAAAAATTTTTTTTTTTTTCATAAAAAAAGGATATTTATTTATATAGAAATATTAAACTTTTTTTTTTTTTAAATATATATAATAATTTAATAAAAAGAAGCCGAAAAATATTCAAATAATAATAATATATAAATTTAGCTTTTATGCTTCACATTTAAATCCTGTTGAAAAGTTAAATTTCTCGGTATTAAACAAAAACATAATATTATAATATAATATAATATATATAGTGAATATATTTAATAATCTATATTATAAATATTAACAATAATAATATAATAATATGTATTTACATTATTATTGTGTATTATTAAATATATAAATCAGATTATCGCCGGTTTTTGGATCCTTAAAAATAACAGAGTTTTTATTCCTTTTCTTTGCCATTTGAAATGATGCGGTAAAAAAGAAAATATTTTTTTTTTACAAAAATAAAAATTCAATAAGATTTTTCACAATATGGATATTTTCAAATTCAAATATACCATATATGGACAAAAAGTATATTATATTATGGTATATATGGCGGTGTCAGCCAATTTATAAAGGATAAATTAGTCCGTTTTCTGAATTATATACAGTAAAAAGGATTATTACTATTTATAAACTTTTTTATATGATTATATCCCTTTATATATACATTTTTTTTTTGACATTATACATTTGCTAACACAAAAATAATGGTATTATTTCGCTATATTTTTTATTCATTATTTATAAATACTTTTTGCCGAATTTGTCCTTTTTTTTTAAATTTTTCTTTTCGGTTACCATAATAATAATAATAATAGACTTAGAGAAAATAAAAAATAGATGAACACTTGCATTTCATGTTGAAAATTAATAAATATATTATATATGAAATTTGGTATTTTATAAATATATATTTATATTTACATATTATAATTATAATCTTTATATATAGGATAATGCTTAACGACAATAAAATACTTTTCCAACCATGTATTTATGGATATTATAATTTTTATTTTCATTTATTTTATCCATAAAGGATCAGGAATGTGTAAAGCTGGTTTTGCCGGTGACGATGCACCGCGAGCCGTTTTTCCATCGATTGTCGGTCGACCACGCCATCAAGGTGTAATGGTGGGAATGGGACAAAAAGATTCGTATGTCGGTGATGAGGCCCAAAGTAAACGTGGTATATTAACGTTAAAGTATCCAATTGAACATGGTATAATAACGAATTGGGATGATATGGAAAAAATATGGCATCATACGTTTTACAATGAATTAAGGGTGGCGCCAGAAGAACATCCAGTTTTGTTAACGGAAGCCCCCCTTAATCCAAAAGCAAATCGTGAAAAAATGACACAAATTATGTTTGAAACATTTAATTCACCGGCAATGTATGTGGCGATACAAGCTGTATTATCATTATATGCATCTGGTCGTACAACGGGTATTGTATTGGATTCCGGTGATGGTGTATCACATACAGTACCAATTTATGAGGGTTATGCACTGCCACATGCAATTTTACGTTTAGATTTGGCCGGTCGTGATTTAACCGATTATCTAATGAAAATCCTAACAGAACGTGGTTATTCATTTACGACAACGGCTGAACGTGAAATTGTCCGTGACATCAAAGAGAAATTATGTTATGTTGCATTGGATTTTGAACAGGAAATGGCAACGGCGGCCGCATCCACCTCGCTGGAGAAAAGCTATGAATTACCCGATGGTCAGGTCATAACCATTGGTAATGAACGTTTTCGTTGTCCCGAAGCCCTCTTTCAACCATCATTTTTGGGTATGGAATCATGTGGCATCCATGAAACCGTTTACAATTCAATTATGAAATGTGATGTTGATATTCGTAAGGATTTATATGCGAATACGGTAATGTCTGGCGGTACAACAATGTATCCGGGTATAGCCGATCGTATGCAAAAAGAAATAACATCATTGGCACCATCAACAATTAAAATTAAAATTATTGCACCACCTGAACGAAAATATTCCGTATGGATTGGTATGAATATATTTTTATTTTTATCAATTGAAATTGCAATTCTTTTATGCATATTTATTTTTATTTTTTTTGATAATCAACAGGTGGTTCAATTTTAGCATCATTATCTACATTTCAACAAATGTGGATATCAAAAGTTGAATATGATGAATCAGGACCGGGTATTGTACATCGTAAATGTTTTTAATTAAAAATTGTGTGATATTATATATAAATTTAAATAGTATTATAGTATATATTCACCTGTTGTAGGTGCCGTCGTTTAAATAGAAATTTTAGTGCATGTTAAAAGAATAAAATTTTAAATCATTAATTGTGTATCATTCATTTATACCGTCATCTGTGTATAATAAAAAACAATTATAAAATAGAAATAAAATAATAATATTTAAATAATTGTCTCTACATATATATTTATTGTTATAATATGAATTCATATTTTATTCAATAAATTGATAATATATATGTGTAATAAATTTTGTTTTTTTTTAACGATAATTAATGTTGTCACTAAATAGTTTTGGTTTCACAGCATACATTTTTGGCACAAAACATTTGTATAAGATAGATAAATAGTGATGTATATTATTGGATAACATCCAAATTTTCTTTTTACAAAATAGATTTTAAATAAATATATATATATATGGGATATTAAACAACAGATGTATAAACAAAATTTCTTCTATTATAATAATATTTTTTATTATTGTAATATACTCACTTTAGAGATGACATCAATTTAAATTAATTTGCGGTTGTTGATGATAATTATTTAGTTAATTAACTATACCACACTTTTATAATGTTAATATTTTTTTTTATTAGTTTTCTTATTAATCATATTGCAGAGGTATATGCATTTTTTGTAATTTTATATTTTGTATATAGATAAAACGCACGGTATAAATAGTAGGGATAGATATATAGATGATTAAAAGATTTTGACAATACCACATATTGAGATAAAATTGATCCAATCCAATGATTATTTTTTTATTATAAATACAAAATACGCATATTTATTTATATAATAATTATTATTTTTGTTGATCCGAGATATAGATAAAATAAATACATTTTTATCTACATATATTAAAAATAAATTATTATACAAACAAAAACGTATCGTAAATCCGTAAATCTAATATCCTTAAATGTATTATTGTTAATTATAAATATTAGTGCAGATATCATAAGCATTATATAAATCTTAATTTCCTCAATCGCATTAAATCAATTATATCGTATATGGTTCAATTTTAGATTGGATGTTCATTTGTAATATAGCAATTTTATATGATTTAATTTAATAAAGACGGTTTAGTTTAGGAATTATAGGATTTATTGCATGAATTTCTATATGAATTCTATAATTTTCTTATTAATTTTCTATATTGAAATTCAGAACATTTGTTTGTTTTAGTATTTTTTTTTAAATCATTACTTATTAAAACATTCTATTGATTAAAGAGTTCCTTTACAATACAATTATTATAGATATATAATTTTCTCTTACACCCTAAAAAAAATTGCTTTTGGCGTCCGATAACAGCATTCTGTTGGTGATTTCATAACTTGTTGTTTTTCAACGGTGTCGTTAATTAACCATACGACCAACCGCATGGGAAAATATACAACTCTGCGTGTGACAATTCATATACGAAAATACACAAAAAATACAAAACATATAATATTTTATGTCTTCAGGTGCGTTTTAGGACCCTAAAATTTTGTAAGAAATTTTAAGTTGGAATTTTTATCATCTATATATACATCACCGAGCACAATTAAAATATTCACATTATTCATTAAAATCACATATAGATATTATTTTGAAAATTTATTCATAGTAAGATTTGAATGAATAAATAATTTTGTGGTATTATACCATATTAATACATTAAATACCATTTGGATTTTTTCATAACAGTTAATACTTTTTATTTAAACTGAAATATGTAGATGTATGTCTTAAAGAACCCGCAAATATTGTTCAATCAATCGAGCAGATATTCCACATAAAATAAATGCGTATATATTAAAAGAAAATCTATGTATTGAAAATTTGATAATCAAAATACAATAAAAAAAATAAAAAAAAGATGAATTTCCAATTAAATAATTTCCTATTTTAATTTATTAAATGGAACATATAAATTTATATCGTGCTGAGCTCAAATTATTTTGATGAATATTCTTTTGATTTTTTATACGCACACACAAAATATTCTTTATTGAAAATAAATACTCTTATTGAAAATATTTAAAGCGATCGATAGATATTTTCATCGGTGTGCCTATACTTTAAAAATATATACATATTACATATATATGCAGCTGTCGATATATATACTTGAAAAAGAAATCACCTTAATATATAATCAATATAAGGTATAGTAGTTATTAAGTACATTTAATTTATATCTTTTTTATATACATATATAGTAAAATCCGTTTTCTTAATATATTTTAGCGAACTTATTGAATTTGAATAGGAATAATAAGAAGAAATGAATGATGGATGATTTAATATAATTAAAAAAAAAAAATTAATTTAATTTAAAGGTTTTCAATAAAAAAAAACACTTCAATTCACTTCATTTTTTTCTTCTTATTTATCACATCGTTAACGTTATATAGTTATGCAATGAGAGTGTGCTTAATAAATCATGTATTTTATAAGTGCTTTTTATATTTACTTATTATTTTTGATGATTGATTTTACATTGATAAACGTTTACCTTTATTACGCATTTAATGGAAACAATAAAATTAATTTAAGTCATATATAAGAGAATTCAAAAATTGGGAAAAATTTATTATTTTTTCTTTCTATATTTCTTTCTGGATAAAATTTTCACTTATTGAATAATTAAACTGAAAATCATTATGATTTTAAACGAAATTCGAATCAAAGAAATTATATTTTATATTAATTTTATATTTTGCGATTTGAATTTCCAGATATATTTACACAAATGTTTTGGCCAAAGTGAAATGTTAGTAGACTATCTCTAAACGACGGAGCTGGGAAATTATTAGCCATATTTCCAAGGGGATAGTAAATATACTCTGAACGACACATGTCTAAATTATAGCTGATTTATTAAAAATAATTTTGGTAGTGCAACGAACTAAAAAGCTAAACTTTTTATTCTTTTGTTACAATATTTTCTATTTTTTGTAATTACAACGCGGGTTTTATCAAATTTTCGTTTTTTCTTCGCAAAATTTAAAAATTCAATAATAATTCTAACTATTTTATAGAAAATAATTTGAAAATCGCCCCTTTATGGCGGTTCAAAAGATATAGCCGATTTTATATTGGAATTCAGTGAAAAGGCAAAAGAAATTTGCGATGGTGTAAAAGTGAACGAGAAAATCGAGTAAAAACTTTTTATTCAGTACATCAAAAATGGAACAAATTTCCGGAAACATTTTGGAAAATCGACTATATCTTTTGAACCAATAAGGAGATTTTAAAATTTTCTTCAATGAAATATCAGAAATTGATTGAATTTTCAAATTATCTAGAAAAGGTAAAGAAAATTGAAGGAAAACAATGACTGTAATTTGAAAAATTGAATTTTCCGAAAAATTTTGTTTGAAAATCAATTTTTTTTCTGTAGAATAATTAATTTGACTTTCGTCATGTGCCTATCAAAATAGCATATCTATTTTGTAAGAAGCCAAAAAAAATTCCAGCTCTACCACTGCTGAATCTTTCAATGTATAATAAAGAAAAAAAATCTTTGTCAGAAAATTCTATAGGACATTCTGTTATTGTTAATTTCATTTCAATATATTTTCATTTCAATAAAAAAGATTTGTTTTTACAATAATAATATTAATAACAATATATAATTGCAAATAAATCAATTTATAAAAAAAAAAATGTGTTATTATACAATAAATGAAAAATGATAATCCTTTATTTCATTTCATTTAAATACATAACTATATTACAAGTCGAATTAATGATCAAATGATTTTTTTTTTTAAAATCGATATAATAAATTATATTAAAACTGCTTGTATATATAGTTTTCGCGTTATACGTACATTATTGTTAATCGTATTGTTTTTTTTTTATTTATTTAATTTGATAAAATGTTATATTATCAATATTATATATAAATTATTTTTATCAATACACCGTTTAAAAAATAAAAAATGTGTGTGTGTGTGTGTTATACAAATTTAGTCAATTTATTACATAAACTTGTTTATCTATACTTTGTTATTATAATAAATTATCTATTATTAATATTATTATTATATATTATATCGCATATGCACCTAT
The DNA here is from genome assembly GCA_958336335.1 of Dilophus febrilis. Classification (NCBI taxonomy): domain Eukaryota; kingdom Metazoa; phylum Arthropoda; class Insecta; order Diptera; family Bibionidae; genus Dilophus; species Dilophus febrilis. Next base: position 31,961,832 of record OY284469.1, on the reverse strand, counting down.
CTATCTATCTATAGTATATATAATAATAATATATTTATATTTACAAATAGTATTTTGGGAAAAATCACATATGACGACTCTATATAAATATGTGTATTATTTTAATGTATGTTTTATTTTTTTTTTATATATGAACAGATAATTAATTTTAATTAATTTGATATATCCTCATGTTTGCGTATACAAAAAAAAAATAAATAAATATATTAAACATCATTTATTTTTAAATATATATAATATCAATTCATAAACATAATATTATTTAATTTCAAGCTTATATATACAAAAAAAAAATAAAATAAAACCTATAATAAAATACATAAAAATAATAAAAAAAAAATAGTTTACATAATAAAGAAAAAAAAAAGATAAGCAAAATATGTATATTTTTTTTTCATATATAGAATTATATAATTTATTATTATACAATATTTTTATACAATGAATAACGAAACGCTTAATTATATCGCGCATTGAATGTTCTATATTATATAAATAATATTACATAAAAGAAATAAAATTTATAGAGTTCATAATCGCTATATAATTATATTATGTGAATTACAAATTTATATATTTTCAAAGGACTATATTTTGTTAACTAAATCATAAATACATATATATACGTTTGTCGGAAGTTTTTTTTGTTTTTTTCTTTTACCAATAACATGATAAAACCAATAATAATATAATATGCGATATCATCTATAAATAAAATAAAAAAAAAATTTGTTTTATATTGCGACAATTTCAATATAAATAAAATATCATATATCAATAAAGAGAGAGAGAGCGGACAGAAATGTGTATAATTTGAAATTGAAATTTAATATATAAATAGATTATAAATCAAAAAAAAAAAACCGCAAAACAATTTCAATTGAATAATATTTTTATAATATTTAATAAAAAATTTGAAATAGTTGTATATATTTTATTTAAATTAAAATATTTTTTGTCATATATGCGAATGTACAATTGTAAATATAAAAATTTACTGTATACCATATTTATTATTTAGATATAATATATTATTTATAAGTATCACTTACCTTATATACCAATTGTATTTATTTATATACAATCGAATTTATATAAATATATTTTTCATTGATAATTGATACTGTTATTATTATAATTTGATATGTTATATGTATATAGAAACAAGTTAATACGCGGCTTTTTTATATACCATATATATTAATAAAATACCGAATTTAAAAATTCAATTGAATTCAAATTTTGTATTGTTATAAATTTATTTATGTACATATAAGAAATAAAGATTTTTTTTTTATAAGATATCCAAACATACACAGTGCGACAATTAATATTCCGTACTGATCCTAGGAAAATACATTAAATACACGATTTTTGATTTTTTTTTTCATTTATTCAAAATATTCTCCTCCTGATTCAATACAACTGTTACATCGATTTAATATAATGATTCAAATGCGTGTTCCAGCTCATTTTGTGGTATTGCCTCTAGAGCGCGTATAGATGCTGTTTGAATGGTTTCAATATCCTCAAAAAAATATCCTTTCAATTTCATTTTAAGTTTTGGGAACAAGTAGAAGTCACTTGGTGCTAAATCAGGTGAATTCGGTGGATGATTTAACACACAGACTTGATTTCGAGCCAAAAACTTACGAACAATAAGTGAAGTGTGACTTGGTGCATTATCGTGTGTAACAAACACCAACTATCTGATTCACGATATTCAGGTCGAATACGACGAATCCTGCCCATAAAACGCTTCAAAACTTCGATATAATATGCGTCACTTACTGTTTAACCATGTTGGAACGAATTTGTTATGGATAATTACCTGGCTATCGAAAAATGTTACGAGAATTGTCTTGATTTTCGATGGAACTTTTCTTGTTTTTTTAGCCCGTGTTTTAGTCATCAACGAAACGTTTATACCACTCAAAACTCACTTATGTTCTACCCATACAATTATCGCCATTAACTTACTGCATCGATTTGAACGATTTCGATTTCTGTTGCAGATTTACCAAGTTTTGCGTTGAATTTAATGACTGCTCTTTGTTCCATGTTAAAATTTCTACTTCAACTAAAATATTGTTTCACAAGAAATTTCATAATTTTTTTATTTGTCAACCAAATGCAATGAAATTTTTTACGGATGATAGAGAAAACATCAAGCTACAAAACGCAGGTTCCGGCCAGCTGGCGGGTTATTGAGATATGGTTTTAATACGGAATATTAATTGTCGCACTGTGTATATTATAAAAATAAATGTAATTCTATACATAATAATATAACTATAATTTTATTACATTCAATTTCTTTCAAAACTTGTGTATCACGTTCCTATATACTCGTATATATGATGATGTGAACTACAAGAAAAAAAAATAAACATTTTGAATTTTACTTATTTATTGAATAACTTTTAATTATGTGTCTAACACTAAACTATTTTATTAGCCAACTTTAAATAACACCACCCCTTTTTTTTTTTACTTTGATAAAATTTTATATATATAAACTCTATTATATTATTAATATATAAGAGTTACACATTATTATTATTATTATTATGATTTTTTTTTTGTATTTCATTAATATATTTATATAACAAATAAAAAAAATATGTATACATTCAATTTAAAAAAAAAAAATTACAATATAAGGTACTTACAAAAATACCCTTTTTTTTTTGGTATTCAATAAATATAATATATAATAAATTACTTACACATCTTGATCAATCAAAAACCATGTGTATTATTACATTTTATACATATAGTGTTGTTGTGTCGTTGTGTAATAATAATATAACCTTATAATACAAAATAAAAGGTACTTTAGTTTTTTTTAAATTCTATATTAAAAATATACCAAAATAAACATCTGCATAAGTGGATTTTTATATTTTTTGATATGTGTTACTTAACACAATATAAAAGAAAAATTTTAATGTGTGCTGAAAAATTAAGTGTATTTCATTTTTTCTTCACTCTGTGTGTTTATTCAAATGATTTTTTTTTGATAAATACAATGAAGAATTTTTTTTTCCTTTTAAAATCTGTTCAAAATAAAAATTAATATTTTAAAAATTCATTCAACTAATTAATGTGTATTTAAAAATTCTTTTATAAATTTCAATTCAATTATAATTATAGCAAAATATTATAATTAATATAAGGGTAATTTTTTTTAAATTTCTTAATTTGGTTAAATTTTTATACGCAAATAAAATGTCTGTTTTTGCGATACATAAAAATAAAGTACAGAGTCCTTTATTATAGAACGAATAAAGAGAAAACAAAATTGTTTATATATTAAAAGAATTATTATTTTATTTTTTTTAATAAAATAAAACCAATATATCAAGGATCTTTTGGTACAGGTTAAAAATCTATAAATTTAAATTTTACAAACCTTCGTTTTAATACCCATACAATTAGGTAGTTTAGTGTTATTAAAATTTTCCGGAAAATCGATATTTCTAAAGTTTCAAATTTTTTCCCCTTGGTCGTTCAATTACAACTTCGATTTTCTTAAATTTTTGTTTTTCTTTGCATAATTTAAAATTTTTAAATCAATTCTTAATATTGCATAGAAGAAAATTTGAAAATCGTCCTATTGGTTCAAAAGATATAGCTAATTTTCCGTTTGAATTCCGTGAAAATTCAAAGAAAATCATTTTTCTGTTGTTAATTTCATAATTTGCGGTTTTTACGGTGTCGGTAATTAACCCGACGACCAACCGCATTGGAAAATTTGCAATTCTGTATGAAAATTCACATTCAAAAATAACCGCAAAAAATGTACAAAAAATATTTTATGTCTTCAGAGTAAGATTATCGAACCAAACACCTAAAAATTTTGTAATTATTTTTATCAATTACTCCGCACAGAGTCCAATTAATAAATGATTTTCTATACATAAATATTATGTAAAATACATGATATTAAAATAATTATTAATTAAAATGAATTTTTATATCTTATCAAAGAAAAGCAAAACACACTATCACTAATTATCGATCGACCGCGAGCATATATCAATCATAAAAAAAAATTTATATTATAATCCCTTTTTTTATAATATTCTTGATTTATTTTTTCTTTTTTTTTGTCATCATATATATTTATTTAACATCACCCTTCAATATAATACAAAAACCAATCAATTATACAAAATAAAGAATAGAAAATAATTTTTTTATTATTATATTACACATTCACGAATTATACAAATCAATAAATATGTTATAAATAATATATATAATATTCCGCGATAGAGAGGACAATATAAAAATAAAAAAAAAACCCTTTTATATATAAAATAAGTAAAAAAAGAAATATAACAACAATAAAAAAAAACGTGAGAATACAAAATTTTTTTTTTTTCTTATAAATTAATAAATATTTTACATTTCATTAAATTTCAATAAACAGTAAAATTTTCGCATACAAATAATAATATTCAATTTTCTATAGATACCATATATATAAAATTAAATGTGTATTATTAATAAAAAAAATTAAATTATAAGCACAATAAAAATAATATATAGATTTATAATTTTCCCAATTATTATTAAAATAAAATATTGTTATATATGGTTAAAAAAAATGTTATTATACTTATGCACACAGGTTTTTATGATGCGGTTATGATATTATTTATTCATATATAATGATTAGATGCATACACACCCGGGGCATTACCAACCAACACACATATCAGCATCAACATCATCATCATCATCATCATCACATTAATTTTCTTTAATTCATTGATTATTTACAAAAAATATAAATTATAAAATCGCTTTTTAGCACTTTTTTGTTCAATAAAAAAACACCAACCAGCACATACATATATATAGAGGAAAAATCATTAAGCGTATGAAATTTACTTTAACGTATCATCGATTTTTTTCAAAACATTTTCAATTAATTGTATATATTTATTTTTTTTTTGTATTTTTTATTTGTAAAATTCAAAAAGGAACAAATAAAAATATTATTAAAATTTATTTATAAAAGAAAATGGAAAAAATAAAAAAATTCCCACAAAATTAAGTGTATATATAAATTTTATATGACATCGATCCAATATATTAATTTATAATATTCCATTTGTACAGATATAAAAGTATAAATTGAATATAGGTTTTGCTTTTTGGCATAGGTGCGAATATAACATTTTTAATGGTTGATTAAATTATAATAATAAATATTTTAATATTAAAAGAGATATACTACTATTAATAAATATATATAGATATTAAAAGTATACAAAATATAATCAAATATATATATATATATTGATTGATATGATTTTGAATTTTAAAACTCGAATATATAATTTGTTTATTTTTCATATTATATTCAAAAATTATTAACTATTTTTAATATGGTATATACGCTCTTTTGAACTTGATGCATAAAGATTTTATAAAATTTAAATCTTATGTTTTTTTTTTTTTTACTTTGTTAAATTACTATATTATTATTTTATAATACTTATGTTATGTTATTATATGTATAAATGTTTTGTCGTTTTTCAATATAACAAAACAATTTTTTTTACGATGTGATGACATTTAACTATATATACATATATATATTTTAAAGTGTGATATTTTTTTACAAGTAAAATTCGTATATTTATATAAAAAGACGAAAAGACACAGAACAAATGGTACATAGAATTTTTCTTTTTTATAAATAAATATACAAATACAAAGTTATATGTACTTATGAGTGTTATTAAGATGGGATTAAATTTTATAAAATAGGATGCCGCTGATATATACAGAAAGCATTATATATCTCTTCATATATATAATATATATTGATGATAAATAATTTGTCAAATATAATTTTTTTGAGGATAATCTTATCGTAAAGTGTATGTATAAAAAAAATATATTTAACAATATATCATTTCTTGTTATTGAAAATGAAAAAAAAAAAACAACAAAATAATAGGTGCTATAAAAATCAATACAGTTGAATAAATTTAATCTCTTTAAAAATACTGGCAGTAATAAATATAAATCTGCATATATATACAATAATATAAAGATGCAATTAGAATAGAAAAATTCAATACAATTCAAATGAATTTTCTTTTATTAAAATATTAATAGAAACTTTATACTTTATTATATATTGTATATATGAAGTTTAAACTCTGTTGAATATATTTATTTATAATAATATTATATCAATAAACTGTATATGCATCTTTGGTTCTTTTATATATGCGAAATATATTCTATATATATATACATATGGTTCTATTTTAAAGGATATAAAATATAGTGTTGGAATATATGTATAATAAGAAAAGACTTACTAAAATAAGCCATATGCGGATAATTTCATTTCTACAAATATATAAATTAATCTATAGTTGATTGAATATACACTATACATATACTGATACTCGTTAGTCGTCATAAATTTTTTTATTAAATTGACCATCATCATTTCTATACATATTTGATTAATTTCCCTTTCGATTTAAGTGAAAATTCAAATAAATTTGGTGATGCACTGTAAAACGGTCCCCCATAATAAATGGAAAAACATTATGGCCACAATTGACCATATCTGTTATAAGGAAGCAATATAATGGGACGATTTTTAAATTTTCTTCTATGTTCTTCTTTTCTTCAGAAACTGATTGAATTTTCCCATAAATAAAAACCCCCCAGAACGTAATCCAGAAAATAGAAAATTAAGAAAAATTCAAATCATTGTTTCAAGATCAAGACACAAAATAATATATATTTACCTTGAAAATACGTTCTATAATTTGTCCTTTACAATCATGTGCGTATATTAACCATAGATATATATATGTATTATAATCAAACTACATTTGTTTATATAACCACAAAAGTATATATTTACAAAGGTATATATTATATATAGCATGCATAAAATTTACCCATGAAGAAAAGAAAAGAAATATATACATATAATCTAAATTATAGACATGTTATATTAACAATTAATATCCTATAGATTTTTATAATCCTTAATTTTTCATTGAAAATACCACAAATAATGGTATATTTGCGTTACTCGATTATATATATATACTACACTATACACATAAAAAGAAAATGAATAACAATTTGTCATCATATAAATCCTATATATATAAATGCGCGATATTGCTTTTTTCATTTATTTATTCATTCATTCATTTTTCATTTCATCATCGCACAGCAGTTTAAGTTTAATCAAAGACTTAAAAATTATACCACCATTCAAACATTCAAAATTGAAGTACATATACATCTTTATATATACATATAGAAATTCCTTACAAATGAATATTATTTGTATACTATTATTAAATTTATATATTGTATATACCATATATATATATATTTAAATTCATATTTATATTTAATAAATAATACACACAAAAATCTTTTCATTTGATTTTAATACCATGAAGTGGTCTTCTTCAGATATCATTTTCAGAGTACTTTTTATATACCATATATATATATATATATATATCGAAGTCCTTTATAAAATGTTCTGATATAAATTGTATAATAAATCGTATATATGATGTGCGGTATATATATATATATATATAATTTAAATTTATATGATTTTATTCTATTTATATGCATCCATATATATATATAAATATTACATATAGAAATTTGTTCAAGAGGATATATTTCATTTATGAATTATGACTAAATGACTGTAGTGTGTTTTATATTAATATGAATGCAATATTTATTATGTAATAAAAAAAATATAGTATATAAAGAAAAAAAGTTATAAACATAAAAAAAACCCAATTTTATTCATCGATTGAATATGAATTTTCATTTGTATTTTCTCAAATAAAGTATTAAAAGTAACCCTGTGTTTGTGTGTATTTGTATGTGCTTGGTGCAGTATATATAGAGTGTAAAAGCGTGTGTTCACACTTTATATATAATGAAATATTATGTAAATATTGTTTTCAATTTATTGTATTATTAATATACATATATATAATAAATAAACAAGTAGTATTATTTTTTTTTATATTTTTGGTCCACAATAGATTTTCCAAACCCTTGCCGCGCATATCCTTTTTAACTTTATATTTATATTAATTTTTATTATTTAAAATATAATATATGAATAATTAATAATAAAGTACATTGGATGGCTATATGACATAGGCGGAGCTGGAAAATTGTTAGTCAGTCAGTAAAAATATTAATTGAATTAAATTTTCCGGATAATCAACTTTTCTAAATTGCTAATTTCTGTTTTTTTTTTTATTACATACTGGATTTTTTTTAAATTTTCGTTTTTCTTCCCATAATTTAAAAATTCAATAAATTCTTATAATATGTCATATAGAAGAAAATTTGAAACTCATTGGTTCAAAGTCTTTTTTCCGCAATTCAGTGAAAATTCAACGAAATTTTACACTTTTTGGAAAATCGAATATATCTTATTTTTTTTTGGGATAATTTTATCGTAAATCTTTTCGAAGGTTTTGCAATTTTTTTTATGTAGAATAATTAATTTATTTTTAGCCATATACCTATCGAAATATCCTCTCCTTTTGCTACTATATGAGAAAAAGAATTTCCTCCACCACTAAATGACTATAAATTTCTTTGTATGATGATAATAAAATGGCTATATAGAAAATAATGATAACAATATAAAAAAAAAGATCACTCAAGGAAAACTTTTTCTGTTTTTTTTTTCATGTTAAAGATCACAAACCATTTTTTTATTTTTAAATATAAAAAATTAAAAATATATTTTAAATTTTTTTATTATATAAAATGTTTTTATTATTATAATTATATTTTTTTTTTTTTGTTTTAATTACATTATAATTAAATTTGCCTCATTGGTTTTTTCTCTTATTATATAATTTAAAACTAACCTAATATATAATTGTATATATACTATTGTAGATATTTATATATAATTATGTATATATAATCTATAAGTCGTATATAATGAATAAAATTTAAATTTTTCATTAATATTTGTCTAGCAAATATTTTAAAAATTATAATTTGACATATATTTTTTATATGTTATTAGAATAATATATACACAATTTAAGTAAATTTTTTTTAATTATATATACAATTACTATAGCCAATCGTAAAGTCTTTATATATTATAATTGTGACTAGAAAATTGGCACTTTTTTATGGAATAAATGATATCATTGCTTACACGTATCACTATAGATATATATATATTACAAATATATATATATATATTTTTATCATTCGATTTATAATTTCATAAAAAAAAATAAATATAAGTTTTTGTTTCCCCATTGAATTTTAAATTATTATTTTTCAACATCCGGCGATGTTGGACTATCTTTTGAATTACTACTTTGTGGGCTAATGCCAGGTGTTACCGTGACATTCCGTGGATAATTAAACATACTCAATCCCATATACTGTGATATTAATGCATGAAATGATGGTATTTTATATCCTGGCAATGCACTTGGATGCATTAATGATGGATTAAATGATGATGCCTGTAAACCGGAAAATTGTGTTGGCCAAAATTCTGGTGGAATATTTTGTGAATTCATACCGTGTGGAATTGATAATGTTATTGGAAATGCTGGTAAAGCTAAAAAAAAAAAAATAGAAAATATATTTTGGTTGTTGAACATTTTTCATTTTATCATAAATATATATCATATTATTTTATTAAGTCATTTCTATATAAATAAATGGATAATAATTATGAAAATTAACTAATAAATTTAATCAAAAACTATACAATTATACATAAAAATGGATCGATTAACTATATGTTTTTATATACATCAATCTTATCAGTAAATATGATTTAATTATATCATTTATTTGTATATGTTTTTCAAATATATGTATATATTTAAAAGAGGGAAACATTATATTATATTATATTATAGATATACAATAGAAAATTTGTTAATTGACATTTAATTAGTTTTTATATTATATATACTATAATAATAATAATTATATACATATTTGTCTGCAGTCAGTTAGTATATTGTATTTATATTTATTGATAAAATCATTTAAATACATTTGTCGCAGTGTGTATATTAAATTATTGATTGTTATATAATTTTGTATATCAAATAATTTATATTATTTGCATTTTCTATATGAAAAAAAATGGTTTTTATATATAATGTTATAGTGCGTTTTTAAATTGTTCGGTTTAGCATCCGGAAAAAACCTCGGAATTCTATTGACCTGAATCCGTAGCGAAACCAATTTTAATTAGGTGATGTAATGATTTTTGAAATATTACCACAATTTATTGTGTTTAGTTTTAATTTTGATTAAAAAAAAGTGTAAAGTGAATAAAAATCCATGTTAAAAAGAAGAAAAAAATCAACGCGTCAAGTTCCAGATAGTTGAAATCATATGTATATGAAAATGAAAATCTCACACAGGTATATTATTTGATAATATAGCATTGATGATTTTGTTTTTTTTATACTTAATCAAGCAGAAGAATTTTGAAAGGTTTCTTTGTGTTTAAACAAAACGTTTTGATCAAAACGAAAAGATATTCCCATTTATAATTAGCTAATTTATGGAAAAGGATCTAGTTTTTTTTTTTTCAATTTCAATTTTCCCGCGATGGCCATAAGAAAATTTAATCAATTTCTGATTTAGAACAAAATTTTGCAACCTCATCATTATGGTATTTTGGGACATTCGCAGTCAATAAATAAATAAATGTTAGTTTTTTTTGTTTTATTCAAGAAAAACATTTATTTAATTAACATAAAATTAATTTTTTCTCTTTTTTCTTTCACCAATTTTATTTCGATATATGGATCTTAAAAATATATGAAACCACGACGATGTTTCTGCTTAAAATTGTATATCGGCTCAAAATGATCAATTGATTGTGTGTTTGTGTTAATATCCGATTCTCCAAAAATAGTAAATATCTGTGAAAATAGAAAATGGAACACAATTTTTCCAAACTTTAAATAAAATGGTTTTTTATTATATCTTTTGAAAATATCGATTATCGATTTCCAAAGAATTTTCTTGAGTTTATTTGAAAGAAAATGTAAAGAGAAAATTAAAAATTAAACAATTAAAATATTACAATATAGTTAATGCAGAGACAAAAAATAGTTAATTCAGAAACAAATAAAAAGGGTTAATTTATTAATTTGTAGAAGATTGGAGTTATAAAAATGATTCAAATTTTACTATATAAATAGAATATTAAACATAAAAAAAACTTTAAGATACACATTTTAAATTACAATTTTATAATTTACATAATTAATAAAGCAAAAATTACCTTGATCTTGTGATAAATAACCTGTTGCATCTCTTCCCATTGCTTTTTCACGTTTTCTCCATTTTGCTCTTCGATTTTGAAACCATACCTATATATAAAATACATAATAATACAATAATTGAATTAAATTATTTTAAAGTAATTTTTCTGATTTGTTTTATTATTTTCTAATAAAAATAATTAATTAAATTAAATTTTGACTTTCGAAGAGATAGGCATTTTGATTATTATATTTTTTTGTTTATTTAATTATATACATTTTATTATATAATCACATGATTACATCTTATATATACTGTATTGTATTTATATATATAAACAAATCTCTAAATTATATATAAATATTTGAATATATAATTAATTAGATACATAAATTTGTCTAATTTTCTAATACATATAGCATATTTGAACAATTTACATATATGTATATAAATAGATTAAATGAAACCTTTTGGATGAATATCAATATATTTAGATTTATATACGCATATATAACTATTTGTTATCAAATTGGCTGTATTGTATTTTATAACAATGCCAACCAATCGGAAATGTATATATATATATATAACTTTATATATCTATATATTTTATATAAATTTTCCAGACAATACCATTCATATAAATGCATATACATACATACCTATTTAAATACCACATTCATCAAATCAAATTAAAAAAATTGATTTAATTATCCAATATATTTCATATATGCATCACACATATAATAGTTTTAATTGAATTTTCATAACATTTTGGAATATTCTATTATTATATATACATATAATTAGTAAAATATATTGAAAACATAATTGTGTAATTTTTATAAAATTATTTATAACAATTACAAAAATATTTTTACAATTCAAATAACAAAAAAATAATTATCTATATAGTTAAAAATATCAAAATCATTATAAAAAAAAAATATCCATTTTTTAAAAACAAAAAACAAAAAGTACATAGATAATAAAGTGTGACGTTATTTATTGAACCAAATAAAATATCATTTCCGAATTGAATTTATATATATATATATTGTTATATCTGCATCTGCAATAAATGTATATACACATAAATATATTATAGCCAAATCAAATCTCCCATTTACTATATACAAAAATAATCTTTATAATCTTTGAGATAATTGGCGATATAATTGGCATATTGTCAATTAGATATTGTATGTATACATAGTAAATAAAACGCTCTCTATCCATTCTGTATATATATAAATACATTTCAATTTGTGTAACAACATTTTATTCACTGTAAGTGAATCGTTTAAATTCATTCCAATTCAATTGAAATGAATAATAAAGAAAATTGGATAAAATTATTTTCCATTTATATACCATATATATTTATCTATATTATTATACATTCAACAACAACATGAACATCATATATAGATAGAGATTTACAGAAATATATATATATATATTTATAAATTTTATATAGGATTAACGATTTATATATATAGTATACAAATGATACGTAAATGTACTCTATATACGAAGAGTTAAAGGAGGAAAAAAATAAAAAAAAGATTTCAAAAATATCAAATAAAAAAAAGAATGAATAAACGGAAAGGAATAAAAAAATTGCAAAAAAAAATAAAAATAGAACAAATTATATTATATTATTACTTAAGTGCTCCTGTACCATATTTTCCATAAATTAAAAAACATTTTTTTTTAATAAAATGTGAGAACATTTTAAAAATTTACAAAATATATAAAAGATAAATAATTGAATAAATTTATATTCATTAAAATTGTTCAATTATATACTATATAAAATAATAATGACATACAAAAGAAAAAAATTAATGAAATGGAATTTAACAATCGTGTTTTTTTCTTTATATATAGGAAGTATTTTTAATGTATATATAGCAAAATACTATTCATTTTTATTTTAAGTTGTTAGAATGATTCATAGAAATTCCATTTTCCTGTATTTGGTTTTGGGAAAAATCTGAAATTTCATTTTTCTTGCAATGAAATTGTAAAAACAACGCAAAAGTTAATATGCAAATTTTTCATTTTATTTATTTTTTTTCATACAAAAAATCGATTTTTATTAGATTTATAAGATTAGAAAATGGATTGTTTGAGAATATCTTTAAAAAGTGGTTAGGTTGAGAATTACCAAAACCAATGGCAATTAAAAAATCTAATAGAATTGGTGAGCAAATGTCAAGTATCAGCGTAAATTATCTTTCTGTGAATAAGAAAGTTATGAAACTGCAAAAATTGAAAAACTTGATTTTCAAGGTTCTACCAAATTGCTACTGGATCAGTTATTAATCCGACACCAATCAAATCGTTGAATCTATCCTTCAACTATAACATACCACAGTTTTAAGTCCCTAGCCCTACGGAAAGCTTCAGAAATCCCATTTGCCTGCATCAAGATTTATGAAAATACTGAAATTTCTGAAATTTCTGACAAAAAAAAACACCAAAAAAGAATGTAAAAAGTTAATTATACAAATTTCGTATTTTATTAATTTTTTTTTGCAAAAAATCCATTTTTATTGGATTTTTTAAGGTAAAATTATCATGATTCCAACTAATAATCTGAAACTTAGCAAAACGTTGAATCTATCATTTAGCCGAAACACGTTAGCATTAAGAAAACCTTCAGAAATCCAATTTTCCTAGATCAAGATTTAGAAAAATTACTGAAATTTCATTTTTCTTGAAAGAAACTAGAAAAAAACAATGCAAAAGTTAATTAACTATACAAATTTTGCATTTTATTAATTTTTTCATATAAAAAATTTCATTTATATTGGATTTTTCTCAAGCTAATTTTCCTGATTCCAAAGGACCCAGAAGATATCCCAGGACGTTCAGGTACTTAAATCGGATTAGAATTTTTTTATGAATCAATTTGTCAAAATTTGGAAGTTATAAACTTATGTTTACTATGATAATCTATAAAAAACAATTCGTTTTAAATAATTCTTGTTAAAGTTAACTATATAAACATATTTTTTAACATTGAACTCATAAAGATACAATAATCATCGGTTATTTCATCACACATACCTATTTTTAAAATATCAATTTTAACTACACGTACGAGTGCATTTTATAAATACACATAACTTCATTATTTTATGATGGGATAGAGATCATGAAAAAGGTTGCATACATATACTAAAGAATCTTTTAGAAAATAAAATTAACTGGTAATCATGTAATATAATAAAAAAATCTTGTTTGTTCACAACCTTAGAAATATATATTCTCACAATATTTATCATCTATATACATGTAGTGTATTATATATTGAGTGATGATATAATGAAATAAATATATCAAAAACGATTTACGATTTACTATTTATTTACGAGGGGTTGAAATTAATACCCAATAAATGTACGTGCGCGTTTATATTTATTATAGTAAATAGAGTGCGGCTAATTTATTTAAAAAACATTTATGATACTATTACAAATTATATAAATGTAACAATTTATATATGTATAATTTTAATATATATATATATATATATATGAAATTAAGCATTGAATAATTGAATTATATATATTTTTAAATAAAATTAAGTAGCTAATTGTAATTGTTCAATTTTTATATAATATTATGATATATATGGGGATGTATATTACTATATATTGTACATATTAATTTCTTTTTGATTTCGTTTGTTTATTTGTTTATTTCAAAAGTGCACTTTATTTATATATATTATGATTGCATATATATATTTGTTTTTTTTTTTAAATCCATTTATTGTATATAAATATAATGTTATTTTCAACATGTAAATCATATAGGTTTAAAGGAGAATTATCCTTAACGTGCGTATTATATATAATGATTATTGCATATGTAAAACTCAATATATATTGTGTAACAATAGAATAATTTTATTTTTTACATTTAACGAATTGCCTTATGACTATAATGGTATATATGCTTTAACAAATGTTTGGTATTAATACAGTATAGTAGTAGTACTTTTAATATAACTTGTATCTGCAATTTTTTGGCTGGATAACAGAATGTGTGCATCTGAAACAGGAATATATATTATTATTCATATATATACTTCATACTTCATAATATACAGTCACATAATTCTATACAATTATATTAATTAAATCATTCAAATTTAATGTAACCGAAATTATCATTGTGTTAATAAATATAATTGTATGACAATAAATAAATAAATAATATTTTTAACAATCGTCATATATATATATATATATAAATATTGGTATAAATGAATATAAAATTACAAGGTGATCCATTTAACGGTGGTATTAGAAATATTTTTATAAAATAATCCATAACAAATCTGCTTACTTAATAATTCGATTATTAATTTTATATTGAAATAAAAATTTTTATTAGATTGAAACCGAACTGAAACATTTTTGTATTAAGAAAAATTCCAATAAACGATTTTAATAGACTTAATCTGAAAATCAACCAATTTTCGATTTAAAAGAAACGATTGGTTTTAGCCTCCGACAACTGCCTTCTTCTGTTGTTGGTTTCATAATTAGTTGATTTTACGCGGTTTCGGTAAACAGTCGTACAACCAACCTTATGGGAAAATGCTCAACTCTGTGCGAAAATTCAGAATCAAAAATAACAGACAAAACATATTTTTGTTTCTTCAGTATAGGATTTGAACTCATTACCCCAAAATTGTGTATAGGAATTTTACGTGGAAGCTTTTTTGTTAACTATCCTACAGATTATTTATTTAATAATATAGTATTGAATCAAAAAATCAATATAATTATGTTTAAAAAATGTAACGAGTTCAAATCTAAGGAAATTTTTTCCTGTGCATTTTCCAATTTAAATTCTTGAACTATAATAAGTCACCGCATTTATACATTGGGATCCAATTAATCTTTGTATATATTGTGTTGGACAAACAAAGTCTACACAGGCACATATGAAATTATATATGAAAGTGTAATAATAATTTTTCATGAGACACCCTGCCTGAATAAACAAATATATATGTATATATATATAAATGTATTGTTGTTAATTGTAAATTTTCAAGAGTAATTCTTAATTACCCTAATTAAATCCAATTTATAAATTATATACGTACATAATAACATCATACATAAATAAATGCTATTTATATAATGTCAATTATAAATTTGTATATGTATATGGAAAATCTTTCTAAAGGAAATTTTCTAAAAGTGAATTGTATGTGGGTACATACCATATATAGTTATATTATATAATAATATCCAGAACATGAATAAATGTATATATTGTAATAGATTTTAAAATAATTGAGGCAACTAATTTTTCCATCGGATTTCCTATATTATTGTTTAGAGATCTGGTAAAAATTATCCATATAGAGTAACAATTGCATATCTATAAATACTATCCGCATATTACATTTAAGGACCAAAGATTACCCTAAATTCAATATATGAACGTGAATTATTATATATATAATAATGATAGTAATAATAATAATACAATAAGCATGATGTTAATATTGCAAATTAAAATATATATACATATATAATACATTAAGATAATCATTTGCTATTGTCCTTGAAAAGGCTTTATAATAAACAATTTTTCTATATACTATATATGTATTTCGATTTTTTGTTATTCAACTATATATCCATTTTACATATATATGAGATATAGTAGAATAAATTTTAAATATATATGTCCTTCTTTTTTTGTTACACGTATATTTATGTATTTATTTATATATCCCTGAACAAACGTTGTGTTATCTGAATATATATATTGAATTTCCATATATTATATGAATATGAGCATATCCACATCTATATATATATTATATATATACAGATTTGTATATACACGTGTTTTTCATAGCAATTATTTTGGATTTAAATGTACTCAAATTTTGATTTGTCTGGTTTAAATATTATTATATACATAGTTAGTTTTATTGAGTTTATTGAAAAGGGGTCGATTTTATGAACTTACAATTTTTCAATCCTGTTTAACGAATTTTCGAATAATAGAAAAAATAAAAATATAAAGGGTGCCAAATGTATTATATAAATATATATAATCTGTCATATACCGATACAAAGTATATGTACATATTTAAATGTTACAAAGTGATTGTGGCATAAATATTAAATATATTTATATATGGTTGCTATATACATAGTTGTTAATGACAATGGAATTATGTATAATATATATTTAAATATGAATTAGTTGATTGCGATAAAAGAAACATTTTTGTTGATGTTTTTATTTTTTATCAAAATGCCGATAAAGATAAATATTTAATTATAATATATTTATTACTTCATAAGTGAAATTTCTAATAATAATAATAATAATAATAATAATTAAACATAATTAATACATTTAAGTCATTTTCATATGTCTTTTGCAATTTATATAAACTTGATTTATATATAAATGCACTGAAAAATATACATGCACCGAAAAAGTACTGAAAGTCAAAACAAAAAAACAAAAAAAACTGGATTTAATTTATAGTATTAAGATTATTATAATATTCTCAAATAATGTAATTATTATTAAAAAATAATCTTATCATAAATAATTATAATTCTTTAACAAATTACAAAAATAATTTCATTCAAATACATCGTTTAACAAAATTCTTCACACCCACCCACATATTCATTATACAACAAAATATATAGAAAACCAGTATTTTTATAAATAATTAATTATATAGTATGGGTTTTTTAATTTTTTCGAATAAAATTTAAGGATTTATTCTTTATTTTTTACGCGTCCAAGTATTTAAAAAAATTTTTATTACGATAATAGATATTTGAATTTGATAATGATACTAAATTTTTTCTTTACAATCGAAAAACCTCCGATAACATACAGGTTCTGTTTTTGGTTTCATAATTTATTGCTTTTTACGCTGTCGGTAATTACCAATCGCAATGGAAAGTAAGCAACTCTATGTGAAAATTGCCAGATTCAGACAGAATACAATCGAAAAATTGACAAATCATATTTTATGTGCTCAGAAGGATTTGAGCCAACGACCACAAATTTTGTAAAAATTTTTAGGTTACCGTTTTTATCAACTATATACTACACAGTCACATATTTAACGCATTTAACGATAAAATTTAATGTAAATTTAATTAATATTATTGGAATTAATGGAATTTGATTATTCAGATATACAAAAAAGAGCATAAAATATATATTTATGCATACCTGAACTCTTGCTTCGCTTAACTCCAATCGACACGCTAAATCTTCTCGTGTAAATACATCTGGATATTGTGTTTTTTCAAATGCTCTCTCTAATTGGTGTAATTGAAAGGTGGTAAACGTTGTTCTAGATCTGCTTAAAATTGTGAGAAAACACAAAAAATCATTTTATACACATTTCAACCAAATGAATCAATAAATTTTCATAAAATTTTATGTTATATATATTTACCGTCTAATTTTTCTTGGTCTACTCATGTCATTTGCATCATGATCACCACATTCATCACTTAAATTTGCCATACCATTATCACTTTCAATATCGATCCCATTATCATGATCAATTTGATCATTAATAATCATATGATGTTCTTGTTCTGTATATATAATATATATATAAAAATTTATTCAATTAAAAATACACAATCAAAGTATAGAAAATGTTATATTTAAATAAAAAAATGGGCAAAATTTTATTTTAATTGGGTTTTTTCTAAGTAATGGATTATTTATAATATATTATAGTCCTTGTGATTAATATAGGGAATTTTTTAATATAATATAATAATAATAATAATAATAATTACATTCATTTATATATGTTTTTGTATTCATTTTGTTGAGTCCCGGAAAGAAAGAAAGAAAAATGCCATTTGTCTGGTAATCAAAGAAAAAATGTTTTTTCCGTTTTTTCTATCAATGTATATGATATATTTATGTGTTTTATACCCTTTAGCCAATATAACGTTTTAGATTTCGGTGAAATCTATTAAACAGTACACATTTGGCAGAGTACAAGTTATCAAGTGAAATAGAAAAATTATTATAAAATATTTTTGAACATAAGGTGTAAATTACAATAATTTTTATATAAATTTTTTTAAATATCAATACTTTATATAAATAATACCATCAACATGTTATGTTTGATATATATTAAAAAAAATAAACATCAACACCATCAATATATAGATATAAAAAAGGTAAATATAAATATATTTTATCTATCTGTTGTATACCATATACTATAAGCTAATTTTAATTTCAATTTTGTATATTATTATATTAACATCAAAGTTCGCTTTTAATTACGGTCAAAATAAATGCAAAAATATATATGTATATTATTTTATATTGTTATATATTTATGTGCTATGTAGGTTGATTGCAGATACAGTCGGATGCATTAAAAAAATCATCATTCCGATTGAAATGTTCGTATATTTTGAAGGAATTTCAAAGTGTTTTTTACATATTTGATGGATCATCGCGTTGAATTGTTAAGTATAATATTACTAAAAATTCCATATAGATTTTAATTGCGAAAATAATTGTTTTGCAAAAAAACAATTATTCAAGTGTTGTTAAAGATTTTTATAAAATAAACATCCTAAAGTGGAATAAAAATGATTAAAATAATTGAGTTAATTATGTGTATTAAAATAACATTGTTTAAAAGTTATGCATCATTCTATCACAATCAGAAATTGAATAAAATTTGGTTTACAACATAACATTTTCAAATGGGAAAATTATCATTATATAGAGCGACCTGATAAATGTTTGTGATATTTCCAAAACAAGATAATATATTCCTAAGGGCATATATGCATTTTTATAAATATAAATAATTTATGGAAAAAAGC
This sequence comes from Dilophus febrilis, assembly GCA_958336335.1. Classification (NCBI taxonomy): domain Eukaryota; kingdom Metazoa; phylum Arthropoda; class Insecta; order Diptera; family Bibionidae; genus Dilophus; species Dilophus febrilis. The sequence goes on along the minus strand of OY284469.1, from coordinate 31,941,616 downwards.
TTCAACTAAATTTTTCCAGAAAATCAGCTTTTGTATTATTTTGTAATCACGTCCTTACGATGGATTTTCTTCAAATTTGATATTCCCGGGGGTAATATTTCATGATTTTTTTTGCTATTTCATATATTGAAAAGGCTTTGAAATCCCATACTATTGATTCAAAAGCTACACTAAAGGTGGATTTGTGAAAATTTGTCAAATCTCAGCATATAGGATTACATAAAGGGATTACAATGAAATTATCCATAAATTCAGGATTATCATTTCCATTTTGAAAATATCATCAATAGCTTTTTTTCAATTTACGCCACTGAAAACTATCGTGTTGGCCTTTGAATAAGAGCGGTACATGAGAAAATTTCGTCAAATTGTCTAAACAATAGGTTATTACGAAAGGCACACATATGTAATTAGTTGATTTATGGAAAAAAAAATTGGTGGGGCAGCTCATTAAATTTTCCGGAAAATCGACTTTTATAAATTTTCTACTTTTTGACTTATGGTCCTGTTTTTTTTTTTTTTTTAATATAATTTCCCTTCATTTCCCTTAATTTCCCATCAAAGCATTTGAAAACTCAATCAATATCTAATATTTCATAGAAGAAAATTAGAAGAAGATCGTTCTATTGGTTCAAAAGATAATACGAGTTAGTTTTTCAAATATCGTTACTATATCTTTTGAACCGAAATAGGGCGATTTTCAAATTTTCTTCTATGAAATATCAGAAATTGATTGAATAATTGATTTAATTTTCAAATTGTTTGAGGAAAAGGGAAAATTGTAGTAAAACCTAGGACTGTAATTCGAAAAATTTAATTTTCCGGAAAATTTGCTTTTTTGTAGATCAATCAATTTGCTTTTTGATATGACCTTTCGCAATATCTTATATCATTTTGATCATAAGTCTAAATATGTCCAGCTTCGCATATGGATCCGCCACAGAATGAATGGTCACCGTGCTTAATAAATATATATATATATATACAAAAAATGATGAAGGTATATATTTATATTACATATATATATTTGTATATATATAATAAACATTTTATTTAAATATGAAAATTCGATTTAAATTTGTTTGGAAAATTGAAAATTGAAAATGTATACATAATAAATTGGTCATTTTAATTTTGAAGTGATATGTAATTGAATTTTTTTTTAATGTTATGTATTTTGTATATATACATATAGAATAAACAAAACAATATATGTATAATATAATAGTAAATATATAAAATATTGCTCTCTTGTCGCAATGAAATTTATTTTATGTACATATATGGAATGAATATATTACAATGATTCAATGATATAATATAAATATAGTCATATATATATGGAGACTATATGAAGGTATATTTTGCATAAATTATGGTTGAAATAGATATACTTGCATGCAGGTACATATATTGCATGTATATAGAGAAAAAAAACCAATGTTAATTTCATTGATTTTATTTTTTAAATTAAAATATTATATATACAATAAAAAATATATATATATAAAAATTAAAAAAAGAATGAAGTATTTTTGTTATGGTTGCATTAATTCAAATAAATAAATTTATGGTTTTTTTTTTCAAAGGAAAAATTAAATGAATTGAGATCGTTTTCATAATATTTTAGAAAATATTCAAAATTTATATTAAGATATATAAAATTTTTCCTCACCATATACGAAATAAAGGGGTAAAATTTTTATATTTGTACATGTGCGTATTTTTTTAATATATTTAAAAAAAAAATAAATATTAAATATTAATTCCCGCTGAGTTATTATTTCGATTATATAAGTATAAAGTTCTATAATATTTTTTTTTTAACATTTAAGTGTATATGCATTAGAGTTTAAAATATTTAAAGTATGTACTCCTAAATATAATATACAAATTTTCATTTGTAAATGTTTTATATATATTAAAAATGATTCATTCAATTTAAAGATCAAATCAATTCAATAAATAAGATTTTAAAATATAATTTTAATAGCAATTAAATAATGTTTAATATACCAATATATATTTTATTTAAAATTTATTTCACCTTTTATCGAATAAATATTATTTATTTATTTATTATATTGATTTTAAATTCATACCATATTACGAAAAACTTCAATGTAATTATCTCAATTTTTTTTTTTTTTATATAACATTGTTGTAAATTATCATATGTTATATATTTAAAAATATCCTCGTATATATTTTAGTTATATATAAATGACGTGGTTTAATATATAATGTATATATGTGTGTATATATTGGATGATAGCAATACAAAAAAAAAATTGAATGGTAAAAGCTTATTTTAATAACCAATTATAAAATCCTTTGAATATATATAAATTTTAAAACATTTTTACATATATTCCAATAATAAGCAATGTATTTGATAAATTGCATATATTAGTATATGATAAATGTATTTTTATTACATGATATATTTATACTTTGTATATTATGAATCAATCAAAATTGAATAAAATACAAATTTCCTTAAGCTGATGGTGACATTAATAATTTTTATACATTTTATATTAGAATTTGATCCTTTGATATACACAAAAAAAAAATTTTTTTATTCGCTTTCCAATATATATAAATGAATAAGAGAATATTATAGCAATGTTATTAAAAAAAATGTTAATTGTAAAAAAATTATTAATTAATGAAATTAAATTACACCTTTCAGATGTTTATATAGTAATCGAAAATCACCCATTCGTATATAGAGTGTATATAGTGGAGATTCGCGTATGACCAAAAACGCGCAAGGATATACTTAAAAAGGTACTTGTAAAAAATCAGTTTACAATTATAGAATTCATTCATTTTTGTTTTTCCTATACCATTTTCAGAATATCCTACAACGTATTTGGGTTGCATCAGAAGAAAATGAATGTCAATTAACGCAGCTATATACTAATCGTTTGAATGCCGCCAAAAAGCCGGAAATATTCAATAAAATTCTATAAATTATTCATAAAAATTGTATTTAAGTAAATGTATATATATTTATGATAAAGGCATTTATCTCCTTATAAATGATAGCCTATATCTATTTAAAATTAAAATTAAAAAAAAGAAGTAATTATATGAACTATAATATGGAATGTAAATGCAAAATGTAAAGATAGCTTTATTATAAAGGTGCATTATATATAAAATTACTAACTTTGATTAATTCTTAAAACAAGTAAAATCGCGGTTCAATAAAAAAATATGATACGATATGATTCAATTATAATCTTATATATATCTATTGAACCGAAAATGTTCTTTATTAATGGATTCATGATTTTATATATATAGCGATTCATTAGGTATTTTAATTTAAACAAAGAAAAAAAAGATTTCCGCAAAGTATTCATTTATAAAGAAATTAAAGACCTCCACCGACTGACGCATACAAACAGATTAACCGTGCTAATTTTTGATAATTTGAATAGTTAATTAATTGTATATAGTAATTAAATTTAAAAAATGTCTTGATTTTGATTCTTAATATCAAAAATAAATTTAATACAAAGTTAAAATATTATAATGTTGAAAAAAAATGAATATGAACAAATCATAAAATCCCAAAAAAAAAAAAATACAAAGCATTAAGAACTATAATTATTATTATTATTATTTTGATTTAGCCCCTTATCATATATTTATTTATTTATTTTTATTTATTTATTTATTTATTTATTTATTTTTATTTATTTCTTTATTTTTATTTATTTATTTATTTATTTATTTATTTATTTATTTATTTATTTATTTATTGTTATTTAAATTTATTGTATAGATATTTTTAAGACAAAAGAAAAATTATTAGTCAAAAATGTTAACATAGATTTAATTTGGCAATAATTTTTATTATAATACATACCAATATTTTTTCGTATATGTTGAGTTGCTAATATTTGATCTATACTATAAAGTGTAGGTTTTGCCATTAAATTATTTTCTGGCGATCGTCGTAATGTAATTGTGGCCGACTGAGAATTACTGGACATCATTATATTACAGTTACAATATTTTACAATTACAATATATTAGAATTATTATTATTATTATTTATACTTATGCGCTTATGCGGAACTAATTTATTTGTTTATGTAACTCTATACTTAACAATTTATTATATATATTTATATTTTAAGTTTATAGAATAATTAAAATATTATGTTTAAACTTTTATCTATAAATTAACAATATATAATTACGATAATTTTTAAAATGATAATGTTTTTTTTTTTTTTTGTTTTCCAAATTAGTATAGATACCCACAATGTATATTAATTTATTTTAAACTACACATGCCATATACAAAAATATAATATTATTATTATTATTATTATTATAATAATCACTATATTATCCCATAAATAATACCGGTATAATATGAAAATGATTTGATTGATTATTGTAATTTGTAATTATACGATTATTGTAATTATACGTATAACAATTTGAATATTTAAAATATTTTTATTATTAAAACATTTATTCTTTAACTTTTTAAATGTGAATATATCATTGAAATTGGAATTAAAAAAAAAAAATTAAAAAATATTCAACATTAAAAATTCAACATTTAGGTCACGTCACATCAAGGTTTATTCACTAACTAACCAACAAAAACACCATAATAATATATAAAATACATAAATATTGTTTTTCATTTTCTATACATAATATTTTTCTTTCACATATACATGCATCGCAATATATCAATATATAGAATGTGAAATATATATGTATACATAAGAGGGTAGTCACACATATATATATATATATATATTATTTGTATTCATACCATGAGTGTATTATATAAAATATATACCACCTTAAATATATACCCTACAAAAGATTATATACATGTACAACTATAAAAACACATTTTTATTTCATCTCTTTTTCACCCTTATATATCAATACCGCATTTACCATCAAATACGTCTATTTATCGTGTAATCGAATGTATATATATATATATGTATACATATATTAAGGATGAGAAGAGAAATGGTATTTGGATAACAATATGATGGTAATATATTAAGTGATTATAAATGGTTTTATAAATTGTTTTATATATATACTATATATACATTTTATTGTATAGTTATTTATCACATACATAAATTGTATATAAATAAAAATATACATACACATTATTCATATATTATTAAAACAAGAAACAGTCAGAAGGGTTAAAAAAAATTTTTTTTAATTGAAATGATTTCTTTTTTTGGATTAAAACACATGTGCGTTTATATATACAGATATAGTAACAGGTTCATGCTATAACCGGAAAATGCTCTATATCTACATAAAAGCCGAAAATTAATATATCAAATGTAAATTAAATTCAATTGATAACAAATTTTGTGAGTAAAAGGACGATATAGAGGTCGTAATTGTCGATAACCTTTACAAATATGATCTTATATGTGGTATATGAAGTTTTCGCTAACAACCGACGATTTGTCTTAATGTCTGATAATATAAATTGTCTGGTGTTGTTGGTTTCATAATTTGTTGTTGTTTTAACGGTACCGGTAATTAGCCGGTAACCGTATGGGTAAATATCCAAATTCTGTGTGAAAATTCTGATACGAAAATAACCGCGAAAAATGTACAAAGCCCAATGTGTTATGTCTTCAGTATAGGATACGAACATTATCAACTATACGTGCCACAGAGTCCTTCAATGTATAGTACATTGACATAAGCAGATAAAAATTGCAATGTTATATGAAAATTTTCATATTGCGATGCTTAAACTCTCTTGTTTTGAAAGTTATATAGAATTTCCACGAAGAATTTTGTATAACAAAATATTGTTTTAAAAATAAACTATATTTTATGGTCAAAGGATAATCCAATCATATATCTGTTTATGTTTTTGTTTTTGAAATATATAATCTATACAATCTTTCTATATATTTTACTTAATTTAATGATTATAATTAATTTCAGTTTTATTAATTGTGTTAATTAATTGTGTGATTCAAACATTAATTAATTGATTTCATTGACGGCATTAATTTTGTAAAACAGGACAACAACGCACTGAAATTTTATGTAACTTTGCCTGAAATACATTAATTAATACCGGTTTATAATAATCATATAATCCATTTTAGAAATCTGATTATACAATTAAAGTTTTCCTTTGATAATAAGAAAAAAAAAAAAGGATATCCCATAATAAATTTGTCTGATACGTAATATAAAAATCTCTTTTAACCGACAATCGATTATAGCGTCCGAAAACATCCTGTATACCGTTGTTGGTTTCTTGATTTGTTGTATTTTACGTTGTCCGTGTAATTAGACTAACCGAATTGGAAAATATTCAAATTTGTATGAAAATTCATATTCGAATATAACCGATGATAACACAAAACATATGTCTGCAGTTTATGTGTGTTTTATGTCTTCTGTATATAGGATTCGAATCCACAACCCCCAAAATTTTTGTGAGAATTTTAAATATTATTTATCACCTTTACCACCGATCCGTTTTTTTTTCTATTATGATACATCCAAAAGAAAATTTTATAATAAAAAAAAAAGCACATTCTTACTTAATTCACCTCTGTTATATATTTGCCAATTTTCCCATTTATCTCTATATATATATATATATAGAAAAATTTGCACAATAAACATACTTAACCTGTCAACACATCTATATTGTATATCGGTAAATATAAATATAAGTAAAAAATAAAAAGAACAAATTTATAATAATATAAAATAGAAAAAAAAATATAAATAAAAGTCATGCGCCCACAAAAAAAGTCTCCTGCAATTCTATTATCATCGCATTTCGTATAGAAAATTTTTCTATATATATAAAAGTTTTTCCATAAATACATATATATATGAGCATTTATACGTTCTCTTATTTCTATTGGATAGAACGGAAGGAGCTGATAGGCCAAATGGTTGTCGTATATAAAGATATATATATATATATATCCAAATGAAAAATAAAAAAAAATATATAAATATATATATAGAGGGGATAATTTAACTAATAAAGATAATAAAAATAAGTTATCTTATTGTGGTTTGGTATATTATTATATTTATATATGTAATTTAGAAAAGTGCTGTAAGGATCATTTATATATATATATATATATATATATCTATATAAATGTATATGTACATAACAAAGCTTGCAACTTCTGTATTAAGTTTGTATATAGAATTTTCATATATATAATCTCCACAACGAGGAAAATTCATCGTAAATATATATATATGGTAAAAATCATAATATTATACATAAATTCACGTTTAATTTTATACATAAAAACAAATAAATCTGAAATTAATTAATTTCCTTGAATTTATATGACAATTATTTGTATTATGTTTTATTTATATATATATATATATACATATATATATATATATATATATATATATATATAGATATGGATAGAGATAACTATAAATAAATGAATATATTCCTATATCTATCTATGTGTAGGGGGTGGAATATGTATGCAAAAATAAATATACGTATTTTTATATAATTTATATTTATTTTTTATAAATATTTTATTGATATGCACAGACATAAATATTATTATTTAGAGAGTGGATTTGTTTATACGGAAAATAAATTATATAGTTATTGAAAAGAAAATTTATAATCATTGAATAGTTCCCAAGTAGCGCAATATGCTAATTGCGTTTGTCTAATCATTTCCCTCAATCATATTTATTTGATACGATTTAAATGACTCTGTATACGGTAGCTGATAAAACATAGACTTAAAATTCTTATACAAAAAGTCGAGAGTCGTACATTCAAATCCTATACTGAAGGCATAAAATGGAAAATGGATTTAAGGATTTTAATAAAATATATAAACAAGAAATATTTTCAGTTCAATAACTATAAAACAGTTATTGTAAAGGTTATTCATCATTCAAAGAAAAATTTTCCTGTCATTCTTATATAAATTTAAAACGCGTGACAAAATATTACGATATTGTCAAAACGCGATGTGATATTCTGGAAGGCACAGGTAAATAATTATCTGATTTATATGAAAAAAGTATACCTGAATAGAATCCTGCAATTTTCCAATTACAATCCTGAATTTTCTTTAATTTTCATTTTGTTAATTTGCGCATTATTTGAAAATTCAATTAATTTCGGATATTTCATAATAGAAAATCTTTTAAATTGGAAATCCATTCATTCAAAAGATATAGTCGATTTTCCAAACAGGGCGAAGCTATAATTTTTTCCGATTTTTGCTAATTATACGTATATTTTATAGCCTGAAAATGGAATGGAACAACATTTTTTTACCTACAGTTTTTGAATTTTATCCGATTATATCTATTATTTTTGGTCAATGAGGCGATTTCAATAAAATTACAATTGATAAAATTTCCGGAATTTTATTGTATTAAGAAAAATTAAGATTAAGAAAGATTTAGAAAAATTTACTGAATTTTCATATCAAAAATTATTTAGTGCTTTTTAACACTGAAAATATTTCATATTATTTATTAAAATTAATAGAATTCTATTAGAATTCTATTAGAATTCTTTTAGATTAAAATATATTTCTATACGACTTTGGACTTGTAATAAACAAATTCATATACGTATTTATATAATCAGAGAATATTATAGCGGCATTGCTTATAAGATTAACTTGCAGATCCTTATTTTGACTCTGCCTATGTTTTATTGGGATCAAATCACAATATCAGTAATATACTAATAATAATGTATTATATTATATTATTATTAATATATCCAACATTTAATGTTGTATTATAAATATAAAATGTATGTATTATAAATTTACATATGTATATATAGATAGATATCTGTATATGCGATGATCCTCAACATATCTCTATATATATATATATATATATAATAAATAAATGTAATATTAATAGATTATTATATTGAAAATCTATAAGGATATATATCGTTTTTTTTTTTATATTTTTTTATAAATGTATACTTAAAAGATTTATTCAGGTTCATATTTTATAGATTCTATGTTATTATTATTATTATTATTATTATTATTATTATTCATCATATATATAAGTGCAGTGTTCAATATGTATATAAATCCAGAGATATTTGTATATTGTATATATATATATCTATATCTAAATATTTAATGTTGCAAATCTTTTATGTTAATATTTTACGCAGTATTAGAAAATTGATTGAGAATTTAATATTAAATATATATATATATATATTTCAAAAAGCGTTTGCGATATTAAATATTTATATAAGCATATATACGATAGAAATGATATAAGTAAATATATATACGTATTGCGATATTATTATAATTTTGAAGGTGACAAATTTGTTAAAAATATATTGCTTATAAATATATATAAGATTATATATAAATATTACAATATTATACATATACATATATAAAAAGTAAGATTTACAATTTCAATAATTATTAATTTAGGTGATTTAAGATTAAAAATTCAATATATTCCATCAAATCAAATCAACTTTTACATATATCGTATTCGAAATTAAATTCAACCAAATCTATATTTTATTTATATTACACAATATTTTTTATAAATGTTTGTAAATTCAAAACTGTGACATTTTCGATCCTGATTGGGGAATGTAATCAGGACCCGCACACCAAATTTTGAAAAATGTGACCTTATGATCCAAAACTGATACAATATTCTAAAGGTAAATATAAAAATAAATTTATTATAGAGGAAAGTAAAGTTTTTCCGAAACAAAATTTCTCGGAAAATCAATATTTTTTTGTTATAGTTTTAGAAAAAATTTTGCGATTTCCAAGTTTTCTTCAATAAATATTCAGAAATTGAATGAATTTTCAAATGATTCAATGCACATTGAAGAAAACCTATATGGATGTAATTCCACAAAATTGAAAATATTTGGAAAATTGGATTTTCTCGAAAAATTTTTTTTTTGGTTTTTTGCACGGATATGCATGGATCTTTCAGAATATCTTATCGTTTATGTGAATATAAATTGAACTTATAATGTTCTTTATATATAGCAATAAGTAGATATACACATTATTTATAATTGATAAGTTGACAAAAATGCCAACCTAAAATTCTCACTTATTATTTATTTAAAAAACGTATATTTAAATCCTGCAGTGGTCAAATTTTTTACAAGTACTTCTGAATTATCATTTTGCGAGGTTTTGCGACTGTTTTCCGACCTTCATAACTAACAGTTAGATCTTTTCGATTTAGACTTAAAAACCTTTTTATTGATGGAAATCTTAAGTTTTTTCAAATGCGTTCCATATAATTACACAAGAAAATTCAAAGGTTTATTTACAAAAAAAATGGAATGTTTTGAGCAAAAACACCCTGTAAATGATACAATAAAATATTAATTTGTATAATATAAAAATATATAATCACATTGCAAAAATATTCATTTATAAATGAAATAATTCTTTTATTTTTAATAACAAAACAATAAAAAAATAAAAAAGACAGAGAGAATAAAACATTTATGATGAAAAATTGAAATGAAAATTACTATTTAATTATAAAAAAAAAAAAAATTATTGTCAATTGAAGCGCATTTCGTTTAACAAAAAAAAACGAAATAAATAAAGAATTGCATATATATAAATGAATTTATATTATATTATATTATAGAATTTTTCAATATATATATATATAAGTGAACATCTAACAATTTAATACCATTTTATTAACAATTGAAATATGAACGGCTTTGTATATACGACGCATATTATATAGACTAATAAATATAAATATATATATATTGTATATAGAAATGATGATGGAAAATTCTATTGATGGAAAAATTATTATTGAAATTCCTTTAAGTGTATTTTATATACATATATATTGTATGTATATTATGATCATGAATAATAATATATAAGCTTCCTTTTCTATAAATTTTTGTATACAATTCGTTATAATTTTATATAATATATTGATAATATATATATATAACAATGTATGTATATAGGAATATAAATTGAACTTAATATTCTTTATATATAGCAATAAGTAGATATACACATTATTTATAATTTAAAAAATAATGGAAAAAATAGTATATATTGGATATATTTGTATATTGTATATTGTATTGTAGTTGTAGATATAGTTTTTATATTGATTGAGTTTTGTTTATTGATTCAGTTTTGCATTTTTTTTTCTTTCAATTTTTTTAATCTTTATAGAAAATCTGATTTATAAAAATCAATTTTAATATACATATATACATAATAGGAAAATATACAAATTAAAAAATTGAATTGATTTTTTTTTATTTTGTTTTTCCGGCAAATTCAACGGCAGGCGGGCTATGTAACTATGTGTGCGAAATTATGGAAAAATAGATAATGTTTCATTTCAGAAGAATTTCAGTTCATCTCAGTTTTATCAAACACCCCACAGAGTCGCATTGAATATAAACTATTGTATGAATTATACAATAAAATAAAATGAAGGATTGATCAGGCTAGAAATGCGTTTCGAAGATAAAAACAAAGGGGACTGTGATTATAGAGACTTCAGTGTAAGACTTCAACTAAGGTTACTAAAAATGTAATGTGTTGGCCAATATGTAATGCAGTTTTGCACCCTAACCGGTGTCATGTGTAAGAAAATTAATGCGTTTGAAATTTGAACCTACAGCAGAATACTAAAAATACTATGGATGACAAAAATAACTAACCTAATCGTGTTGAAAATGAATGGTAAACCAGTGGCCTAATTCTAGCATTCATTATCAATGTGAAAATGAATATTTTTACAAATATTGTTGTAATATATGTATTTCTACGAAGTACTTCTACTACGATGTCGTGAATGTGGAAATGAATGTGAAAATCTTTCATTTTATATCCGTTTTTTTACGTGAGAAATTTTGCTATTCAAATTTATTCATTATTGTGAAAGTTTTTTGGAAAATTAAATTAATTAAAATTATTATAATAAAAATTGGATATGTTATTATGTTTACCTAAAGGGTAAACGGCAATCGGGCTGTAGAAAGACATCGCATGGCTCAGGAACCAACAAAGACCATATGGTATGGACTCAGCACCAGGGGCCAGGGACTTGTTTCGAACATTCGTTGATAAAATACGAATCATTCAATTTTGAGCAGCCTACATTTTTGGAGGACAGGTAATTGATAAAATTATCGTTATACATAAAGAGATGAATTATTGGTTTTGAAAATTATATCGTAAATTGATATAGATTTATTATCCAATGTATTTTTATAAAATCCTTTAAATATTATTTAAAAAATAATTATATATGATTTAAATATAACAAAATAAAAATTGTATATAATAAAAGTAAATAACAAATCAATGTATTTATAAAGAATATATACGTACATAAACATTAATTTATTTTCATTACCCAACATTAATGAATTGAAATCAAAATATATTCAAATTCTAAAAGAAAAAATAAATAAAAGTGTTCATTTTATTATATAAATAAAATAAATCAAAATGCTTTTTATTTTTCCATACAAAAATGTATTACACAATATAAAATATTTATCTATATATTTATCATATATATTGTATATACAACAGAATAAGTATACAGATAAATCTAAAAAATAAAAAATATATATATAAATACATATATATTATAAAATGTTAAATTGCGATATACTTATGTACAAGTTTATTTATAAAAATATCTAATGTGTATGTATATTGTATATATATAATAGATATATATCGCAGGATCTGATATGTTTGTATCAATATATATTTTATATATTCACAAAAAACATTTTCTTTCATTTTGCATCATGACGTTGAATTCGGTTGATTATATATCAACCATAAAACATTCATATATATATCCTAAGATTATATATCATTCATTCAATATGTTATATTGGTTATATCAGATATATAGCAAATAAATAAAAAAAAACCAATTCAATTTAAATATGTATGTATATATTTTCTTTTACCTCTTTTCTCTAATAATATATATATATATTAATGTGTATATGGTGCGGTATGATATATAAAGTACTTTGTATTTTATTCGATTTTATCATGTGATTGTTTACATTACATGAGCGAATTGAATTTATTTGATACTACTATAACTATATATATGCTGTATTATATGTATATATATACATCAGTTGGAAAGATTGGAAAAATTGAATAAAATATCGCTATATATATATTTATTTATTTACTTATACTTTTCATATAATATACATATATCTATATATAAAAACGTTTACGTATATATATATATATAATATATATTTCATATATATTAAAACATATGAGGGGGGTGATTTGTGGGTGTTACTGATTATTTTAATAAAGTAGATAATGTGTTCAAGTTGAATTATATTATTATATAGATTTGGATGTCTATAAATAGGAAATAAATTAGCTATTTATTTATTTATATATGAATGAATGAAATTATATATTATCATATATCTATATAATTCAAAGTGTTGTCTTATTTATAAATTATAAATGAGTTTTTTTTTTCTCTAGATATAATTCAAATTTTCAAATCGATCCTTACGATTTTTCCGGTCACTTAATAATACTTATTTATATGCGCCTCTATGCTGGATTTTTTTTGTCATAAATTTTTTGATGAGGGTGTGTTTTATTACCTGATAATTATTAAACCATCACTCGGCCACAATCGTTACAATTTACTGCCCAGCCCGCCAAAGCTTTCGTAGATATGTAAACGCATTTCTGTAATTCCTTCCATTATGGTATAGTGGTATATTTTGAGGAAAGTGAAGAAATACTTTCCTCAAAATTTCGTACCCAATGCTGCACTTCCACTGATCCCCAATTGACCTCAATTTTTTTCCTCAACTTCTTTTAAAGAAATTATGTTGGAATTCATGATGTTATATATATTGGAATAGAATTTACTTGATGTTTTTAAAGTTGTACCATATTTAAACGTCCAGGATCTTATCGTATCACAATAATGTTTCTTTGTTGCGCGGTTATGTCTTGATTTTAAACTTTTCTATAAACCGTTTTTTACTTTTTTATAACCTTTTCATGTTTGTATTTGTATTTACTTTTAAGTTTGCTTTTAACTGCTTTTCAATTTGCATTAAACTTTTCATTTTTTTTTCAATGCACTGTTGTATTCTTATATAAAGCAAGTAAAATTTTCTATTCCCATGTATAAATTCATTCGATTTTCATGTAAGATCTCCATTGATGCCTTATAAATTCCATTGCGATTATTTTTCGATTTTCTGATAATGTTATAAAAATAGATGAGATCTTAACAAAAGAAAAATTATAAATCTCTTTAAATAAGATACAATCGTACTTAAAAAAATTTAACTAATTTTTGTAAATAAATTCAATATATTAATTAAAATCCTTTCAAAAACATATATATATAATGCATTAATTTTCTTATAATCATTTATTTTTGTATCTAATATAGTAAATAACAAAATGTTTATTTAAGTCATCAAGCACAACATACATATATTAAAGAAATTTATTTTTCTCAAAATATACAAAATACTTTTCTATTATTTTATATTTTTTTCTATCAAAGGAAAGGAGGATATAAACCTCTGTATTAAATTTTTTATATATCATTTGAGATACAATATACAGAATCATGTATGGATGGATATATAATAAAATATGTTATTTTATATTATTTTATTTATCAATATCCTGCCCCACGGATATAATATATATATATACAGTTTTTTTATGAGATCAAATTAAATTGAATATATACATACATCGTTGACATAAATCTATTTATACCAATATGAAGTTCTTGTTAAAAGACATTTTTTATATAAAAAATTAATAAATGCGATTCACAAATCATGCATTGCATATATATAAAGAAAGCGAACGAGCGAGTAAAGATTTTTTTATTTGTATTATAAGGATATATATTTTTGGTTTGAGGGCGTTTCGATATATATGTAATTCGCAGGTACCTACACTAAAAAAACCAGAATATTTTTGACCACATATTAAATTGATTTTTATTTATATTTATTAATAATATAAAAACATATTATATTTCTTTAAGTATATTTAAAGGTTACAAAAGAATTTAATATATCATCTCTCTCTTTGAAACTTTGATATCGCATTTTTCTTGATGTGTTTGTTTAGCCAATAGATATGATCCACGATGACAAATGTCTTTTGATTGATATAAAAACGTTAAATATATATATATATATGTTATTTATTTGTTTGTTTGTTTGTTACTACAGAATGGATATCAGTTTTATAGATAGATATATAATGATGAAATGTTTAATTTAGATGATTGATAATCCGCGGTAAGTGGATGGAAATACTATTCTTGGTCTGCTGTTTCGTTATTAATAAATTGAAATTTTGAAAACTAAGGTAAATTCGAATTTTTTGTTTATGATCATTTGGAAATCGGTTAATTTTTTAAAAAGATATCTTTACAGGAAAGAGTGAAAATGGGACAAATTTTCATAGACAATTTTTGGTGGAAAATCGACTGCATGTTTTGAACCAATGAAGCGCTTTCAAAATTTACTACAGTGAAAAATGAGAATTTGATTAAATTAAACGATTATATAACTAATGGTTAAAAAACTGCAATGGAAAATTTTAGGAAATTTTCTGTTTGGAAAATGGACTATATTTCATAGAGTATAACAGCAATAGAGTATTGCAATTTACTAATTTTAATGATAAAGAATTTTTAGAATAATGGATGAATTATTAAATAAATGTATGCGGTTAAATTTTTATATATGCGGTTAAATTCCAGTTGCTATGGAAAATTCTTTTTGTGGATTAATGCATTCCCATAATTTTAGTCGCTCAACTTCGCAGACATCCAGAAAGTGATGAGTTGATAAGAAAAATTATAAAAACTATATGCAATACAATAAAATAATTTTATATAGGCATTAATATAGAAAGGTTTAAGGAAAAGCGTAAAACAGTTATAAAAGCAAAGTTAAAAGTAAAGATCAAATGAAAACTTATTGAATTTAGATCAATAAAATAAATACCATTTTTATAATAGTTATTTTTTTTTTTTTGATATTTGATTTTAATATAATAAATAAGGAGTTCAAATGTTTATTTTTTTTTACTATACATAATGGATTTAATTTCAATTAATATTTCATAAAAATATATATGTATATAAAACATCTATAATTTAATTGTTCTTGTTCCAGTTATTTTTATAATATATAATGAATTATAAATTGATTTGTAAACATTTTTCTATATTTTTCTATATGAGAAAAAAAAATTGATCTAGAAAATAATATAAAATTAATACTATATATATAGAGAGAGAAATTTTTTAATATAATGTAAAATTACAAAAAAAAAACAAACAAACCAAAGAAAGGTATATAAAAACATTTAATACATAATTTTTTTTTTGTTTTTTACTCTTCAAAATATTCAATATTCACATATAGAAAATAATATGCTTTATATAGCAATATGTACTTAAATATCTGCGATTATATATACTTATATATATATATAAAATTGATATGTATACTGATTGACTGACTGATGCTGAATCAAAATCATATATACATATATATTGAGTAAAATTAAAACAAAGCAATTGAAATTCAATAAAAATTTTTGTTATTTAGGTAAATATAGACGATTTTTTGCAATATATATGGTTTATTTTGGTATAAATTCAGTTTATAATAATAATAATAATAACGTATATTAGCTGCGCTCTATACTAAATTATATATTTTCATGATATATTCATGATAATAATAGTATTTATAGCCGAAAAAATAAAAATCAATATATATATATGCAAACAAAATGTAAAGTTTATTTATAAAATAAAAACACATATATTCGTAAAGTATAATAATAATACAAAAAACAAAAAAAAACCTGATAAAATCAAAAACATATAGAATTCAATCATTATATGTATATATTCTTCTACAACAATTTTTAATAAAATTTTCAACAACTTTCATTGAATGAATCAAAAAAAAAAATAGTATTTAAATGATGTTTTATTATCATCATTATTATTATTATTACAAATTCTATCTCAAAAACTACCGAAATTTGTTTAATTAACATTTTGCAATGTGATATATATGTACATTTTTTTCAAATACAATATTCATTTATTTTATAAAATAATATATATATAAATGTACTTACACATAACTTATTGAAAAATTCAAATTTATCGAAATCTGCGGATGGATTATTTTATGATATATACAAATAAAGAAAAATTATCCATATAGGAAATTTTCAATAATAAATATCAGAGAAATTATTTATTTGATATGTGCTTTGTGTTAAGAATTGTTCACAATTTTTGTCAATCAACAAAATCATATATCGTTATGGAAATTTTAAAAGTGTTTCTGATTACTTCGCGCTAATGCCTTTCAAGTCTTGCATAGGTTTGGTAATTCTATATCTAACCGCGTTTTCAAGATATTCCCCCCTATAACATATTTTCCTAAACCCCCAAACGTAATATCATCCGCAGATTGTTTTTCATATAGAATATCATATAGAGTAAACATAAGTTTATAATTTCCAAATTGTATTTTAAATCAATTGATAATTAAATTGAACACCCAGATTTAAATATGAACCTGAACAACCCACAATCTGGTTTTAGCGTCCAACAACAGCCTTCTGTTGTTAGTTTCTTAATTTGTGTCTTTTACGGTGTCGGTAATTAGCCGTACGACCAACCGCAAGCGGAAAATACAACTCTGTGTTAAAATTCAGATTCGAAAAATAACCGAAAACACAAAACATATTTTATGCATTCAATAGGATTCAAACCCACGACTTCAAAATTTTGTTAGAATTTTAGGTTGGCATTTTTAACATTTACACCACAGAGTTATCGAGTTATAAATTGATTTTTTACCTGGAAAAATAAATAAAATGCAAAATTTGTAATTATTAACTTTTTTTCATTTTTTTTGCCATTTCTTTGCAAAATCACGTTTTTGCACCATTTTGGGAGTTTCATCACTTTCTTATCACATAAGGTAATTCAACAGGACTAATGACAATTTCTGATTAGTTCTTATACCTTCCCAAATCCAAGGTTTGGTAATTCTATCCTTAACCGTTGGTATTCAAGTTATTCGCAAATAATCAATTTTCAAACCCCTCCAAATATGTCATCCAGTTTGCATTTCATAGATAATCATACCTTAAAACATAAATTCATAACTTTCAAATTGCGATAATAAATCGATTGATCACACAATTCTCTACACCGATTTAACTCTGAAAAAAATTTTCTGCGATCCATTTTGGCCATCACTAATAAAAAACCAATGGATAAATCGGTTTGAAACTTTATCCATCACGGTTTAAGATTTATTTAATATTTAAAAGATTTTCCAAAATAACGATTACCATATATTTAATTCAATCAAACAAATCAGTACAACTCATAAAAATGTTTTTTTTGGTGGCCATAACTCATAAACCAATGGATGAATCGGTTTGAAAATTTGCATACTGATAGATTAAGGGAATCCGAATAAATTAAAAGTTTTCAGCCAGATTCATCAATTCGTTTTTGAGTTATGTCCAATTGCCTGGACGCAAAAATGCATCTGCTAACACTCAACAGAAGCTATACCTTTCCTAATACCGAAGAAATTTGTTTCAGTGAATAAGTATACCTGAACATCCTGGCACATCATCTGAATCCTTTGAAATCATGAGAATTAACGCAAAAATCCAATAAAAATTGTTTTTTTTTGCATGAAAAATTAAATAAAATGAAAATTTTTGTTCATTTCAATAAAAATTTTCTACACCGCATTTTACATTTTATTTTAAGAAAAACTATTAGTCATGTAATTCAAAATTCTTTTCATTTTTGGAATTGGAAAATAGAATTTTTCCGGAAAATGCTGTTCAAAACAGTATATATAGTAATAATTAGAATATTTATATGTTTTTAAATATAGATTTAATTAATTTTTGACTATATATTCATTATATAATATGAAATGAAAACCATTTGATATGAAATTCATTTCTATTTAGAAAATTATTTTAAATTGTCATTAAAATTTTCAATTAATTATTATCATATAAATATATAAATATGATTATATTTGAATGGCGAGTATATATATCTAAGCATCATATCCGTTTGCTTTACCCATATACCATATATATAGCGATATATGAATTTTTTTTAATAAAATATATACAACAATATATACTATATATAATAAAGAAAATTTATATATATTTTAAATTTAATAATAACAATAAGAGTGGAAAATATCAAGTGCAGATGTATTCCAGCTGAGATATTTAATTGTCATATTTATGCTTTTTATTATTATTATATATAAATGAAGATGAACAACAACAAAATATAGGATAGGTTGATGATAAACAGAAAAAAAAAAAAAATACTGACATAATTTTTGAAATTCAATATACATTCATAAACACATGCGATGATAACCTTTCGCATAAATATATATGAATTTTAATATGCAAAAAAAACATATTACATATATATGGTAGATAAAGTAAATGCATATATTTATGTATTGTATAGGGTTAAGCTATATAAAGATAATTAAATTTCTTTTTTTTTTTACTAAAAAATATAAATATGTTAAAAAAATAGAATCCTTTTATGTTATATAAATAAAGTAATTCAAAAAAAAAAACAATTCTATATACTACATAAAAGATAGTAAAACATTTTCATATAACTATATAGGGTAAAGTTTGGTGATACGGTCTACAAATAATCTAATTCAGGTTTTTTTAATTACCCATAAACAGAAAACAGTTTAAAAACATTATATTATCAGCCGCAATGACGCAGGTCAGTCAGGTGGATGATTTGGCAAATAAAAAAACAAATAATTCAAAGTTTTAAAAATATTGATATTATTACCTAAAATATTAGCATTTCCACATTATTAGCGAACGTGATGGTATAACTTGAGCAAAAATCAGGGAACTAAGTCTTGCAAATAACTCATTTTACCCATCCCAAATCAATTCGGACGCCAAATCACCCGCGAATTTACCCTATATTTATAGAATAGATTCATATTTCATATTATATTTTCGCATTGTTTTTGATAGGTATATAATATAAAATTGATTATTCTCTATATTTACTTTTCAAATGAACCCGGAACCCGCACATATAATATATAGATATATATATATAGTTAATTGGTTTATATAACAATTTTTATATATATAATAAGATAACAATTAATTTGCATTTTAATTGAATTGATCTATATACAACATATACAAATAGAATTATATCAATCATATATATCAGTTTAAAATTCTTTTTATTTAAACGCATGTAAACGCATTTAAACACTTATATAGACAATATTGACATTATAATTATTAGATATAGTTTGTGTATATGTGCGACAGGTAAATTAATTAATGTATGTATACTAAATATATTTACCTATATGATGATAACAATTTACAATCGAATATATGCAAATATGTTTATAAACCGATAATGTAAAACAAAAGGGTATTTTGTAGAGGAGTACATATCCATTGGTATGAATATATTTATGTATAAAATTTGAATATCTATATACATAAACTATATATTTGTATCCGGATATATCTCTATTCTGTATATATATTTATTATATGAGGTACAATAAAGTAAATTAAAATGTATTTATTTGTAGATAATACGATAATCACACAATTACAAATCATTTATTTATATATATATATATATATATGAATGAAAAAGGGGGAGTGTTCAACAAAGCATATTTTAAACAAAATTATATATATTGTATATTGTTTTGTTAAGTGAATATAAATTGCATTTTCTCTATATATAGATATATATTTTATCAATATTATATATATTGTTATAACAAATTTGAAAGCATATTTTTTCACAAAAGATTCTATATATATATAACAATATAATCTATATATTTGTATATAACTGATATATCTGTAGTTTGTATACATATTAATATAACGCGCAGGGACGAATGATGGTGAATTTTAATTTATTTCTTATAGAATCCTGACAATAATCAATGATAAAATCATAAGAAATATTGTTTATAAAAAAAAATTTCCGGGAAAAACACGATTTTTCTCGATATTCAAGTAGTTAAATCTCGCCCTATGCAGATTTTCTTCAATTGTTATTTTCGTGTCATTTATTCTAATAAATTCTAATATTTTCAACGAAATATATAGATGAAAAAGTTAATAAGCTGCTCAAATTTGTTTTTTTATTATATAAAAGGATCCTTAGATACATAAACTTTTAATAATTTTCGATTATTATATTGCCCTTGAATGATTCAAGATTGTTTCAGCCAAAATCATGAATGTATTCAATATAGGTACAATTAATTTATACGGATTCACGCTAACAGAGAATATACAAGATTTTCCAGTCGTTGAATTGATTCTTCTGTAACGGGAATGGACAAAAAACCCTTTCGTCTCTGAAATATAACTATATACATGATTAAACGTAATCATAAATGTTTCTTGTTGTTATTTTGTGTGTGTGTGTGAAATTCGTATATAATTTTGAATATTTGAATACAATATATAAATAGATATATTGTCCTATTGTTTAACATAAACTTTCCTGCTTATTATATACACACAAATATAATAAACGTACACACATATCCATTAAGATCATGTATATATATAGTATATCGTAAATTGACCCCTTTATGATTTTTCATCAAATTTATTATATATATACAGATATTGAGGTATATAAATAAAAAAAAAAAAAAAGTCTGTAAATGAATATACATACAATAATATATGCAGCAAACAGAAATCTCTCTAACGTCCATTCACTGCACATTGTTTAATTTATTATTTTATATTTATATATACAAGGTGAGTTGGTAAAGTAGGTGCTCTTTTATAATTGCTTTCCCTCGCCAAAGGATGCCAAGGATTCACTTAATTTAAAATGATTAAATTTTTACTTATTTGAATAATTGTAAAAGATATTTTAAGAGACCTAAAAGATAAAAGAAAAAATGAAAAACCACTTTTTGAGAAACAAAAACAACAATGAACTTGAAGAAGTTCAAAAAGGCTTTTGAACAAGTAATATATTTCTGCGTTTTAAGTATTATAAAACACAATATATGAAAGACATTTTGAAAACCATTTAATTTATTATTTGATTTATTTATTAATAAAATATAGTCTTATCATATATCGGAATCTTTGACAAAATTTTTTACGATTAAAAAATTCTGTTCAATTTTGTCGTTCAATTCACATGAAATATATTTCAAAAGAACCCTTTCGTCATATTTAAAAAATATACGTTGTTGTAAAAAATATCTCAAAAACCATTATAAATCATATGGTCCTACAATATATTACAATCCGCGAATCCCTCCTTAATCAATTATACCTATATACAAAATATTTGCCTTTATAGCAATAAATTTTCTTTAAAACTGAATCCTGAATTTTTCAAATTCTAAACTCACCCTGTTTAGATAAGAAACAATTTTTTTTATTCTTATTCACATTTTCATATTTTCATATATTTTATATGCTCATTTATTTATAATTAAAATGTCTATATATATATGTTTTATGTATAAATATAAAATACAAATGCATCATGCCCCCATGCATACCACAATAAATAATAATAATAATCTAAATCCGCACCAGCAATATTTGCAATAAACGTTATATACCGCGTAGCATAGGCCAACATGCACCTAGAACAGAAAGTGTATTGATGAACGTCATCGTATAGGTATATATAAATATGACGAGTGTGGAAGAAATGGATGTTAAATTTATTATCACAATCATAATGAAATAGAAAATCTTATTACTTACTATATATACAAAAATGAAATGTGACACGGCAATATATTAAATATTTTTATTCGAAAAAACATTCTTGGATTTGTATTTGAAGTGGGTGTGGGATCAGAAAAAATTCCTACATATAACAGTTTCATTCATATTTCATCAAACCATTGAGTTTTCATCAAATCGTCCGTCAAATTCATTCAAACGGTTTGAAATAGAACCAGATGTGTCTTTAATAATGGCTTTTTAGAATTTGTATATGAGAAGCGGTTATTCGGTTATTTATTTATTTATTTTTCGAATTTGAATTTAAACACACAGTTGTATTTTCCGCTTGCGGTTGGTCGTATCGGGCTAATTACCGACACCGTAAAAGGCACAAGTTAAGAAACTAACAACAGAAGGCTGTTGTCGGACGATAGAACCAGATTGTGGGTTGTATAGCGAAAAATTTATTTTATTTTATATGACAAGCGACGGGGTCTTATTTTGTCAGAAAAAATGTTTCTAAATTCAATAAAATCTTCAAAACTCTATGCGATTTACCAGTAATAAAAAAAAAATTGATAAAATCAGAAAATTTACATAAAATATGAATGGTAGATGAGCTGACCTAGAATTGCTCACATCTTTGTCAAATTTAAACTCAGTGCATATAAACAATAAACACCCAATAATTTTCCAAAACTTTCAAAACCAATAAGTCACATACTAACAGCTCTACGTGTTTATATTATGTACAATGTATTTAAATAAAGCATATTATATATTAAATGGTTATATATAAAAATTATTATCGAACTAATATATTTAGAATTATAACAATACCGATCAAAATGGGTTTATTTTTGATTAAAAATTATAAATTTAAAATGTCTTCTGTCTGCTTTTCTCATAAACTGTCTTCTCTTAAGTCAATAAATTAAGGCCAAATCAAATAAGGCCAAATCAAACAAGAAACCTTTTTAGATTTGATTCTGAATGAAAATAATAAAAATTTCCCTTAAATATAACTATATTATAATAATATAACGTTCCGCAATACTATATAAACAAAATACAAATCATTTTGGATCGTCAATGTATTTATACACAGGACATCATATCATATTTTTATAATCCCTCTGCGCTATGTACGTATAGAAAAAAAATAAATATATAATTCTCCTTTGCTTTTTACATGATATATATACATAATTACATATATATATATATATATTTTATATACTTGAAAACCTTAAACCTTGTTCTGTTTAAAACACTTGCATTAAATTGTGTATATATTATTAGTGGTTGATTATATATATATATATATTGAAATTGATTGATATATATATACATTATACATTTACATATATTTGATTTAAATATATACAATCAGTACTTTATATATATATATATATATTTATTTTTTTTATGATGGATTGAATCAATACAATTGTTTTTTTTTTTTTTTTTGTAAATATATAAAAATGGAAATCGCTTTGTTTTCTGAATATGTCAAGATTTTCTCGATTTAATGTATTTCCTGCAAGTGAAAAATTTTCAATTGAGTGAAAATTACTCTTATATATAGTAGATTATTTACATATATATATAATATATGATGATACAATTATATATATGTATATATATGTATATATATATATATATATATATACGATCTACGATGATGATGATGATGATGTGAATGCGATAAATGTTTTAAAATATTTAATTTTTGAATTTATGGTTGTGAATTTTCATTTTTTATATATAAAGAAAAAAAAATTAAAATAATTATACATATAAAATATAATTGTATACTACGTAACCAAAATATATAAATATAATAAATAAAAAATTGTTAAAAAATTTTAGTATTTATGCGGAATTTATAAATTTTTATACATGAATAAAAATATTATGGAACTGCATATACATGAATATTAATTACAAACATATTATATATTCATTATATATTGCATTTAAATTTAAACATCTTATTTTATGGATAAATTTTATACTCTATATATATTATAGTATTTTAGTATTTAAATTCAAATGCTTCGGTTCAAATGTGTAGGAGTCATTCGAATTATCATCCAAAAATGTACAACAATAATAAATAATGAACATGAAAACTATTTAGATGGATTAGTTAAGATAATAAATCATTAAAATCGTCATTTTATGAAATATCTGAAAAAGAAACCTAGGGCACTTTATGAACATTTTCCGAACGTTTCTTATATAGAGGTATATAGATTTTGTTTAATGGAAACTGGGCATTCGTAATTATATATATTGAAAATTTTTATTGGGACAAGGACTGTGATGATGGCGGT
Source organism: Dilophus febrilis (assembly GCA_958336335.1). Classification (NCBI taxonomy): domain Eukaryota; kingdom Metazoa; phylum Arthropoda; class Insecta; order Diptera; family Bibionidae; genus Dilophus; species Dilophus febrilis. Next base: position 31,916,349 of record OY284469.1, on the reverse strand, counting down.
TGGTGATAAATATCTTGATTATAATATTTTTTGTATAGAAAATTGTACAGAATTTACTTGCCAAAATTTACAAAATTTCATTTAGAAAAGTAAACAAAGTTTTCTTTTAGATAGAAATTTTCTTTACAAAATCATGCAAATTTTCTTTACGAAATTATTCAAAATATATATCCTTTTAGAAAATTATACAGAACTTTATTTTGGAAAATTATAGAAATTTTCTTTTATAGTAATATAAAATAGATGAAAACCTTATATGTGAAACTGCTTTCAGAAAATTATACAGAATTTCTCTTTAAAAAAATATCATCAACGCAATATGGCAAAAAGAAATCCCGAGCACCTTCTGCACATTTTCCGGACGTTTCTTATATATATATATTAAATATACAGATTTATGTATACAGATGGCGGAGGTACATTTTCAGTCTCGTCTTATAAGCCTTGGCTTCGTCTTTTTTTTAACTAGGATTGTCTGTGTCTTTTTAAAACGCAGCCGAGGCTTAGGCGGCCATTTTTGTGAAAATTCATATAATATATAAAAATAAATATAAACACAATGAACGACAAACACACTTTTAACTCGCGGCTTATAAGAATGGACTGAAAAAAAAATATGGACTGAAAATGGTGTGTCTTTTTCTGTGTCTTTTAAATAAAAAAAGACGAAGCCGATGCTTATAAGACGAGACTGAAAATGTACCTTAAATTTTTTATTTAGAAAATTATACAGAATTTCCTTGCCAAAATTTACAAAATTTCATTTAGAAAAGTAAACAATAGTTTTCTTTTAGATAGAACTTTTCTTTACAAAATCATATAAAACTTTTCTTTTAGAAAGTGATATAGAAAATTATTTCTTTTGGAAAATTATAGACATTTTCTTTTATATAGAATATAAAATAATTGAAAACATTATAGAGGAAACTGTTTTCAGAAAATTATATAGAATTTTCCTTTGAAAAATATATAGAATTTCTATATTAGAAAATACTTTTCAATTTGAGCGGTCGGGCTCAAATTTCGAAGCGATCGGAAAAATGTCAATAAGTATATTTTAAAGTGTGCTGCATCCGAACATCTTAATTTCAAATAGATTCACCCATTGGGTTTTGGAGTTATGACCTTTACAAAGATTGCGTATTTCCTTTTGAAAAATATATAGAATTTCTGTCAGAAAATGATACCATATTTCTTGCTGTAGAAAATTATACAAAATTTTCTTATGATTATAATACAGAATTTCCATCAAAAAATTATATAGAACTATATAGCTTCAGGAAAAATTATACGCAGAGACTTTCCTTTAGAAGATTATAACAAAAAAATTTATGATCAAAAATTATATGGAAATTCCTTCAGAAAAATTCTGTATCCTTTTTTGTAATAAGTTATCTCTATATAGAATTTCATTTAGAAAATTACACAAATAAATGTCTTAAATAAAAATTTAAACAGTCCGTTGTCGGACGATAAAAAATTATATATCAATTTTAATGGACAGAAATGGGCTAAAATATTCATCATCATAATAATAAGTATATATAAATAACGTTTTAAAGAGAAATTTCAGTTTTTTTTTGGAATAGAAAACTTCCTTAAGAAAAATTATAGGAAATTTTCTTTTGAAAATCGTATATATAGAATTTCAATTATATTTATAGAACTTTCCGCAGGATAAATTAAACAGAATTTTATTTAGAAACTGATTAAGAATTTTGTTTAGAAAAATAACATTTCTTAGAAATCTAAACAGTTCGTTGGTTGATTCGTCACCAAAATATCAATATGACAGATGTATTAAACTGCGTTCAATTTATATTATTGTTAAAATTCTTTAATTCATTATCGCATTGTATATGTATATTAAGAAGAACTTTTATATATATATATATAAGAATTATGAAAAATCAATCAATAAAATAATCTATTTTTCAAATTGTTCCATATAATTTATGGAGAATCAATCGATTTATTTGTTTGTTTTTTTTCTTTTAAGGATATCCTCTATATAATTATTAATCCATTTTAACTACAAATATATATTAAAATATATCCGTTTTGTTTTGATTTCATATATATATACCTTCATATATTAAGAAAATATATCCTTAATAATATAATTTCAAATGATCGCTGTAAATCCTTTACATATTATTACAAATTTAATATATACCTCATCATCTATATAATATATACAAATTACAATTAACATATATATGCATAAAGTAAGATTATTATTATTATTATTATTATAACAGCCAGTTTGAATATCATCAAATAAAATTCGCTATAATATAAACTCGTAAAACACAACACAAAAAAACCACCCTTATTATTTTTTGATATCACCATCATCACCATCGTATATAGATATATAAATATATATTTATGTATATATATATAATAGCTTGAAAAAGCTAACTTTTATTGAATTTGGTTTTGTTTGCATTTGTGTGATCCCGCACGATTTACTAAACATACACATCATATCGTTATATATATATATATATATATATATATATATATATATATATAGATATAATACATTTTTTATTGATATAAATGTATATATAAACATTAATATATATATAATGAATATAAAACCCGAATTTAATGAAATTCTACTTCAGTGTCGTATTTTATTAAAAATTTGCTATAAAAGTCATTCTTTATCCGTTCTCTGTTCCACTTCAATGTATATACATCATAGATATATGGAGATAGAGATATATATAAATATAATTTGTTTTTTTTTATTCTGTAAATTTCAACGGTATAGATTTGAAATGTGTGGTAATGGATGAAGGTGGTACATGAATAGATATACTTTTATATTGATGTAATGATATGGTATAATATAATATATATTTTACACAGATACGAATTCACATTTTATTTTTTTTTTTTGTGTTTAAGCAAAAGTATATATGTTTATTTACGTGTATATAGCATTCGCTGTATATATATACATATATATATATATATATTCATTCATTCAATTTTCAGTTCAGTTCAGAGATATATAAAATATATATATATATATTTGTATGTTGGGAAGTAGAGTAAATGTAAAAACATTTAGACAATTTTAAAATTAATTAATTTTATTCAGTTAAATGTTTACATAAGCTTTTATTAAGTTTGTAGTTTATATTTTTTTGAATTGGTTTTATTTTATTTTTTATTATATATATATATATATTATTTCAACCATTTATTTTTGAAATTTTCGTTGTCGTTTTTTTTTTTTTATTAGATCTGCTGAACATACAGATTTATTATACATAGATATATAGCTTTTTTATTTTTTTATATACGGAATTAAAACATTTTTTTTTTTCATTTATTTATTTGTTATATATATTTATTATTGCAATTGAAAAGGAGCTAAATTTGCAAATAATATATTTATATTGCATGTATATTGTATATATACAGTATGCAAAATATATATTCATACCCATTAAGCTGTATATTATAGAGGATAATGCAAAAAAAAAGAGTTTGGGAAAACTGATTTATAAAATAAATGAATATTGTTCATTAATTTTATTAAATTGAATCAAATATCCAATGATCAAATATCAAATAAATATCAAAATTCCCAAAGTTTTAAGAATAATCTATTCAGTGTGATTATATAACGCAATAAAATAAAATCTAAAAATTCGACAAAAATCATGCAAAAAAGGATTCTTAAGTTTATAACATTTATTAGAATGGTCAGCAAATCTTTACTATATTTTCATGTTTTGTATCTTTTTCCATTACGGTTAAATGATATGATGACTAGCGGATATGGACGAGGATGACGATGATGATTGTTGTTGTTTTAATTATATTTATCTGTTTATTTGATCGACTAATTTGATCTTTTTTATCTTGTATTGTAATTGTATCAATTATTGTAATTGTTGTTCCTCCTGATGTTGGTGGTGTTGTAGTAGTAGTTGTTGTTATTAATTGTTAATGGTGCTGATGATGGTGTTTGTTGTGGTTGTTATTGATGATGCTGATGTTATTGATGATATTATTGTCATTGGTGTTGTAACGGAATTTGATGAAACGGTGATACCATTTGATTTGACACTATCATTTGTTATTAGGATAATATTTATACTTGATGCGGACGTTGCCGATGTGGAATTATTTACGGTTTACGGTGCTTAATTATTACTTTTGATCATACGGATTCTACCGCAATGTTCTGCCTTTATAGATACATTCCAAATTGTGTTATGAACTAAAATTCTCTCAAATTGGTTAAAGACTTTGGATTTTCTTGGTACTTTGCTACTAACCATAAAAACTTAAGAATTCGTTATAAATCTGGGTATATTTTGTAGATTCAATACTACATATAGTTAGTTTGAGGGCATTCTGAAGAATTTCAACTAGAATTCGTATCAAATTTCTTATGATATACAAAATCTGCAAAAATTTAACGAGTTTTTTATAAGACAAACTTAGAGCATTTTCTACAAATTTTTCTACACCATCTAAAATTCGCATTCTATATAATATCCCTTCAGTACTCTATATATTTTCCCTATAAATCGCGTGCTCTGTAGATTTTTTCAATGGAATTTACTGTAGAAGATGTAGTATTTCATAAGAATAAGATGTCGACGAAGATGTAAAATTAATAGAAAATATTGTAGAAAGTAACGTTGATTGTTTTCCCACTTATGATAAATATGTATAGAATCGTTCCAAAAATTACTCTGAACTAAATTCGGAGGATTGTACGTAAAAAAACCTCTTCAGTGTTTTCGTTTATTAGAAATACAGTTTACATATCTGTTAAAATTTCGTTTAGAGAGAGCATCGCGATATTTTTTGCGTAGAAGATTTCTACATACAATAAAAATTTACAAGATCTATTCTAGACCTTATTCTATAGACCTGACATTATATATTCTAGATCTGGTCTCGCTGGAAATGCGTTTAATCGACGTTTCAAAGTTCCCATATGACGAATTTGCAATAAAAAAATGTCGTTCTGTTCGGATGGATGTATATGTAATGCATGTATGGATGGATGTCTGAGAATTATCTTGCGATCCACCGCAGTTGGATTTTAAAAATTCTTTTACCAGTCGATAGCTAAACATTCTATATACCGGGAACCCAGTTGATGTTGGGGTTTGTGCGTCAAGTATTTCGGTGTTAAAATAGACAAAATGTCGGCAAGGGCGTCTTGATAAAATCACTTTTCTGCTTTTTTTTGTATTTCGAGTTCGCAAATTCAGTTTCTTGTGATTTTCATTTTTTACTATTAAAATTTTACTATTTTATTTATTTTTTAATGAACGGATACATCCAACGGACCGAAGTATTCACTTCACATATAGCTTGCATAGTTTGGCCGGCAACAGTAAAATTTTCTGTTGCATTATATTTTACCAATTTTTCAGTTTTTTTTTTATTAACTGGAAGGACGTATTTCTTGTTTATAATTCACCGACTTGTAAAATGCTTTAGAATAATTATATTCCGATTTAGAAGACTATGCCTAAAAGGGATACTTCACCAAAAAAAAACGCATTACGATAGGCTATACCTCTAATGGATGATGTGGAAATGGCTACAATATATAAGACTCAAATATTTAGACTGCGCAGGGCGTCAAAAAAACTAATTGACTGGTACTGCGGGTATATAATTAACGTATGAAAATATATATTTTACATACTGTATGTATATATATATATAAATTAAATATGGTTTTTATTTTTAAATATGAACATAATTTATATATGAATTATATATAGTATATGAATGATGATATTAACATTAACATACAATATATATGATATGGTTATAAATAAAATAGAAAAAAAAGCTAAATTACAAACTGTATATAGTATATGAGAAATGCAATAAATATATATATATATATATCACAAAGACTGTAATTAACTTAATAATTTCCTCTATTTCAACAATTAAAAACAATAGATTTAAACATCTCTTTATCTCTATATATTATATATAGATGATATGATATACATAATGAATGATAATAAATACCATATATAAATATCACATACATATATAGAAGAGATGAAAATAACAAATATTTATTTCTTATTATTATTATTATTCTTCTTTGATATATGTATAGAGACAATAAATATAATAAGGCAAAAATTATATACAATATAGTTTCCTATATATTTTGTATTATAAACATATACCTACCTATATATAGATAGTATATTTTTGCAACATTGTTTTTAATAAAGAAAAAATTTCATTTGTGAAATATGTAAAAACATACAGATATATATAGATTGTATGACAAGAAAATTGTTTTATAATTATATATATATATTCCATGTTATATATATGTACATATTTATTATATGATCAAGATGATTATATTTAATATGCTCTATGGGGTATAAAAAATAATTTATAATTTTTTAGTATTTAATATTTTGTATTTGTTTGAATTGAAAAAAAATTATATTATATATTGTACATACAATAAATTTAAAATATATATAATTGCGATATCGTTTATTACATTTTATTATATTTTTCAAAAAATTAAAAATTTTTTTTTAGGATTTTCAATTGATAGATTTACATTATAATTGAGAAAATCCTATATATACAAGTCTTTTTTAGATCTTGAGTTTTTTTAATAAATTTTATCATTGCGTAAGTATATGTTAATTAAAATAATATCCTTCGACCTATTGATAAATTTTCTATTGACGGGTTTTGTTTAATTTCTATTTATATATCATCTAATAATTATAGGACCACCGCGGGTTCTATAACCATTCTGATATTTGTTCTTATGTCTTAATGATATAGTTATATCTTATATCTTTGATGAAAATTCTTAATAAGTTTCTATAAATAAAATTCTGTAAGATTTCGTGGAGGACGGAGTTTTCTCTATAATTTTCTAAAGGAAATTCTGTATGATTTCCTAAACGAAATTTCCTGAAGTATAATTTCCTGAACAATATTCTGAATAATTTCATTAACGAAATTCTGTATGATTTTCTAAAGAGAATTCTCAATAATTTAAAAAACAAAATTCTGTATAATTTCCTGAAAAAAATTCGGTATAATTTCTTTAACGAAATTAGGTATGATTTTCTAAATAAAATTAAATCTAAATGAAAATCCTTTATAATTCTTACAGTTATGTGTTAAATATTCTGTATATTATTTAGACGGAAACTTCGGTGTATTAATAAAGGAAATTGTGTAAAATTCTTGTAAAATTTCCTAAAGAAAATTCTCAATCATTTCCTAAACGAAAGTCTGTGTACGTATAATTTTTTAATGGAAATTTTGATGTTGCAATAACTTTTGAAATGAAATTCAGTATAATTTTTAGAAAGGAAAGTCGTCTGCATATAATTTTCTAAATCAAATTCCGAATTTATATAAGTTTCAAAACAAAATTTTCCTATATAATAATTCTTATACACTTTTGTGTAAAATTTTCCGAATAATATTTAGATGGAGATTCTGTGTATCATTAAAGAAATTGTGTAAAATTTTTGGAAAATTTTCAAAGGTAAATTCTCAATAATTTCCTAAACGAAATTCTGAATAATTTACTAAACGAAATTCTGTATAATTTTCTGAAGAACGTACTGAATTGAATGATTTTCTAAACGAAATTCTGTATGTATAATTTCCTAAATAAAATTCTGTATAATTTTCTGAAGAAAATTCTCAATAATTTCCTAAATGAAATTCCGTATAATTTCCTAAATAAAATTCTGTATAATTTCGTGAAGGAAGGAGTTGGCTTCATAATTTTCTAAAGCAAATTTTGTATGAAATAAAATGAAATCTAAATGAAAATCCTTTATAATTCTTACAGTTATATGTGTTAAATTTTCTGTTATTATTTAGATGGAAACTTCGGTGTATTAATAAAGGAAATTGTGTAAAATTCTTGTGAAATTTTCAATAGACAAATCTGTATAATTTCCTATAAACGAAATTCTGTATAATTTCCTAAACGAAATTCTAAATAATTTCCTAAACGAAATTCTGTGTACATATAATTTTTTAATGGAAATTTTGATGTTGCAATAATAACTTTTGAAATAAAATTCAGTATAATTTTTAGAAAGGAAAGTCGTCTGCATATATAATTTTCTAAACCAAATTCCGAATTTATATAAAAGTTCCATCACAAAATTTTCCTTTATAATAATAAATCTTATATACGTTTTTTTTTGTGTAAAATTTTCCGAATAATATTTTATGGAAATTAATCTGTATATTATATAATATAATGAAAATTTTCTTTCACGTAAAATTTTCGAAATGAAATTATATGGATGTGCTTTTAAAAGAAATTCTGCTATGTAATTATGGACCCTAAACCAAAAATTCTGTATATAGTTTTCAAAAGAAAAGTCTGAATAATTTGCGAATAAATAAAATTCTGTATGACTTATTATATTCTTATTATATATGGAAATTCAATATATAATTTTAGAGGAAAAATTCATTATGATTTGCAAAAGAAAAGCATGATGAATAATTCGACTAAATAAAAATACAGAAGTATAATGGAAAAAAGTAAATTTGAAAAAAGGAAGTGAATCTCCTAAATTTTCTAAATGAAATTCTAAAAGAAATTCTGTCAAAAGATATAACACTTTCCACTCAATTTAATATAATATGTTTTATGCATTTGATTGGATTGGATTGAGAATAAGTTTCAACGAGTTCCTTAATTCTAAAAATTTAGGACTACAGTTTATAAAGCGTGTATATATAACCACTTCTAGAATACAATTCTTACATATGATCGGGTTCACCAATTACACTACACTACAGTTTAGTGCAAAATTGAAAAACAGGCGTTCAGAAACTGATCAGAAATGATGACAAATTCCATTGAATTATTGGATCATATTATTGGATCATATACAGTATAGCTTCATATTATGCACATATTATAAATATCACCACGATGAATATTTTAATGAAATTTTGAAATTAATGCCTGGCCGGATTAACTTCGCTTATAATTCAAGAATTTCTCAAACACATCCACTTCCAAACTCAGTATTTATTAACTTTTTTCGAACCAACAGATTTGGAAATTCATTTTTCCAAGATTATTTCCAAACTATAAATAGATAAAAAGGGTCTCGCCCTTTTAGTAAAAGTATTTTCCTTCACTTATCTACACCTATCGCAATTATTTAAATTAAATATTGCATCGTATCTAAAGACACGCGTCCATATATAATATATACAGTATAACTTGGACATTTGTTTGAAAACATTTGAGTTATTTTTTCTTACTGCTTACGGTTTTTTTCTTTTATATATATATACGCTTTTATTTTCAAAATTAATCCACGTTTGGCCACCCAAAATCACTTAAATGTATATTCAACTCACTTAAATGTAAAAAAAAAAATCTAATTAGAATCGTTAGCAGTTTTGTGTGGTCTGTTAATATAACAATTAAGTCGCCGAGTATTATGGAATTGCTTGGAACTGCAATGAATGGAAAATTCATAAAGCGATCAAGTTTATTTATATATCATTGCTTTATATACTTCTAAATGCAAATAATTATAATTCTATAGATGACAATTTCTTTTAAAATAACGCTTTGTTTTCGAAAAAAAATGTTTGCATTTTTTATATTTTGGACACCCGACCCCGCGATATCTAAAATTTCTATCGAAATAAATAAATTAATTTATTCAAAAATTAAATATAGTGTGTTGGGATGTGTGTTTTTTAAATATGGATTTATTTACATTTATTTTATAATTACCATATTATTTAATAATAATAATATAAAAATAATTTATTATTCATTCAATATGTGTATTATTATTAATATATAAATTAAAAATTTTATTTACTATATTTTACATAATTACTATTCTATATATATGACAATATATAATCACGTATAATTTGAATTTGTTTACAATTAAATAATATTATAATATTACTCATTCCCATAAATCGGTGGCCGCAGTGTTGCATCATATTCTATATATATATATATATATATATATATATATTTATATTACAAAAAATATAAAAGTAAAATTAGAAATTTTAGTTATTTATATGTAAATTATATAAGACGTGTTACCTTTCTGATAGATAACACCATTTAATCGACCTTCATCACGGGCTCTTTGCATTAATAAACGTTCTTCAGCATTACCATCAATACCTAATCCTAATCGTTCAATTAATTTTTCCGCACGATAACCATGAACCTATTTATTTATTATTTATTATTTTATTATACACACAATCACAATTAATTGAAACATAAAATTCAATTAAAATACAAAGACTTTATTGTTCTATTTTTTTTATATTACAAAAAATATAAATTACCTCATAAAATTGTGGTCGCCTTTTAACACCAACATCTGGATCAAAATCCCATTGGGTTGTTTTATGGACAACCGGAGCTCCAACAAGATTATCTTGTACAATACGTTTTACAAATTGTATTGGACCCTCTTGGGCATTTACCACATTCTTATTATTATTATTTTGAATCACCAGTAAAATCACCATACATAAAACAATCTTTAAAATAAATATATAAAAATGCGGTTTTTTTTTATTTAATTTAAAATTTCATTATTTATTTATTATAATTATGACAATATGAATTATATATGAGTCTTTTCTTTTCTTTTCTTTTATATGAATATTTTCCACCAAACATTTATTGGGTTTAAAATAGTTTAATTTTAATTATTAAATAACGAAAACCCCAAAATTATGCGTTGATTTTTCCAAAGAAAATTCATAAAGTATTTTTATTTTTTGATATCCGCATTTGAAATCAAATCGCAAATATTGCAGAAATTCTCTTTAAATATATTGGTTTTTCTTTAATACATTTTGAATTTTTCGATTCATTTTCACTCATCATCATCATAATATTTATTACAGATATATAATTAAATAATGTTATTAAATTTAATAAAGAAACAATAATAAAAAAATGATTATAAACTTAGCAATAACCTTCACATCATTAAGCAATACACAGTAAGCAGAATCATTATTTAATAATTATAATAATGCCATTACAATCGAATATTTGTTATTTAAGTGCTCAATATAATCTAATAACTTGTACGATATATAATAATTTAATATTTTGATTTGATTTTTACTTACTGTTGTATATAATTTATTATTGGTAATTAAATATTCTGACATCGTTTTTTTTTCTTTTTTGCAAATAAATATATATATTAATAAATAAAATTAAATTAAACCGTATTTATTTTTTTTTTAGATATCTTAACTCTTTAAATAATGGCACTTAACTGAATTTGGTAATATCTTATAATAATCATATACACATATTCATCGAACTCTGTATAAATAATAAATATCTTAATACTTCGTTTTGGTATTGGTTTGTTAATAATTTTAAAATTCATCGCTCGCAGTTATATAATAAACTGGATTATAATTCAAATGCGTGTATACAAAACTTTAATTATACAAAATATTTATAAAAAATATATATAAATATGTATAAAAATGACAATGAATTATTAAAAAATATAATATCTATTTATGTATTGAATTATTATTTATCATAAAAGCATATTTTTTTGTTATTAAATAATAATAATAATATTTTTATATGATAATCTTTAAAAAATATATTTTCTTAAACTTTCATTATAAGTTATAAATAACGTTGAGTGTCGCACGCATATTTTTTTTTTTTGAATTTTGTCATCATATCCAAACTAATATATTTATCCATATTTATAAATAAATGATGCAAAGCAAATATAGCAATATATATTTAAATTAACATCCCGGACAAAACATGCAAGCTATATAGTGCTGAAGACTTCGGTCCTTTAGATGTATCACTTTATTAGTATGTGATTTTATCTAGGCGATCTTGCCGACATTTTGTCAGTTTTGACATCGGAATATTTAAAGGGTAAACCCCAAAATCAACTAGGCTATCGGGATTGTAACTATCGACTAGTAAAAGAATTTTTAAAATCAAACTGAGGTGGATCTTGATACAACTTTCGGACATCCGTACATACATACATACATCCATCCGAAAAATTCGTGATCTGGGACCTTTGAATGTCCAAGAAAACTCATTTCCAGTGAGGGAAAATTTTCAAAATTTCCGCACTAATTCAATACTATGCCTACTGTCGGACCGAAGTATTATAATATCACAGAGTTTTAAGTCGATATATTATATCTTTTTTATTTGTTTATCAAAATGATGATTAAATATAATTTTTCTTCATAAAAGAAATGGTAATATATATATCGGCCGCAATAATATAATCTTTTTTGTAACAAAACAACTTTTTTTTTGGTGTTGTTGTTGCTGTTATAAAAAGAAGTAACTTACTGTTACTGTTTATATTTTTGTTGTTGTTGTTGTTGTATTTCATCAGTTCAAAACCAAATATAAAGAAGAAAAAAAAAACCCACATAAAATTAAAACTTTCACTTTTATTATTAACTACTTTACTTAACACAAAAAAAAAATAAAAACACAAAATACAAGTTTTATAAATTGTTTTTACCTATACTTTATTAATATTAAGTTATATTATTATTAAGTTAAGTCAGTTAATTATATATATTGAAGACTCGATATCGCAGTGTAAAATTATAATTTTTTACAAGATATTTGTTTTTAGTTTGTGTATGTTAATGAAATTCGTTTTGGTGCGACTTATAAAATTTATCAAAAAATATTTGTTATTTTTTAGTTAATTTATAATCTATATATAACGTTTAAGTTCCCTAAAATAATTGTTAGAAAACAATTAGTTATATATTTTTTTATTTAGTTTAATTTTGGCAAAAAAAAAATTACAGTATTTATTATGTTTAAATCATTTTTTTACGTGGTGAGTAATGAAAAAAAAAAGATTAATGTAATATAAAAAATAAAGCAAAAAAAGTGAAATATAATCATTAAAAGAAATAAAAACTCTGATTTCTCTACATTGATTATATTAAACAATTAAAATTTGTTTAATATCAATTATAAAAAAAAAAATAATATGATCATCAAAACAACAAAAACATTAATCTTTGTTAAAAAAGAAAAAGAAAAAGTCCTTGAATTTTACATTCATATTTTAAAAATATTATTATATTTAATTGTAATTTGGTTTTTATTTATTTTATTTACAAATAATAGGTATTTCTAATGTTTTTCATTACAATTATTAATATTGTCAATTCACAAATACAACCAAAAGCACCAAATTTTCAATATTTTGAAAGGTAAATATATAATTAACAAAAATGATGTGAAATTCCCTGAATAAATTATTTTATAAATTTTTCAGACCAAAATATCGATATCCATATTATGATGAAAATGGTAAAGGAAAGCTATTATACGGTTATGGTGGAACGGAATTATATCAATATAAAAGTTATTCACCATTAGAAGGAATTCATTGATCATAATTTCTTTAAGAATCTTTATGAATGATAATTAAATTAAATGTGTCGTTGTTTATTTTAGTTTTTTTTATTATTTTAAATATGTGCAATTAAAAAAATGAATATTAAAATGTATATACAAAAAAAAATTAAACAATGTTTAAAAAAAATATAATTTTATTATTTGTATTTTAAATAAAAGAAAAAAAAGGTGGTAATTAGAAAATTTGTTTATTTTTGTTTTTTTTTTTATTTTAAATATATTCATAAATATAATAAAAAATATAGAGTGGCAGAGTTAAACACGTCTTTTTTGTGTTGAAATATATAATACATTATTTCCTCTGATAAATGCATCACCATATTTTTGTTTTAATTGACCATTTGCATATTCTTCCGTTTGATCTAAAGCAATATTCATGTAACCGTCTAAGCATGCAAGAACACCTGACATAAATGGAAAAAAAATATAGAAATTAGTATAGTAGATGTTATATAATCAATAAGGTGTTTAAGATAATTCAATTTGACATTATATAGCGGTGATTAAGTTCGCTAATTCTTCCTATCCTATATTAAATGGTTTAGAAACAATATAAATAATAAATCAATCAAGTGTAAACCAAACAAGATAGTTTTCTTTAAATATGTTTAGTGTTTAGGGAATCAATATTTTTCTTCAATATGAGTTAAATTTTAATGAGTGTCTATTAAATAAATCACACACCGTAGCAAAAAATCTTTTAGAGTTTAAACACGCTTTAAATTATATTTATGAATTATAGTGAATAAGTTCTAATAATCCTTTCTATAATAGAACTTTTCCTTCCGTTTTTTTTATGAATAAATAAATTTTCTTAAAACGCATTTGATTTGACAAACAATAATTCATAATGCAAAAATAACCAGAAAAAATGCTGCGGTTTGACTGGAAACCCGATTGATGAACATTTATGGTAAGTTATTAAGCTGTATATGTACTTGCCATTTTGAACTTTATTGAGGCGTTCAAGAGCTATTTCAATTCCATCAATAAGATTAATCTAATCATATATTATTTCATATTTAGATTAAATTTAGAACGGCTGACAGAAGATCATAACCTAAGGATATAATTAAAGTCATTAATAATTGAAATGTAAAATTATTATGTATCGACTTTTATTTGTTATTCCTTGAATGTTTCCATACGCGTGCTCCCAATAACCACTAAAATTTCACGATATTATATCAAACTATTCTGAAACAGTTCATCTTATGAAATGCGAATATGGTGTCTATGTCGGAATATTCTAATATTGTTAATTAGTAATGCAATAGCCATTATACATTACTGCAGGGAATACGGCAATGAAAACGAACATCCTATTACGAAGTTCCTTTGAAATAAAACCTCTATATTATTATTTACAATCCGTTTTGGTGGATTACGTGGTCTAAGACTTCGTCTAACATTCAGCTTATTCATTTTGGGTGATCGCTATATTTCAATTCCTTTGACCGAAAATTCTTTGTCTGTGAATTTTCTTACGATATGGAATCCGTGAACTAAGTCGCCAATTATTCAATATATAATCAAATTAATGAACAGCTTTTAGACAATTGTGTCAGAGGCATCCAATAATATTTACATATATTGATATATTATAACAAACTCATAACATCCACATATTATTTTAATCTTTTAAAACTTGTTAAATTAACACATTGATTTTATTCAGAAAAAAACTCCTTCTTATGGTTCCGCTCCGCTGCCGGAGCGGATATAATAAAGAACAATAATTAAATAATTTGTATTTTTACAACAAACCTCGGTAATCTGCTCCATTATTTAATTTAACGACAACCGGTCGTCCATGAATTTGATTGATAAACTGTGATAAAGCTTCTTTTCGTGACATTTTTCAATTGTTTTTTGGTTTTCGTTTGTTGATGCTTTTGTAAAAACAAAAAAAAAATTAAAAACCCCTCATTATATTATATTATTTATATAAAACTCATAATAATAATAATATCGTAATATTTTAAACATAATTAAAAATTATCTATATTACCTTATAAAACAGTTAATTTTTTATTTAATAATATTTACAAAAAACGTTTACAAAATTTTAGAATTATTTATTATTGTTTTTATTTTTGTTATGTTGTTTGTGGAATATGAATAAAAAAAAAAAATTGGAATAAAAGAATGATGGCCGCCAATATATTTTGCAGCCACCGCCGCTAAAATGGTGTTGCAAATTTCTCATAACGTCAAATAAATCTAAAACAGCGAGATTCGAGAGACCAAAAACAAAATGAATACGTGTAATGATTTGGTGAGGTGAAAATATTTATTTATTAATAATTTTCCATAATTTGAAATTAATATTATTTAAAATTAACTAAAACAAATTAAGTTAAATTTTATTAAATTAAATAAATGTTATTTATTTTATTATAATATAAATTTTAAGTTTTATATTCCTTGGTTTTACAAAAACAAAAAAAAAAAACAGTCGCAATTAATTGAAATAATTAATTATTGAATTTTTTATGCATTTTATAGGTATTTTATTAATAATAAAAAAATATATACATATATATATATATATAAAATAAAAAAAAAATGTAATTATATTATTTATATTGCATAATTATTATTATATTATATTTGCGTAATATATAAATATTTAAATCCAAAATATAATTTGAAACGTTTTAGCAGCGCATACCAAAAATATATATATTTATATATAGATTAAATTCACTTTCTTTATATACAAAATAAAATATATAATAAAAATAAAAACTATCCGCAATTAGAATACTAATTAGTTTAAAACAATAAAAATAAAAAAAACTATATAATATTGATATTAATTTAAAAAAAAAATAAATGTATATACCATTTAAAAAATAAAATCAATTTTATTTCATTAAAAGACTTTCGTTATTCAACAATTCAAATTTTTGTAGTGCAATATAATTTGTTCTTAAATATTATTAAATTAAAATGAATTTTTTTAAATATACGGTAAGTAAAAATCACATATTTTAAAATAAAAAAACCAGTAATATTTCAAATTTATTTTTAATTTAACAAAAAAAAAAAAAAAAACTCATTTTATAGGTACCTAAAATTATATTAATTTCAATTATGTTGAAACAAATTAATGGTACAATATTATCATCATCATCATTATTCATGAATGAAGGTAATAGATTACTAAAAAATTATCAATTTTTTAAATATCCAGAAGAATTACCAAATGGTATGGTTAAATACCACATGGAACCGGCAAACGCCGCCCTAAGTCCAACATTACATTTGAAAAAAACAAAGGCAGTAATTAATTATTTGGGAACGTTATTATTTGGTGGATTTGATGATCATCGTAAAACAATGCCATTTATATTTAATCCAAATTTTGGCGCTAAATGGCAACCCATATTTCAACAAAAATACGGTTATCGTGGCGAACATTTAATTGAAGCCCTAGGCCGAGGACATTCACGAAAAACACTTTATAATTACGGTGCAATATAATTATAAGCTGTGGATTATATAGATATATTATAAAATTATAATTAAACAATTGAATTGATTGATTGGATTGATTAATTTTATAATTTAATCATTAAAAAAAAAAAATAAAAATAATAAATAAAATCTAAAAAAATAATTATATATAATATTTTGTTTGTTTTTTTTTTTTTTTTGTTTTTTCATTTTCATTTTCGTTTTGCTTCTTTTTTTTTTTTTTTAATACAATCAAAAAATTGAATGATTGCAAAAATTTAATTGTGTTTTATTTTTTTTTTCTTTTTCCATTATCAAAGCTTTTTAAAAAAATTTAGTACTATTTTCTTATCAAATACAAATCATCATCATTGATCATTGATCATTTTTTTTTTACCATTTTTATTGAACTGTGCCGTTGTATTAATATTTGTTGGTAATAATTTAAATAAAATTCTTAGATATTTATATATATTTATTTACATTCCAATTAATTAAAAAAAAAAAAAACACGTAATAATTAAATTAATCTTAATTTTTATCTTGTTGTTGTTTTTTTTTTTGCGGCGTATTCCAGAAAAATAAATGTTACAATCATCATTATTATTATTATTAATTCATATAACAATTTTATTTTTTTATTGAGCCCAATTCATTAAATTTTTCATATCTTCATCCATTTCTTCATCGGCTTTAGCTATATATTGGATTGAATATTTATTAATAAAAGAATAATTATTTTTTTTTTTTCAAATTACCTTTCTTTTTTTCTCTGGCCGGTGCTGCTGGTACTTTTGCAATTTCACTAGATGGTACATCCGGTAGTTCATCTGTACTTGGTCCAACACCAATTAATTCCTTATCTAATTCTTCTTGTTCTAATTCTTCTAATTCCCTTTCTAATTCAGCCTCATCATATTCTTGTGCTGTTATTTTTGATCAAAAAAAAAAAAAAATAAATTGTTATTTTAATTTTAACGTCTGGTCGAAAGCAAAACCAAATCATAATAAATTCATAAAATTTTAACATACGGAAAGCAACTGGATTCGAAATAGCGTCTGAGATTTCACGGGCAACATCTTGTTGTTCAGCAATATCATCCATCATATCATGTACTTGATCAACATCCCTATAGTTAAATGGAAAAAAAAAAAAACATTTTATAAATAATAAAAAAAAAAGGTGATGTTTAAAACAATTTGTGGTGTATAATTCATACATGTGTTTATGGGCAGCTTTAAGTGCATCAGCTGCATTTTTCATTGTAGTCAAAACAGATGTATTTGTATTGGCACCTTCTAATGCTTCACGTTGCATTTCGATTGTCGATAGAGTACCATCAATTTGTTGTAATTGTTTTTCATATCGTTTCTTTTTCTTCAATGCCTGTATTGCCGCTGTGTAATGAAAAAAAAAAAAAAAACAAGAAAAAATTTAAAGATTTGATATTTTTTCTGTTCCCAAGACAATTTTGAGTCTGTGACTCCTCTTTTGGAATTACAAAAACTTAATGGTTTAAATGGAATAAATACGAATAGAATACATTCAAAAATGAATGTGTTTTAATAACACACGTAATTTATATGTTTTGGTTCGTAAAATTATGACTAATAATTTAAAAAAAAAAAAAACAACAACAACAACGTCAATAAACAGCTTATATAAAAAAAAACATTTGAAACATTTTTACTATTGCAAAATGATTATAAAAAACACATCAGAAACTTTGGTTAACGAACCCATTACCAAAAGAAACTTCCAATAAACCTTCAGGTTTCCCAACAGACAAAACAAATAAATTTTAATGGACATGTATTTGTATAACAACCATAAAAAAACTATTACCTCGTTTATTTTTCGTTCCATTTTTTCTTGCCACAGCCATTTCTTGTTCAATTTTAGCTTCTAAATATTCTTGTTTTTTGATTAGCATTTCTTCGGTTTCTCTAAGTTTTTGAATGGCATCGGAAGTGGTGGGAGCCACTTCCTTTTTGCCACCAAACATTTTTCCAAAAAAACTCATTGTTATATTTTTTTTTTTATTTTTTGTTTTTCTATTGATTTGTTTGTATATAAAATTTTTTTTTTTTTTTACCAATCAAAATATTACTAATCACAATTTATATATACACAAATAAAAAAAACAAAACTAATACATAAACAGTAACACAAATGTATTTATAATTTTATTCTTTAATTTTTTTAATTTAAATTATTAATTATAATTTATTTTATATGGTATGGTGAAAATATTTCTATAATGAATAATACAAAAAAAATTTTTTTCTCTTTCCTGACGACCTTCCGCACCAACAAAAAAATACAATAAAAAAAAACCACGATGATGCGTCATTCAAATAATTATTTTGTTTTTTTTTTTTGCAATATTTTTATTTAACTGTCAAATAAAAAAAAAAAAATAATGCGTAAAAGAGAACGCCCAATATAACCAAATATTGTGAGAATGCGTTATGATATGAATATGAATGTGTTCTACTAGATGGCGTACATGTTATTAAAAAAAATATTAATTATAAGGTTTGAATAATAGAATTAAGAGAGACTATAGAAAAATATTGAGAGAATAAAATCGTGTCGTGTAGCATAAAAAAGAAAAAAAAATCTCATTTTATAAATTTTATTTAAAAAAAAAAAGTCCACTCATTGTCACAATAAAGTACACTCTCACAAAAAATAATATTTGACGATGATTAAAATGGCATCAATTGAATTTTTGTTTTAAAATAAATAAAAAAAAAATTATATAAACATCATAAACAAACGAAGAAATTGTGTTAAGAAAAATTTTGCTTCTTTTAAATTTGTATTTAAAAATAATAATAATAATAATAATAATAATAATTAAAATAATCAAAAACATTATTAACATTGATAAAATTTTGTGTTTGGTGATTTAAATATTTAAACATGGGTCGATCGTGCATCGTTGATAAATGCACATCAGCATTCAATAAAAATATTTCAATTCACAGGTAAGTAAAAAAAAAATGTTAAAATTAGTATAAACTATATGTTAACAAATTCTTTAAAATTTCAATCAAAATCATTAAATTACAGATTTCCGTCTGATATCGCCCTGAGGGATATTTGGATGCAACAAATTAAAAACCACACCACTAAAAATATTGACAAAAAAGGGATGTACGTATGTGCCCAACATTTTGAAAAACAATTGTTAATCAAGACAAACTTACGTATAAATTTGGCTGCAAATGCAATACCTACCATATTTAAACGCATCGACAATTTAAGGTATTATAATAATTACAATAAAATAATTAAATGCATATTATTCTAATTATATAATTTACGTACAATTAATTCGGTTTTTTTTTTGGTTTTTTTTTTTCCAAAACAGTGACGCTCAAACACGATCACAAAATACATTGGATAACCCATCATCTGATGATAGTCAGATTATCGAGTAAGTGTATATATATTTTGTCAATAAATGGTGGACTCTTTAACATTTAGTCGTTGTTTATTTTGTCTAACATTAGAACAATTGCAGTGAATATAATTTATATAACTATTGTTGTTGTTGTATTTTTTAGATTAGATGAGGAAGAGGAATATCTTGAAGATATCGAAAATACCGATAATTTCATACCAAAGTAAGCATTTTAATATTCATCACAATATTATATATATATAGTTACACACATATGTTATAGTTATTATTTCGGGATAGTTAATTCACTTTTTTGTCTTTTTCCAAAACAGTGACGCTCAATCACTACCGCAAAAAGCATTGGATAATCCATCATCTGATGATATTCAGGTTATCGAGTAAGTGTATATTTTGTCAATTGGTGGACTCTAAAATGTATTCGTTGTTTTTGTCTAACATTATTAGAACAAATATTATATACTATAGTTGTTATATTGCAGTGTATATAATTTATATAAATTGTATTTTTTAGATTAGATGAGGAATATCTTGAAGATACTGAAAATGCCGATAATTTCATACCAAGGTAAGCATTTTAATGTTCATCACAATATTATATAGTTTTACACACTTCATATGTTTGTTATTGTTATTATTTCGGGATAGTTAATTAATTTTTTTTTTTGTTTTTATTTCTATATTGTTTATTTTCTGTGTTTTTATTTAACTATCAAATAAAAAAAAGAATAATATAACAAAATATTGTGAGAATGCGTTATGAAAAATATGAATGTGTTCTACTGATGGATGGCGTACATGTGATTAAAAATATTAATTATAAGGTTTGAAATTTGAATTAACAAAATTAGGTGTTAAAATAAACTATTTTAGAGCATCATTTTTGGTACACTTTTTTTTTTTTTAAATGTGCGTTTGTAGGGTTTATATAGGGAAAGGAAAACACCGCATTTAATTGTTTTGATTTTATTTTATTTGTTTACAAAAAAATTAAATTAAATTAAATTTTTTCCAAATCATTTAATTATAAAAAAAAAATTGAAGTGCTTAATTTTTAACTTTTTTTTTTTTTTTTTTTCATAGTATTAAATCCCCTAAAATGGATGAAAATATAGAAAATAATGATATTGATGAAATAGAAATGACTTTAAATATGGATTGTTGGTCGGATGAATTGACTCCTGCACAAAATTCAACTTACGAACAAGTGGAAAAAATTCATTGGGAATTAATAAATAAATTAAGAGAAACGGTAATGGTGAATGGTGGCGAAAATTTAAATTCAATTGATGTACTTCAGTCATTCCCTAAATTTACTGCAGGTTTATTACCATCAAGAAATTTAGGAAATGGTATTATTGTTAGTAAACCCATAGCAAAAGCAAACCCGGTGGTAACTGAACAGAAACAGAAAAGTATACAACAGACCGCCGTGGTAAAACAACATGAATCTAATCAAAAAAAACGTACGGCTGATTTTTGTCACAATAATAATAATAATTATCAAGATCAAGATGCTAATGTCGACAATAATGATGATGATGTAAATATTAACTATATTCCGGTAAATAAACGTGCAAATATTTCGTCGTTGTCGGATACAACAAGTGATAACCGTATAAGAATACAACAACCACAAGAACGAAATAGTTTGGGATCAGCGGCAAAAAGTACCGTTATTAATGTATCAAAACCAGTAAAAAATAATATCACATCGGTCATTGTACAACCATCCGAAAATTCATCAATTGGTGGTTTAATCGTTGACGATCCAAATCGTAAAAAAAAACTTAATGTTGATTTAACAAAAGATGGTGGTGATGGTGGTGATGGTCATGGTGATGGAACCGGTAATAAGATTTTATATGATTGCCGTGAAATAACATTTAATAAATTACAAGGTACAACATTTCCTTCGTTGGTGGTTTTTGCACGTCCCGGTTTGAATATTAAAGAAAATTCATATGATCGTCGGTCATTTGATTCAATGATTAAAATGGTATTAACATTAACGGCTACAAAATATACCGAATGGTTAATTCAAAAAGGATTAGTTCGATCAACACAAATGTGTTTAATACATCAACATAATGTATTGAAATTAGGTAATATATATCATCAATTTTTTTTTTTTTGCATTTTTAACTGTAACAACATTATATGTAATTTCAATTTCCAATAGGAATGTATTCAGAGGAAACAAAATTTCCATATTCAGGTGGTTATGTATGGATAAGTGAATGTTGTCCATCACGATTTGTATCCGTATTTAATGGATCATTATTTGAATGTGCTCCATATCCACCGTCGGTTTTATTAAAATTAATTTATCATTGGTCATGTCAAACGAATGCAAAAAGTGTTGTACAATGGGTTAACATTAATAATGGATATCTAAAGGGTATCTATACAATGTTACGTTCGGTGTGTATCGTTGCCATCCATAAGCATATGCGTTTACTGGGCGGTTTAGGTAAAACAGTTGAAGTTGGTATTATAGCATTGGGTACGACCGTTCGAGGTGAACCCCACCGACGTAAAGTTGAAATCCTTGGTGTATTCGAACCAGACACAAAAATGGTACGATTACGTGTCGTTGAACCATTAGCAAATACCGATGGTGAACCGCTTAATCGAAAACGTGTTCGGAAAATGTTAGAACCAATAACCGATATGGTTCGTAAAAATAGTAAAATATTTACAGATTTAAGCATTGACAAAGGTACATTACATGCAATGGGTTATAATTTTGTTTCTCAAAATAAAACGACAAATTCAAAACAGAATTCAAATGCAAATATTATGAATTATTTACGATCTATTGTGCCGCGTATGTTTCAAAATACATTATCGTTGTTGTCACCGCAAATTATTCAACAATTTCTGGATGAATTGGCATGGCGCGAACGTTTTGGTACAACCGCTGAATCAGCATTTAATCATATCGTTGTACATATTTCCGATCAAACACGACTCAACACAAAAGAGACATTTATATCTCGTTTAAATAAGGTTTGATTGTTATTAGTTGCGTTCCATTCAATTACCAGGAGTAGGTAGGAGTAGATAAGAGTAGAAAACATCTACTCTTTTCTACGCCGAACTACTCCGTAATATAGCAAAGAGTAGTTCGGAGTAGAAAATCTCTACTCTTTTCTACCCTTACCTACTCTTACCTACTCCTGGTAATTGAATGGAACGCGGCTAATGATTATTGTAATGCATTTTGTTTTAAACAATTTATGTATTGTTTTTTTTTTGTTATTTTTATAGGTAGCATTGAATCCTTTTCAAAATTGGGATCATTTAAGTAAATCGTCCGAATCATCCACATTGGATTCACACGGTAAAAACGTTACTGGAAAAACAGCGGCAACAAATGTATTAGCATTTAAATCATATAATCGAAAACGTAAATATTTTTCCATTACAATTTTCTTTTTTATATATATTTTCTTCAAAATTTTCTTCTGAGAATACTTGGAATTGATAGATGATTTAGATAGATAGAATTGAAAAATTTAAAAAAAATTGATATATACCCTATTGTGTGATATTTAAATGTTCATTAAAAACTAAATAAATATATCTTTTTGTAGTAAAATCACCACCACCACCACCACCAATACGTCCAAAACACCCAATAAATCATTATTCCAATAAACGTTTAACAAATATTGGCGGGTATGATTTAAATAAGAATCAACAGCAACAACAACAACAACAACAAGTTAATGCTAAAAATGAAACAAAGACATCAACGGGTGAAATACAAATTAATTTGGAATCATATTATTATGGTGTATTAAAAAATAATGACTCCGCTGTTATACTAAAAGATTCCGGCAAAATTGTTGAAAATTTTAAAGTTTACGTAAGTACAAAACAAAACAATAACAATAAAATTGCAATCGACATTGTTTTTTTTGATTTTGATTTTTATTTTATTTTGCACATACAGTGTCCAGAATGTCATTTAGAATTTACAAATAATATTGATTTATTATTGCATTTGTTAACCATTCATATAAATCCAATAAATGATGATGAAGAATCATCATCGGTACAATGTCATTTTTGTTTAGAAAATCATTCGGATGCATATGCTTTAGCAACACATAAATTATTAATGCATACATTGGATACAAAACGCCCGTTAAACTATTATGAATGTCTAATATGTACGATTCGTTTCGGTCAAGCTCAACTTTTGGGTGAACATATGCATAAAATGCATGTAGCCACTGAATTACCATACAATTGTGGTTGTTGCGAATTTGCCAGTTCATCACATTTTCATACAATTGAACATTTTCACATGAAACATTGTTCAACGGGTGCATTACAATGTCCAATGTGTTTAAAGGTTAATTTTGTTAATATAATATTTTAATTACATATGATTTTGTTTTGTTTGTACAACCAAAAAGTATGTTTGTATTCCATTCCATTTTTGTATAATAGATTTATACCGTATTCAGTAAATATTCTGAAGAAATTCCTGAAAATACACTGGCATTTTATGAACATTTAAAATTGCATCAACAACAACAAGAACAACAAGAAAATGGACAAACAACAAATAGAAAATGTTCACGTTGTATTTTAAAATTTACAAATGAAGGTAATGTTAATGGATTTTATTCATATAAAATTTTTAGTATTTTATTAATTAAAATTGCTTTTCTTTTTCTTTTTTTTTTAATCTCACAGGTGATTTTAAAACCCATACAATTTTTGCACATCAAAGTAAAAAATCATTTCACCGTGAAATTACACCGTTATGTAAATGTGCAACCAGAATTCCAAAACCAAAGGTATTTATTTATTTATCATTATGAATTCCTATGAATTTTTTAACACTTTCTTTTTCTTCCTAAACAAACAAATCGCACATCAAAGAATCAAAAACCAACGAATAAAGAAATTGATTATGTAAATAAAGAATTTAATTATGTATTGGATGTTGAAAATGGAAAAATGTGTTTAGAATGTGATACAGATTTTGATGAAATTAATCATATTGGGTATAGTATAATTTATCTTTTTACATCTTGCCTATCGCCTATCTTTCAAATAATAATATCAATTTTCTCACCCAACAACAGCGGTTTAATAAAATGTACAAAATGTAAATATCAAACAGCATGTATTCGGGCTTATTATCAGCATACAGAATCGTGCAGTAAAGACAGTTTAACAACAACCATTCCATTAGATATAGAAATGCATTGCATTTGTGGTTTTACATCATGGGAAGGTAATGAATTGGCTCAGCATTTAGTAATATGTCAACGTAAATCAGCATATTCATCCGTTGAAGACGTTCAAGAGAATTGTGTTAAATGGAACGTGATGGATTTGTCCGAGGAGGGTAAAGATACTGCAGATATAGATACTGAAAGTAAAAATTATGAAGTTAAACATATTGAGGATAAAGATATTGAGGATAAAGGTACTGAGGATAAAGATACTGAAGATAAAGACTTTGATGATAGTTATGATCATTTTGATGGCATTGATGATGATCATGAAAATTATGTTAGTGATAATGAAAATGATCAAAATATTTCCGAATTGGATGATTTCCCACAAGAACAAAAACAATTGAATAATAAAGTAATAGGTTCAACATTTGCAGATCAATTTAGTGCATTTATTAGTGGTAAAGTAAACACATTAGATGATTTCGGAGGTCCAACATCTATTGCATCATCATCTCCATCATCACCACAAAATGATTTGGATTTCTTATAAACCACCATTAGAATTTTATGTGATGAATATAAAAAAATAATACGAATTTAGTTTTGATTAATACAATCACCACGATAGTTCTTACACAATTTCCTAAGATTAACAATTATTTCCTGGCTTATGATAATGAGATTTTAATGCATCGAATTGTTTCTACCAACAACCTTGCTTTGCATTAAATTTCAGTTATGTTATTATTTACTCATTAATTATAATCGTTTTTATTTTTTCTTAACTGTTTAATTTAAATAAATACTGAATTTGAATTTAAAAAAAAAAAATGGATTCATTTCATTACCGTTTTGTTTTGAAACTTATTCTTTTGTTGGATTTCGGCGTTAATTAAAAAAAACGTTAACAAGTTCCTGGATATCTTAAAATATAGGATCCTGGATGAATTTTTCAAGATTTTATTAATATTAATATTTAGATTAATATCAAAAACCCCATAAAAACCAAATCACTTCCTGTTTGTTTTGTTGGATTGAATTGTTAATAAAAAAACAAAAAAAAACTATTTGTAAAAATAATAGAAAACCCTATAAATGTATTTAAAAAAAATAATAATAAACATTATTTGACGATTTCGGCTCCCTGCCATTTTTTTTAGAACGTACGTGATTTTATGTTCCTTAATTATTTTTTCAGAAAACCAAAAATTTATTTGTTTACATTTTGATTTCAATTTATTTTTTAAATTGATTTTAAATAATTAATAAAATTTAAAATTAATCGGTCAGGTTAACAAAAATTTGTTTGTGCAAAGATAAAAAAAAAAACATTATTATATTGTGTATGTAAAAAAAAACAAAAAACAGTTATATAGTTTTTAAGAAAGTTTCACAGCAATAGCAATGGCAAATCGTACGGTTAAAGATGCCCGTAATGTACATGGAACAAATCCACAATATTTAATTGAAAAAATTATACGCTCCCGAATATATGATTCAAAATTTTGGAAAGAACAATGTTTTGCATTGACCGCTGAGCTACTCGTGGACAAAGCAATGGAAATTCGTTTTGTTGGTGGTGTTTTCGGTGGTAATATTCGACCAACACCATTCTTATGTTTAACCCTGAAAATGTTACAAATACAACCGGAAAAGGATATTGTTGTTGAATTCATAAAAAATGAAGAATTTAAATATGTACGTGCATTGGGTGCATTTTATTTACGATTAACCGGATCATCGTTGGATTGTTACAAATACTTAGAACCATTGTACAACGATAATCGTAAATTACGAAATCAAAATCGTCAAGGTCAATTTGAAATAATCCATATGGATGAATATATTGATGAATTACTGCGTAATGATCGTGTTTGTGATATAATATTACCACGTATTCAAAAACGTCATATACTGGAGGAAAACAATGAATTAGAATCGAAAATATCGGCACTCGATGATGATTTCGATGAAGAAATGCAAAGTGATGATGAACCATCATCACCATCACCACCACCACAGCAGCAGCAGCAGCAACAAGGGGCACAACAAAAACAGCAACAACAACAATCAAATTATGAGAAAAATAATGATGAAAATAAACGAAGATCATTGGGTGGACCAATTGATGGTAAACGAAAAACACGTAATGCTGAACAACGTTCAATTCGATCGAATAGTCGTGAACATCGTTTTGATGATGATGGTGGTGGTGGCGGTGGCGGTAAACGTGGTAGAGATGTTACAGAACGTGATTATGAACGAGATCGAGAAAAATTAAGAGAACGTCAACGTGAAATTGATCGAATCAATTATGAACGAATGGATCGTGAACGTAAAGAACGTGAACGTGAACGTGATCGAGAACGGGAAAGGGATCGACGACATCGATATGAACAACAAATGAGAGATAGAAAACGTGATCATGAACGAGATCGTGATTATGAACAACGTAGTCGTCGAAGACACTAATAATAAGTTACGTTTTTAAGGTAAAAAACATAACAATAAAAATACAAATTAATTTTAAATACATACATCGGCGCGAACTTTTATTAATTGATATAAAAATAAAACTATCATATACTCTTTAATGGTATATACTTTAATAATGGTAAATATAATAAAACATTTTTAAAATAAATTATTAAAATATTTTAAATCAACAGGAAATTTTTTTTTTTTTTGATATGTTTTTGGCAAATATCACAATAAATATTTATAATTAATTCAATTATTACCAATATTTGAATAATTATTTAATGGTGGATTTGTTTTTTGTAAGAAAAAAATCGTTCTAAATTTAAAGAAAGAAAGAAAAAAAAATTCATTAAATTAAATCCTATCAAAACACACCACTCTTCTATATATATATATATATATAAGAAATGTGAAATACACTTACGATGATAGAATTATACAAATTACAAATAATCCTGAACTAATTAAATTAAATGCTCCCAGAAATGTTTGTATGGTATTTGTATATACAAATGTATATAAAGGTGATGCAATTAATGGTGATATTGATTCAATTGATGTTGTTAATGCAAATATTTTACCAATTTCATTTGATGGTACATATTGAGCTAAAATTGAACGACACATTGGACCGGCTAATGATTTTAATAGGGCTAAACCAGCACCAAGATACAAATGCCAACTATAAACGGCAAATGCTCTAGCTACATAATCTGCGAATCCACTTACAAATGCTGCAATTGCCAATTTAACCGGTGACCATCCGAATAACTATACAAATATAATATTTTTAATATAAGTAATTTTAAATTCCGTAAAATTCATATATTATAGTTGTTTACCTTATTTAAAACAAGTATTCCAAATATATTACCAATTATTTGTATACAAATTGCAATTGCACTATAAATTGTATAATTTTTTAATGTAAATTTAAATTTAGCTCGTACAAATAAATAAAAAACTGTACTCGTACCACCTATAAATTAATAATAACATGATTGATTAATCGATCAAACGTTTATATGAATAAATGCAAAAATATTATAATTAAACAAACCCATTGCAAATATTGTACATGTTATTGATATTATTGCTAACCAAATTATACATCGATTTAAATTTCCTCTACGTTTAAAACATGTATAAAACATATTTGTTACCAATTTAAAATTAAATAATCCACTAAATTTTGTCTAGAAAATAAATTTTCTCTTGGAATTATTAATTATAATATAACAGTACTATATATCTATATATAGTAATAATTACCCAACGACTTTGCATTAACAATTCATTATCATCATTACTATTATTAATACTTTCTTTAATAAAAAAAATTGTATAAATTATAGCTAACAATATTGCGGCAGCCGATATTATAAAGACCATTGTTGTAGATGTTGCCTCGTACACATAACTACTTGACAATGCTCCTAAAATAAGTCCGGAAAATATTGCAACTTCTACTCTTGCCATTCTATATTTAACGATATGAAACAAAAAAAAGAAATAATTTTAATTGATTAATTCACGTACTATATTGAAAAAGAAAAACGATTCCAGTTAAACGAAGCTGAAATAAGCAGAAGTACCGAATTACCAAGAGTAAAAGAAAAGTACCAGAAGTAAGAATTTGTATGGGAGATCAGAAAAAATTCCCCCAAAATAAAAGTTTTTTCAATTATTTTTCAACCTTCAAATCAGTAATTGCATGCCAAATGCTTAGAATCAGAACAAAATATCGGTAAAAATGTCTCTTAAATTTTTGTATGGAAGTTCGCCTGCGCGGATTCGATGAGTTCAGAAAAAATTACCCGTTATAAAAACGATTTCAATGTTTTAACCTCCATATTTGAAATACATAATCTATT
The DNA here is from genome assembly GCA_958336335.1 of Dilophus febrilis. NCBI lineage: Eukaryota > Metazoa > Arthropoda > Insecta > Diptera > Bibionidae > Dilophus > Dilophus febrilis. The sequence continues at coordinate 31,886,396 of OY284469.1, read as the reverse complement.
GGTGAAAATCAGAACGAAATATTTTTTTAGGAATCCTCTTGAATTTGTATGGAAGTTCGCCTGCGCGGAGTCCAGAAAAAATTTCCCGTTATAAAACTATTTCAATGTTTTAACCTCCATATTGGAAATACGTAATCTATTACTATTGGTGATAAACAAAACGAAATATTTTTTAGGAATCCATTGAATTTTGTATGGCTTTTTTTATTCGATTTTTACTCGATAAAAACAAGTTGCAATTCTTGTAGAATAAGTGATAAAAAAAAATTTGGGGTACTTTAAAATTTCCAACACTATTCTTAATCAATAAATGAATTTATATATATATATATATATAATAACATATACCTACCGTCTAGGTCGATTATCATCATTTGATATATCCGTTATATAACAAAATGATGCCGATATAAATGCACAAATCCCACCAAAACACGATACCGGTACAATAACAATCAAATAAAACCATGGATCAATTGGTGTTGTTATAGAAATAAATGATATCACAGCCGTTGTAATATAAAATAATAAAATATCCTATTGAAAAAAATAAAAAAAAATACGTTAAAAAAACAGACTAAATAATAATAAACCGAATGCGATGTCCACTTACCAAATAAAGAGGTTTTCTACCATATTTATCGGACCATGGACCAATGAATAGACAAACAATTGGTATAACAGCTGGTATAACACCCGATATAATATCACGTACCATAAATAATTGCGCTGAAAATGGTTAAACAATTGATTCAATTTCATCGATTTCCATTGATTTATTTTGCATTTCTAATGCTTTACATATCGTTTCATTATAACCAAATTTAACCGTACACGATTGATAAATGATAAGATTATCAAATACAGTGCCTATATAAAAAAAAATAATAATTATAATTATATTTCAGGGGTTTATGATTTAATTAATTTTAAAAAACCTAAATACCTGAAAAATTCAATGAAAAAAATACAAATAAAAGAGCCGGTTCAATACCAGAATATCTTGATCTTTTATTAATATTAATATTATTATTGCTATTGTTGATCAAAATCGCATCATCTTCATTAATATTATTATTATTATTTTGATTATTTGTGGAATGTTCATTGTTTAAATAATCCATATTTTATTTTTATTAATTTTTATTATATTAAAATCATATTTTTGATTGTTTGGTTCTCTAAATAAATAAATAGAAAAAAGAAAAAAAAAATAGGATTTTATATGGAAAATTAAATCATTTCATTGCAATAAAACAAAAAACAAAATTAAAACACTGAAAATATTATTTCTACTTTATAATAAATCATTTATTTATTAACATTTTTTTTTTTTTTTTTACAAAATTAATTCTAACTTAATTTTAAAATCTCTTCATGACATCATCTGGACATATAAAATTTATTATTTATTCATAAATTGTAACATTGGATCATCTTCACGACGACGTTTTATTAAATAAGCTTCAATTTCATCTTCGGTTGGTTGTTTCACTTCATACATACTATTATACGGTCGTTTACGTTCATCGGTATTCATTAAATTATTTATACGCTGCCGATGAGCATCTTCTGCTTTTAACGCTTCATCCAATGGATTATTATCATCTTCTGCGTTTTTAACTTTTTTACTTTTTTTATTACGTTTTTTATCTTTTTTATGTTGTTTCTTTTTATTTTTCTTTTTGCTTGATGCAGACGCATCATCACCATCATCATCACAACTATTATTATTATTATTGCGGTTGGAATGATGTTTACGTGATTTCTTTTCTTTGGTGTCATCATCACTTGAATTATCATGATCATCATCATCATTAGATGAACCTGCACTATTTTGTGATGGTTTCTGTTGTTCTTGTTCTTCATCTGCATCATCAACATCATATTCATCGTTATCAAATGGTCTACTACTATTTTGTTGTCCCATCATTCGATCATCACCGGTATGAGGAATATCACTTTTATTATTATTATTATTATTATGACTGTCATCTTTTAATTTATTACCAATACAATATGAATTTTTGATAAATGAATGACAACAAAGGTAACCCCAACGTCCGCTATTCCAAAATGAACCCCAAACGGATATATGATTATTTATGTATACATCTTCTTCGTATCGACTACGATTTGCATGTTTCTCCTGTCCTTTAATCACTTTACCGCTACGCGAATATTCAACATATATTTCGGATTGTGCCATTAATAATGATTTTGGTGGTACTTGTAAATGTTCAACGCCACCATATTTATCTAATATTGTATCTTTGGTGGCCGATTTAAATTGTTCTTTTTTCTTATCGTATTCATGCTGTAACAATTCTAATTTTGTTGGTTCGGCCAATAGATGGACGTCAACACCTTTACCGTATGCTTCCCATGCAAATATCTGGGCAACTGAATGTTTTTCTGTATCACCCGTAAAACGTACAAAATTTTCACCAGAAAAATCCGATTCACCCGGTTTAACATTTGGATTGGGATTGTCACGCATCGAACGTGTTTTCGGATCGTAATACGCTGAATTCGGATCTAAATTACGTAAATATTTTGCTGTATCTTCACGAATACGTAAATTACGTACGGTTATCCGTTGTTTTGAATCGACTTTCGTACCGGGCATATCCACTTCATCAACATATTTATCTTCATCCTCCAGTTCATCATCCGAAAACTCTGCATTTGTATTGTCTTTTAATTTTTCGGCTTTAATTTTTTGCTTAGCATCTTCCACCTTTTTGTATTCTTCAATGATTTCTTTGTGTGAAACTGGATCATAACCACTCCAACGATCACGTTTACCATCATAATCGGATACCAATTTTGGTTGAACAAATTCATCGTAGGCAATTAGGGCACCCGAATATTTTGCACCCGTTTTACGTGGTCGTTCCATACAATCGACTTTTTTATGTGTCATTGCACCGCAATTATCACATGCACCCTTACGATATCGCGTAACGACTTTTGATTTGTCAACGCCACGACGATACCATTCATCAATTTGTGAATATTCTTGAAGTTTTTCATCTTGTGGCCGTTGATGCTTTAACGTTGGTCCACTTGAACCATAATACCATGGTACATTCGATATATATTGTGGTATATGTGGATTTATATCTTTACCTTCTTCGTCGACGGCCGCCGGTGCTGTACCAGCTTTACGTGCTTCTTCCAATTCTTTGGCACGACGCCAATCTTCACGTGATTTTTTCTTTGGTTCTTCCTCTTGAATAATCGTTGTATTTGATGCATCGTTTGATGATGATGTTGTTGTTGCATTTGCATGTACATCACGTAATAATATGGATACGGGTGTTCGTGGTACCGATGACGTCATTATAATTCACTTTTTTTTTACTTTTTTTTTTTTTATTTGATTATATTATTTATTTTGGGCTTTATATTATTTTCATTTAATTTATAATAAATTAAATTAATTAAAATTTAAATACTTTGAATAAAAAAATTTAAAAACAGACGCTATTATAAATTTATTTATGTCTCTTATTATGAAAACGTTTGTTTTATTAATGCAATGCAATGAAAAATTGAACAACGCTAAACAAAAAATAATATAAATGCGGTGTTTCGCGCCCACTCACATGACACCACTCAAAATAAAGTTCGCCGTCGTGGTTTGTGGTTATTCGATTTTTATCACAATTTCACCAAGATGGCGTTCAAATCAATTAAAAAATTTCAAATTTATATTTATTTTTTGATAAAATTATTTAAAAATCAACAGACAGGAGGAGGATATTTTAAAATAAAAAAAAAACAAAACAAAACAAAATATAAATAAATTTAATTATTTTTTTTTTAAATAAAAACGATATATGAAATAGATTTTATATATAATTATTATAAATACCTTTTTAATTTTTTTTTTATTTTATTATATATATTATATTTAAATATATATTTACACTTTTAAAATATATTTTATATAAAACACTTTGAAATAATATATATAATTTATATTTAATATCATTATAAACCGTGTGTGAGAAAGTGCGAATTAAATAAAATATTTTTAATTGTGTGTGTTGTGTTTTTAAAATATAATTATTTTTATCACCAAATACAAAATATTATTGTTTTTTTTTTAAGTACAAAACAAAAATATATATATACACTATTCACTTTGCTATAGTTATTTATTATAATAATATTAAAATAATGTTTTTGTGTGCCTATTAAATAATCGCAAAAAAAGACAAAAACAAATTATCAAGATATATATTTTCTTTGTATAGTTTATTATAATATATTTTTACAGCAATAACAACACAAAAATAAAGATAACAAAAAAAAATTGTTTTTTTTTTGCCAAAAATTATAATATCATGCATGAGTATTAAAAAAATATAATTTGAAATTTAATATTTAATTATAATTATATATGATATATGAAAAAGAAACAATAAACAAAAAAATATAGCACAAATTTGAATATTATTTGAAGTGATTTTTAGATATAAATATATTTTAATTAATTATAAACGCACTCAATTTTATTTATTAAAATATATATATTAATATAATATTTTATATATTCTTTTTTCATATATCCAAATTAGAATTAAATAAATAAATAGATTAAATTTTATATTATTAAATTATTATTATTAATTTTTTTATACACTCACACTTGAAACGTTTTATTATATATAAAAATAATAATAATCTTTTTGTTATTAGATTTATATATTGAATAATAATACATATAAAAAAAAAAAGTAATATAACGACACAATTAAAATTCGTGAGTGTATAAAAAAAAAAAAAAACAAATTTTGAAGTGCATAAAACAAATAAAAAATTAAGAAACTTGTTTGAAAAATTGGCATTGGCCAGTCGCGCAATATATAATATTTTTCGTTCGTGAAAGCTAATACTTATTTTATTATTGTTGTTGTTGTTAACAAAATTTTAACTTATTATATATTTGTTTGATTTTTTCTCATTATATTGTTGTTGAATTCATAAAAAATGAAGAATTTAAATATGTACGTGCATTGGGTGCATTTTATTTACGATTAACCGGATCATCGTTGGATTGTTACAAATACTTAGAACCATTGTACAACGATAATCGTAAATTACGAAATCAAAATCGTCAAGGTCAATTTGAAATAATCCATATGGATAAATATATTGATGAATTACTGCGTAATGATCGTGTTTGTGATATAATATTACCACGTATTCAAAAACGTCATATACTGGAGGAAAACAATGAATTAGAATCGAAAATATCGGCACTCGATGATGATTTCGATGAAGAAATGCAAAGTGATGATGAACCATCATCACCATCACCACCACCACAGCAGCAGCAGCAACAAGGGGCACAACAAAAACAGCAACAACAACAATCAAATTATGATAAAAATAATGATGAAAATAAACGAAGATCATTGGGTGGACCAATTGATGGTAAACGAAAAACACGTAATGCTGAACAACGTTCAATTCGATCGAATAGTCGTGAACATCGTTTTGATGATGATGGTGGTGGCGGTGGTGGTGGCGGTGGTGGTGGTGGCGGTGGCGGTGGTGGTGGTGGTGGTGGTGGTGGTGGTGGTGGTGGTGGTGGTGGTGGTGGCGGTGGCGGTGGCGGTAAACGTGGTAGAGATGTTACAGAACGTGATTATGAACGAGATCGAGAAAAATTAAGAGAACGTCAACGTGAAATTGATCGAATCAATTATGAACGAATGGATCGTGAACGTAAAGAACGTGAACGTGAACGTGATCGAGAACGGGAAAGGGATCGACGACATCGATATGAACAACAAATGAGACGTGATCATGAACGAGATCGTGATTATGAACAACGTAGTCGTCGAAGACACTAATAATAAGTTACGTTTTTAAGGTAAAAAACATAACAATAAAAATACAAATTAATTTTAAATACATACATCGGCGCGAACTTTTATTAATTGATATAAAAATAAAACTATCATATACTCTTTAATGGTATATACTTTAATAATGGTAAATATAATAAAACATTTTTAAAATAAATTATTAAAATATTTTAAATCAACAGGAATTTTTTTTTTTTTTGATATGTTTTTGGCAAATATCACAATAAATATTTATAATTAATTCAATTATTACCAATATTTGAATAATTATTTAATGGTGGATTTGTTTTTTGTAAGAAAAAAATCGTTCTAAATTTAAAGAAAGAAAGAAAAAAAAATTCATTAAATTAAATCCTATCAAAACACACCACTACTCTTCTATATATATATATATATATATAAGAAATGTGAAATACACTTACGATGATAGAATTATACAAATTACAAATAATCCTGAACTAATTAAATTAAATGCTCCCAGAAATGTTTGTATGGTATTTGTATATACAAATGTATATAAAGGTGATGCAATTAATGGTGATATTGATTCAATTGATGTTGTTAATGCAAATATTTTACCAATTTCATTTGATGGTACATATTGAGCTAAAATTGAACGACACATTGGACCGGCTAATGATTTTAATAGGGCTAAACCAGCACCAAGATACAAATGCCAACTATAAACGGCAAATGCTCTAGCTACATAATCTGCAAATCCACTTACAAATGCTGCAATTGCCAATTTAACCGGTGACCATCCGAATAACTATACAAATATAATATTTTTAATATAAGTAATTTTAAAATCCGTAAAATTCATATATTATAGTTGTTTACCTTATTTAAAACAAGTATTCCAAATATATTACCAATTATTTGTATACATATTGCAATTGCACTATAAATTGTATAATTTTTTAATGTAAATTTAAATTTAGCTCGTACAAATAAATAAAAAACTGTACTCGTACCACCTATAAATTAATAATAACATGATCGATTAATTGATCAAACGTTTATATGAATAAATGCAAAAATATTATAATTAAACAAACCCATTGCAAATATTGTACATGTCATTGATATTATTGCTAACCAAATAATACATCGATTTAAATTTCCTCTACGTTTAAAACATGTATAAAACATATTTGTTACCAATTTAAAATTAAATAATCCACTAAATTTTGTCTAATAGAATATAGAAATAAATTTTCTCTTGGAATTATTAATTATAATATAACAGTAGTACTATATATCTATATATAGTAATAATTACCCAACGACTTTGCATTAACAATTCATTATCATCATTACTATTATTAATACTTTCTTTAATAAAAAAAATTGTATAAATTATAGCTAACAATATTGCGGCAGCCGATATTATAAAGACCATTGTTGTAGATGTTGCCTCGTACACATAACTACTTGACAATGCTCCTAAAATAAGTCCGGAAAATATTGCAACTTCTACTCTTGCCATTCTATATTTAACGATATGAAACAAAAAAAAGAAATAATTTTAATTGATTAATTCACGTACTATATTGAAAAAGAAAAACGATTCCAGGTACACGAAGCTGAAATAAGCAGAAGTACCGAATTACCAGAAGTAAGAAGAATTACCAGTAGTAAGAAGAGAAGTAAGAATTTGTATGGGATCAAAAAAATTCCCCCAAAATAAAAGTTTTTCCATTTTTTAATCTTCAAATCAATAATTTCAAGCCAAATTGTTAGAATCAGAACAAAATATTTGTAATAATATCTCTTAAATTTGTGTATGGAAGTTCGCCTGCGCGGATTCGATGAGTCCAGAAAAAAATTCCCGTTATAAAAACTATTTCAATGTTTTAACCTCCATATTGGAAATACGTAATCTATTACTATTGGTGATAAACAAAACGAAATATTTTTTAGGAATCCATTGAATTTTGTATGGCTTTTTTTATTCGATTTTTACTCGATAAAAACAAGTTGCAATTCTTGTAGAATAAGTGATAAAAAAAAATTTGGGGTACTTTAAAATTTCCAACACTATTCTTAATCAATAAATGAATTTATATATATATAATAACATATACCTACCGTCTAGGTCGATTATCATCATTTGATATATCCGTTATATAACAAAATGATGCCGATATAAATGCACAAATCCCACCAAAACACGATACCGGTATAATAACAATCAAATAAAACCATGGATCAATTGGTGTTGTTATAGAAATAAATGATATCACAGCCGTTGTAATATAAATAATAAAATATCCTATTGAAAAAAATTAAAAAAAATACGTTAAAAAAACAGACTAAATAATAATAAACCGAATGCGATGTCCACTTACCAAATAAAGAAGTTAATATCACAGGTTTTCTACCATATTTATCGGACCATGGACCAATGAATAGACAAACAATTGCTGGTATAACACCCGATATAATATCACGTACCATAAATAATTGCGCTGAAAATGGTTGAACAATTGATTCAATTTCATCGATTTCCATTGATTTATTTTGCATTTCTAATGCTTTACATATCGTTTCATTATAACCAAATTTAACCGTACACGATTGATAAATGATAAGATTATCAAATACAGTGCCTATATTAAAATTTTAATTATATTTCAGGGGTTTATGATTTAATTAATTTTAAAAAACCTAAATACCTGAAAAATTCAATGAAAAAAATACAAATAAAAGAGCCGGTTCAATACCAGAATATCTTGATCTTTTATTAATATTAATATTATTATTGCTATTGTTGATCAAAATCGCATCATCTTCATTAATATTATTATTATTTTGATTATTTGTGGAATGTTCATTGTTTAAATAATCCATATTTTATAATTATTTATTTTTATTATAATATTAAAATCATATTTTTGATTGTTTGGTTCTCTAAATAATAAATAAATAAATAAAAAAAATTATATTGGGATTTATTGGATTTATTAAATCATTTTTCATTACAAAAAAAACAAAATTAAAACACTTTAAATTATTATTTCTACTTTATAATAAATCATTTATTTATTAACATTTTTTTTTTTTTTTTACAAAATTAATTCTAACTTAATTTTAAAATCTCTTCATGACATCATCTGGACATATAAAATTTATTATTTATTCATAAATTGTAACATTGGATCATCTTCACGACGACGTTTTATTAAATAAGCTTCAATTTCATCTTCGGTTGGTTGTTTCACTTCATACATACTATTATACGGTCGTTTACGTTCATCGGTATTCATTAAATTATTTATACGCTGCCGATGAGCATCTTCTGCTTTTAACGCTTCATCCAATGGATTATTATCATCTTCTGCGTTTTTAACTTTTTTACTTTTTTTATTACGTTTTTTATCTTTTTTATGTTGTTTCTTTTTATTTTTCTTTTTGCTTGATGCAGACGCATCATCACCATCATCATCACAACTATTATTATTATTATTGCGGTTGGAATGATGTTTACGTGATTTCTTTTCTTTGGTGTCATCATCACTTGAATTATCATGATCATCATCATTAGATGAACCTGCACTATTTTGTGATGGTTTCTGTTGTTCTTGTTCTTCATCTGCATCATCAACATCATATTCATCGTTATCAAATGGTCTACTACTATTTTGTTGTCCCATCATTCGATCATCACCGGTATGAGGAATATCACTTTTATTATTATTATTATTATTATGACTGTCATCTTTTAATTTATTACCAATACAATATGAATTTTTGATAAATGAATGACAACAAAGGTAACCCCAACGTCCGCTATTCCAAAATGAACCCCAAACGGATATATGATTATTTATGTATACATCTTCTTCGTATCGACTACGATTTGCATGTTTCTCCTGTCCTTTAATCACTTTACCGCTACGCGAATATTCAACATATATTTCGGATTGTGCCATTAATAATGATTTTGGTGGTACTTGTAAATGTTCAACGCCACCATATTTATCTAATATTGTATCTTTGGTGGCCGATTTAAATTGTTCTTTTTTCTTATCGTATTCATGCTGTAACAATTCTAATTTTGTTGGTTCGGCCAATAGATGGACGTCAACACCTTTACCGTATGCTTCCCATGCAAATATCTGTGCAACTGAATGTTTTTCTGTGTCACCGGTAAACCGGACAAAATTTTCACCAGAAAAATCCGATTCACCCGGTTTAACATTTGGATTGGGATTGTCACGCATCGAACGTGTTTTCGGATCGTAATACGCTGAATTCGGATCTAAATTACGTAAATATTTTGCTGTATCTTCACGAATACGTAAATTACGTACGGTTATCCGTTGTTTTGAATCGACTTTCGTACCGGGCATATCCACTTCATCAACATATTTATCTTCATCCTCCAGTTCATCATCCGAAAACTCTGCATTTGTATTGTCTTTTAATTTTTCGGCTTTAATTTTTTGCTTAGCATCTTCCACCTTTTTGTATTCTTCAATGATTTCTTTGTGTGAAACTGGATCATAACCACTCCAACGATCACGTTTACCATCATAATCGGATACCAATTTTGGTTGAACAAATTCATCGTAGGCAATTAGGGCACCCGAATATTTTGCACCCGTTTTACGTGGTCGTTCCATACAATCGACTTTTTTATGTGTCATTGCACCACAATTATCACATGCACCCTTACGATAGCGTGTAACGACTTTTGATTTGTCAACGCCACGACGATACCATTCATCAATTTGTGAATATTCTTGAAGTTTTTCATCTTGTGGCCGTTGATGCTTTAACGTTGGTCCACTTGAACCATAATACCATGGTACATTCGATATATATTGTGGTATATGTGGATTTATATCTTTACCTTCTTCGTCGACGGCCGCCGGTGCTGTACCAGCTTTACGTGCTTCTTCCAATTCTTTGGCACGACGCCAATCTTCACGTGATTTTTTCTTTGGTTCTTCCTCTTGAATAATCGTCGTATTTGATGCATCGTTTGATGATGTTGTTGTTGCATTTGCATGTACATCACGTAATAATATTGATACGGGTGTTCGTGGTACCGATGACGTCATTATAATTCACTTTTTTTTTACTTTTTTTTCTTTTTATTTGATTATATTATTTATTTTGGGCTTTATATTATTTTCATTTAATTTATAATAAATTAAATTAATTAAAATTTAAATACTTTGAATAAAAAAATTTAAAAACAGACGCTATTATAAATTTATTTATGTCTCTTATGAAAACGTTTGTTTTATTAATGCAATAATGCAATGAAAAATTGAATAACGCTGAACAAAAAACAATATAAATGCGGTGTTTCGCGCCCACTCACATGACACCACTCAAAATAAAGTTCGCCGTCGTGGTTTGTGGTTATTCGATTTTTATCACAATTTCACCAAGATGGCGTTCAAATCAATTAAAAAATTTCAAATTTATATTTTTTTTTTTGATAAAATTATTTAAAAATCAACAGACAGGAGGAGGATGTTTTAAAATAAAACAAAACAAATTATAAATAAATTTAATTATTTTTTTTTAAATAAAAACGATATATGAAATAGATTTTATATATAATTATTATAAATACCTTTTTAATTTTTTTTTTATTTTATTATATATATTATATTTAAATATATATTTACACTTTTAAAATATATTTTATATAAAACACTTTGAAATAATATATATAATTTATATTTAATATATAATTATAAACCGTGTATGAGAAAGTGCGAATTAAATAAAATATTTTTAATTGTGTGTGTTGTTTTTTTAAAATATAATTATTTGTATCACCAAATACAAAATATTGTTTTTTTTTAAGTACAAAACAAAAATATATATATACACTATTCACTTTGCTATAGTTATTTATTATAATAATATTAATATAATGTTTTCTGTGCCTATTAAATAATCGCAAAAAAAGACAAAAACAAATTATCAAGATATATATTTTCTTTGTATAGTTTATTATAATATATTTTTACAGCAATAACAACACAAAAATAAAGATAACAAAAAAAATTGTTTTTTTTTGGCCAAAAATTATAATATCATGCATGAGTATTAAAAAAAAAAAATATAATTTGAAATTTAATATTTAATTATAATTATATATGATATATGAAAAAGAAACAATAAACAAAAAAATATAGCACAAATTTGAATATTATTTGAAGTGATTTTTAGATATAAATATTTTAATTAATTAAACGCACTTATTTATTTATTACGCACTTATATACTTTATTTATTAAAATATATATTAATATAATATTTTATATATTCTTTTTTCATATATACAAATTAGAATTAAATAAATAAATATTAAATTTTATATTATTAAATTATTATTATTAATTTTTTTATACACGCACTTGAAACGTTTTATATATATAATAATAATCTTTTGTTATTAGATTTATATATTGAATATAACATAAAAAAAAAAGTAATATATCGACACAATTAAAATTTGTGAGTGTATAAAAAAAAAAAAAACAAATTTTGAAGTGCATAAAACAAAATATAAAATTAAGAAACTTGTTTGAAAAATTGGCATTGGCCAGTCGCGCAATATATAATATTTCGTTCGTGAAAGCTAATACTTATATTTTATTATTGTTGTTGTTGTTAACAAAATTTTAACTTATTATATTTGTTTGATTTTTTCTCATTATATTGTTGTGATGACTTCATATTATTTTGTTTTTATATATATTTAGAAAAATACTACTTTTAAGCCAAAGATTTATGCGTACATACAGAAAAGAACTCTATATATATATCTATATAAAATCTCTGATATAACTTTTATATTATTACCTTATTATATTTTATATAATTCACTTTTCTATATATTATTATACATTAAATATATTATAAATGTTTTTCTAATGCGGATTGATAACACAATAAAAATATTATATTTTATATATATATAATTTTTACTATTGAATTATTTTACTATGTATTCTTATTATATCAATGCTGAGAAGAAAAAAAACAACAACAACAATAACAATAAATAAACAAATATTACATCAAATATATATAGTATTTTTATTTGAATTGAGTTCAATTCATTCATATATATACATATATATATATATATAAGTAAAATACTTTATAGTACGCGCGAATATGAACCCACAAAAACAAATATATCAGCTGATTTATAACTATAAAAACACTAATGGACATATATTAAATTACATCACATATTATAATTTATGTTACAAAATATATTAAACGAGATTTAAAATACAAATTCGGACACGCCACTTAAATTTACAGAATTTTATTCCAAATTGTAATACAATATAAGTATTTCAAAACAATACGATATGCGATAGATATATAATACGAGATCTCGTGGATATCCGATCTCAAAAAGATCAATTTTGAAAACTTATTCTGCGGATGTTTGGTTTTTTTTTAATATGCCCGCGGTGTTGTTCTGTTCGTATATAAAATTTTAAATTACACCATGTATCGATTCATATTTATAAACAAAAGACATTATAGTAACAGAATAATTATAAAATATGTGTATTTGTAAAACATCAATAATAAAAATATATTATCAATAATCTAATACTGCGATAGATAGACGCACTTTATCAATATATATATATGTTATAGTTTAAATAGATTTATATATTGTGATGTTTATCTATCCAAATACATCATATATATATTATCTATATATATATACAAATTATATAAACTGTTTGGATATGATTAATTGGATTAGTGATAATGAAAGATCATCAACATTTCAAAAAAAAAAAAAATCATCTATAGAATGGATAAGATGCGAATTATATGAGAGGACAGAGAGAGCAGGAAATCACATTTAGAAGAAATTATATCTAACCGCGATCATGTACAAATACTATATAGAGGAATTTTTTTAACAAAATCAATGATTATCATATTGGTCGATCAATTCAATGTACTAAAACATTTGGATATTTTATCGGGCAGTGTATAACTTTTGATGATGATGAATGACGTTAAAGGTAATTATTATATATATTGCTTTTATTAACAATTTTACATTTTAATCTATAAATAATTTATTAATAATCGATGCCATTTTGTTCAGATTGGACCCTCGCCCTGTATAATGTTCATGTCACTTCTTTAAGAAATTCTAAAAAAAAAATTTCTTCTATATAGAAAATTCTGTAGTAATTTCACTTCTACATGGGAAATTCTTTATCAATTTAGATTTATTGCAAATTCTAGAACCATTTTCTTCTATATAGAAAATTCTGTAGTAATTTCACTTCTATATATGGGAAATTCTGTATCAATTTTGATCTATTAGAAATTCTAGAAGCATTTTATTTTATAGAAAATTCTGTAGTAATTTCAATTCTATATGGGAAATTCTATCATAATTGTGATTTATTGGAAATTCTAGAACCATTTTCTGTTATAGAAAATTCTGTAGTAATTTCACTTCTACTCAAAATTCTGTATCAATTTTGATATATAGGGAATTCTAGAAGCATTTTATTTTATAGAAAATTCTGTAGTAATTTCAATTCTAATGCGAAATTCTTTAACAATTTTGATCTTGAGAAAGGAAATTCTAGAAGTATTTTCTTCTATATAGAAAATTCTATAGTAATTTCACTTCTATATATGGGAAGTTCTGTAATTATATCACTTCAATATATAGGGAATTTTCGGTATATCAATCTCAATTCTATTGAAAATTCAATTCTATATAGGAACTTCGCTATGTATATTAATTTTCATCTATATAGGGATCAATTCTAGAAAAAATTTTCTTCTACAGGATCAAGTGTCTGTATAAAATTTCATTTAAATGGAATTCTATAGAAACAACATTTCCTTCTATATAGAAAATACTTTATAGTAATTTCACTTCGGTGGGAACTTCGTTATGTATATATATTAATTTTCATCGATAGGAAGTTCTACAAAAAGTAGTCTAAATAAAATTCGCTGTATATTATAATTTCAATTCTAAAGGAAATTTTGTATTATAATTTCATTCACTATATACTTTAGGAAATTCACTGCATTAATTTCACTTATATATCGAAGAAATTTTGTTCATCAATTTCAATTCTATAGCAAAATATTCTGTACGAATTTCCCTATATCTATATGGGAAATTTTGTTATTATTTCACTTCGTTTTATATAGGAAATTCTGTTTCAATATTCATATCTATATAGGGCATTCTACTAAAAAAATTTTCATCTATAGCCAATTCTGTTTTAATTTTCATCTATAGCCAACAAATTCTAGAAACATTTATCCATCCGTTGGAAATTCTGTATTATATATAATTACACTTCTATATAAGAAATTCGCTGTATTAATTTCACTTCTATCTATTGGGAGGTCTGTAACCAATTTTCTTTAGGAAATTCTGTATTAATTTTCATCTATATATTGGCAATTCTAGAAACATTTACTTCTATATCTAGGAACCGCTTCTAGGAACATTTTCTTCTGCGTATATGGGAAATTCTCAATTAATTTCACTTCTATATAATAAATTCTGTATAAATTTACATCCATATAGGAAATTCTAGCAAAATATTTACATATAGGAAATTCTGTATTAATTTTCCTCAATATAAAGGGTATGATTTTTTACCTATTATCTTTTTGGCATCACTGGTTTTTAAACAGCTGACGCATGTTTCGTGTTTTGTTTCACTGTTAAACATCTTCAGTTTGGTCTATAATTTAACCATGAATCGTCTTACATAAACGAACAATTATTGAATTTTATTATCAAAATGCGTGCTCTGAAGACGCACTGAAGCGGCTATATTCGAGCTATTGTGACTAAATTTCGCACCAAATTTACATTGTTGGACCTTAATAAACCACCAATAACACGCTTACGTGTAGAGTGTGAACTGAAGAAAATATCGCAGCTGTATCGGCCAGAGTGTGTTAATGATGATCATTAATTATCGATTAGTCGCCGTTCGCAGCAATTTTCCCCTGTGTTACTCAACAACGTGGTAAATTTTGCGGAAGGATTTAGATGGGATGCCTTTCAAAATACAGCTGGTGTAAGAATTGAAGCCGAACGTACCTACCGTAACGTAAAATTTTTGGTGAATGGGCTCTTGGTGAAAGTTGTGGCCAAAGATCCGAACTTTTTTACCGAAAAACTGTGTTCAGTGACGAAGCTCATTTTTGGCTCAATGGCCAAAAACGTAAATAAGCAGAATTGTCCATTTTGGAGTGAATATCAGCCATATAGAAGCATTGCAACAGCATTACCAATGCATCCAGAAAAAGTCATAGTTTGGTGCGGTTTATGCGGGCTGGTGGCATCATTGGAGATTGGACCGTACACTTCTTCAAAGATGACCCGAATCGTAACGTAACGTAACTGTGAATGGTGAGCGCTATGGTGAGATGATATCCAACAATATTTTTTGCCCAAAATGCAAGAGCTTGACTTGCATGACATGTGGTTTGAACAACACGCTGCTACATGCCACACAGCACGCGCAACAATAGACTTATTGAGAGGCGAATTCGGTGAACATTTTATTTCACGTTCGGTCAATTGATCAATTGGCCGCCTATAGATCGTGCGATTTCAATGGTCAATTGGTCGCCTATATATAGTCTATACAGACAAGCCCGCTTCAATTGACGCATTGCGGAAGACAACATTAAAGCATTTATTCGTGAGATTTATTCGGCCGAAATGTTGGAAATAAGAGTATGCCAAAATTGGACTATAAGCGGATATGGAACATTTGAGGCGCAATCATAAGGTCAACATTTCCATATGAAATAATATCTTCAAACATTAAAAATTATATGAACCGTACTATATCGATTCAAATAAAGATTTTATGCATTTTTCTGAATTTTATGTGTTTTATTTTTTTTTTTTGAAAAACTTTCCTATCACAGCTTTTAAAAAATCACCCTTTATATATATAACTATAGTATAAATTCGATATTAAAATTTCTTTTCTACACGGGAAACTCGCGCTCGGTATTAATTTATTTCACCTCTTTAGAAAATATTCTGTATTATAAATTTCTTTTATCTATAGCAAAATTCTGTATAATATAATTTCACTTCTATATATATAGGAAATTCTTTACAAAATTTCTACATTTTTCCACTTTACCGCATATATATAATATATCGGAGCCCTATATATAAATACGCGTGAACATGACCGTGTATTTATTTATTAGTTTTTGTATGCCAATTTATAACCTACTACTACGACTACTACACGTTGTTTAGGGTCACCGTATTATAAATTTTGTTATAATATAATGCAGTCTGGAGAAAGTACTTAATTTTTAAGTTGATTATAGACTATCAATTTTATATTTTAAATTTGTATATATACATATTTTATAAAGTATATTGTTGATTTTATATGAATGACAAATATTAGGTTGTCTAAAAAGTATTGTTAATTTTTTTTACAAAATTCAAACGATTTTTTTATATATTTCAAATGAACTTTATTAAACCAAATATGCGCCGTTTTGATCGATGACCCTTTGCCATTTTTCTGGTAAAGACATTATCCAATAACTGTAGAACTTCTGTGTTTTCTGTACAAAAAACTAATCCAAGTGCATTTTGCAGTCCTCTGCGGAATTTAATTTTAAACCATTAATGGAGTTCTGCAGAGACCGGAACAAATGATAATCTGAAGGTGCAAGGTCCGGGCTATATGGTGGATGCATTAAAACTTCCCAGCCAAACTCTCTCAGTTTCTGTCGAGTCATCAAAGATGTGTGTGGTCTGGCGTTGTCATGATGGAACACAACACCCTTTCGATTGATCATTTCTGGACGTTTTTTTTTAATTTCGTGCTTCAATCTTGTTAATTGTTAACAATAGAGATCGGAATCAATGGTTTGACCGGGTGCTAGTAATTCATAATGAACGATTCCTTTCCAATCCCACCAAACAGACAGCATTACTTTTCTTGGTGTTAATCCAGGTTTTGCTACTGTTTTAGGAGCTTCACCCTTCTTGGACCACGATCTTTTTCGTACATTATTATCGTATGTGATCCAATTTTCATCACCTATAATCATTCGCTTTAAAAATGACTCGATTTCGTTCCTTTTAAACAGCGTTTCGCAAATGGAAATTCGGTTCATTAAATTGTTTTGTGTCAATTCATGTGGTACCCAAACATCGAGCTTTTTCTTGTATCCAGCCTTTGTCAAATGGTTTAAAACTGTTTGGTGATGGATGTTTAGTTCTTTAGCGATATCATGACTGCTTACGTGTTGATTTTCTTCAATTTTTGATATGATTTCATCGACTTTTTCAGTGATGGTCGACCAAAACGAGGTGCATCTTTGACATCAAAATCACCGGAACGAAATCGAGCAAACCAAAATAGGCTGTTAATTTTGATAAAGTTCCTTCACCGTAAACTGCACAAATTTGTTCATGTGCCTGCGTTGCATTTTCACCTTTTTCATAACAAAATTGTAAAATGTATCGAATTTGTTCACTAATTTCGCTCATCTTTAATGCACTACAACTTTTAAATGACTAAACAAATTTATTTTTTTTTTTTTTTTTATCTACGAAATGTCATCTTTCGAACGTATTTTAGTGTTACCTGATCAGATTAGTACTACTTGAAATATTCAATTATAATGACATCTATTTATAAAAATTAACAATACTTTTTCGACAACCTAATATATAACGAGAAATTATTTATTTATATATAAATAAATAAATTGTTTGTAAATAAAAAAAAATAATCTAATAATAATTGATTAAATAAAAAAAAAATAGATAAAAAATGGTTTTTTTTTTTTTAAAAAGAAAATTGTTTTATCATCATACTTATTTATATATGCGATATGATTTATCTATCTATATTTTTCCATTTAAACACCTATACAATTTATAATCTAATCACCTAGCTCGTTATTCCTCATATCGCTATTTATTATTATACGCAATATATAATTAAATTATTTATATCAAATAAATGTACATATGTAAAAATATAATATAATATAGACATGAAAATATTTAGTTGTCGTTTTTAATTTAATATATAATTAATAAATTAATATAAATTAAATTTAAAATTATTCGTTTGCGCTCGTTTAATTCATCAATCGCAATTCATAATCAAAATATTTGTAAAACGAAATTAAAAACGGGAAAATTTAATTAAAAAAAAAAAAATGGGTGGAAATAATAGTAATATTTTATCACAAGAACAATTAGAAGAATATGTTGAATTAACATATTTAACAAAATCAGAAATATTATAGTGAGAATAGTTTTTTTTTGTTTCGTTCAATAGTTATAATCGCAATATTTTATAATAATCATGTCTCTTTTTTTTTATAGTATTTTAAAAAAATTTATAAAATTACATCCGGATAAACCAATTGAAATGGATTTACATTATCGATTTCATGTTGGTGATGTTATTGAATCATTTCCAGCATTAAAGGTATCTATATTATAGTGTCCGATATTATAATGGTCAAATTTTTTTTTTTTTTAAATTGAATCATTTTGAATTAAATTCCATTTGAACTAATTGAATTCAAAAGTTTAATTTACTTCTGTCTGCACAGCAATTATTTAACTAAAACCATCATTTTATGAAATAAAATTTGAAGAATTTAAAAAATTGTAGTTTAAAGTCCTTTTTCGGCATCTCAAAGTCGAGCATATATACGAATAAAATAGCAGGTGTCCGATATAATATAGTGGTTAGAGTAGTATATATTTTTGTTATCAATTAAACAATAATTAAATAAAAATGACTCAAACCCTCGCTATGACAATTGATTTTTTTTTCAGATATATAACTTATAAATACTCGCGCTTATTAATTAATTAATATTTATTTATTTATTTATTTACAGTATAATCCATTTCGTTATCGATTATTTCGTGTATTTTCATCATTACAAGATGAACATTTTTCATTTGAAGATTTTCTTGATTTATGTTCGGCAATGTCACAAAATTGTCCGTTAAATGTAAAAGCAAGTTGGGCATTTAAAGTATTTGGTAAATTAAAAAAAAATTTTGATTATTATTAATTGATTAAAAAGCATTTAATTATTACAAAAACAAATTGTAATTTATAGACTTCAATGAAGATGATCAAATAACAAAAGAAGATCTTTTTATGATGATGGATCAATTGACGCCAAGAGATCAAACATTTACATTTGCTGAAAAAAATCATATTTGTGATATAGTAAGACATATAATGTTTTTTTTTTTGTTTAAAATATCGCAAAACAATTAAAATTTTCTAATATGTTAATTGATTTTTAATTTTCTATATATATATATATATAGTTATTACATGAAATGGATCTTCAACATACCGGTGGCATGAATCAATTAGAATTTTTACATTCAATAACAAAAATGCCAGAATTTGCAGCAACATTTTCATTTCGTTTATAAAAGATTTTAAAAAAATTGTTCTTTTTCTTTAAATTAACGGTAAATGGAATTTGAATATAATACAAAATAATACAAATCAATACCAAAATTAAATGAAAAAATTAAAAATTATCAAATTTTTTTATTAATTTTTTTTAAATTCTTAAAATTTAACCGAAACTAATTTAAAAAAATTATTAATAAATAAAACTTTTAAAAATTAAAAATGAAATCGTTAACATATTTTTTTTAATTTTAATTAATATACGAAAATGTTTTTTTCTTTTTTTTGTTGTTTTTTTTTATTATTATAAATTAAAATTAATTTAAAAAAAAAAAATTCTATATTTTTTATATATAATTAAAAATATTTATAATTATATGTTTTTTTAAAATTCAATAAATTATTAAAATATATATTTTTTTTTATAAGAATAAGAGCAGTTCTTTTATTTTTTTTTTCTTTTTTTTTCAATTCAATGTTAATAGAAAAAAAATCCAATCCCCCTCGGGCCCCACTGAATAAAATTAATGAATAAATACATATTTAAGAGAAATTTTAATTTTAAGATTAATAAAATAAATTCAAAAAAAAAAAAAAATTACCTATTCTATATTTAATAATAATAATAATAGTAATAACACAATAATAATAATAAAAAAAACACACACAAATTAATGAATGAATAATAAAATTTAATAATTACCTTAAAATTATTAAAAAAAAAAATTCATTTCATAATCAAAAAGACAAAAAATAAAAAAAACAAATCGCACGTCCCCAAAACCATACACATTTAAATTTAAATATCAAAAGTTATTTGACGTTTTGCTTTAAGTATATTTGCATAATTACTATTTTCAATAAATATACGATTTGTTTTAGTATTTGAATTTGTTATTTTAGTTGTTGATGTTTTTTTGGTCGTTGATGTTAATGTTGGTGGTGGTGGCCGTAATTTATCACCATTATAAGGACTTATATTTTTTTGATCCTTTCCCGAGAATCCCAATATTAATTTTTGTGTTGATTTTTGTCGTTGTTCTGTATCGACATTTTCACGTAAAATATTATTATTATTATTATTTTGATTATTTTTTGTCATACTATTTTCTACATCTTTATTAATTGCACAAACTTCAGCAATAGCAGCCGCAGTAACAGTACCAATATTCAAATCATCAATATTATTTTCAATATTATTTATGATTATATTCTGTGAAAGATTTTCATCAATTGATTGTTGGTTTGTAGTATTCAATGAATCCAATTGATTTTCCAATGGATATAAATATAAATTCGATCGATGAGGTACATTTTTATGAATTTCATATTCTTCATGGGTTACATAACCAGTTAATTTACGTAAATTTTTACTTGAATTACGTAATTTTTCCAATGCATAAATTTCATCAACTGTTTTATCTTGTATCACCCAAAATACAACGCGATTAGCAATTCTATAAATTAAAAAAACTTTTTGTTAATAAAAAAAAAAATTGCATTGGGGTGTATAAGAATTTTACCTTAATAATGTTTCACTTGTACTACCCACACTATTTGGTGATATTTCTAAAAATAATTTATTTACTATTTTTGTAAGTATCAATGCGTATTTCTTAAATAGAATATGTTTCGAATTAATATGTTTTGTTTGTAGTGATTTTGAAACGGCCCATAAGAGTTTCTGTACGAAAAAAAAAAAAAAAACAAAATAAATAAGAATTTGATTCAGTAAAGTTGACCAAAACAAACAAAAATATATAAATAAATTAATATTACCTGTCTAAAATGTGTAGATATTTTATTAACAGATGAATTGGATGTATTATTAAATGTACCCTCAGAATTAAAACGATATAATTTTTGTTGTAACAAAGAGTATTCATTCGCTGATTTAAAACGATCTAAACAAAAACTTTTACTACGTGAAAAGGAATCCGTGATGGTAGTCGTTCCCGATCGATATGAATTTTCTGTATCATTTATCGTCGTCGTCGTCGTCGTCATATTTTCAAAATCAAAATCATCACGTTTACGTTTTAAATTTGGCATTTGAAATAAACAATCTTGATTATATATTGATTTATCTTGTAAACAACTTGTTGAATTAAATCTAGTTAAAACAATATTATTATTATTATGATTATTATTAAATTGTTTATCATTTTGTTGTTGTTGATTATGATTTTGGTTTGATTGTTCGCTGAATGAACTATTTAAACGATCTTTTTTCGGTGAAAATAATAGTACACGTTTTGATCGTTCTGCACGTTGTAAAATTTCAGGTTTTATTTGAATAGTGGTCGTTGTTGTGGCTGTGGCTGCAGCTGTGGATACACAACGTTTTGAATCATTCGATGGACTTTGAAATAATGCACGTTTTGATGTTTCTCTTGTTGGTGGTGGTCCATTTGTCAAACTATTAATATTATTAATTTTATAATTACGATCAATTAATAATTTTCGTTTGTCCATTGATGTGGGTGTTGTTTTCTTTTTAGCCGACGACGAAGCATGCCGTCGTTTTGGTGTACGAATTTTGAATCGTTTATCATTTTTCCTGTTTTAATATTTTACATTTTATAAACTATTCAATTAATTAATTCATAATTAATAATTGTAATAGACTTACTTTGTGTCTATCAGTAATTGACGTGAACCTAATTTTGATGAATTTACTGTTGAATTTGAACATGATTGTAAATTTGCCGATGAAAATATTGATTGCCGCTTGGCCAAATGACTTAAACGATTGCCCGGTGATTTTGTAAGATGTCTGAAACAAAAAAATTTTAATTATTTCAAATTAAAGGCTATAAATAAAATAGCAAAAATTTACTTCAATAACATTTGAGTTTTTTTCTTTGATGGTGTATTATTTGTATTATAACTAAACGATGAACTTGTTTCATTGCCTACAAATCTTTTAATTATTTTCAAAACTGAATTTTCAATATGTTCTGAATATACAGAACGATTATAATTAATTCCAAATGTTGTCTTATACAGTGCTTTTGACCATGTCATGTCCATATCGATGGGTTCTGTTGCTGCTGCTGCTGCTGGCGGTAAATTCACTTCAGTTTGATGATCTTTATCTTGTTTCGGTTGTTGTTGTTGTTGTTGTTGTTCCACATTATTAAAAAATGTATATTTTTCAAAATTATTTCTGTACGCATCCAACATATCCGTAATATTATTTTGTATAGGTCTTAAATTCGGTAAAGATGAAGATCCGTCTAATGTTTTTTCAATATTTTGAAATGTTTGTTGGTCCCGTGCAATTGCTAATGTTTGTTCAATATTCGTATTCTTTATTGCTCGATTATTATCTTCAATGGTTGGGTTTATTGAAATGTTTACTTGATGGTCGTCGTGGATAATTGATGATGGTGATTTCAATGGAGTTTTATTATCATCCGCTTCACAGTCGGAGAATAACAATGGTGATTGTTCACATTTTGCAACAGTTGCCATTTGAAAATTCACCCCAAACACGCGCGCGAATTTACTATATTTTCTACACCTTTTATTTGAGTTTTTATTTCGTCATCAATTAAAAA
This sequence comes from Dilophus febrilis, assembly GCA_958336335.1. Classification (NCBI taxonomy): domain Eukaryota; kingdom Metazoa; phylum Arthropoda; class Insecta; order Diptera; family Bibionidae; genus Dilophus; species Dilophus febrilis. Next base: position 31,862,489 of record OY284469.1, on the reverse strand, counting down.
TTCGATCAATTACAATAATTGAAAATTTAATTATTCAGACTTCAGAAAAACGAAAAACGAAAAAAGATAATGTTATCAGAAAAAACGCCGTATTTGGAATGATTAAAAAAAAAAAAAATTAACCACAAAAAATAAAATAATTTGCAGAATAATGCATTTAAAATTGGTCAAATTAAACAGAATTTCAATAATATATAATAATTGCTTAATTATATCACATATTGTTTATAATTTAAATTAAAAATTTTTTATTATTATGTTATTATTTTGTTAGGAAAAACAATAAATTTAATTGGAGGGAATGCGCTTAAAAATGCAATGATCGATAGATAAACAGAAAAAAAAAAAATTCTAATTTACCTTTATGAACTCATATCACACATCATAATAATATATTCATAATAAAATTTAATTCAATTTTCTGTTTAAAATCACATATAATTTAATTAATAAAATAATAATATATTATTGCAATAATTAAATTGCACAGTCTGCATTAATTATAAATTACAAAACTAAAACTAATTATGCTAATTATAATAAAAAAAAAATAAAAAGAAATATTTTTTTTTTTGGTGACGTCGATTTTCATAATAAATTTAAATATGAACTTTATTTTTTTTTTTTTTATTTATTGACTTTTTGGCCAATTTGATGGTCTTAACACTATCTATCGGAACTTATTTGAACCGCAACCAACAAAGCCGCAAAATATAGAAAAAAGACGACCATATTGAAAAAAAACTAAAAATGGAAGCTTTTTGTGCTGTCAAAAAATTAAAAAGCGAAAAGAAAAGAAAATGGTCGAAAATAGCCGATACCAAAGTAAAACAAATTAACACAAAAAAAGAAACACCTACTAGTACAATCATTTATCATTTTGATCATTTTGTTAATGAAAATTCAAAGATGAACTGATAAATGAAGGAATTGCAAAAATTGTTAATTATTTTGTGTGTTTTTTGGTAACCGGGTTCTTAAAAAACGCTAATTATAATTTTTATACCTTTACAAATTACAATTACAAACAAAAATTTAGGATTTCTATTAATGGAGTAGAAAATAGTTTTAATCTTCGAAAATAATTGCTAAAGATAAGGTAATTCAACCTTCATTCAACACGCACGCCATTTCTTCAATGTCAAATTGAACTGCAACGGCTTGTGTGTGTTTTTTTTTGTACCAAATTACAAAAATAAATACAAATCAAAATAGTAAACAACAGGATTAGCAAAATTGAATTTTTTGATTTGGTTCGGAAAGGAAAATAAGGAAATTTTCACAAAAGCATGCCATTCTCACAGGATGCATCTGCTAATCAGATACAGGTAAAAAAAATACCAAATTATCCGTTGTCCGTTCCCTATATACTATATTTTGTTATATCTAAAAAAAACCTAAACACACCACAATTCAAGCGCGAATTTAATAATAATTACTTTCTTTTTTAATAATTTACTACCAACCAATATATTTATATATATATATATATATATATATAGGAACGTTTAAAATCATTACAAGGTTTAATCCATGAAATTGATAATGATCGCCGGAGAAATGAACCAAATATAAAAAATGTAACGGAAATGTTGGAAAAATTACATCGTGGTGATCGTACATCAGCCCATCAAAATAAATTAAGACATTCGTTAAAATTACGATTAGATGAAACAAAACATGAAGAGGATCTCATTCGGGATGCACTTAATAAAATCCAAGAAATTCGTGTAATAAGAAATGGTAGACGTATGCAAGTAAGTTAACATTTTTTTTTTTTTTTCAATTATAAAAATTACGTTTCCTGATTTTTGGCTACTTTATTAATTTTTTTATTTCTGTATACATAGCAACGTAATGCAGGCAATAAGGAAACAATAAGACGAACAGCACTTATGAAATATTTACAAATATCAGCACAAACATTACCGTTGTATATTAGTAGACCGGGTGATGCAAAAGTACCACCATTATGTGGTTCGATTCCCGCTGAAAGTTCATATATTGCAAAAGCCGGTGATATGGTGGCTGCATTTAGTAAAAGTTCAAGTGGTGAATATAATTGGATATTGGCCGAAGTGGTTAGTTTCAGTGCATCACAAAATAAATATGAAGTTGATGACATCGATGAAGAACAAAAAGATCGTCATGTATTACCAAAACGATGTGTTGTACCGTTACCGCTAATGAAAGCCAATCCCGAAACGGATCACATTGCTTTATTTTCGAAAAATGCATTAGGTAAGAAGGGATGTAAAAATTTAATTAACTGTTTGAAAATTAATTAATTGAATTTTTAGTTATGGCATTATATCCTCAAACAACGTGTTTCTATAAGGCGGTAATCAATTCATTACCATGTGCATCAACGGATGAATATAAAGTATTTTTTGAAGATGCTTCGTATAGTGAAGGATTTTCACCGGAAATGGGTGTTCAACAAAAATATGTATTTTCCTATAAGTTATCAAAGAAAACATTTTGAAATTGTCATAGTTAATAATAGTTAATAAATAATTAATAATTTTAAAAAGTTGTTGTGCTTGGATCGTTTGACATTTTTTTGTGTGTGTTTGTGTGAGATGATGAAGAAAACAATTGGGGGCGGGTTTTAGTTAGCGAATTAACGCCGCCGGCGTTATCCAATTTCCGTGTTGTTTTATAAAGAAGACTGGGAATTTAATTTTCTAGAAAAAGGAATCGGCGCTTGATCATAATTAAATTTAGATTAAACCAGTTTTTTTTTTTTTTACATCTTATTTTATTTATTATATTTTATTTTTATTTTATTTTTTCTAATATTAAAAAAAATCCATATTTTTTTTTATTATTTTATTTTGTTGCTCTTTTTATTGTGTCCTTTTTTCGGCTTTTTTTTTTTTTTTTGTGGGGTGTTTTAAAATATTTCTTATTTTTTTTTTTGTGCCCAGGATTTTTTTTTTTTGTATATATTTTTATTATATATAATAAATACTTTTTTTTTTTCATAATTTCAATTCTTTTTGTATTATTTTCCATAGTATTTTTATTAATATTTTTTATTCTTTTTTTTCCATATTTTTTTTTTTAGTTGTTTCAGAAAATCTTTTCTTTTCTATTTTTTTTTTTATCTTTTTTGTTTTTCGCCTGGGCTATTTTTATTTTTATTTTTTTTATTGTAATATTTTGTTTGTTTTAAATCGTAGTATAATTCAAAAAACATTATTATAATTATTGTTTTATATGTGATAATAAACTGCATTTATTGTTTTTTTTTTTTGAAATATTTTTTTTTTATATGTCCATTTGATGGTTTTTTTTTAATTTTTTTGTGTATTTTATTTTATCTTTTTTCTTTTTGGTTAATAATATTTTTTTTATGTTTAAATAATTCATATTTAATATTTTTTTTATTGTTTTTTTTTACGGATGTAGTTTAAATAATGTTTTTTGAAAAATAATATATTTTATATTATTTTTTAATTATAAAATAATTTGTTTTTTTTTTTTTTTTTTTTTTTTTTTTTATATCCTGAAATAGAATGTTTTACGTTAAAATAACAGAAATTTAAATGAAATATTAGTAGTAAGTAAAAAAAAAAAAAAAATAAATAAAAATTTGCATGCAAAATAACATTACGAATATATAACCATCGTTAAAAAATAGCAATTTTAAACGAATATTAGTGTGAAATGTGTGAAATTGCATATTTAAAAATGTGAAAGAATGTTTATTTAATTCGTATAATAGGATCCCCAAACTAACGTGATTACATTTAGTTTAAGTCAAATGAAAAACAAATTAAATTATAAGATGGTTTTTAGTCAAACAAACATGTGTAAAGCCGTATAACGATGCAAATTAATCAATTCACGGGCATCAAAATAAAACCATGCAATTCTATTTCGTAAAAAAATTAAATAGCACAAAGCAAAAACAATGTGAGTGTAATTATGAAAGTAAAAAAGCACTGAAAAAATAAAACAATTCCAAGTGAATGATATATATTTAAAATTAAATATAATATCAGGAGATATGAACATTGCCTCTCCATTTTATCCATGCAAAATTTTTAAACAGGTAGCCAGGTTTAATATATATATTTAAAATTCTTACCTGAATGTAAAAATAAAATTTAAAAAAAAATGTCCTACAGCTAAATTGTGTGTTTGTGTGCACGTGTCTTTTGTTAATAAGGTGCAAAATAATTGGCACGCCCGCGATAACCTCTTCTGAAACCAAATGAAGAAATTTTGAGCAAATTTTGTAAAAAGAAAATCATTTTTTTTTTTTTTTTTAGAATATGGTGACTGCTCTTCCAATCACTTACAATGCACGTCTTGCACTACGAAACGTTCCATGACAACAGCTTGCGCCACGAGCAGGTCGTGCAGCTCTACCACGAAATCCTCTTGGAAATCGATTTGTTGATGATATACCTGGACGATTTGTCCGTTTTGACATTACCTAGTAATAAAAATATTAAAATTATTACAAAACACAGAAAAAAAAAAAAAAGATAATAAATCAAATCATAAAATGATGGATAATTACTTTTATTTGACGACCTCTAAATAATGTTTCATTCATGGCCAGTGCCGTATCCACAAAATCTTTTAAACCGAATTCAATGTATGCAAATCCTTTTGGATGACCATCGGCTTTATTACATAAAATCGTTACACGATTTATTGAACCACAACCATGAAAATGTGCTTCAAGTTCTTCTGCCGTAGCTCCATAATCAACATTACCCACATATATGGAACGATCATCTATTTCTTTTTTCTCTTCAATGGATAATGGTATTGATGCAATACCGGTCGGTGAACCCAATGTCATTTGTTTATTTACTTCTGATTGCATTTGTTTTAATTTTTCTGCTTCTTCTTCCATTTCTTTAACACGTGCTTTTATTGCTTCTAGTTCTGGGTCAATTTGCATATTATGCTAAATTATAAATTGGAATGAAATTAATAAAAAAAAAAATAAAAATTATCATTTTATAACAGCAATCAAACTATACATATGTGTAATGTGTCTGCGTGTGTGTGTGTGTGTGCAGTACGTGTGCATGGTTTGTGTGAACGCGAGTTACAAAATTTACAACAAATTAATTGGACATATGGATCACGTTTTTATGTATATATATATATATATAAATATAATAATAATAAATATTTACCTCATTTAAAAGTTCTGTATCCCCATTTGTATCATCTAGTAGTTGATCTTCGTTTAATGATAAATCTTCGTCCGCCATTTATAATAATTGGGTTTCGTTTATATTATTTAAGATTTTTTTTTTTTTATTGTTCTAAAAAATAAAAAATTTACAAATTTTAACAACATTTTGATTACTTACAGTTAAATATCACATCATTTAGTTGTTTTGTAGAGGCCTACAAATTCCAAATTAATCTTATTTTAATACTAATTTTGTGATTTTTTTTTTTATGCACTAAAATAAAACCACGTTTCGATAACTTAAAAATTTGTGTTTGTTTTCACAAACGTACAAACGAAAAAAAAAAAAAACATATATACTTACATATATTATATTATATAATAAAATAAACAAAAAAGAAGTAAATTAATTAAATTAGTAAAATAATTCTTAGAATGATTAAAATTTCAAATACAATTAGATTAAAATTTAAATTAAAAAAAAATAAAAAATGATAAAAAAATGGACGTCATCAATTTTTTTTTTCTGTATGTATTTAATGAAAAAAGAACTTAACAAAAAAATGGGTGATGTCTTTATATACCGAACACGTACGAACAATGAATTGAAAATGAAATGAAATGCTATGATGATGATGACCGACTACTGACGGACGGACGGACGGGGGGATAATGTAAAATGCAATTTGAATAATGGCCGACCGAAGAAAATAAAAAAAAAAAAAATAAACGAAGCAACTACGACGTACGTACTTTTTTTTTTGATATGCATATTTATTTGTAGTAGATTTTTGATTTTTTTTTAATATTCGTTCATTCAGTGATGGTGGTGGAAGTTTATTTATGAATTTTTTTTACTGTTATCTTTTATAATTTGGAATTTTTTTGTAGTATATAAATTTAAATTTTCCAATAATTATAATAATTACAATTATATTATTATTATTATTATTATTATTGATGGTATTGAATATGATGACCAAAGACATAAATGTCATTAAATCGGCCAAATGCAAATTTCAAAAGTGTAGTATTCAATTTCATTTGAATACAAATATGTATAACGAGCCGGTGTCCGCGGGTGTAATGAACCATAATAAACTAAATAAGTTCTTCTATCCCCTACAAATTGTTATTTATATTTTCTTTTTTGTTATCAAAATTTTTTTTGATGTGCACGCATTATTTTTATAAAAAATAGTGATTAAAAAATATAAAATTAATTAAATTAATTTAAAAATATTTAAAATTCTAATAAATATACAAATAGAGGATTCAAAATATCTATATATATCTATATAATCTATGGCTAGCAGACATTTTCTACTTCTTGGACAATGTGTACCATGTCTGAAACAAAACGCCGCTAAAATTCGTATTCGTAAATTAGAATTGGATAAAAATTTATTAATGGTATGGTAATAGGAAATACAAAAAAAAAAAAAACAACTAATAAATTAAATATTTTTGTTTACATTATTATTATTATTTATTTATTAAAATAGTACTTTAACAAAGACGAATATTTATTTGCACATGATCCACAAAAGTTATGTAAAACCGGTGATATTGTTTTAGTGAAAGAACTTCCACAAAAATTTACCACTTTGATTACCCATTCAATTGAAGAATTTGTTTTTAAATTCGGTGATGTTATTGATCCGATAACGGGTAAAAGTGTTGTAATTGGAAAATATCGTGATCAAATAGAAGAGGCGAATAAATTGTTTGGAAAATCCAATGATGGATTTAACTATGAAGATGCCCCACCAAGAGGTCGATTGGAGGGTGATAAAGATTTTTCACATGGCGAAACATATATGAAATATAATGAAGATGGAAAAGATCAACCGTTTGCTGTATGATGATAATTCAATTATAGGGAATTATATATAGAGAAATCAATATATGTATATAGTATAAAAATATAGATTCACCGCACTAATCCGTGTGTTTAGTTTAAGGTAATTGTAATTCATTATAATAATAATAATAAAAAACCTCACACATTATTAAGTATGAAAAATTTTAATTCAAAATAATTTCTATTCGGTATATTATTAATCAATTGAAAACGTATTCATCAGTTCTTGTAAAAAAAAAACACAGTTCATAATATTTTTAAACGTACTTATTTTTTTTTTGTACATATTTAAGGTGTTAATTAAAAATCTCATTTTCATTAAATCAGTCTAAGCCGAGAAATTCACGTTCTAATGCAGCTCCCATCATATTCCAATCACCATCATCATCTTCATCAATAGGATCTTCACTGCCAACGCTACCACAATCAGAAACATCCGATGGTAAATTACCACCTCTTCGAAATTTAGCACTTGGTATTTCATCATCATCATCATCATCATCATCTTCATTCGATGTATGTTTACTACTGCCACTATTTGTACAATCATCATCCGCATCACCTTTAACAACAACCTTTAATGCATTCAATTTTTTAATTGCATCATCATCATCATTATTCTTTTCAAATTGATATAATTTTCGTTGGGCTTCTTCTTTAGCCTCTTCCCTTTTGCGTTTTCGTAAGTTTTTGGCGAGCGGTGGATTTTCTTAATTAATGAAATTAATTAAAATTAATACAATATCATACTTTAATTAAAAAAAAATTATTTTTACCCATATCAATTGGTTCTTCATCATCACTAGACGAATTTGATTCAAAAAATTGATCAAATTCTTGATTCATAGCCGCTAAATCAGCATTCGAAAATTTCAATAATGGATTTATAGTATCAATAAATTTTGGTTCTTGTCCTTCGTCGTCTTCATCGTTAGCATTTGATATCGAGTAATTTGCTGTATGTTCTACAAACAAACAAACAAATAATAAACAATAACGTTAACGATATTAATGATAATGATCACCAATAAATATAATAATAAAATGATTATATTATACTAACCAGGACTGTGACAATGTGCTGGAGGTAAACGCATTTTACTTGGTTTTGTCGGATCCAATGGAAATAAACGTTCATCTACACATTCCCATCGTTCGGCACAACACCATAACCAATCCGGTTGTACAACAAATATATCCGAACGTGTTTTAGCTGCATTCACTTTAAATGTACCCGATGAAACTGCAACTAAATGTGTTGTTTCATCGGATAACTGTTGTGTCACATTGGCGCCCATTGATTTTGCAATTAAAAACGCTCTACTGTGTTCTAATTTTACATTATTTGGTACAAGACCAGAAAATACTAAAGTTTTTCCGTTTAGAACTTTTTTTTTTATGGCTGGAACCATTTCTTTCAGATCTGGTATCTGGTAAAATTTGTTGGATGTTACCAAAAAAAAAAAACAAACAAAACAAATTTAAACAAACATATGGTAAACATTGGTTGTGCACAACAAACCTGATTATTTTTCTCATAATATTTATAAAATTTTCGATGAATTTTTTTTAATATAGTTTCAAGATATAATAAATAATCATCAGAATCTTCAACAGAAATTAAATTCTTTTCAGTTTTTACTGTTTTATTCTTATCAGAATTCCGTGGTGTTTTTTTAGTTAATTTCGTATCACCAACAGCATTAGCGTCATCATCATTACCGATAGGGAGAGATGATTCTTTGTTTTTTGTTGACTTATCCATAGACTCAACTTGTTCAACAGGTTTATCTTTATTTTTTATTTCAATTAATAGTTTTTCATCATCAACAATATTATTTTCTTTTAATTTCTCATCACTTTTATTTAAATCATCAGCTGTTGTGATAGTTTTGTCTGATATTGTTATATCATCTTTTTTTGCTTCAGCAATAATAGTTTTATTTTCAATTAATCCGTCTATATATATAGTTTATTATTTTAAAATACGAAAGAATTAACGATTTTGTTTAGTAATATGCGAAATGCTAATGTTGCATACCTTTAAAGGTCAATCCTTTGCCATCAAGTTCATGTTTGCCTAAACCTGGAGGAGCATTAATATCGCCAGTATGTTGAAAAAAATGATAAGGTTTTACTTGAATTAAATTTGCCGCCATATTCCATACATCTTCTCGGTCATCAATAATACAAACCATTGAATCACCACATGGAAAAAGTGCCCTTTTGTTAAAGAATATATATAGTGAATTGTTTATTTGTGTGCGTGTTTTTTTCGTTAGTATATCAAAAATGGACAAATATTACGCATACTTTAAATTTTCCGTTTTTGTTGTAACATTAAAACATTCATCTCGGGATAATATTCGATGAGAAAAATATTTACCATCTTTATCCAAAAATTGAGCAATTGTATGGGCATAATTTCTAGCACCAAATGTACATATATGTAATTCAAAATATGGTGATACATTATTTAAAAATTCAAATGTTCCTGGTCGCAAACGTGTATGATACCATGGTGAATTTGATCCGTATAATTGAAAGTGATAAACACCCTCTAAATTATTTGGAACATTATCATTTGTGGTGTGAATGATTGTTTGATCGAGATCCACCAGTAATACTAATTTACGATCTTGTAGCAAACGTTCAGTATCTTCTTTACCCAATTTTTGAGCTAATTTTTGTGTTACTTTTAGTTCTGGCACTGAGTGTACCATTGGTACAGATGCTTCAGATAGATTTCCCTGCGTAATAAGGAATTTATATATTTTCAAATTATTAATTGATCGGATATATTATAAAATATTGTATTATATTGTGTCATATTTTATATAATTTACATTTTCTTCTTGTCTCAAATCCGCTCCACAATCAGCACACATATCTTTTATAACGGTTGTATGAGCACATGCTAATAGTTTAAGAATTGCTTCACTGTTGGAAATTGGAAAAAATGTATTAAAAAAAATATATATGATGAACTATTTCGCGCTTTTATATATGATGCATACAAAAAAACAACAACAACACAACAATACACCAATACAAAATCAAAACAAATCAACGCGACGTGATGCTTTTATTGCTTTATTATTTAAATCAATATATAATACACAACAACATACCCTGCTTTGACAACATCGCCATCATTGTAAATGCGCTTTTTTACTAGTCCCGATTTATTTGCTTTAAATCGTTTAATTTCCGTATCACCACTTTCAAATAGTTCATATAAGAGAATTACTTGATTATTTGCCACTTGATAACCTTCTCGAACCTTCCATTTATGAATTTTTATTGTATGTTCCGATGGTGAATAAATAATACAATTTTCATCATCCATCATCATGCTTATGCTATGAAACTATACACTGCTGAGCTAAACTGAAATTTTACGTTTATGAGGTTATGTAATTAACAAAAAACAAAAAAAAATAACACACAAAAGATTGGAAATAGTGAAAATGGAAACAGATTTAAAGCTGTTTTTATTATTCCATTCCTTATCGTTTGTAAATTTCTTTATTCAAATGCATTTATTGAAGGAATTCCATTGGGAGACAAAGTAAAAGACTCAAATAAATAAAAAATCAACTTTTCTCACTGCTCCGCCAGCAAATATTGTTGTTGATGTAATTTTAAAACATCACTAGTGCGAACACAGACCAAATTCAGACCATTTTCCTAAATTATATTAAATTATATCATGATTTAAACATTCAATTTACGGGGTTTAATGTGGAGTGATAAGGAATTGTTTCAAATAAAATATAACACATAATCATTAATTTAAATTGTTTTTTATACACAAAATAATGTTTATTTAAACGTGTTTATAGTTTAACTGGTTTTGGTCGTTTTTCTTGACTGGCTTTCTTATTTTCGTGCCTTTTTCTAGCCTCAACGACACCAACATTTCCTTTTCGTGCAAAACGTTGATTTCTCACAAATTTTGCATCCATCTGTGGTTAATAAAAAAAAAAACATCATTTAATTAGAATACTAGCAAAGAGGAATTGAAAAATCACAAATTTATTTATTTAATTTAAAACACTTACACCTAATGTGGATTCATGTACTTTACGTATTGGTTTTTTAATACCATTTCGATGTGCTTTTCTATCTAAAAAAAAAAAAATAAACAAAAATGTAAATAATACGTGTTAAAAATAATACCAAAATCAATTATCCGGGAAAATATTATGAAATTACTTTGATTGTGATTGGTGTGATTCTTTGACTTTGCCATTGTTTTCCAATTCTATATTCAATTTATAGGGAACCTATAAAATAAAAAAATTTTGCACGATATTGTAAAAAATTAATTATTTTTTCTCAAAAAGCTAAAATATGTATATAAAAAATAAATAAAGTTAGGTTAGATATGAGACATATGGGAAATTTTGTAAATAAATGTGATTTTCCAACATTTTACATAAAACATTCAATATACTATTAATTTAATTCAACTCTAATGGATTTGTTTAATTGTAAAAACACAAATTAATTGGAATATTATCAATTAGGGATTTATTAATTAATTTCATTAAATTTAGATGATAAATTTTACATACCTTTGTACAAGAAGACGACTCAACGAAAGACTGTTGTATGGATGGATGGACAAACGCAACGGAAAAAGAAAAAGAACGAAAACGCGTTGTTTTTTTTTTTTAATTACGTTTTCGTACACAAACGCATAGGAAAGGAAAAGATAAAAATAACGCATGCAAATTATCTGATGAAAAACGAACGATAAAATTTCGGAATCAATAAGAATTTAATAGTTTTCTATGGGCGTAATCTAATATAATACTAATTTTATCTAAAATCTATTAATTCCACATTTCCATTTATTTAATACATCATTTTAAAATTGGTATTAATTCAAATTAATTCAAATAAAATATAATTTATTCAATTGATACCGCACCGCTTTTGAATCCGTTTGTTTAAAATCAACGCATATTCATTGCATGGCAAAAAGTGCGTCGATATCAACGCATGATTATTTAAAAATTTTCAATTTTTTCAGTGTAATTCACGGTGTAATTCAATTTTTCGGTTTCATTTCGGTTTTTTTTTTGCCGCTGAAAATATTATGAATTAAATTAGGAGCAAAAGACTTGTTGTTAATCGTTGTATGTTATTTTTTCTAGTGGGTTAAGTTATAATAATAAAAATAAACCAAGTTCATCCTCCTTGCTGGCTTTTCCTTATGCTGGAAATTGAAAAATACAATAGTTTTTTATGTTTTTGAAATCTAATATATATGCACTTTGAAAGTCAAATATTATTAAGTTAAAAAACAAAAACAAAATAAACCGCAAAATAAAAATGCTTTTATTGTGTATGATATGCTCGGAGGATGTTATAAAACATGATAATGTACCATACGTAACAAATTGTGGACATGTATTTCATTATCCCTGTTTGACTCAATGGTTAGAAAGGTATCAAACAATATATTTAAAGAAAACAATCGTACAATAGAACTATATAAAATAACATGTATAATTTAAATTCTATAAATCTTCTCTAAAAGATCTAAAACATGTCCACAATGCCGGCACAAATGTAATGAACGAAGTATATTTAGAATATATTTGAATGTAAATACAAATGAAGTGAATACTTCAATACCATCATTGGATCTAGATAGTTTACAACATGATAATGATTCCTTAAGATTGATCATACGCGAAAAAGATATGATGATAAAACAAAAAGAGGAGAAATCTGAAGATTTTACAAAAACAATTGCTGGATTGAAAACTGATTTAAAAAAATCTTCTGCAGAAATATTATATGTACAACGTAAACTTGATGATAATAAAATACTAATGAAAACGTATACAGATCAAGTAAGTAAAATAACGTAACAAATTCTATATACTTTCAATTATCATAATTAATAATTACGATAATAATAATTGTACTTAACTATATTTATATTTTATACAGATAAAAAATATTAATGAAAAATATAAAGAAATGGATAAAATAAAAGATGAATTAGAACAAAGCAAAAAGAAAATTGCTGAATTAGAATTGGCTCAATTTGTTATGGATGCTTCGGTAAACGAAGTTGAAAATACATTAAAAGAAAACATTCCCAGAGAATCGTTAATTGTTATGGTATCATCATTGAAAAGGTAAACAATACAAATATCATCAATACAAAATGATACAATTCAATTCGGCTGCAAATTTTTGTATAATCTTAATTATTTATAGGGAACTTCGAAATAGTGAAAATAGACGTGAAAAACTATTGATTACAATTAAACAAAATAAAAATTATTTAAATAGTTGTTTATTGAAACAAAAGTAATTTATATTTTTATTTATTTTTTTAATTGAATATTTTAAAAATGTGTAAAAAAAACCAATTGAATTTAATTTATGTTTTAGGATTGTAACAGAAGAAAATCAAGAGTTAGAAAGTGAAAATTACAAATTAAAAGAAAAGGTGTGTTGAAAAACTATTGAGATTTATTATTTTTCTTCTAACAACATTATAATTTTCATTTTTATAATAGCTTTCATCATTAGTCAATGGAAAAGGCCCGATAGATCGTCAAATACACCAAGACAGACGTTGTGATAGTGCGACAGCCGCCGCTTCATTATTAAACTTGGTAATTAAATTTTGGGGGGGGGGGGGGGGGGGGTTTAAGAATTTTTTGAAGAATAATTGCTTCTTTTTTGTTTTGTATTTAGAAAGAAACGGAACGTAATGTATCAATATCAAAGAAAATTACAGATTCACCGTATTTAAATATTGTTAGTAGTAGTATTGGATTGTCACCGTTAATGCCACACGATGATGCTAGGAAAAGAATTCGAACACATACCGAACATACGGTTGATAATGAGGTAATAATTTCTAATCTAAAAATTGTATTATAGTAATTTATATTATTGTTTAAATTTAATTTATTTACGAATCTAATTTGGCTAATAGATTTCGATAATTAAAAAACCACGACAAGGTATGATGACAGCGTTAATGGCACGTAGTTATACGATCAGTAATCCATTTGGAAGTTTTAATAAATCATCATCATCATCATCATCATCAAATGGATTATTTCCAACATCATCATTATCAAATTTTACCACCACCACCACCACAACCACCTCAAATGGTAGTGAAAATTCAACAAGTAATCGTTTAAAAAAAGGAAAATTAAAAAATTTTATAAAATATCCTTCTGTTGAATTATAATAATTTAGATATTTAATTTCAGGTTTTTTTTTTTTTTTTTGATAAAAAATGCTTTATTAAATTAATTATGTGTATATAAAAAACAAAAATAAATATTAATTATAATAATAGATTAGAAGAAAAGCAATGAATTTTCTCTTTAAAGAGACAATTAATATAATTATAATTATATAAAGGGTGTTTTTTTTTATAAGTGTTAAATATATTATTTATACTAACAATATTAATTAATTATAATGTATAAAAAAAAAATGTATTAAGTATAAAAAGAGTATTAATTTAATATATGTTATATTTATAGATGATTTATATTTATGGAATTTAATTTTTTAACATAATTTCACCCTTACCAGTCCATTCTTCTTTTAAATTTACCTTACAACCAAGATCCCGTAATGCCGATTTAATGTCTAAGGCAACCGTAGTATGTGTATTCATTGATTCATTCAATACCTCTTCGGCTCCATATTGAATGAATGCATCACATTGATATCTTGATCTTGATACCATATTACGAATAGCCCATGCTCCATTTCTCTACAAAAAAAAAAATAAAATAATTATTTTTGATTGACATTTTAACACATCACACATAATAAATTTTTAAACCAAATTTACCTGCACAAATTTACTTGTTGGATGTAATTTTAAAGCACTCATAATCGTTTCGGCAATACCCGTTTCATAAAGGGCTTTGCTATTTTCCGGTGAACGTAACGTTAACGTTGAAATACAAGCCAATGCTACTTTAACTAATGCTTCATTTTCCTGTTTTAAACCAAATAAATTATTGACGTGTGTTAGTGTGTATTGGATTTTGGATAAATAAATAAATATATAAATACTTTATGTATATTCAATGTTGATTCAATTAATGGTGCAGCATCCAATTGTATAATACGAACTTTAACAGCATCATTACCGCTAAGAGCACGTAACAATTTCATTGATTCTCGACCAATTTTAATTGAATCCATATACGTTTTCTATATAACACAAATTAAAATTGAAAATTGTTAATTTGAATTTGAAAATATCCAGAAAAAAAAATAAATACCATTGCATCTAATATAAATGTTAATCCACCGGCTTCCTCAACAACCAAACACAATTCATTGCGTACCGTTAACGATGCTATTGTTAAAATTAAATCACAAATAACATCCATATTATCTTTAAAATCTATCGTAAAAGAAAAAAAAAATCATAAAATAAGATGATTTTATTAAATTATTATAAACAATAGCAAAAGAATGTTTTTCAGGATACTTACGAGTAAGCAAAAGTGTTAAATCAACTAAATATTCAGATGCTATAGTTTTAGCATGCTCATGAGCTTTACCAAATTCAATACGAACATCATCATCCAAAATTAAATTACGAAATACACCACATAGTTCTTTAATTATCTATATATATATAGAATATATAACTATTAATACGATTTAATTATATTTATAATTTATTTTTTATTACCTCGGGATTATCACTTTTAACCAATGGTTTTAAATACTTTAGAATTTCGGTATTGATTAAATTTTGTCGATTATTTTCATGCATAATACATAATTTTGATATAATTTTTAAACATTCACAGATACATTTTGGATCTTCAATAGTTTTTAAAATTTCATAGACAATTGTTAAGAATTCCGGATCAAATATATCTGGTTGTTTGTCAACTAATGCATTCATTGCTTCCAGACAACATTCGAGTAGCTTATTATTAAAATATATATATATATAAATTATAATTATTAATTTAAATATTTTAAATAATAATAAAATTTTTCTGCTTTTACTTTCATATTCTTAGAATCCATAAATTCTTTGGCCAATTTTAATAAAATATTTTTTGCACCATTTTCATCGGCTAATATACGATGTGGTACACTTTGATTACATTCCAATTTTAATTTAATTAACAGTTCTTCTAGCATCTTATCGTCGTGTATCCTCTGACCGTCTTCATTCTTCAATTCAATGTGTGCATTCAGTAATTTACATGTTTCAATTAAAATCGGTTCACCGCTTACACTATTTAAATTTAAATCTTTTATTATATTTGCTAAATTAATGCCTTGTGCTTCAAATTGTTGTATAGTTTCACTTTTAGCTTCCACTTCATTCATTTCAAATTCAATAATATTTTCCTTAACAGCATCATCAAATGTTTTTTGTGTAATAACTTTTGCCATTATGCGTTTTTTTTTTTTTTTTTTTTAGTTTTGATTATTCAAAGTATCGATTTATATAATTACCAACCTATTAACAATTATTATAAATTAAGAAAATTTATAAATTAGTCATAATTGAATATGGATTTTATTAAATTATATTTCTAAAAATTGGTAATTCCTCAAACAAAAGCAATAATAAAAAAAAAAAACATACAAAGTTTGTTCGCCTACACAAAAACAATAACAAAACAAACAAAGAAATTATACAAAATACACCAAAAAAATACGTATTTATTGTAACTATTTAATTAAATTAATTAAATTAAATTTAATATTATCGGTATAGTAATTAATATATATTAATTATTGAAAAAAAAAAGTTTTTATTTATTTTGAAATTATATACAAAAAAAAACTTACTCATCACCTGCTGAGTAATTGTTCAATTGTTGTTTTGTTGTGATGATTTAAGATGCACGCACCCCCGCGCCGCGCAGTGTAATTTCGTTTTGTTTAATTTTTGACTTGCACTGATAATTTTTTTTTTATTATTATTATTTGTTGTCACGGCTTGGAATTCTTACACTGTCAAAAAAAAATAAATTGGCTTAAATTATATTTAGCTAATTTAAAATTATATTTTGTAAAATAATCATATTAATTTACTTTTTATCAATATTTTAATTAAATAAAATTGAATTTTCATTTTAATGTTTATTGTAATAATTTACTATGATAATTTGTGTTATAATATAATAAATAAGTCTTTAAATGGTAAAAAAAAAAATAAATAAAATTTGTCACCCGCGAGTTTAATTTTAAAAACGCTTAAGAAATTTTTCGAATATTTCCGATAACATAATAAAAACCGCTTTATATTTATTATTATTATTATTATTTTTATAAATAGTATTCGGACGTCAGCACACAGCTGCTGGGCGTCATAACCAGTTTTAACATTAATTTTAAATGCCAAATCAAGAAAGTTCTATGATTGCATACGGTTAATAAAAGGTTGATTCACCTTTGCGATGGACCGAGATGTGAGTTTTTTATGTTTTATATGCAAAATATACAATAACAAATTTGCGTTTTTTCGCAACTCGCTCAATAAAAAGTTAATAAATCTGCTTTAACTTTGAACACCTCACCTCATTAACCCCTTTAAATTATTATTATTATTATTATTATTATTATTATTATTGTTATTCAATATTTTAGGTTAAAGTTGTAAAAAAAATCAAAATAAAATGACACCAACGCGCTGCTCACCATTTCGTGTATGGTGTTCGCTAAAAATAGTATTATTAAATTTGTATATTTTCTATTCGAAGACGAGCGATGCGTTAACGCGTGAAAAAAAAATTTGTTTCCAGTATAATATTTTCGTGCATATAGTGCAAATAAGCACGTTTTGCACCTTGTTGTTGTGTTATTACACCGAAACTAATATTGTTGTTGTATAAAGTGCAATCATCAAAATTTTCGAGAAACAACATTTTTTTTTCACAATAGATAGAAATAAAAAAAATAAAGCAACGTGAAAATGTGCTATAGTTGATTACATTTTTAATTTTTAATTATTTATATATAAATTAATTATATCATTTAATAATAATATTAAAAAAACCAAAATTCAATTTGTTTTTTTCTTAAAAAAATACCAATAAAATCTATCGATAATATGGAAGAAGATTGGGGTAATTATAAAAGTTTAAATATTTTTTTTTAGTCCCATCCCATACCATACCATACCATACCATACCTATTAAAAAAATGTGTCTACGTCAATTAATATAATGTGATATTTATATTCGAATATTTTATTTATTTTTTTTCATTTTCATTTTGCTGCCACTTCATAAATAAATAAACATTTCTAGAACAAATTGCTGATGGTCCTGCAATAATACCAAAAAAAGTTGCAGTTTTAAATAAATGGGATGGTGAAGATGAAGAAGAAGATATTAAAGTAATTATAAAAATAGAATTTTTTTTTTTTATATACATTCTTTTTTTTTTTTCTGTCTCTGTTTCTCTCCTTTTGTGATCCTTTGCCTTTCATCATCATCATCGTCCGTGATATAAAAATAATAATTTTTTGGTTTTTTTTCGGTCAATGCCAAAAATTAATTATGCATTTATTTAATAAAAAACAACTTTCTACAAAAAAAATAATCATATATCAAAATTTTTATTAATTAATTTGTGATCATTTTTTTTTTTTTGAGCGATCGCCTTTTGATTATAAAATCAAATTGGGTGGGTTTTTTGTTTTCTATAATTCATAATTTTCTAACTATAAATGAATACTTTTTAAAAACACTTCAGGATAGCTGGGAAGATGAAGAAAATAATGATGATGAAGAGAAAAAAGATGATGAAAAATTAGAAACAACAGTGGTAAAAACAAAACCAAAAAAATCATTACAGGAAAAAATTGCAGAAAAAGAGGTGAGGTATTAATTTTGGTAACCTTTTTTCAATTCCAATTCCAATCAATCGTAAACAATAATGTATTTTGTTTTGAAATTTTTATTGTATAGCGATTACGAGCCGAAGAGGAAGAAGCAAGAATTCGTGAAATGGAAGAAAATATGACACCAGAAGAAAAAATGGCACACAAAATAAAATTACAAAAAATTCAAGAAGAATCTGATTTAAAGGTGGCAATGGAAACCTTAGGTTTAACATCAACGGATATTATAACAACGGGTAGTATTGATGAAATGAATCCAACAAATACGGTCGAATTAAATGAATTGGGAAATGTAATAATTAAAAAAATTAATAATTATAAGAGTATAGAAGATTTTTCGAGTGTTGTCGAAGAAATGATTAGAAATCTTTGTGCTAATTGTAAGTGCTAATTATAATAATAATAATTAAAAAAAGTAGAATTGTTTATTATTATTTTCCAATTGTAATTATTAATATTTTTATTTTTTTCTGTTTTGTTTTGTTAAACACAGTAAATGTGAATGATTTACAAAAAATTAAAAAAACTTTAGATACAATTTATTTGGAAAAACAAAAACTAGAAAAAGAAAAAAATAAAAAAGGTGGTGCTGCTAAAGGAAAAGGAAGAGCAAAATTACGACTTGATAATGATCGTGTAAGTAGTTTTTTTTATTGATTTTCAATTAAACAGAAAAAGATTTCTATTTAATTTAATATTTTTTGTTTTTTTTTTTTTTTAAACAGGCACCTATTAATGAATATTATAATGATTCGTATGCTGATAATTTTGATGATTTTATGTAACAACGACAACAACACAAAACAGCTTTAAAATGATGATGATAATAATTAAAATAGTCTCGGATATGTAAATTGTAATTAAAAAAGAATGAAGAATAATACCACAGTGTAAATGTTTATTTTTTTTTAATTTAAATTGTTTTTTTTTTTTGTAAATATAAAAAAAAATACCGCGTGTTGACTCGCGTGAGATTAAAAAGTAAAATCCCATTTCGTTATATGCATGTTTTATCTTTACTATATTATTTTTAATTTTTATCATCATCATGCGATTAATTAATCTAGAAAATAATAATTTTTTTTTACTACGTAAAATTTCCCCCAAGTAACGAAAAATAAAAACAAGAAAAAAGAGAAATAAAATGTTAAATTTTTTTTGTTTTAATAGATTTGATATTATTAAAATAAAAATTCGAACTTAAAAAAATTAACATGTTTTTTTTTTGCACAAAATTAATATGGATTATGTTTTGATTTATTCAGTTTCGATTTAATCTTTAATGATGATGGCGTAGGAATTGTTGGATTTTCCATATCAATATTACCAGGTTTCCATATTGATATAATACCACATTCACCACCGGTAATCAATACATCATTCTATGTGTTTTTTTTTATTAAAAGAGATTAGTTAGTGGATATCATTAGAAATTGTAATTATCATATCATTTCAATTACCTGTTCATCATACAAACTTGTACGTATAATTTGTTTATTTCCCTTAAAATCTGTTAATGGTATTAAAGATTTACCATCGATTTTAAGACTTCTTAGGCAATCTCCGCCTCGATTAAAATTTGAACCGGCCAATAAAAACATATCATTATTATTATTATTCATATTATGACAATTGATTACATTACAATCCATTGCAGATATTCTCTATATATGAAAAAATATATTGAAATGAAGTGTTTTTTATCTATGAACTAATTTATTTATACCCTTATGTCCTTTGTGATTGCCGAACGATCATGACAAACAATTAATTCGGATTCTTCAATGTCATATAAATGAAAATCATTTGTATGTGTAATACAAGAAATTATATCAATATTTTTTTTTGCCGTTTTATTATTAATGCCCGTATGCCAATTCAATTGTTGAACGCTACTGTTCGTATTCAAACAATATTGAAATGCATCATTTTCATTTTCCTTGGAAATATCATAACAATTTATTAGCCCGTCAACGGAACCGCTTGCCAACCAATCCGATTTTGTTTTATGAAAAACAATTTGTGTTATATCTTCAGAATGACCATCCCAATAACCACCCAATAATTCTGGTTTACGTACATCAAAAAATAATATAAATGATTCACTACTAATTTGTTCCGTACCAACGGATAAAATACGATCATTTTGATTTATATCAAAACTGGTTATTATCCGATGTTTTGGTGTATCGGATGTATCTGTTGCAAAATATATCAAAATCGAAACATAATATAAGAAATTCAATAGATATAACTGTATAGATAATAAATTGTTTTACCTCGAAATACTTGTACAGGTTCATTATTTTTAACACGTAAATCATATTGTAATATACATTTTGAACTGGCAATCATTAACATATTTTGATCATTATTTGCAAAACGTACACCACCTGATAAATTATCATCATCAGCATTATAATCCTTATTTTTTAGATCAAATGATGTTATTTTATTGTTAAGTCCATTATCAAAAATATGAACTGATGCCGTGGATGTTGCCACAGCTAATTTTTCAAAATTTCTATTTAATTATTCGGGAAATTTATTTTGTTTACAATATAAATTAATAACATTATTTTAACATTTATAATTAATTAATTATTAATTATATATACTTTGTATTTGACATATGTAAGATAAAACATTTTTTTAATGAAATTGCCTCTTCATTTGCCAGGTGATAAGATCGCGTAAATAACAATTCAATATCATTTTCACTACATTTATTTTCATCAATTATTTCATTATCATCCTGTTCCTGTTCCTGATCGTCGTCGTCGTCGTCGTCGTCGTTGTCATCATTCTCATAATTATTAATTGAGCTATCACCTGAAGAATAAGGGTAATTAATTAAAATAACGGAATTTATTATAATTGTAATTTTTTTGTTTTTAATTTTAGTTTTTAATATCACATGATGTTTTTAACTATACCATGAAATTTATGCATTTCTTCAGTCATAATTTCTATTTAATAGAGTATATTTGAATAATAAAAAGAACAAATATTTTTAGATATATTTCACAAAATTAAAATTAAAATTAATTAATTTATTTAATAAAAATTAAAAATCAAAAATCAAAACAAAAATGTGCCGCAAAAAAAAAAGGTAAATAAAATCGCACGTGCGCTTTGTTTATTATTATTGTTTTGTGAATTGTGAAATGTCAAAGAAAAACAAAAATGGTTTCATTTTTGATAATTTTTTTGACAATTCGATGATGTTTTTTTTATAATTTTTTAAAATAAGGGAAGTATCAACGAGTTTTTGTACTACGTCAGAACAACGTAAATAGTTTTGAGAATTTAACATTTTTAAACATTTGATTGTTCATTGCTGTGCGAATGTTTGGGTGTGCAGTAATTGATGTGAAACGATTTTTATAATACGTTCACAAGTACTGTATAGTGTTCGTTGTGTACATTAAAAATAAAAAAATATAAAACTAAATATGTTCAATAGACCTATGCGTTGACATTCACACCATCAAAACATCGCATTATATTCCATTAAATTAATGTATTTCATTGATGCTTACCCTTTTGTTATGTTTTGTTTTGTTGTTGTTGTTGTTGATTTGTTATTATTATTTTATCAAGGTTATTATGCGTTACTAATTTTATTTTTCGCGGTTCAAAAAAAAAAGTATTGTTTTTCATTTCAAGTTTTTTTTATTGTGATTTTTAATAATTTATTAATTAATTAATTAATAAAAACTATAAAATTTTATTATAAAAGAAAGTGTTTTAAAAAATAAAAACAAATTCAAAGTAGTTTAAAGAATATAATAATATATTTTATTGATGATGTCTAATAATTTATCATTAAATGATTTACAAAATGTACCAGTTGAAGATCTACGAAATATTCAAATTGAAAATATTATAAAAATTTGTATAATATCCTTTTTTTTGTTAATTTATAATTAATTTTTCCCAAAATATAGATTTTTTTTTTACAAAATAAATATCCTTAACAATCTTATAATACTAAATTGTACGACTCCTTAAAAATTGGCGAAGAAGAAGAAGAAGGAGGAGGAATCAGTGGCAATAAAGAAGGTCATAATAATGAAATTAAAATAATTCAATTAATTACCAATTCACTTTGTCGTACCAACGTTGTTGTTCCATTTAATGAATTGGACAATCAGGTGTTTAAATCAATTTTACCTCATTTCCAGACATATATTGAAAATGTAAAAAATTAAAGAAAAAAAAAATAAAAAGTGAATTAAAACAATGAAATTTTATAATCAAAAAGTTATATTCAATATTTTAGATAATTTATGTCGGTCCGACCGCTAATCAAATAAGCAGTCAACAGACGATTGATGTAAATGAAAATCTATTGAATTTTATGTTTATGTATAAAAAAATGTTATCGACCATTTTATCGGAATTGCTGATGAAATCCGACGAAGAGATTTTTTCAATATTAAACATTGAAAATCTTCTACAGAATACATTAGAAATTTTAATAAAATTCTATGGATTTTATAGAACCAGGTAAATTATTATATTCTAAAACATTTCCTAATATTAATTCTATACAAAATCATTCATTCATTCATTCATTTATTCATTCTGTTATATTTTAGAACTGTTTGTAGTAATAATAATAATGATGATATTTTAAAAAACATTTTAATTGAATCACAAGGAATTCAATCGTTGATTATCAAAATGTTAACCGTAAAAAATATTCAATTTTTTTCCCAGGAAGTTGATCAACATGAATTAAAATTTTTTTTGGATTGTAAATATATTTATATTATAATATAATTGGGTTCGCCTTTGCATCCGCGTTTGACTAACTGCCAATTATTTTATTTTTTTCTAGTATTATTTTTACTTTGTAATATTGGTGAAATAATTCATGTAATTGATATTAAATCAACAGCAGAAATATGGAAATGTATTTTAAAAATATCAACGGATAATGCAGAAATGTTATTATTGGTGGCGGGCATCCGGGGATGCCCAGCGGATGTCACCGGCAATGTTAAATTACCTGCATATTCTTTTAAATGGTTGGATAAATCAATTGCATTTTTATGTACCGAAATTTCAAATGCAATTCATCATATAAAAGATGTAAGGAAGTTAATATTTGAAATGAAAAGTTGATTATAAAATTAATTAATTTTTTCTTTATGTTATAGTCACAACAACAACAACAACAACAACAACAACAGCAATTTGAAACAATTGAACGAATTTTAAAAGTAACAACATTTTATTTAAAAATTTTACTTAAATTTATAACGATTTTTCATAATGGTTATGAATTTCAAGAATTTAATGATATTTTAAAAGTTTTATGTTTATTACAAAGGTATTAAAAAAATGGAATTTTATTTTATTTTGGTTTGTATTAAGCGAATAATTAATCTATTTTGAATTTTGTATAAATTTTTTATTTTAGAACTAATTTAGAAAATGTTTTACCTAAACAAATGAGCTTGGATTCAATTCAGGAAACATTATCCGTTGATTGTAAACATATACTAAATTTAATATATACAAATACAAATTTTATAAAAGTAAGTTTTATTTAATTATTCTGAAAAAAATTCTATTAATTATATTTTGATTTATAATCAAACATTGTTAAGTTCCTCTCTAATATAGTTAAGTTCATATAATTAATATATAATTATCCAGTGAACAATGAAATTAATAACATTTAAAATTTTTGTTTTCTCTTTTTTTTTTTTTTATATAGACCTTTCAAATGGTATCACTTGATAAATCAAATAGTTGTGGATATTTATCAATTGCCATTGAATTATCCCATAAAATACTGTTACCCGATGATCATCTTAATTTCATCAAGAATCAACAAGAATTAATATCAATGTATTTTGGTAATCAACGTTCGAATAATATTTTATTTAAAATTATTTTTGAATGTCTACGGATGTTGTGGTGTCCATTAGAAATATTTCAAACAACAATTTTTAATGATTTAACCATAATCATTTGTAAAGTAATGTACATTCAATTGGAATATAATTTACAATTATATGAAGAAGAGTTACTTGTTAAATGTGTATTAGATAATGATTTAATAATTATAGGATATTTAATTATTGATATTTGGCAATTATGGACAAGGTATATATGTAAATTTAAAATTGATTAATTAGATTCAAATTAATTGATTTATTTTTTTATTTTTTGATATAGTTTAGATATTATAGATTCTGAAAAACGTTATAATTATTTTATATTTTGGATGAACATTTATAAACGATTAATTGACAGTAGACCATTGAATTTATCTCATTTAATTGTAAAATGTATTTTAGAAAATTTATTCGATAATATACCATTAACATTACAAAAGACAATTCAACAAAAATATATTTGTAATGTTTCGGATTTACGATTATGGCCAATTATTTTTAATAAACGTAATAATAAACAATTATTGGCAATAGGATCATCATCATCGTCATCGTCGTTAACTGCTGCAGTTACCAACATCACCGATCAATTAGAATCATATGCATCTAGAATTATTGCGGCCATTTTCAATATTAAACAATTTTTTAACCGACCAAATACAAATAGTTATTTTGAAATGGTAAATTAATCAAAACAAAAAAAAAACATAATGAAAATCAAAGGGGAAGACGGGCAGTAGGGCAGTGTGGTGCATGAAATTTAAAGATTTCGTCTAATAACCCCTAAAAAATCTAATTCAATTTTCAGGCGAATTTCTTTCGAAAAACTCATTGAGACGAGATACGAGAAAGTGGAAAACAAAATCGAATAATGTGGAAAATCGCCATACCTAACTTGAAAGGGAATAGAAAGAATGGCGAGTGAACTATATTCCATTTTCTGCTGTTCAACATAAAAGAGTAGAACATCACTTGTTGAAAATTCTATCAGCCGGCGGTAGTTTCCGCGAGAAAATATGCAAATAACCCAGCGAAAGTAGTGCGGAATAAAATTCTTTAAATACGATTTTGAACGGGAAAAGCGGCCCATTAACTAAAATCTTCTCTATTTTAATTAACTAAAAGTGCGCGCCTTCCCTTTTATTATTTATATAATATTATTGTTTGAACAATTCGAAACGAAATCTATTTTCATGTACCATCCGTTGCCCGTTGCCCGTCTGATTAAAAACAAATTAATCAAACATATATTTATTTATTTTTTACCCAGGTAAAGGAATTAAATTCATTTAGTTATTTCTTTTGTAAAACATCAATTTATGAAGTTGATGAGGATGATGATGATGATGAGGATATCAATGAACAATTAAACACTCAACTCATTCAATTATGGATGAAAATTCCATTTAACTCAAATCAAATCATATTAAAATATTCTCATTTAATTATAATTTTAATTAAAATATTTATTAATAATATTAAAAATGGTAATGATGGTCAAATAACAAACAAACCAATAAATATAAATAATAGCAACAATAATAATAATAATAATAATAGTAATGAAAAACAAAATATGATTATTGAAAATTTACTTAAAATACCATTCGAAGAACATTCAAATTTAAATTATTTAAAATTAATTATATTGGAATATTTGGCGACGATAAGTACCGTATTGACATTTTCAAATGATCTGCACCGGAATAAATTATTAGATAATTTAGCCACATTAATGAATCGTTTATTAAATGATTCGGATGTGATCGTACGTAGAATGAGTTTTTTAATTTATCGTAAAATTGCATTCAATTCAAAATATGATCAATTAATATTGAATTCATTAAAAAATGATTTAAATTTAAAACGTGAAATGTCAACATTTTTAAAAGAATATAAAACGGTAGATGATCATGATAGTGGAACGACCAGTTTATTTATTTGGCCAAAATCAACCAAATTTGAATTGTCTTCACCACCATACAATCAGCATTGCGGTCATGTCCATGTGTGTGAGGAATTATGTTTATTGTATTAATGTGTAATAATAAATAATAAATGGGCATGCATTTTTTTTTTTTTTTTTTTTTTTTAAGAATAAATATATTGTATATAAATGAAATAAATAAATAATTTTAATTTGTTTTATAGATTTCCATAGAATTGTTTTTCATTTAAAATTCTTTGCTCTAAAAAAAAAAAAAAAAATCTATAATTTTTTTTTTTAATAAATTTATTTACATTATTTTATTATTATTGTTATTTTTTTGGTATGATATTTCCATAATTTTTTTCATTTAATTTTCTTTAATTGGAATGTTCATACACAAATAAAATTAAAAAAAAAATACACCGTCGATTAAAAACAGATTATTTTTTAATATAATATTTTATTTTAATTTAACCACCTCAAAGAAAAAAAAATATATATAGAAAATAAAAAAAAATGTTTAATAAAAACAGGCGGCAATGTTTTGTTTGTTGCTAAATGCTAAATATAATAACAATACAAAAAAAAAAAAAAAAATTAAACAATTTTTACGAATAATGATGTGATAAATAAAATGATCTAAACGATATATATATAAATTCCATTCCATTCCATTCCATTGTCCAGTGATATAATTAAAAATATTTATATCTGTAAATTGCAACACCAGCAACTCCAATTAATATCGATCCCATAAGATATCCCCATACTTTAATCTAAAAATTAAAAATTACAATTAAATTATTAATTAAAAATTTCAATAAAAATATTCAATTATTATTAAAAATTAAAAATGTATTGGCCAAACCGTTGGTACATTTGCTGGACGATCTTTTTGTTTTGTTCGTTTTGATTTCTCTTCCATTTTTTGAGCATGTCCAAGCATTTTTTGATATAAATCTTTTTCATTACGAGCTTCACGTCTTGATTTCATAACACATTTTGATAATAACTAAATTTAGTGAAATAGAAATAGATATTAGATATAGTCATAATCATCAATCATTGTAAAATTAACTCCAATGGATTGGATTAAAACTCAGATGGATAGGATTAAAAAGGTAATTGTTTTATGGTCAAAAACGTCAGAGAAAAAAAAACATGGCCAAGATTTCAAGCCAGAAACATAAATTAGAAATCTCGATTTTAAGTGTTTAAATTCATTGAGTAACTTAGAATTTCCCAATGACGATAACTATATAATAGCCTTTACTGTAAGATTACATGTTTAATTTACTTGTTGAATTGCTTTACTATCCGAATCAATCATAGCCGCTTTTTGTAATACAGGAATCGCTGCATTTGTATCACCTTTTGCATCCAGAATCTAATCGAAGAGATTAGCAAAAAAAAAAAACACAATTGAATAAAATACATAAATGATTTGAAAAGTATTGACAAAAGAAATTCGATTCAAAAACAAATAAAATTAACTATTACCGTTCCTTTACGAAACAAAGCTTTAACATTTTCCGGTTGACATCTTAATACATTATCAACAGACACCAAAGCAACATCATATGCATTAATTTTCATTTGAGCTGCAGCTAAATTATTATAAACTTTAATTCTAATTTCAAGTACCGCTTGTAATTCACCATTTGAAATCTAACAAAATAAAAATAATAAACATTACATGAAATTTTTATTGTTTTATATTCAATTTATCATAATCATCCGTACATCATCGCATTTATCAATTTTTCCCGTATCATCTAGATAATCTAACGCTCGTCTATACAATTGAATAGCCGTATTAAATTCATTTCGTGAATACCAAAAATTACCACGTTCACGTTTAAGATTACCGATTTCTTTACGTTCACCAAATGTTAGATCTTCAATTTCTGGTTGTTCTTTACATTCTACCACTTCAATTTCATAAATGATCTAAAAAATACAATAGAAACAATTTAAATAACCAAACAAACCAAACAAATAGAATTATAAAATACATACTTTTGCACCTGGTGGTATTGATTTCGATGGATCTTCTTCATTTTTTAATCCTATTGTACCGTAACCAAATCGAGCATCAACACACACTTCTGCTTTTTCACCGATTTTCATTAACGGTAATGCCATATCCAAACCTTGAACAACCTAAATAAATATAAATATATTAAATGTTTTTATTCCCGTTATAAATAAAAAAAAAAAAAAAACAAAAAACAAACGCATTACTTCCAAGTCTCCAATTTGAACAGAAAAATTTTTTTTTTCTTCCACAATCGTACCATTTTCTAATTTACCTATATAGTTAATTTTACAAATTTCACCTCGTCGTAATTGTTCTTCATCTTCATTTGTTGCATTAATTAGTGTCTGATATGGGCGAAGATGATGAAATATACAATAATAATATATATGGTTTATTGAGAATGTTTAATACAAAAATATACCTTTTTCGTCAATTGGCCATTTCCCAAAACATCCATTATTTCCGGTTCACTGGTTCCCGCTTCTTTTGTTGCACTTTCATTTAAATCATTATCGGTTTCATTTATATTTGATAGATCTTCAAAAGAACTATCACTAGATTTTTCTTGATCCATGATTCCAGAAAAAAATTATTCCACCTTATATGCGGTTATAGTCAATTCTTATTTATCCCACCAATCAGTATTTATGTATATATATATATATAAATAAACGTATACGTGTATTTAATCAAAATAATAAAAGTAGCAGTCCTTTTTTAAAATCTGTATATATGAATAAGAATAATTAATTATTAATGTGGAACAATGGAACAAAAAACTTAATTGTAAATAAATTATCAATCAATGTAATGTTATGTTTTTTTTTTGCTTTTTACAACAATAACGCAATATAAAAATTGATAACACACCACACACATGTACTGTTATGATGGTCACACCATACAAAAATTACATTATAAAAAAAAATTATCATTGACTTAAAAAAAAAAAACTCAATGGAATTAAATCGATACGAAAAAATAATTGAATATTTAATCTAAAATCTAATTTTTTTCTATTTAATATTAATCATTTAAATGAAAATACAATTAATTAATTACCTTTTCTTTTAAAAAAAACTTTGATATTTTTCTTCCAGCAACTATTTCTTAAAAAAAAAAAAAAATAATTAAAATAAAACAATGACAAATTTCTTCTTCTGCTGGGTTAAAAAAAAATAATAAAAGAAAGTTTTTTTTTTTTTTTATTTTGTGGTTTGTTGTGACAGTAAATAAAATCAGGGATTATGATCATGAGTTAGCTCAATTGTTGAGGGTTATTTGTACTATTTAACGAAACAACAAAAAACTAATTATTTAATAAATAAAGTAGTTTAAAACATAAAATGTGTTAATTATTATAATTATAATTATTTAAACATAAATTTTGTGAGATTTTTTTTAAATATAAATTAATAATTTTGCTTGTAAAAAACTATTTTTTAATTTTCATTTTAGTTTTGTGGTAGTATCTCACCAAACGGTGTCGCATCAACGCATAAAATAATAAATTATCTTAACGAATTTGGATGTGTTTTGACATTATTTTTCGAGAATATTTTGACAACAACAACAAGTTGCAATAAACGCCATTGCCGCAAAGTGGTTTTAAAAAAAATTACGATGTTTGCGAGTGTGTGCGTTTTTTTATTTATAAATGCAAATATAATAACCCGGAAAAATATATGTGAATATTTGATTTGAAGATGGGGTGGGAACGAATCTTCATATAATAAAGTGGTTTTTTTTTTTTTTTAATTTTATTAAATGAAAATTAAATTGTATATTGAAAATAAATAGTTTTTTTTTGTTTTTAGATAATTCTATATATTAATTTTACTATCAATCAACTATATATTTATTTGGGTAAGTTTGGATTTAATTGATTATTATAGTAATAATTTAATAAAACATGTGTGTGTGTGTTTTTTTTTTTTAATTTTATTAAATAATAAAATGGCTGTTTTTTTTTTTTACGGGGGCTACTTTACATATCCTGCTCCTCTACTATTAAATTAACAAATTCAAATATATGAATGACGTATGGCACGTGTTTTTTTCACAGTAAATTTTTTAATTTAATCCCGTATTTTTAAAATGTTCTAGGTTTTCCGTTGTTTTTTTTTCAGCGTTTGGGTGACACATCATACTATTGCATATTACCCAGTTTATAAAAACCATAAAAAA
Organism: Dilophus febrilis; assembly: GCA_958336335.1. Taxonomy (NCBI): domain Eukaryota; kingdom Metazoa; phylum Arthropoda; class Insecta; order Diptera; family Bibionidae; genus Dilophus; species Dilophus febrilis. The sequence goes on along the minus strand of OY284469.1, from coordinate 31,831,489 downwards.
AAAAAATAAGAAAAGATGAATCCAGAAAAATTAAAAAAATTACAAGAACAAGTGCGTATCGGTGGTAAGGGGACACCCAGACGAAAGAAGAAGGTTGTCCATTCGACCCCGGCTACAGATGATAAAAAATTAAAATCATCTTTAAAAAAATTATCAGTGAATACCATTCCGGGCATTGAAGAGGTTAACATTATTAAAAATGATGGAACTGTAATACATTTTAATAATCCAAAAGCACAAGCTTCATTGGCTACCAACACATTCGCTATCACCGGTCATGGTGAACTTAAACCGATAGCCGAATTAATGCCGGGTATTTTATCACAATTACTATTAAAGGGTGATGGTATTGAACAATTAAAGAAAATTGCCTCGGAAATGGGTGGACCGGCGGGTTTAGGAATGGTTCCTACAATCAAAAAAACACCGGGTGATCCACAAAAAACGGATTCCGATGATGATTCCGTTCCCGATTTAGTTGATAATTTTGAAGAAGTTGCGCAAAACGATAAAGATGAAGAAATACCGATAGTGATTGAAAAAAAATCACAGCCACCGGCGGCTGTTATTATTGAAGAAAAACCTGCTGCTGCAGTAATTGAAGAAAAATCGGCTGTAATTGAAGAAATCAAAACATAATATACAGCATTAACAGCAACAACAACAACAACAACAACAATAATAATAATTTAAGTTATAGTATCTCACTCTTAATTCCGTACACATTTCAAATTCCATTTATAAGTTGTATAATAAAGGTTTCTAATGAAATAATACGAATATTTTTTTGTTTTTATTAATTTTATTTTCATTATAATAAGCAGGCACACCTTATAAAAGATAACGATTGACAAAAAAAAATAAGTGGTATTTCTTTTCCTATAGTTTATTAATGGAATTGAAGGTTAAAGTTTGTGGTTTTTGTTTTTGTGGCCTTGTTCGTTTTTTTTTTGATATGCCCAATGTAACAAAATATAACGAAATTGATGTTTAAATTCTAAACAAATGCGAATTTGAGTGATTTAGGATAAATATTCTTTACAAATGCACCACCACGGGCATGGAGTTGTATTTTTTTTTTTTCATATTAAAACCGGTGTTTGTTTATTAACAATAATTATAATATATTTGATATGCTAATGAATTTATAAATAATCATGATATAACTTTAAAATAATTAAATAGATAAACCATTTTCTTTTGGTTACCAATTATTAATAAAGATATGAAAACCTTGGATTAGTTTAAGTTTTCTAATTTGTTTTTTTTTTCGTATTCGTTTTAAATATTTTTGTAAATTGCGCTTTTTTAAAAAAAAGTTTTCAAAATTTGACTTTTCTAGTATAAAATACACTCTTTCTTTCTCTAACCTACTGCGTTCACTTTTGCACATATCGGAAAACAAAAATTCCGATCAAAGATTAGACATACTCAATTCAGTTCAGACTCCACCCACCACACCCACCCACACACAAAAAATATTACCAAAAAAATCTCTTTAAAAAAATTAAAAAAAAAAAAATCAAATCATTGTACAGTTTTTGGTTACGTGGTGAATTGTTGGTCGGTCACAGATTTGTTACACACAGCGGATGCTTTTAATTTAATTTAATTAATTATATTTATTATTTTTTTTTTAGTTTTAATATTATTATTATTATTATTAATATAAAATTACAAATTGTATTTAATTAATTTTACATAAGAAAAATGAAATATTTTGTTGTATTATTTACGCTATTTATTGCGTCCGTATATTGTGATGATGGCAAAGGACCAAAAGTTACAGATAAGGTAATTATTTTATATTTTTTTTTGCGTATTTTAATAACTAACTATACCCACTAATAATTGTATTATAGTATTTTAGAACTATAAGATTAAAATTGACCTTTAATTTAATTAGTATATGTGCGTATGTAAATCAATTTTTTTTTTAAATCAATTATCATGATTAATTATATATGTGATTCATTATTCGCATAACCGGTCCCCGAACAAAGAGAATCAAAAATCATTATATTATAACCTAATAAATTTTAGAAGTTGGTGTTTTTTTTTTTGAGTGTGCAGGCGGATGCTGTGTTTTGGGTCATTGATCTAACGATATGATACTTATTTTGTTGTAAATTTTAATTAATTATTTGTTAATTCGCATATAAATTTTGTTTGATTAGCAAAATTATAATTCTAAATGTTGATTGTATTATTTTTGTGGTATTATTAGGTCTACTTTGATATATCTATAAATGGAGAAGCCGCTGGTCGCATAGAGATTGGCCTATTTGGTAAAACCGTGCCAAAAACTGCAAGAAATTTTAAAGAACTAGCCGAGAAACCGGAAGGAGAAGGGTAAGCAAATACAAATAAATTTCGGCGTTACAAACTTTTTTTTGAATATAATTTCTAAAAAAAAAAAAAAAAATAATATTACTATGAAATATATATAGGTTTAAAAATAGTAAATTCCATCGTGTTATTAAAGATTTTATGATTCAAGGTGGAGATTTTACTCGTGGTGATGGAACTGGTGGTAAATATTAATTTTTTTTTTTTAATTATGAATATATGTATTTTATTTTTTTTATTATTTTCCGTTTTTATTTTATTTTATAGGTCGTTCAATTTATGGTGAACGCTTTGAAGATGAAAATTTCAAACTTAAACATTATGGATCGGGTTGGTTGAGTATGGCTAATGCCGGTAAAGATACCAATGGATCACAATTCTTTATTACAACAAATAAAACAAGTTGGTTGGATGGACGTCATGTTGTGTTTGGTAAAATAATTAAGGGAATGGCGGTTGTTAGAAAAATTGAAGCAACAAAAACGGATGGACGTGATAAACCAACGTCAGATGTTGTAATAACCGATTGTGGTTCAATAGCAGTTGATGAACCATTTTCAGTTGAAAAATCAGATGCAACTGATTAGAACAACAGCATATATATAATAATTATAGATAGTAATAACTATGTACGTTATCATTTTTCTATTATTATTATTTTTTTTTTTTTTCATTTTTGTTCTTATCTAAAGCAATTTACAATTGGTATATTTTGAAACATAAAAATTGAATCAATAAATTGAACAAATATATTTTTTACAATAAAATAAAATAAAAAAAAAAAAACAAACATGTACACAACATGCATTGTGTTTTTTTTTTTTTGTATAGACATTAAAAAAATTATTCAGGATGACCCACATAGCATCTAGCATATGGAAAATTAAGAAAATTAAGCATATGCATATAGTTTCATGAAATTATTATTTGACCTATCAGAACAGGTGAATTGTATTTATGGAGGAATTGTTAATACTATGGGGTCATATGAAATTAGTATTTGTCTTCTGTGTGTGAAACAAATCCAATTAATAAATATATATAATTATATACATATATAAATACTATTGTTGGATTCGTAATTCACGACTTAAGAAATTTATCAAATTTCTATAGTCCAAACGCGCGCTATTTTAACCACTGCGCCACAGAGACCAGCTCCATTTTAATGATATTTTTTTAAACATATTTGAATTACATTTTTAAAATTTTATGACCGCGTATTTTCGTCGTCGTCGTCGTCGTCAAATTTTTTTGAGAATCTTTGCTATAAATTTTTCAAGAATCTTTGCTATATTTCGCCATTTCATCGTCGCAGCTCAGCGTCGATGTACGTAAAATGACGTTTAGTAATCGATTGTTTTTTAATTTTTTTTTCATCACTGACACATAAGTATCGGCTCAGTGCACTGACAGGCAAAAAATAAAATTAAATAAAAAAAAAAATTATATTTTTTTTCCATCATTGAATTTTGGAAGTATTTTTTTTTTTCTTCAATTCTTTCTTGGATTACCTGAATCTTGTATATAGAGATATTAAAGAAAATAATAAGAATAATTGAATTTTGAAAATGTTGGGACGTACAGTAAATTTATTATCCAAAAATTTAGTTCAAAATGCAGTAAGAAATTATCATGGTGGTGTACCCGGTGGTGTAAGTATCAATTTTTTTTTTCATATGAATTTATTACATAATACTAATACATAAATTGGTGAGGAAATTAATCTAGCCTATTATTCATTGACCATTATAATATCATATATATACATTATGAATAAAATAATACTAATGGTTATATTGATCACATTATTATGGATTCAGGAAATTCAGTGATTGTTATGGTTGTATTGTAAAAATATCCCAGCTGATTGAAAGAAAATATTTTTAATACTACTTGCTGATGATAACAAATCAAATTTTAATTCAATCCGTTACGACACAATGATCAATCTATTTTTTTTATAATCCAATTAGCTTATCCGTCATCCGCATCGTTAATGAAAACGTTCTATTGAAAAATAGAAGAAACCCAAACAAACGTCGACCTTATATAATTCTGTTTTTAATAATCATGACATGACAAAGTTTTTTTTTTGTTTTGTTTTAATAAAATAAATTGGAATCATTAATGTTCATTGATTTTATTATTTGGATAATTAACGCATGCAATACGTACTGTACATATTCATAAAAATGCATCTATTTGCAGTTTAATCCTCATTCCACAATCATTTACCATCACATGATTTAACTAATTTGTCATTTTTTTTCTTCCAATTTCAGAATATTCCATTCCAAATTCAAAATAGATATCGACTTACTGCATTATTTATGGTATTCTTTGGATCTGGCTTAGGTTTACCATTTTTCGTTGTACGACATCAATTGTTAAAACAATAAAAACACATTTTTGTTTTTGTTTGTTTAGGTAAGTGAGATTTAATACGATTTTTTTTAAACTATATACATTTCATTAAATCTTATAAATTTTATAGATTTAATGAATAGTAACAGTAATAAAAAAAAACACCTATAGTAATTATATGTAATGGGAAATTTCCGATATTCAAAATGCTGAAGAATAATATAACACACACACACATTTTTAAGTAAAGAAATTGTTGAGAAATTATGTATCATCAATTAATTTTTGGAAATAAAAGAATAATTATCTAAGAATAAAATATTATAAGAATTTAGATTATTTTATATCGTCTATGTGTTATCCATCCTGCTATCAATTTTCATTCTTTAATAGTATCGTTTATGTGTACGGGGGGCTGCTCTGGCAACTCCAGCTAACGAATTCAATTCAATTCTTCTACTAATAATATAATTGGTATATTATAAAAAAAAAAATTCCATTTAGATTTATTATTATAATAAAAAAAAATAATATCCCGAAATACATAAATAAATAATTAATAATACAAAAAAAATATATTTAATATGATTTACCAAGTTCTTTAAATTTTTCATTTAAATCTAAATCTATATTTAAATCAACAATATTATTATTATTGATTGTTGAATTATTAACAATTCCATTATTATCATTATCAATTTTAACATTACCATCATTTAATAAATAAAATTTATCAATAAAATCATTTTCATTTTCTTGAATGAAACCATTAAATTGTTTTGATGGATTTTTTGTTTCCCAATTATTTGTCCTTCCATAAGAATAAGAATTTTCTATTATATCATCATTATTATTATTATTATTATTATTATTAGTATTTTCATAGTTTTTATTATTCGAAATTGCCATCATAGAATCTAATGGACTATAAAATGGTTTAGATAAACGCATTTTATTTGAAATAGTTTTTAATTTTTGTGTAATAATATCACGTTTATTTGTTCCACCGCCACCACCATCATCAACATTATCATAAATTTTCTTTTTTTTACGTTTCTCATTTGCATTATTATTTATTGTTGGTGGTCCTCCATCATTTCCATAAATATAAATTGGTTTTTCCGTAAATTCATAAAATGTTTTTGGTGTTACCGTAACACCACCATCACCATCATTAGCACCATTCAATTGATCATTTAATAATTCAATTGATTTTGTTTTTATAAATTTATCAATATCAAATGTAAATTGTTGTGGTGGTAAATTAACATTTTTCAAAAAATTATCAATATCTTCTTCTTGTTTTGCATCAACTCTTAATTTAATATCCATAATATCATCGGTAAATGATTGTTCATTCGGGCCGTCGTCATTATCATTCATTTGTCGCTCATTACTTGTCGTAGATTTCATCAATAACGGATCAATTTTTTCCTTTTCATAATCATTTGAATTACCATTAAAATAATTATTACTATTCTTATTTGATTTATTTGATTTATTAAATTTTTTACGTTTTGATTTTTTCTTTTTTTTACGTTTCCAAAAGAAATTTGAATAATCATCATCCAGGTCATTATTTGTTTCTACATCATCATTTCCATCATCATCATCCTCATCGTTTTCATTATATAAATCTAAATAATCATTATAATACATACTCATATCATTCATATTAGTATTTGATTTTAGATTTTGGATTGATTGTCGTTTTTCTGGTTGTGATGCCGGTGATGATGGTGATGATGTTTTAGTATTTTTATCATCATGATAAATTGCGTCATCATTCGTTGATGATTGTCTTTTAAATAAATTGGAATTTTCAAAATCTAAATTATTTAACAATTGGAATTTATTAAATAGAAAATTTTATTTTTAATTATTTAAATATATAAAATTGTTGTTTTTTTTTTTTTGGAAGTAATTCTCGTGGTAAAACATCACAAAACCCTTATCGAATTTTTAAAACTTTTAGCAGGGGGAATTCTAGCCGGTTTGTAAATGATCGAAAAGATAATTATAATATGTATAATAGTGAAACATAGAGAAACAGATTGAATTGTTGAAATGAATAACAATAGAAATCTTATTATGGGAGTAGACCAAGATCACTAAAGGGTAATTAAATGATTGATTATGATTTTATATTAATTTAAAATTAAATTACTATTTAATTATAGTATATTTATTTTACTTCCATTTTATTGTCGGTATCCTATTATTATTTAAAATTTTATTTGTCTTATTATTATCATCATCATCATCATCCTGATCACGATCAAAAATATCAATATTAAAATATAAATTCTCTTTTGTTCGATCAATGATATTTTGAATAATATTTAAGTCTAATCGCTTATATGGTTTTTTACCCACTTGATAAACAGGATGATGTAAATGAGCTAAAAAATTAATTTTATTCTCAAAACTGTTATTGGGATATTTTTGGTCTGAAAGAGTATAAATATGTTAAATATAAATACTGTTCTGTTGATTATTTTTAGAATAGATAATTTTTAGAATTGTTTTTATCCTTTGTTTCCAGAGACTAGTAAAAAATTGAGTTAAAAATAAAAATTACTTTCAATTGTTTCATTTGAATTGAATTGTATTGTATTATTTTGTAAATTTTTAGGGATTGTGGAATTTTTCTCTAAATTTCCATTTAATTTTTCTTTATTTTCCATGGCTATCAATTCTATTTGTTTTTTTAAACAATGAATAAATATTTTTAAATAATCATTATCTGATGATGTTATATTTGTTGAATGTATACAATTAATGTCGTCGTTATTACCATTAAGCATCAAGTTGTTGTTGTTGTTGTTTGTTGTATCCTTTAATTGGACTGAATTTAATAGTAAATCGACATCATATGGATTATCATAATAAATTGGTACTTTATTAGAATTAATTGGGTTTTTATTTTCTAATTCAGTTTCATTATGATTTGTTTTTGAAACTGTTGTATTTAATTTATTATCATTTAATGTTGTACTATTATTTTCAATAGTTTTTGGTTTTATTGTTGTTGTTGGAGTTGGAGTTGTTGTTGGAGTTGAAGTTGTTGTTGCATTTGTAGCATTTATTGTTTTGTTTGTCATTCCAAAAAGATCATTCCATTTATGTTTAAATATTTCTAAAAATTGTTCACCAAAATATTCATCATCATTAATAAGATTCCGATCATCATCATGTCGAATATAAATTCGTCTATTTTTTTGTGGTATTATTTCTTGTATTGATTTTGTATATTGATTTGGATTTGTTAATGGATTTAATAATGGACCATTTATTAAATTTAATGATTCATTTGGTAAATCTTTTGCCGAAGAAGAAGAAGAAGAACGTTTTGATAATAATAAATATCCTCTATTTCGTAGATAATTTAATGGTAATTCCCAATTGTTTTTTATCATAAAATTATTATTGTTAACGTTTCGATTAAATTTTTTTTTAACAATTTTATCGTTACCAATTAAATAATTATCAATTTTATTATATTGTTTTTTTTTATTATAATTATTGTTATTCTTATCAATGTCGTTAAATATTTGTTGTTTTTTTAAATTGTTCTTATTTCTAATGATTTCTAATGATGGGGTTTGTAAATTTGGATTTATTATAATGAATCCATGAAATTCTTCAATTATTATTATTATTATTAAAATAATATATAAATAATTAAAAAATAAATATTTATACATTTGTATTATTATAAATAAAATTACCGCATAACGAAAAAAAAAAAAACAATTATTTTTTTTATTTTTTTTCATTTATAATTATTTTATATTTTTAAATTATACAAATTTTATTTGACAATATTATAATTTTTATATGATATAATGACTGCGGATATTAAATTAAATAGAATATATATTTATAATTTTTTTTTTTTTGATACATAGAAATAATATACAATTGAATTTTTTTGGGTAATAATATGTGGAAGGGCCATTTTATTACCATCCAATTGGTATATTTAATTCAATTGTTAATTGTTCCAACCAAATAATTAATGGTGAATAGTATTGTAGAAGAGCCGAAGAGGAAATTTTTCGACTACCCGTTAATATAAATAATGTTTCTGTCCAATGCATTGACGCTCCAATTTTTAATGCTTTTCTATATACATATATGGATTTTTATGGAATGGACAGAATTTTTTAAATTAGTTTTTGATTTAAAACTGAAAAAATTAATACAAAATATATGTAAAATTTACTTTAATAAATCTCCTGCCCTTTTTGAACCATAAATATCACATCGATGTAATGGCATTGGTAATGGTTCAATTGGATTTACATGACCGAATACTGTAACTTCACATAAACCACGAAATATTTGAGCTTGAAGAAAACTGGCCAGAAAGTATCTGCGCGTATAAGGATAAAACCAAAAGAGACTTATTTATATAACAAAAATATATGTTTGTTAAAGTTATTATATTATTATTCAATTACCTTATAAATGGTGTGTTATCGGCTATGTGAAATTTAGCACCAGCATCGAAAAACATTGGATCTTTTCGATTATTCCAATTTGGTGGATGGATACCTTGATGCTTAAATAACAATTCCCAAAAATATGTATTCGATTGATTAAATGGAATTTTTTCCGAAAATAAATCCCAACGGTAAACATCAATGATATATTCAAATGGTATTTGTGGAATTTTAGCTAATGCCATTTTTAATAATATCGATAAATCATTTGAATTTATTGATTGATCCATACGTTTCTGATATTGTTGAAAATTATTTTGATTTTTATTCATCCATAAATTTTTTAATTTATTACGTTGTTGGAATTTCCTCCGTGGAAAATCTTTATTATTCCGATTATTATTATTTAAACGCAAAATTGATTGTAAATAGAATTCACCAAATTTTGGTATTCTTTCGGTAAATAAATATTCATCGGGTATTAAACTTAAACGATTTAAATGTTGTGGTGTCATTATTGCTAAAAATATAGCATCACCAATACTTTCTTGAAGTGCTGAATTTGAATCCTAAATATATTGGATTAAAATTATGTAAATAAATATACTAAATATTAAATATAGATTCTAAATTTTATAGTTACCTGAAATATAATTGGTTGTTCAATATAAGCCATATAATATTGTATATGACCCATTTCATGAACAATCACATAGAAATCATCAAATGTTTTCTTTGCACAAACAATCATACGATAATCATCATCATATTCTGCGTACATATTGGCAGCTGTACCATGACATTTCTGCTGCTGCTGCTGCTGATCATTTAAAATACGTGAATATTTCCAAAATTTTTTAACCATTTTTGGTAAACCCAATGATGTATAAAAATCATCAGCATTTTTTACCATATCCAAAACAGTCCAATTTGATTCCATAAAATTTCTATTTAAATTAATCACTTTAACATCGACGGGCATAATCAATTCATGATACATTTCCCAATTTTGAGCAAACATACTGCCTAAAATATGAGCCGGTAAAGTACCATCTTTTTTAAAACTATCCAAATCCAAACCACCTATACGTTGTTGTTGTTGTTGTTGTTCATAAAGTACATGTCTAACAATTCCATGTAATAATTTATAAAATGGTTTAATATCATCCAATAGATAATTAATAATTGTTTTTAAATGCGGTATATCAATTTCTTTACGCCATATTTCACCAATATCATTGTATCCTATATAGAGATTAATATTAAATTATATAACTTAAATAAATTATAATTAAATTAATAGACGATAAAAGCGGGAAACATATTACTTTTTGCCATATTACTAAAAAGGATAGGATATTTCGAAAGACACAGTTTTTTTTCTAAAAGCATAAATTAATTATTCTAAAAAAAAACAGATTATTTTTCAAATTATAGCCGAAGTTTTTCTCTAATTTTCAATTAACCTATATAGTGAGATTTGAAATCGCAATTCATTAATTTCGGACATTTCTTAGAAGAAAATTCCCATCATTGGATCAAAAGATCAAAAGTCAATTTTTCAAAAAATATATACATAAAATTTTCACATATTTGCTGCACAATAAATAGTTTGTATCATTTATGGTCGTTCACTTTTTTACAGTATCGCAAATTTCGCAATTGAACGATTTTCAAATTTTCTACTACAAAATATTAAGAATTGATTATAAATTTTTAAATCACACTAAGAAAAACGTAATAGAAAATTTAGGGAAACTCCATTTTCCACAAAATTTAGTTCAATTCACAACCAAAAATATTTTTTTTATAAATCATTGATTAATTAAACATATGCCATATTCAGAATATCCTTTTGGAAATCTAACTATCAATCAATATCCATCAATATCCATCTATAACTAGCAATCAATATCCATCTCTATGTACCTATATGCGATTATTAATCTATATAAATATATAATGAAAAAATTAAAATAAAATATTAACCATTATTTCGGGCTCCAATATTCATAATATTTATAATATTCGGATATAGTTGACGAATTTTTGGACCAACAGCTAAACGCCAACTTTCCCATGCCCATTTAACAATCTCATAAAATTTCGTCATTTGTAAATTATTATTACAATCATTATTATTATTATTATTATTCCGATTGATTGTCGGCCCACGGTTAAATAGAGAAAAATCACCTTTCATAATATCATCAAAATCTTTTTCACCATCATAACAATTAAATAATGACGGTTCATTATGAATTTGTTTCTTTTCAATCATATTCAAATTATAATCATCAATAAAATCATAATTATTATTATAATTTTCTAATGATGATGATGATGATGATGATGATGGTGATTTATTATCATAATTTGAATTAAAAATGATTTTCAAATCACTTGATTTTCTATAAATTATCGTAAAAAAATAAACATTTCCTTTAAATATAACTCTTAATTTTTTGCAATAGATAACTATATATATTATTTATTTATACATACCCTACAGTCGATGATGATGATCTATTCAAATATGATTTTGACATATTTAATAATTCCAATTGACCATTAGGTAATTTTATATATGTATAATTCCAAATTTGATTTGAATTTTGGCATACATCAAAATACTTTGGAATACATATTTTTGTTTCGGTAAATATCTCTTGCATTTTGTATAGATATTTTGATAAATTAACTGATTGTATTGGTGTAAATTTTGGTCCATCACAAAGTATTTTGTTAATTTTTGGTATTAATGTTTCGAAATTTTCATCCTTATTATTATTATTATTGGTGTTGGTATTACTATTACTGCTGATGTAAGTATTTCCATTGTCATTGTTAGTGCTACGGCCGTCATCATTATTATTATTATTACTTGTAATTATTTTATTTATTAAATTACATTTTTCATTGATCCATTTCGATTTTATTTTATTGAATTCAATTGATTTTTCTAATATAATTTCATTGGAATCGATACTATATTTATGTAATAAATTATAATTGTATATTTTTATAGCATAAATAAAACATATATATAAATTTAATTAATTATAATCATATTATAATTATACATATTTATAATATAAAAGATAATTTATTATATCTTATGTATATATAGTAAACGTGTGCGTATGGTTTGATAGAGCTTGATCATGCGAGACATGTTTAATTTGTTTATTTATTAGATATTTATGGCGAATATTTCAATATAAAATATAGTGAAATATTTTTTTTTTTTTGAATTGGATTTTTAGTGGTTTTGTTCTATTTTTTTCAATAATTACATATTGTACAAAAACAAGTCGTTCGATAATAAATCAAATATATTGAAAATTCTAATATATAATCTCATAATATTCCGCTTGCGGTTGGTCGTACGGCTAATTACCGACATCGTAAAAGACACAAATTAAGAAACTAACAACAGAAGGCTGTTGTTGGACGCTAAAACCAGATTGTTGGTTGTATAGCGAAAAATTCATTTCATTCAATCCCATAATTAATATGTGAATCTGCAATGGTGTGGATGTAGCTGTTGATAAAAACCGCTGATCTAAAATTCTTACAAATTCTTCTTACTTATTTTGGGATCGTGGGTTTGAATCCTATACTGAAGACATATAAAGACATGTTTTCTGTTTTTCGGTTTCTGTTTCTGAATCTGAATTTTCACGCAGAGGTTTCTAATGCAATTGGTCGTACGGTTAATTACCACCACTCGGTAAAAGGCAACAAATTATAAAACCAATAACAGAAGTCCTCAGAAGTCGGACACTAAAATCAATTGCGTCGGAATTGTGTGATGCGAAAAATATTTAAATAAAAATATATTTTAACTATATTTTTCAAATAATCAAAAAAATATCCATAGTTTTTACTACAAATATTTTTTTTTAATTGCTTTTTGAAAATAAAATTAACAATTTTTGATCGCAACGATTTATTTAACATCATATAATTGTATTTAAATGCGGTATATGGGGGCATGAGAAAATTTATACTAATTTGTCCTCTGATTTGACCCAAAAACGCGTGTTTCCTACAATTTTCCTAGAAAATTCAATATTCTAAATTCTAAAACTTTTACAAAATTACAAAAACAAAAATTTCTGTTTTTCTGCAATTTTTTTTCATTTTCTTTGCATCATTTGAAAATTCAATCAATTTCTGATTTCTCATAAAAGGAATATAAAAAGAATTGATTGATTTTTAAATCGCATCATTTAATTATAATCGAATTGTTCCATTAATAAAGATATAGTCGAGTTTCCATAAAAATTGTGTTTGTGAAAATGTTTTTATTTTTTATATCTCAACATTTTCATTCATTTTCAATTGCTTTTCAAAAAATCGGTTCGATTTTCAATTTTTTTTTCCTTTTATACAAAAAGAAAATCAAAGAAATTAATAAAGTTTTCATAAATGAAGCATAAGAAAATGAGAAAAAAAAAGGAAAACTGCGACGGAACAAATTAAAAATGGTATTTTCCCTTAAAAAATGGTTTCAAAAAATTAATATTGTTATTTTTATAATTTAACTATAATTAAATTAATTTTTATTCATGTAGCTACTTTCTAGAAATTATCCTTTAAATCGTTTGGGAAATCAAGGTAAAAGAGGACACGATTTTTCACGGTCCGCCACTATATTTATTTAATTTGGAGTTTAAATATATTTGTATTAAGATCATAAAAATAACTACTTTATCGGTTGGAAAATATAATTAATAGATAAAACATCGTGGTATATTTTTTTTACTATATAATTTTTCATCAGAGGAAAATAAATAACACACAAAATATCTGTATATTAATAATATAATTATTTGCGAAACCTGCGAAAATTTTGCAAAAATTTTATTATATTATATATAAATAAAGCAATAAAAAATAGGTAGATTTTTTAATAGCATTTTTGGAATTTTCCTTTAATTTTCTTCAACAAAAAAAAAAAGAAGATATATTAGGTTGTCGAAAAAGTATTCACAATTTTTATAAATAGATGTCATTATAATTGAATATTTCAAGTAGTACTAATCTGATCGCAGGTAACACTAACATATGTTCGAAAGATGACATTTCGTAGATAAAAAAAAAAAAATTAAATTTGTTTAGTCATTTAAAAGTTGTAGTGCATTAAAGATGAGCGAAATTAGTGAAAAAATTCGATACATTTTACAATTTTATTATGAAAAAGGTGAAAATGCAACGCAGGCACATGAACAAATTTGTGCAGTTTACGGTGAAGGAACTTTATCAAAATTAACAGCCTATATAGATGGTTTGCCCGATTTCGTTCCGGTAATTTTGATGTCAAAGATGCACCTCGTTCTGGTCGACCAATCACTGAAAAAGTCGATGAAATCATATCAAAAATTGAAGAAAATCGACACGTAAGCAGTCATGATATCGCTAAAGAACTAAACATTCATCACCAAACAGTTTTAAACCATTTGACAAAGGCTGGATACAAGAAAAAGCTCGATGTTTCGGTACCACATGAATTAACACAAAACAATTTAATGAACCGAATTTCCATTTGCGAAACGCTGTTTAAAAGGAACGAAATCGAGTCATTTTTAAAGCGAATGATTACAGGTGATGAAAAATGGATCACATACGATAATAGTGTACGAAAAAGATCGTGGTCCAAGAAGGGTGAAGCTCCTAAAACAGTAGCAAAACCTGGATTAACACCAAGAAAGGTAATGCTGTCTGTTTGGTGGGATTGGAAAGGAATCGTTCATTATGAATTACTAACACCCGGTCAAACCATTGATTCCGATCTCTATTGTCAACAATTAACAAGATTGAAGCACGAGATTAAAAAAAAACGTCCAGAATTAATCAATCGAAAGGGTGTTGTGTTCCATCATGACAACGCCAGGCCACACACATCTTTGATGACTCGGCAGAAACTGAGAGAGTTTGGCTGGGAAGTTTTAATGCATCCACCATATAGTCCGGACCTTGCACCTTCAGATTATCATTTGTTCCGGTCTCTGCAGAACTCCCTTAATGGTTTTAAAATTAAATTCCGCAGAGGACTGCAAAATGCACTTGGATCAGTTTTTTGCCCAGAAAACACAGAAGTTCTACAGTGATGGGATAATGTCTTTAACAGAAAAATGGCAAAGGGTCATCGATCAAAACGGCGCATATTTGGTTTAATAAAGTTCATTTGAAATATAGAAAAAAATCGTCTGAATTTTGTAAAAAAAATTATCAATACTTTTTCGACAACCTATTAATAAATTAATAGATATTTGTTTTGTTATTTTAATTGAATAAACCCGAGTCAAGGAATGATTTAATTGTTAACTTTTATAAACGTTTTATTACAATACAAGGAAAATTATATGCTACTATGTTGGCGATCAAATACATACTACAATATGGACAAATCTAAATTCTCCCATATCTATTTGACAATTGTCACAAATTAATATGTTTCTATATTTATATAGCTAACTTAATTATGAACACTTTACATTGCCATGGAAATAACCATATTATTACACTCCCCCTCAATGTAAAGTTCCTAACATTTTGAATATTACAAGATAATTTAAATTCATTCAGTGTACTAACTACACTTAAATTTTATAACAAAACATTTATCTGATACACAAAAACTAACTACCTAAAACTAGTATTTTAGTTATATTAATTAATTATAATTTTTAGCTGAAGAAATTAAGTTGAGATTTTCCACGTGCCTCTGGAAACATTTTCCCTGCAAACCTTTTGTAAACATATCTCCTATTTGTTCTTCACTTCTGATATATTTGATTTCGACCACGTCGTCTTGGATCTTTTCTTGAATAAATTTGTACTTTACATCTATGTGCTTTACCCGTTTATTGTTACTTGGGTTTTTGATCAACGAAATACACGCCTGGTTATCTTCCCATACAATTAATTTATCAACGATAATATCAAAATCTAACAATAACATTTTTAGCCACAAACCATTCTGAAGTGACATACATACACTAACTAATTCCGCTTCCGCCGTTGATAACGTTACCATTTGTTGCTTCTTTGTTCCCCATAATATTGTATTACCATTCCACTTATAAACATATCCTGATACTGATCTCCTATCTTCATCATTAGCCCAATCCGAATCTATGTAACCTTCTAAACTTCCCTTCAAAACACCACGACTTCCATAAACCAATTCAAAATCCTTTGTACCCTTCAAATAACGCAATATCCTAGTCAAATAATTGTACATCTCATCTGTTGCTGCATCTTGGAACCGCGAAAAATAATTTAGAGCAAAACAAATATCCGGTCTTGTTCCCAACATTAAATACATCAGGCACCCCACCAACTCTCTATATGGTTTATTTGTTTTTCCTTTAACATCTCCATTTAAAATAATTTTTGGTTCAATTGGTACATTTGATGGCTTACAATCTTCGTAGTCAAATTTCTTTAATATCCTTTCAATATACTTCTGTTGACTAATTCTTATTATTCCGCTTTCCCTTTTATAAATTACCTCCAATCCGATGAATAGACCTAATGTCCTTTTATCCGACATCGCAAATTTTTCCATTAACATTTGTTTTATTTTATTAACAGCAGTTTCATTTTTCCCAGCAATAATTATATCGTCGACATATATTATCAAATAAATTGCATTACTTGTCGTTTCACTTGTTTTATATAAACACGAATCGTTTACAGATCTTACAAATCCATTATCCATCATACACGCATTAAACGTGTCGTTCCAACATCGAGCCGCGCCTTTTAATCCATATAATGCTTTGTTCAATTTATAAACATGATTTTCTTTCTGTTCCAGCCCTTCAGGTATTTTTAAATACACGGTTTCCTTTAATTCGCCATTTAAATACGCCGATTTTACATCTAATTGGGCAAAGCTAAATCCCAATTCGACTCCAACTGCCAATATCGTTCTTATGGTTGATAATTTTGCCACAGGTGAATAGATTTCATCGCCATCGAAACCCCCACTCTGCGCAAATCCACGCACAACCAATCTCGCTTTATATTTATCATTTGTGGAATCTTCATTATCCCTAAAAGTAAATACCCATCTTGTATTTAATATTTCCATGTCTACTGGCCTTTTGACCAACGACCACGTATTATTTCTTTTGATGCTGTCCAATTCTTTTACAACAGCATATTTCCACATTTCTTTATTATCGCAATTTTCGATATCCTGATAACTCCGTGGAATATCGTGTACACATATCATGGCCTCATGCATATAGTACATTTCATAATCCATAAATCTTACAGGAGCACGTCTTCTTCTTGGAACATTAACCCTATCTCTTTCATCAACTGTTTCGATCAAACCATCTGTTTCATTACGTTCACCATTACTATCCGGAATGACAATTTCAACATGTTCTCTTTCATTCTCAGATGTTGGCTTAAACGCCTTGGAATTAAATTCACATTCCCTAAATATTACATTTCTTGCGATTACTATCCTCTCCTTTTCTACATCCCAAATTCGATATCCACTCATTGCATAACCAACAAAAATGCCTTCAGATGCCTTATCATCCAACTTTTTCCTTAATTCGTCTGGCCTATGCATATAACATGCACTACCAAAAACCCGTAAGTTACTTACGTTCGGCCTAAAACCATGCCATAATTCCGCTGCCGTCTTATCATTAATCCCCGGACTTCTATTATATACATATGCCGCCGTCTTTGCAGCCTCTGCCCAAAATTCCTTTGGTAGCCCCGCATGATTTAGCATACACCTTGTTTTCTCCATAATTGTGCGATTCAATCTTTCGGCCTTGCCATTCTGTTGAGGAGTATACGGCACACAGTAATCTATTGTGACTCCGTTTTCATAACAAAAATTCTTGAACTCGCCACTTACAAATTCGCCTCCGTTGTCGCATCTTATTTTATATATACCCCTTCCAAACTTCGCCATACACGTTTGATAGTAGTTTCTAAAACAACCGAAAACTTCCGACTTCGCCTTCATAATATACAATGTCGCAAAACTCGAAAAATCATCTATGAAGCTTACGTAATATTGTCCACCACAAAATGATGCTGGCGTAATTGGCCCGCAAACGTCCATATGAATGATATCCAACAATCTATCACTTTTCCGTCTTTGATGAAATGGCAATTTGGACATTTTTCCCCGTATACATGTTTCACAAAATTCTATTTCACTTGTAATAATATCACGGTCAATGCCATCCACCATATTTTCGCTTATTAATCTTTTTAGACTGGAATACCCCATGTGTCCATATCTTTGATGCCAGATTTTTTGTGACAACACTGATTTGTTTGCTATAGCCGTATGACATCCTGGCCTTTGTATCTTGAATACAATTTCATATAAATTTACCAGCCTGCAAACCGCCATACATCGTAAATTTTCATCAAAAATTTCCACCGCAGAATTTTGTATTACTAATTTCATACCTTGTTGATCCAATCTTTTAACACTTAGTAAATTCTTTCGCAATCCTGGAACGTAAAACACATTTTTAATATTAATAATTACGGACCTTCCACTTACCAAAGTCTCGGCCCTTATATTTCCCACACCAACAGCTTTCAATTGTTGTCCTACTCCGGCAGACGCAATATCTACCTCTTCATCAAATTTCATATAGGATGCAAACCATACATCACTTTTCACCATGTGGTTTGTACATCCAGAGTCAACATACATAATCATGTTAAATTTGTCATGATGATTATTAACCCCTTTAACAACATCATCATCAACCGAAAAGCAAGTATCGCCCTCATTCAGCAAATTTACGCCACCTTCACCACGATTACATTTGACCTGTACATTATTGGCTTTATTTCTCCATTGTGTATTATTATATCCCTGCGTATTTGGATTATTCTGTCGATTCATACTTGGATTGTTAAATCGATTTATATTTGGATTGTTATGTCGATTTATATTTGGGTTGTTATGTCGATGCACATTTGGGTTGTTATGTCCATGCACATTTGGGTCATGGCGCCGTTGCGAATTTATATTATTATTTTCAGATGCCCTTTTCCAGCACTGTCTGAATTTGTGGCCACCTATTCCACAATAATTGCACTTACCGTTAAAAGTTCTTTTATCCACCGAAAAAACGGCATTACTACCACCATTGGACCGTATACTATTGTCAGATTTATTATGTTCAGCCTTCATCATTCGTCGTTGCATTTCCTCTCGCAGTTTCGCTTTCACCATATCCATGGTTAATTCATCTTCCTTAACACTTTCCAAAATGGTTATTATTGTTGAAAATGACGCCGGTAGTGTATTTAATAAATTGCATATTTTATCCTTTTCGCCAATATCCACACCTGAATCTTTCAGTTGTCTAACCGTTTCGTCAAATAATTTTATGTGCCCATCCATGTCACCACCTTCATTCAATTTCATATTTAGTAAGGTTTTCCGCAATGCTAGCTGACCAACCAAACCGCGTTTTTCATAAATATTACACAAAGTGTCCCACATGTCCTTTGCTGATTCCTTATCCATTAACAGCTCCAACTGTTCATCGGCAACACACTGTACGATGATTGACATTGCCTTTTTATTTCCGACAATACTTTCATTTACGTTTTCCACTGGATCTTCACTAATGTATTTAAAAACTTGATTTTCACCCAAAATCATTTTAACCCTAAATTTCCAACTTTGAAAGTTTGTTCCATTAAATGGTATTATGTTGAACTTTTGATTCGACATTATATATATATATCTATCAATGAATGTGACACGTGTGTTTTTTTTTTTTTTTTTTTTCTTAACCTTTTAACCTCCTTTTTTTGAACTTTTTTTTTTTTTTGGTTATCCTTTTTTATCTCGGCAATCGTATGACGAAAATTTATTATAACTATTTATATTTATTGCCCACTCCTTAAACTGGGGTCTGGGCCCATAACCTTTTGTTATTTTAATTGAATAAACCCGAGTCAAGGAATGATTTAATTGTTAACTTTTATAAACGTTTTATTACAATACAAGGAAAATTATATGCTACTATGTTGGCGATCAAATACATACTACAATATGGACAAATCTAAATTCTCCCATATCTATTTGACAATTGTCACAAATTAATATGTTTCTATATTTATATAGCTAACTTAATTATGAACACTTTACATTGCCATGGAAATAACCATATTATTACAATTTGGATTTCTGGATTTTCTGGATTACAAATTACAATTCAATTTGAACAATATTTGCTATTAATACAAAAATAAAAAGTTACATTTTACTTATGATTTTTCTATAGGGATTTTTAATTATTTTGTTTTTAGCATACTAAAATTTTATTAAATATTTATTATTATTATTTCGATCAATTATTAAAACAATTAAATATGAATAATTATACATTCTGGATTTGTAGAAAAAATCCCACCACCATATTATTTATTATACAAATTTTAATAATTTTCCATAAATTTTCTATTCAACCATAATCATATTTAAATTATTAAAAAATTCTACGAATATATAAATAATGAAATAAAATAGAAAAATTGCAATTTTTTTTTTTACCACGAATTATAGAAAATTATGGAAAATTTATTGTAATGATTTTCTTAAAAAAACTTATACAACACATACAAAAATCATGAGAAACCAAATTTATTAGCATATTTAATGTACAGTAAATAATAGCGATTCGATTTGAAAATGATATGAAATATTCCATAAATAAATAGAAAAAAAAAAACATAAAATTTACCGCAGACCACCCTCACATAAATTATATATATATATATAAATATAATTTAATAAGTATATAATAATAATAATAAATAATCAATTAAGTGTAATTAAAATTTTT
The DNA here is from genome assembly GCA_958336335.1 of Dilophus febrilis. Taxonomy (NCBI): domain Eukaryota; kingdom Metazoa; phylum Arthropoda; class Insecta; order Diptera; family Bibionidae; genus Dilophus; species Dilophus febrilis. Next base: position 31,810,455 of record OY284469.1, on the reverse strand, counting down.
TATTGTATATATGCGATAGACTCGATATATGTTATTATTACATTTAATTTAATATCATTATATTATACCGATTAATATTTATTTATTTTTTTTTATATAATAAGTACAATATATATTTTTACTATATTATTATTATTATTATTATTATTATTTAACAACTAATGATGTATGTAAAATGCCAACATTAGTTTTTAATAAGCACTATGGCTGCTAGGGCCTTTGGCTTTTACCGGAATTAGAAATCATTAATATTATAATTATTAATGTAATTTTAATAATGATGATGAGTATTTGTTATATACTTTCATATATAATTGCGAATATGTGTGTGTAGTAGACTTTGTAAATCTTTGGCTGCGTCCGACACAATATACCAAAGATATTCATTAATTTGATCCCAATGAATAAATGGTGACTTAGTTCATGAATTCAAATCATAAAAAGCACAGAAAAAATTTTCCGGCCAGGATTTGAACTCGTGACCACCCGCAATTGGGTTGGATGCTTTATCAACGGCACCACCAAGTCGTCATTTTTACTATATTAAATTCAATATATATAATATTTTTATTTTAATATATATATACCTTAACTCCCATGCAAACAATGCTGTATTATGATTAATTATTTTTAATTCTGTATTAAATTGTTCATTATTCCATTTATTTTTATTAATATTATTATTATTATTATTAATGGGAATATTATCAAAAAATATATTTTTATTTGCATTATTTTCACTATTACACAAACAATTTTCACATTTTATTATTATTATTAGAATAATAGAATAAAAAATAATATTAAATATTATTAAATTTATTGTAATCATTTGAAAAAAAAAAAAAAATTGGGTTTTTTTTTCAATTTTTTAAATATGTTACAAAAAAAAATTAATTAGAATAAATCGGAAAAAAACATTTTAATTATTCAAAATAAATTTTTTTTTTTTGCAGTTTTAAAATAACTTAAAAACTTTATTAATATTACTTTATTAAAAACTTATCTTTTATTTTATTTTGTATAACTTTACCAATTCGTTGTAATTTTAAAACTAAATGAAAGTTCATATGATATATATAATAATATAATTTTTCCTTTTTAATCTGTATGAAAATTGTTGTGAAAATTTTTGTGAAATTGATAAAAGCGCATGTTTTTCATTGTTATATAAAAATCATAAGATTATTTTATATAATGTTTTATATATACACGAAGGAGCGATTGACGATGATAAAAAATAAAAAACAGTCACTCAAAACATGAATTTAACATTTTATTATATGTATATATATTGTATATATTATAAGGATATAATTTATATAAATGATTGCAATATTGTATATATAAAATAATTTTGTTAGTATATATAAACACACAGTGACGGGGCTGTGATACAATATTTGTCGTGATGATGATCAACCAGTAAACGATGGGTTATTCTAAAAGATATATTTAAATATAAATTAATTGAACCAAAAAAAAAAAAAAAAACAGAATAATTTCAGAAATAAATTTCCCGGAAAATCGGATTAAATGTTTAAATGTTTTCGGATGAATCATTATAATAGTTTTAATGCATCATTTATTTCAAGAAATCCACAAATAAATTTCTGGTTTTTCATTTATAGAAGAAAAACATGTGGAAAAAGCCGTTAAAAAGGTATGGGCGGGTAAAGCACAAAAGAATATATCGGATAAAAAAAAAGGAATAGGAATAAGAAGCGAAAGGTTAAAATTATGCAATTTATATTTATAAAGTATATATTGAAGCAAAGTACGTATACGCACATCCTGATACTGCCGCATTTCAAACATACAAAGCAATGAGTTTTGTTTTGTTTTGTTAATGATATATTTTCAACAGTTTTGTTAATGATATATTTTCGAACGCATTGCCGCTGCTCGAAGCTTCCCACGTTTATATCACATTATATACAATAAACGTTTAACAATTACAAGCAGGGAAATTCAAACTAAATAAATATCCATTTGTTTAAGTATTTTCATTTATTTGTAAATCACATCTATATATTGCGGGACCCTGCATTAATAATGTCGATTTTTTGACTTGAAACTGGCATTTATTTGCATAACAAAATGATTGAGAGTACATTAAATTGCCCATCGTTAGCTATGACTTCCTCCCATCTTTTAGGAAGTTTGTTGATTCCTCGTTTGAAGAACCTCGTCATCTTTTGTCCCAATCCATTTATCGACCCATTTTCGCACTTCTTCAGCATTTCAAAAGCGTACATCTATCAAGCTGACCTGCATTGATCTGAACAAATGGTAATCAGAAGGAGTAAGGTCTGGAGAGCACGGGGGTTGATCAAGATGTTCCAAACTGACCCTCTTTATTTTTTCCTTAACGATGTTTGCACGACGTGGTCTGGCATTGTCATCGTGCATTAAAACTTTGTGGTGTATTCGAGCAATCAATGGCCGTTTTTCGTTAAGTTTCTTTGCCAATTCGCCCAGTTGTCGTCCGTAGCGATCAGATGTAACCGTTTCATTCGGTTTTAACAGCGCATAATACACGACACCCTTCTGATCCCACCAAAATGCACAGCATAAGCTTCTGGCAATGAATATCGCGTTTTGATTATGAAGTTGATGGTTGGCCGGGATCAACATATGATGTTTTACGTTTAGCGTGTTGTCGTAAAATACACCCACCTTTCATCGCCAGTGACAATTCGATTAGTGCTTTGGGTTGATTTTTATTCAGTTCATGTGGGACCCATTTTCCTAGCTTTCTGATCTTTTCCATTGAATGTAAACGTCTAGAAATGGTAGCAGAGGCATCTAAATTCAACTCTAATGCAAGCTCTTGTTGCGTTCGACACGAATTTTCATCCAACAATAATGCCTGCTTCTTCTTCGTCTTCAAATTTTGTTTGCTCCGAAAAATTCATCTTTTATACAGTCATATATTTTTTTGGCTTTCTATATGATATATTTTTACTGAATTGTCAAATTTTCTTTGCATCGCATTTGGAAAACTCAATTGTAAATTCCTGAATTTTTGTTCAGTAGCGAATAATTATTTTATTTTTAAGCATATCGTATGTATACGTACCTTTCAGAATATCCTTTTGTTGCGTTAATCGCAGGACAAATTATTTTTTTTAACGTTCCGCCACTACTGCAACTAAACCAATAAATTTATATATGTTGCGTATATATCATTCAATTTTTTCTTTTACACAAAATAAATATCTTTATTTTTTTTATATACTATATATATGGTATATTAGCGAATGAAAACAACAACAATTTTATTATATTATTTGTAATATTTAAAATAAATCCCATTAATTTATTTTCTCATTTGTATTATATATTTCTTATTGTATATATGAAAATGAATATATAAACATACAATAAAAATAATATTATATATAAAATAAAATAAAATAAAAAAAAATACAAAACATCACACGTAAGAGTAAAAAATGTATTATTATATTATTTGTCGTCTTCATTTTCACAATTGAAAATAATCTTTATTAATATATATGTTTGTTTTGAATAATGTACTAATATACATAAGATTTTCATTTTATAAGTGCGAACATAAATAAATTTTAATTAAATTTAAAAATATGGTACAAAAAAATAAAAAACTTGATATATATAGATTTATTTTTAAGGATCAGCGTAAAAACCTACACGCAAATTTTTGTTTCTTATATATACTTAATTTGTAAGATAAACTATATAATTTTGTATATGCGATGTCCTCCTAAACATATATTATGCTTGAGGTAATCAAACGTTTTAACTTTTTAAGATTATATATAGCCATTTATGGTATTGTATACGACGAGTATAAATTCATATTTAGAATAAGATATCATCCCATAATTTTAGATAAATTATATTGATAAAATTTGTTGTAAATTGCAAAGACGTGATTTGAATTTTTTTTTTCTTGTAATTTTTATGGAATTACATGTTTTTTTTTTTCAATTTATTTTTCATTAGTTTATCAATAAATAATAGAAAATTACATTATCGTTATAATTTATTATCGTGAGTGTATATTGTAGATATTTCCGCACCAAAAATTAACAAACAATAAGATAAGCGCGGATATCTCCACAAAAAAATTACATTAAAGTACCTTCTATATAGATGCGTATATACATATATATATATAGTAATATAGATATAAATTTATTAATTAATTAATATATCAATATAATGTATTGTGTTATATTACTTGTATTAAAATATATTTTATATCTTTTGATATCTATTTCTATAACAATTTGATTGTATATAGCGAGCGCAGTATAAATATATACATATCAGTTAAATTTATTTATTTTTGTATTAATATTTCAGAATATATATATATATATATATTTAGTAGCTATATTCTTCTTAATTGACTTAATATTTAAAACCATTGCACAACCAACCACAATAACTATATCAATAATAATTTATTAGTAAAATCCCAGCACGCAAGATGATTCGCGGATGATTCGCCCATCGTATTATAAAGGAAGATAAAGTTTATCGCGGAAGATATCATTTTCTTATCGAATTCGTAACATCATTCAGGAAGGATTGTGTCCCGAATCCAATACTTCTTAGTGTATTGCTTTCGTATTCCATACGTAATACGAAACCAACACACCAACGAGATTAATAGAAGATATCACTTAAATAGCCTCTTAAAGTATCATCCGCGAATTGCGTGCAAGATGAAAATTGCTTCTCAATTTTTTTTACAATTTTTTACAATTTTTAATTCACTTTAAATTAATTGCACTTTTTAAATATTTTTAAAAGAATTAATATATTAATAAAACTTTAAAACACTTCAACAATACGTGATCGAATGACTATATATTGATTTAATTTGATCTGATTTATCGCTGAATTTTTAACAAGATAAACACTCACGGCAACAAAAGAGAAATTTTCAATGATTTGTGTTGCTCAAATATTATTGCTGTAAAGGCAATAAATAGAAAATATCCTCTATTTATCGTGCAGATATGATTTATCTTCCAAATGTATGCTGGGATAATATAACGAGTTCATTTTCGTTTATCATATCTTAATTGGTTAATCTCAAGATATATTGTTTTTACTACAACCCTTACAGAAAAAAATCAAATTTGTTTAATTTGTTTAATTGCTAAAGTTAAACTTCTAATCATTTACATTTTTTACGGGTAAAATTTCCATAAAATGGTATTGATTTTATAAGACCGAATCTTAAGTAAAATAAACTGAATTTTCCGAATTTAAAATAATATTATGGTGTGTCCATATACAAAGAGTATTGTTAAATTAACAATTTTTCAGGTTTAACAATTTTAACTATAGAATTTGTTCTACAACCCCATTTGATATGTAAGTAAAGTAAGTTTTTAGAGAATTTAATTATCTATATCGATTGATGGTCTGTCTGTAATTATTCTATCTCAACAGCGGTTATCAAGCTATGGCATTTTTACTACAACCCTTTTAAATCAATAATAAAAAATTGATTTTTAAATTATAAAAATCAACTGCCCCTAATCATTTCAATTTTTAAAATAGCGCCTTTGATCGTTATACGTGGTTATAAGTTTATAGAGAATTTTATGATCCATATCCAATGAAATTCCATATTTTCCTTTTGTATATTTAGGTTTTTAGCATCAAACTCATCATTTTTTAATTCAAATTCAAGATTTTCCAATTTGAAATTCATAATTTTTAAAATCAAATTCGCAATATTATAATTAAAAAAAAAATAAATAGTTGAAAAAAAATGAATAAACTTACAAAATGAGTTCTGCGCATGCATTGGCGGAAAAACAGGGGAAGAAAATCAAACAATCACTTGTGAAATGATACCGTAACTTCCATCCTCTGTATTGGGTCAAATTTGACCCAACATGCTGTTTTTATTCAAATATTTTAGCAACTATAATCGATTTTCAATTAACAAATAAAACGTTAAAAATATGTTATTTAATTTAATTTACATTTTCCTGGTTCTAGTTCAATTTTATCCCAAAATCTCTGTCAAAATATTTTGTTCTAGCAGAGGATAAGGGTTATAAAAAGGCCGGTAAAGAAATGCATTTTATCGAAATTATAATTATTTTGAAGATGAAAAATAGATTTATTACAGAGAATTTTTACTATATATTAGAATCTTAAACGTAAAAAAAATCTTATAGGTAAAGCTTGCTTGGCCATCACAGGCCATCAACGTGAAATATTCATATGTTAAAATATAAGATTATGTTCTATGTATTTTGGTTGGGATCAAAAATAGGTATGTTGTGTATACTATAAATTGCTATTAGTAAACATCTTCAGAAATTATATCATACTGAGGGAGAATATGTCAATGTACGACAATCATATAATGCATTTGGAACAAGCAATGATGCAAATAAAAAAACGAACAAATCTGACAAAACATAAACAAAATAACAAGGAAAGAATTTGTTAGATCTCATATACGGCCCTTCGTATATTCTCACTAGACAAATAAAACTCCTTCAAACTATACAAAAAATATTTCTCTTCTCTATAAACGCAATTTATTTCCTCGAAATCTCAACATCTCAACAGATAACAGATATAGTCAGAAAAAAAAGGTTTCCTCTGATGTACGGTTAAAATTGCCCGGAAAATAAAATTCCTATATTTTTAATATAACAAAATAATAAAATCACATTTTTTTGTTTGTTTGTTTGTTTAATTTTCAGTTTTATAATTGTGCAAAAAAGAAAAAAAAAAGATTGAAAAAATTCACTATTATATAATTTTAATACAAATTAATAAAATTTTTTGTAAAATGAAATTTGAATTATATACGATAATTTTATAATTATTTAATAACTCTGTTATTAATAACTCTGTTAATTAAGAAACTAACAACAGAAGGCTGTTGTTGGACGCTAAAACCAGATTGTTGGTTGTATAGCGAAAAATTAATTTATTTATTTTTTATAAATTATTTAATAATATTATAAATTATTTAATAATATATATATATTAATTATTTAAATCTTAAATTAATTTCTTAATATCGTCGTCTGTCTGTCACACACGACGTACGACACAAAACACGCATATTATCAATTTTCTATTTAAAATTTTTTTATATATATATTAAATATATTAATTAAAATAATATATATATATAAATTAAATATATTAATAATTTGTTTAATTTTTATGTATAATAATAACATATTTAATTAAACCAAAAAAAAAAAAAACATTTCTTTTTATTTTAATTTTGGAGACTAGAAGATTTTCTTTTATACTTACAATATTATATATTATTTTTATGTGTAACTTTTCAATAAATAAACATTTTTTTAATTTTAATTTTAATTTTTTTTTTAATTAATATTTTAATTAAATATAATAAAATATTATTTAAATCCAAAATCTATGTATAATGAAATTAAGCAAAATATATATAATTTTTAATTACAAAAACATATTTATCAAAAAAAAACGGAAGAAAAAAGAAGAAAATTATGGAAGGAAAGAATAAAGAAATAAAAAAAAAAAAAAACGGAAGAAAAATTTTGATAAATTAGATAAAAAAATTTGGCATAAAAAGTTAATTAATTATATGATTAAAGGAAAACCAATGAACAAAAAATTAATATCACACATAAAAATTTGTTGTTTTTTTTTCTTATAGAATTTGCCACAAAGTTTAAAATTTTCATTTTGAGTTTTCATAATTTTCATTTTGAGTTTTCATAATTTTCAATAACATTTTTTTTGTTTTCTTTTTTATTTTTACAAAATTTTTGGTCTGTTAAATATAAATTAATTTTTTTTTTTATATATTTCTTCTATATATAAAATGAGCAAATAAAATTAACAATTTTTTAATTGAACAAAAAAATTAATATCGTATTGATGTGATTTTAAAATGATAAAAAAAATTTTTTTTTTTGAATGTCGATTCTCGGAGGGGGACATAAACATAAAATCAGTCATATAACGATTTATATAAATTTTTTATAATCTATATATGTTTTTATATATTTTAAATAAATTCAATTTTTTTTTATTTTAATTTATATTCCGTACGAACTTTTCAAATTACTTATCAAACCTTTTTTTTTTGCCATTGAAACTTTAATGGGTGAAAAATTGTGATTAAAATATTTTTAATAATAAAGTGATGATTTATTATTATAAATTAATTAATTTTTTTTTTCATACCCTTATCCATCATAATTGCATTATCATCATCATCATCATCATCATCATCAATATCATCTTCTTCACTTATAAGTTCTTCGGTAGCAAGATCTTCATCTTCATTAACATCATCATCATTATTGTTGTTATTATTATTATTATTATTGTTATTATTATTTTTTTCAATGGGATCCAAATTAATTAATGACAAAATCATTTTACTACTTAATACAACCTTTTTATACAAATATAATATTAAAGAATAGTCAAAAAATATTTGATTAATTTATAGGATATTTAATTAATTAAAAAAACCACATTTAAAATAAAAATATAATTACAGCCGGTTCTTCACCATCATCATCATCATCATCATCATCTGCATCATCTTCATCATCATTATCGTTATTATGGTTATTTGTATTTTTTTGTTTATAAATACCTTCTGATTTTGTTTCAGAATCAGCAACTAAAATTTGTGATTCATGTGGTAAAGATCCTTCTAAAAATATTGATTGAGTTTCATTTGGTTCATCGTCATCTTCATGCTTCTGTATAACAATATATATATATATATAATGAATGAAATGTTAATTTTAAAAGACATTATTTGACTGAAAGAGATTAATATTATCTTACGATAAATAGAATTTATATTAATATTAATATTATGTTATAGAAAAACATAAATTAGTATATATTATTAAATTTGGTTTTATTAATAATATTCTATACTTGGTTTAATAATTGTATAACTTCATTGGTTAATTTTTGTTAGTAAATAAATTAATATTTTTATCTATTATTATTAATTTCTAAACACACACACAGAGGGCACAAATACATAATGCAATTCATCACTACACAAACAGCCAAATATTACCGTTGTCTCATTTTATATATAAAAATCGTAACAAAATTACCATTTTGTAATTGTTTAAATATGACTGTATATATTATAAAATGTACAAATGTATGAAGATCTTTCGTATATCCGAATTCGAATCCCCATCCGCATTTTTGCGGATCCTCCACATCCCGGAGGTGGATGCAGATTCGGATCAGGAAAATCGATATACATTTTCAAATAATGTATACTCAAATTCAAACAAAAAACAAAAATTACCGTCAAATAACCGTTTTTGCATACTAATTTTGGCTGCTTGAGTATATATTGACAACAAAAAATTAATTAATTCTCAAACAAAACATGCTTTTATTTAATTAAAATATTTTTTTTTTAATTAACAAACAATTTGATTGTGTGGTAAATCAAAGGAAAAAAAAAAAAATTATATACATTCACAAAACCGTATATAGCAGAGAAATTGTCTTCTGTATATTAATTCACGGGCCGGACGAAGGCGGGGAGTCGAAGTCAAACTATAAGTAAGTCGCACTTACATATTGATATGAATGTGATGTTGGTAAAGATAATACAGGTGTTTGAGGACGTCCAACCCATTTTTGACCACCCTCACAACTAGCTGACATTTCCATTCCTAATACCTAATACATTTTTTTTATATATATATATATATATATTGAAATGATTGTATATACAAGATACAAGATCGAGTGCGTATTTTTTTGTTTTTTTTTTTATATATAATACAAATTTTTACAAAATTTTACAAGCATTTTATATATACGGGCGTGAAATTATATAGTATACAATTTGTACAAATAAAAGTGTTTATTCAAATAGTGACATATTTTTTTTATATAAATAACATACCTTAACTGTACGATCATTGCTTGTATCTCGTTTATGTTTTCTATCACCGGCAGACATTCGTTCCATTTTTCTATCCTTATTGCTGCTGCTTGTACGTTGTTCGGATTTTAAAAATTCACCAATTTTATGTTTAGCATTTTCTTTTGTTTGATTATGGTTATGATTATTGTTTTTGTCATTGGATGATGGGAATTTGATTATATGTTCTTGATCGATGTTCGAAATACCATTTGATTGATGAATATTTTCATTTTCATCATTTTCATCGATGTTTGATGTCAATGATGGTATATCCTTGTTACAGAATTAAATTTCATATGTATATATATATAATTAATTATAAATTCTATACGATATAATTCTGATCAACGCGATAAGATATGACGAGTTGATTAATAAAAGTTAATTAAGGACAATATATTTATTGGTTGGGGTGGTTTATCGTATAACAATGAATGGAAATTATATATTTTAATATAATAATTAATATAATAAGAATTCTTATGGTATATTTTTATTTATTTAGTTTTTACAATATACTAATTATATTTACTTTCCATGATAATTGTTAGTATATATATATATGTGTGGTTAATTCACTCGAAAGAAGGCAAGGGTGAAACGCGAAAAAAATTCCATAAAATTTAATCAACCTGCAAATTTGTTTCCCATATAAATCAACGAATGTGCCTATTAAGTTTCATAATAATCTATATATATTGTTTGAACAATTTCCAAGTATTTTTTTCACGATTCCCCCTTGTCGAAAGGTATATTTTAATCTTTATATGATCTCTAAAACTGTACATAATATGAAATTAGTTTTATAATACATTCAATAAGGATATAGTATATTTTAATAACACTGAAAAGTTATGAGATTATTTTCTGATGGATGAAAATCTGTTTTTACGGTAATGTGTGTTTTATTTTTAATTAAATTTCTATATTTACATATTTTATTATATATATATATATATAGATATTAAATACGATATAATTATATAGATATTATTTACGATAATTAGATAACATTAATTGAATATATGTGTTCGGATTATAAAAATAAAAATGCATACAAATGATTGATGATGATATATATACATAGCCGGAATATATTGCGGTATTATATATTATTATTATATTAAAGATTCAAAATTCTAACCTTATTGCTTAATTTCATTAACTTTTGACGTCTATTTAATTGTTCATCGGCATCATCAATTAAACCCTGAATAGCCGTGACGACTTTTTTTGTGTTTTTTAATTTTTTTTTTATGTGTATTTGATGAAGAAGAAGAAGAAGAAGAAGAAAAAAATTTAGTTTTCAAATTAGAAAAATTACAAATAATAATAAATTTTGTTTAATTTAAATATGTCCCCTTAATAATTTGTTTTTTTATTAGTTTTTTGATTATATTATATATACATTATTGGTTTAAATGTGCGATTTGAACCTATATAGATTTATATTTAAATATATTTTTTTTTCTTAAAAGATTCATTTCTTCATGCATTTCTTATTTTTATATTCAATTTACAAACGAAATACATTTTATTTGGTATAAAAAAACTCACTTATATAAAGATTGGAAGATTGGACGTGCATTAAATCCTAACGTAAAATGTATTTACATATATGGAATATTTAGGATAAAGATTTAGAAAAAAAAGATTGTTAATTGCTTTACAAAGAGTTAAGTAATGGTTCTATCTTTAAACTCTTTAGCTTTGTTTTGTATATAGGTAAAAATTAAGTTAAATATTATGTTACAAAAAATCAATATACTGTAATACAATAAACCACATCAAGACGTTTTTATACATAGCGACGACCACGAGAAGCAATAAAAAAACCATAACAATTTAAACAAACAATAATAATAATAATAATAGATAAAATTAAAAAAAAAATACAACAACTCACCTTTGCTCTTGGAATTTCTTCCATTTGAGCTCTAAGTGCATCCATTGCCTTTTCAGTTTCACGTAATTTTTTCTTCAATAAACTTACTTCCAATAATTTTTCAGTTTCACGTAATTCATTTTGGATTGCAACATCAATTGAAGTATTTTGTGTTGTATTACAATTTTGTTCTTTATTACGCAGGATACTATTTATGGATTCACAAATCTCTGTGCCTAATTAATATATATATATTTATGTATATATATAGAATGGGTGGTTTTTTTTAATTTGTTTTAGTTAATTTTTATTATTAATAAAATTATACAGACATTTAATTAAGTTTTTTTTTATTTTTAAATATAGTATATATAGTTTTTGTAATGTGTATGAATTTGCTTAAGCAAATTTAGCAGAATTTCCCTAAGAAAATTGAACAGAATTTCCTTAAGCAAATTAGACCGAGAATTTCCTTAAGCAAATTGAACAGAATTTCCTTAAGAAAATTGAACAGAATTTCCTTAAGCAAATTGAACAGAATTTCCTTAAGCAAATTGAATAGAATTTCCTTAAGCAAATTGAACAGAATTTTCTTAAACAAACTACACAAAATATCATTTAGAAAACTAAACAGAGAATTTTCCTATTAGAAAATTAGAAAATTATACAGAGAATTTCCTTAAGCAAATTAGACAGAATTTCCTTAAGCAAATTATACAGAGAATTTCCTTAAGCAAATTATACAGAGAATTTCCTTAAGCAAATTATACAGAGAATTTCCTTAAGCAAATTATACAGAGAATTTCCTTAAGCAAATTAGACAGAATTTCCTTAAGTAAATTGAACAGAATTTCTTTAAGCAAATTGAACAGAATTTTTGATTATTCGAGCTGAAAATTTTTACAGAAATATTCTTCTTAATCGCATCATAGATTATAAATAAGATATATTTATGTTTCATTATCATAAATTTATTTGCATTTTCACTGACATCGCGCAAATATGGAAAATCGCGGCTATATATTTTTCTAATGTAGTGATTTTCATATCTAATCAATGGACGGTGATTTTCAAAATTTCTTCTATATGAAATAAGAAAAAATTAATTACAGGTTTTCATATTATATATGGAAGAAAAGTAAAAATTGAAAAATAAAATAAAAACAGGATCGTAATTAAAAAAAAATAGAAAATTTAGAAAAGTAGATTTTCCGGAAAATTTAATTAGCTGTCCGTGCCCAATAATTACATCTGTGGGTCTTTCGTATATATTCTGTTGGGCAATTTGACGATAATTCTTGATTATGACCGGTGGTTTTTAAACCATAAATTGATATTCTAAATTGATTTTGTTTTGGTATTTTTCTTATTGAAAACAAAAAACCTTTGAAAACAAATGAAATTTTAATCAATAAAAACGCGATTTGACGATAACTATAAATAATAATATAAAAAAGAAACAAAAAAAGGATGAATAAAATTTTCATCATAGACTAAAATACAATTCTTTGTTTGTTTAGTTTACGATATTAAGCCTATATAATTGCTAAATTTATAAGTTAATAACTGCTAAGTGCTATGTAAATTTAAGTTTTATTAATTGTTTTTTTTTTTTGTATTTTAAAGGGGCGAATTAAATTATAAAGGGGGTTTTTCCGTTGATTTTAATATTGAAGAAAAAAAAACAGGATTCATTTTGGATAGACAGAATATACATAGAGATAATTTTATAATTAATTAATTAATATACAACGAATATGTTAATTTATGTATAAAACATACGAAAATGTTAAAAATATTTATACAGATTTTAGAGAGAGAGAGAGCGAGAGAGAGAGCGTAGATCTAGGAAACAATGAAAGCTATAAATAAATTATCCGAATTATTTATATAATTTATTATGTTATTTTACTAATTTGCTACATTATACATTATTTTAAAATTTGTTAATACAATTTTTTTTTTGTTTTCAGCCACGTTTTTAATGCAAATTAATTTTAAATTCATTACATTAATACATGATAATTTAATGCCACATTCATCAATATAAAATAAAAAATAAAAATACGATAAATTTTTACATCAACAATTTGAATTTTAAACAATAATAATAATAATAATAATAAGATGTAAAATTATAAAAACAGACCTGATTGTGATTTTTTTTTTTAATCAATATCTATCGATAAATATTTGTTTTTTTATAAATATATATATTGTAGCATAAAAGTAATTATATATATTCCATATGTCTTGATGTTTTTAATAAATTTTATTAATTTTTAATTAAATATAACCAAAAAAAAAAAATTTATAATAATTTGTATAAGAAAATCTATTGTTTTTTGTTTATAAGGGGACATATTTTTTAAAAAAAAAAAAATTATTATTATAATAAATTAATTAATTAAAAAAAGTAATTCTTACTTGTACTATGTTCATCCCATCCTATTTATATATATATATATAAATTAATTAATGGATTGTGAAAATATAAAAAAAAATGTATTGTTTATTTAGTAATAAAATATAATGGAAAAAAATAAAATAATAAACTTTCAACAACAATAATTCATACCTATTTTAGTTTTAGTTGAACCATTAATTTTTTTATTAACACCTTTTTTATTCGGGTTCGTCAGCCCATCGTTATTAAATACTTTTTCTTTAAATTTTGGATCAGATTTAACCGATTCTGTAGCATATGTTGGTGTATTTTCTGGTTTATTTTTGAATATTAACTGTTGAATGATTTTTGAATACTAATATTGATTATATAAAATTTGAACATTTAAAATACATATAAAAAAACTAAATACATATAATACATAATTTGAATATATATATATACATAGTTCTAAAATTTAATAAAATAATATTACTCTTTAATCACTATATAAGTTAAATTAATTTACCCTTAATATTGTATAACCAAAAAATATAATAACTCCAATTGTATATAATGGCATTATAAGTCCCATACTTCCACCAGTTGTTTTTTGAGCTGCTTGATGAACACCAGCACCCATTGGCGGTCTTAATCCCGGTATAGGTCCTGGCTAATGTTATTTAAGAGAATTCCAAAAAAAAATTATATAATTATAATTAAAAACACACACAAAACGCAATATTTTATTTTAATTTAATTTGAACAAATTTACATTATTCTAGCTAAAAAAACCTTAACTTTTTTTTTTAAATATAATTTTATAATAAAACAGCAAAAAAAAAATTCTTTTAATAATCGAAATAGAATAATTTAATTTTATAATTAATGATGAATAATTTTATTCTTATATTAGAATTAATTTTGTTGTTCACTCACTCGCAGCCGCCGCTTTTCAATATTCGATTATTATAAAGTAATATAAAAAATAATTTATTTTAAATAAAAAAAAATGATAAAATTGTATACGCCTTGTTGTAATTTTAATAAATAAAATTAGACTGTCTAAAAAAGTTATTTAAAATATATCGATATATGAACAGAATTAATTTTTTTTTATAATTAGACACATAAATCAGCATTCATCAAATGAAAAAAAATATTTTAGTTTTTTTTTTTTGCTTTTATTATATTTTTTATATAAATATTTTTTCAGATTTTCACCAGAAAATCTATAGATTATATAGATAGAGAGTGAAAACATTTCGCTTTTTACATATGATTGAAAATAAAAACATATTATTATTGTTATTATTAAATGTATATATATATATTAATTCTGTGTGTTTATCTTAATTTATTATTATTGTATTTTGTCGCGTAGGTTTTCTTATTTTTTTTCTTATATTTTTTTATCATCATTTCATTTCTGACGTGTGTTTGTGTGCGGCACCACGATTTTGTGTGCGGTTTTGTGATATATTAAATCTATATAAACAATTGAATTTTGGTTTTTAATATAGGAAAATTTAACCTTTTTAATTTATTATTTTTTAATGTTAATTGTAAATTTAATTAATATTCAGTTTACCGTTCCAAAAAATTAAAAAAAAAAAAAAACAACAGAAATGGATTCTTATAATTTCTTGTGTAAATTTTCCAAAAGAAACTCATCGATTCAATAAAAGGAAAATGCCCCCAATGCATATAAATAAAATAATTAATTTTTCGCTATACAACCAACAATCTGGTTTTAGCGTCCAACAACAGCCTTCTGTTGTTAGTTTCTTAATATTTGTGTCTACTATTACGCGGTGTCGGTAATTAGCCGTACGACCAACCGCAAGCGGAAAATACAACTCTGTGTTAAAATTCAGATTCGAAAAAAAAAACCGAAAACACAAAACATATTTTATGCATTCAGTATAGGATTCGAACCCACGACTGACCCCCGCATATATAATAATAAAATTATTGCAGAGTTTTATCAAATTACAAATTCATTCAGAAAGCCGCAGATTGTAAATGATTTTCTATATGATAAGAAAATTTTTTAGTAAAGTACAACTGGTGGAATCAGATTTCATTCAGAAATATTTTTTTTAATAATAATTTTCTGTTAATATAGAACTTTTTCTTAGTGAAAGATAAAATTGTTCCGAAATGAATTCTGCTATAATTGATTTTGAAAGGAAATGCGTTCAGAATTAAGGTATTGTAATAAATAATAAATGATTTTCTATATTAGTAATACAATTTTCTATATGGAAAGTTAATTTCGATTTGAAATGCGGTTTATGAATAATTTTCTATGAATAGAAAATTTTCCACGCTGCATGAAAATTACTCAGAAATGGATTGTGATTGATTTTTTATTGGTAGAAAATTTTCCCCCTAAAGGAAATTGGTTTAGAAAGGGTTTGTGAATGATTTTCTGTTAATATAGAATCGTTTTATACTGAAACGAAAATGGTTCAGAAATTCATTTTGAGTGCGGTATTCTATTAATTGAAAATTTTCTACTAAACTAAAAATTCGTTCACAGCGAAATGTATATAGTAATTGATTTTCTATATTAATCCAAAATTTTCTATATACTAAACGAATTTCGTTTAGAAATGGTTTATTAATAATAATTTTCTGTTAATATAGAACTTTTTTCTATTGAAAGATAAAATTGTTCCGAAAAATCATTGTGATTGATTTTTTATTGGTTAGAAAATTTTCCACTTAGGGAAATTCAGAAATCAGAATTGGATTGTAATTGATTTTTCTATATATATATGAACAAGACAATTTTTAACTGAAAACATTTTGTTCAGAAAGGAATTACGATTGATATGCGACAATACGATTGATATAAACAATAAAAGTTAATATATTTAATAATAAATATACATCCAATTATTACATTTTACCGCAGATAATAATAATAATTATTATTATTATTATTATTAATATATACAATAATTTTATATAGATATAGTAAATATATATTTATTTATAAATACTTAAAAATAAATATATAAATAAATACTTAAAATAAATATATATATATAAATGTATGTAATCAATTACCAACAAAATTACCGTTATGTTATACGGTACGAAGAATTTTATTTGGTGATGTGAGTGATGAATTACAAATGGTAATGGTTTTTACAAAAGTATATCATTAATTTTAATATATTAAACGATAACACTTAAAGAATTATTTCGGTTCTAAACCAGCCCCCGCAAAACGCGGTGTAAGATACGAAAAAAGACGCGGATTTAGATTCGGGTACGAATTCGAATGCAGTTTGCGACCGCGTGAGGTTTGTTTTATTTTATTTATATTTTTTTACTGTTTGGTATAGTGAAGTTTTTACAAAAATAATTAATTGTTTTAATTGAAAACATTAAAAGTATTAGAACAAATTCAGGTATATGTATTATTATAATTATACCCTAATTAAAAAAAGAATAAAAAAAAAAATAATTAAAATCGAAAGCCGATGAATGCCGACTCTACCAAAGAATAAAATATAGTTTAACGGCACATCATTCATTTGAAAAAAGCCTTACATTTGGTTCAGCAAACATATTACATTCGTATATGATAAATATATTGAATGATTTCAGATAATACTTAAACTGAAGCATGAATTGACTATGGGATTTGGCTGTTATGATTGTATTTTCTCCCTGGTATTATATCATACAGCTGCTTATCACCATAAGATTCAATATAGATAAGATATTTTGAAAGTTAAACAATTTTGAACTTTTTATTGAAACAACCTGTAAAAATTACTAATATTATGTATATTTATTTTTATATATGCGTATGCTTTATTTAAAAATTTATATTTATATGCATATATTTTTGTTTACATATTCGATACATACATACACGTAATATTACGTTGATTGAACAAAATAAAATCGTAAAAAAATGAAATCATAATATACCATCTGGTATAAAAAATATAAATTAAATATATATTTCTATTATATATTATTATGTAATTTTTAATTTAAAATTATATTCTTTTTATATTATATATTATACATTGTATATTATATTTTATTTATATATATTTATTCAAATGTTTGTAAGATTTCTTTTCGAATATACAAGCAAAATATATACGAATTTTCATCTTGTGTGTGTTTGTGTTTGAATAATAATGAGTATTGGATTGTTGGAATTTTGCGGGTTTGAAATATATTTTTTCTAATATTTATATTTTTGTTCCGGTTTAATTTAAATAATAATTATATAAAAAAAAAAATTAAAAATGTGCAATGTATTTAAAATCACACAAATTGCAATAATAATAAAAGATCTTTAATTTATAAAGTCTATTTTAATATAAAAATATGATTGACAGACGAGCTCATCAATCGACGGAAATAGATGACAAAATAAATATATTTAAATTTGAAAAATAAAAACAAACAATATTTTCTATATACTATATATGAAAACATTTCACTGTCGTTGTATATATTTTTTTTATTTATAAGAAATGTATAATAAGAAATAAACTAAAAAAAAAGAAGAAAATTATGTTCAATCAACCAAAAATCTTAATCATCGATTTATTTTTATTATTTCAATTTCTTTTTTATATATCTATAATTCTATATATATAAAATATATTTGATATCTCTCTACAGATGTATTTTTTTTTCTTTTAGAAGTAAACACTTTTTTTTTCTTTAAATACACGTCCTATATATGAATATGAATATATGTATATTAAAATAGATTTTATCGATATGAAAAAAAAAAAAATCCAGACATTAGCGATACTGGGAAAAAATCGTAATCAGTCTATAGTATAATATATGTAATTTTTGATACGGTCGCTATCGCGCTCGCAGTTGATTGCAAGGATATTTTGCTTTTTAAATCCGTATACAAACACATTTTTCGCGTAAGCAATTGTTTTTTTTTTTGTGTTTATAATAAATATTTAAATAAAAGAATTCAGTTGTATTGGACGTGAAAAAATTTGTCCTATATATATATAATAATGACCGAAACGATATATAGATAGAAAGTTAAAAACATTCTGAAAGGTAAAAATGCTTAAAAATTAAAAATTAAAAAAAGTAAAAATTCTTTTCATCGCATTTGAAAATTCAATATATTTTTGTTTTTTTTTAGTAGGACATTTTTACCGATTTTTCTGAGAAAGAAAAAGTTCCTTGGACAACGTCTTCTATATTCATTATCTTTCGATATAAAGGAACCGATTTCCTTGGAAAATTTTCCTCTACAAAGGAAATAAATCGTAATTATTTGGGTTTTCAAAATGATGAAAGAAAGTGAAAATTGAAGAAAAACTATGGAACAAAAATTTTAAAAATTGAAATTAACTTTTTTTTTTTGCATGCCTATACCTTTCTGAATCTTATATCGTTTATGTGCCATCAAGATAAATTTTTGGTTTACGTTCCGGCACTAAAAATACACTATTTTAAATGATGAATATAGTGATAAGACATATTATGATAGCGATTATCTTTTACCTGATCATTTATCTTCTAATTTTCGTTTACAATATCAGAGACGATTGATTTTGGGGTCCGGCAACAGACTTCTTCTGTTGTTTTTGTTTCATAATTTGTTGCTTTTACGGTGTCAAGAAGTATAGCCGTTAGATAATATTGGAAAAAACACTGGGTGAAAATTGAAATTCGAAAAAAACACCGAAAATACAAAACATATTTTATGTCTTCAATATATATACCATATATGGATAACCTACGTACGATACCGAAATTTTGTTTGGTGTTGTATATAAATAACCTCTATAATTATATATAGTTCCTGTGGAATGCTCTGTGAAATATCACGTTCATAAAAAAAAAAATCAGTTAATTGAAATTAAGTTGCGTCTTCTCCATCTTTCGGTCAGTTAAATTATATGTTATTGTAATTTATATAAGTATTATTAGTATATTTAGATATTTTTGTACAGTAGGTAATTTTCACATTTTCTTTTATACCATAATTTGTATAATTATGATATTATATAAATAAAAATCAATTTGCTATGTAATCATATATATACAAATGCGTATTTAAATGGAAATTATATAATGTGTATTATAAGTATATATATATAGTGATAAAAAAAAGCAAAATTTTGCGATTCCCGCAAGTTTTTTTTTCTTCTATTTTTTTTTTTTTTTGATTAAGTGCGAAACAATCAATTCATTAGATTTATTTTCATATGTACATCCTATGAAAAAAATCACATGATGTATTAAAACAAAAAAAAATGTATATTTTAATATTACATTATATTGAATATGAGGTGAAGTTTGAAAAATAATTTTATTTATTTATTATTTTTTTTAAGATGAGTAAAAATTAAATGCAATTTTTTTATATAAATTAATATATTTCATGTTCAATTATGCTGTGGAATGAAAAGTTTTTTCCTATAATTACTCAAACGATAGGGTATTCTTAATAAAGTTCAATGAATATAGAAAATCCAATTATATAACATACATAAAAACCCGTTTTTGTTTTACCTCATTTTGGAAAACTCAATTGATTTCTAATGGTTTTTTTTAAAAAAAAAAGAAAATTTAGAATTCTGTTATTTTTGTATTTGGAAACTTCCACACGGAGTTTAAGAAAATATTTTTCATCTGATATGGTTCGATTTTTATCTTATAATAATCATATAAGCGACTAATTACCGACACCGTAAAATAGTAATTATAAAATCGCAACCGACAGAAAAGACTGCGTTGTCCAATTAATAGACGCTTCAGTGGTTTATTTCTTTTATATACAATAATCTATATATTAATCGATATAATCGACACATCAATCACATTATATTTAATTTTTTTTATGCATAATCTGATATGAATGGTTTCTATGCCTATATTTTAACATGAGAGATTTTAAATATCTACCTAATATATATATAATAATTGTTTCAAAAATATTACACGAAAATTTCACTAGAACAAAAAACTATTAATTACCGAAATTATACATTTTTTTATAATATCTTAAGTACCCTATTTGATTATATAATTTTATTAAATATATATCTATCTATCTATATATATATTTATTCATATTCATATTCATCAGGAAACCTTTACTTGACCTAATTTATATAATATTAAAACTATTTTATTTTTTTTTTGCATAAAAGCAAAAAAAAATTCATCTTGAATATAAATTTATGTATGTATATTTTAATATAAAAAAGATGAAGATGATGCATTTCGCAAATACAACCATATGTGAAAATGCGAATCTATCTATCTATCTATAGATACAAAATATAATAATCGCGGTATATAACCATATTATAAATTGGCATAATGTCAAGTTATACAATACAATAATATATATCAATAAGTATATAAAAAGGAAAACAAAAAAAAAAACAGAACAAATTTTGTGTTATCCATCACAAAAAAAAAAAGAATTATTATTAATTAGAAATTAATAATATATAATTTTATAATTATATAATATTCATATACTTACTCGACCTTCAACGACACGTGTTTTACTGGTTGATTGTTTATTATTTGTTTTACCACCGGGTACAATTGGTATTGTATTTGTATTTGGTATGGCACGTCCACGTTCAAACATTGCTGGATGCATAAGATCTGGATGGAATTGTGGTGGACGTTCTTGTCGTATACCTATAATACATATATATGTATTAATGTTTCATTTTGATTAATATTTGAGGAATTATTAATTAGCAAAATGCGGTTTATTAGAACGCATAAAACTCATCGCACAGAACATCAAAAACACATTGTAATTTTATAGTATTATTATTATTATTTATATTTTAAAACAATCTCATAATATATTAATTATAAACATCACATTCCATTACAAATATTATGATTTTTTTTTTTTTTTTGGTTATTTATTTTACGGATATTAGAAAATTAATTAATAAATCATTAATTTTTTGATTATTTATTAATATATACATTATAATTTTAATTAAAATCTTTGACAAATTTAATATAAATTTTATTAAGCGCTGTTTAGCGTGAAAAACAAATAATATTGGATAATCTTCGCTTCGGTTTTCACTGAATATAATTATAAGTATATATGTTTCAAAATTTTCCATATGCAATAAAATTTTCAATTATTTTTTCATCATCGCATAATCTAACAAATAAATTACTAACTAATAATAATTCGCATGATTTTGAATCTCATCTCATTATAAGCTTAGTATATGATCTATAATTAGTTTATCTTGATATACATATGTCGATGGACTATATACGCGCTGGGGTATTTAATTAAAAAAACAAATATATACGCAGGCTGTCTTAAATATTCATATATTTATATTTAAAATATAGATTAAGGGGCGCTGAATCCGATTATTATCCTTGGTTCCCATCCAGATTTATCCATTGGTTTTTGAGTTATGGCCTCTCTGGCAAAAATATCCCCAATATAATTATTCGGTTATCAGGCCATAACTGATTTTTGAGTATGAATGAAGAAATACATAACGAACGAATGAATAAATACATAACATAAAATACAGTTATTATGGTCATAAACAGTTGTTATGTCTTAAAATTCTGATTCTTATATTCTGTTAATATCGAGGGAAAAAATTCATGTAAATTAAAGCAGATACATCTGTTTAACAGGAGAAATATCTTATAAACTATTCCCAAAATCTTCTATACTAAAAGTTTGCTGCTTAACACACTTAACACAGCATAGCATAATTTATCTGTGACATACACAAATAATTATACCAACTAAGCCAAATAATTATGCTATACAAAATATATATATAGTTTCTGTAAAATATAAGATATATTTGAAAATAAATCACAAATATGTTCTGCTATGTGAAAGAAAACTAAATATTAGGGAATTTTTGCTACATATAGACAGGACAGATACATTGGTCACATATCAGAAATATAATAAATAGCCCGCAAAAGTCAAACCTTTTGCTTAAACTTAAAAATAAAAAAATTAATTTTTCGCTATACAACCAACAATCTGGTTTTAGCGTCCAACAACAGTCTTTTGTTGTTAGTTTCTTAATTTGAGCCTTTTACGTGTCGGTAATTAGCCATACGACCAACCGCAAGCGGAAAATACAATTCTGTGTTAAAATTCAGATTCGAAAAATAACCGAAAACACAAAACATATTTTGTTATGCATTCGCAGTAGAATTCGAACCCACGACCCCAAAATTTCGTTAGAATTTTTAGGTTGGCATTTTTAACATTTACACCACAGAGTTATATTACGTTTCTGCTATATCAGCATAGAAATTTATGATGAACGTATCATGTATAATATTCGCAGCTATTCTGCCAAATCAGTTGGCTAATAGTGCAGAACTTTTTTGTTTCTTTCATTGTATATATGGAAAAAATATTATACAAAAAAAGGTGTTAACACACTTTAATTATACATACATATAAAATTATTATAGTTTATTTATTTGTGCTAATATTATTGTTATTGTTGTTAGTAGAGCATTACAAAAATGTTACTTTTTAGTTTAAAAGAAAAAATATTTTATATATAATAAGAAAATAAATAATAAACAACATACTACTTTCACCCGTTAATAAATTTATTCGTTTTCTAAATCCTGCCGGTTGATTTAATGCAAATGATACATTTGAAAATTTATCATGATCTAATATGACATCACAACATCCTTTTTTTTTTTACAAATAATATATAATTTTGATTTTTTTTTTAATCCATATCCTTTGTGTTCATATAAATAATTGTATATCTATAGTTATTTGAATATCTTACCATTAGAATCTTTAATGTTATTTCGATGATCTTTTGCTGATAGAACTGCTGGTTTTGGTGGTAATCCACCAAACATCATCGGATAAAATACCTTTGGCCATAATATACCTAAGCATCCGATAACAGTTATCATTACAAATATGGTCTTTTTTGGACCAATTGGTGGATCAATCACTATATTATGTTTCGTAGACATTTTTGCTATTTGCTATTTTGCTATTTTGTTTGTTAGTAAAATGATTTTTTTTATTTATTTATATATTTATTAAATCACTTAATTTTTTATTTTATAAAGTAAATATGAATTAAATATTTATTGCATTATATTATGCGATGATGATGATTCAGTTCAATAATTTTTTAAATATATTTTAATTATTTTTTTATACATTTTCACTTTTATTTATTCAAATTATTTTACTTTCTATGTGTTGTGTTTAATGAAAAAAAAAAACAAAATTATGTTTAAATCCATATATAAAAATAATAAAATAATAAAAATTAATTATATAGAGAGAATTTAACAAGGTTTTTTTTTGAAATTATTAATGATTAATAAACACTTTTTTTTTTTTAGAGTTTATAAATTTTATTGTAATAATTATTTGTTTTTTAATTATAAAGAGAGATAAATTTCACTTTTATTTTAATAAAATTAAAAATAAATAATTAATTCTTTTTGTTTCAATTAAAAAATTCCGTATTTTATATATACCAAAATGTTTTCCATTGATCCGATAAGGTAAACATTTTCAGGGACAAGGTCATCATAAAACAAAAATATACAAGCAACTGAATGGAAAATGTACAATTTTCCCAGTATAGTTACTTTATTATAAAATATTATTATAGATAAATTAATTTCAATGAAAAATTGTTAATTTTACTATTTATATTAATTTTTATATGAGGAGATTTTTAAGAATTTTCATTTAAAAATTTGTGTATGCGTCAATGACCATTACATAATTTATTATTTTTTATATGCAAAAGCATTTTAATTGTTTTAATTTATGTATTCAGGTGATAAAGGTAATATTGTAATGTATTTAACAAAAATAAACCAAAAAAAAAAAAACGTATTGTTTTAGATGTTTTTAAACAAAAAAAAATATATGAAAATTATACATTTTCACTATCAAGGTTTATGATGCGATGACATACACACAAAATACAAAAAAAAAATAACAAGAAATTATATAAAAAAACTTTTTTTCTTTTTCTTTCGTAAACAGATTCAAACATATTTATATATTTATTTGACTAAATTTTAATTACGTGTAGGTGGGAAAATGGAAAAAAAAAAATAAAAACCAATTTAATGTTATTATTATGGTATAATAATAATAAATATATCGGTTTATGTACTATTTTTCCGGTTGATCCAGACTCGCGTCAATCGTCATCATCACTTTTAATCGTAAACTTTTCTGTATATATATCTAGATAAAAGAAATGTGTATGTTATGCTTATTTTATATATGCGAGTCGCATCGCACAGTGAAAATTAAGATAAGAACTTAATTGAAATTAAGATAATCTTTAGAATATATAAAGAAAAATTATATATTTATATTGGTGTTTTAACAAACGTCAGAAAATGATTAAGAGTTTTTACATTTAACAAAAAAAAAAGTAGAACAAATTTACAATAACAAAAAAAAATTGTACACATATATTTACTAATAATAAACTTAAAAAATTTTCTTTGATACTAAAATTAAATTTTTTTGCATATAAGATGAGAAAAAGAAAGAAAAAAACATATATATGATATATATTTTAACGTGATATATAATAACAGACACCATTTAAAAATATATTTGTATATATATATATACAAATAAAACCGAAAATCGCGTATATTTATTTTTAGTTTTGAGCAAAAGGTATATTATATTTTATTTTTTTTAATAATAATTCTTATATATAAATAAATATTACGTTAATTATTTTTTCAGTTAATTTTCTTATAAAATTTTTACTTTTATTATAAATCACAAATGTATAATTATCAATAATATAAAAAACGCGCATTCACAAACAATAAATAATAATAATAAATAAATATCACAATAAATTCAAAATTAAATTAAAAAATTAATTTTTCATTTTTCCGTGCTGTGCATTAATTTTTTTTTTTTTTGTATAAAAGGCGAAAATGCATTAATGCAAAAAACAAAAAAAAAACCACAACAACTAACAAAACAATTTAAATAATTAAAAATAAATTTTCGTAATTAAAAACTAACAAAAAAATAAAAATAAAACTTTATATATCAAATGCAAAACACTAAAATCCAATTCGATTATTTATGATTAATATATAATTTTGTTTTCGTAATAAAATTCATGTTTTTCTTTTTTTTTTTTTTTGTGGGTTTAAGTAACAAAAAAAACCGTCTCTTCTTAAATAAATACTATTTTAATTAATCGAGATTATTTTTTTTATTTATCTACACAAAAATATTAGATTTTCCAAAAAAATTCGCACAATAATAACACCACATATATATAGAAAAGAGCCGGATGATGCGATGATGTTCGACGGTCAACCAAATGGTTGAAACTAAGCAAAAAAAAAACACTGAATGAATGTGAATTTTTAATTATAGATATTTTCAATATCTATATATATTAGTTGTAAATATATAGCTTCTAAATGAAACATTATTATTATTATTATTATTATAGTTTAAAACTTTTTATGTATTTTATATATATAGACAAAGAAAAAGAAGAAATTTTACATTCATAAAGTAATTTATAGTTTTTTTTTAGTTTAGTGTTTTTTTTTGCATTTTTTACAAATTTTTTATTTCTTATTCTTCATTTTCCCGTAAACAATCCAATAATAATAATAATAATGTATTATTATTATTATATCGATAATAAATTCAAGATCAACAAATTGAATATACCCGCATCGTTTATTCATCATTTCATTAACTGTATAGAAAAATTGTTTAAATTTTTGTAATTAAATTAGCCATTTACAAAAAAAAAAAAAAAAAAAAATAGCCGGAATCAAACAATTTTAATGCTTTGAACAACCTTTTAATCTGTTGTAATGTTTTCAAAAAAATATCCTTTTAAAAAAATATTAATAAAGTTAAATTGTGTGAAGGATTTCAAGTTTTTAAGTTCCTCGACGAAAAGTATCAAATCAATACACGGCCCGACCAGAAAGCTTTACATATTTAATTCTTTAACCATATTTCTTCTGAGAAAAGAATTATCTCTGCTCGTCTCGTTTTCAGGCAATATTCATTCATATTCATCGAGCAAATTCTGCGAGAGGGTATGATAAAAATTGTAAATTATGTATGCCTTTTAAAGAAATAATGACATTAACCAAAACATAAGATGTGTTTAGAAAAGGTACGAATTCATATAGTTTGTGTTATTTGACGGTACAAATTCTTATAGTTTGTATTTAGTTTATGAATTAATATAACTTCTATATAAATAAAGATATATATTTATAAAATGGGCAAGTTCAATTTGTTAATCTAATATACTTTTTATAAATATACAAATAGTATTATTTATATTTAGTGTAAAAAATTTAAAGAGATGGTGAACTATATATAAAAAAAAGTGTAATGTACGCGCGTACATAAAGTAAAAGAATGTTATATATACCATATATATAAAAAATAATTGTACATTATACAGACGCGCATATAAATAGACAGGTATAAATATATATAAATTAATAACAAAAAAAAAATGCAATGAAAATATTTGCGATAAACATTATTTTTTGGTGTGATGGAAATCCATATATTTTAAAAAAAAATGCGATGTGCTTATATTTAAGAAAGAAAAACAAACATTTGAAATATTCAGGAATTTGTAAACATTTTTCCAAAAAAAACAATAACAATATATTATTAATAATTTATTAAGAAAAAATTCCATGACTTTAAATTAAATTATAAATTATTGTATTATAGTTGATTTATGGAAACAATTTTGGGTGTTAAGTTCTGGTGAAATTTTCCGGGAAAATTGCATTTTTCTAAATTTTCTATTCTATTATTGAGATTACGGTCCTGCGGTTTTTCACAAAAAAAGTAAAAGAAAAATTTGACTCAAACTGCAAAAAGGAAAAATTGGATCCGGATCGCATATAATTCATACGACAGAATAATTGAAAATTTTATTATTTTACAAATATTTTTGTTAATTTTATTATTAAAAGAAATATCAAAAAAAAAATTATTTATACATATTATGAGCGCCTGGTAACAAAATCTCATATCGATTGAAGTTTTCATGGTTTTTTCATAAAATTTGATACAACAATCAGGGCCGCCACTATACATACAAGATATTTTGGTGCGAATGAACCAGGCGCCGTTGTTAAGGGGCGCTGAAAACGATTAGATATTTTAAATAATATAAAATTTCTGTACTAACGAAAATTATTGAAACAAAACTGACAGACAGATAGATTAAACTATAAGACTTATCAGATAGTTCCTAAATTACCACTTCAAATTGGATTTTTGGGGACTTTTAGAGAAATTTCGGGATCTCTGGACTTCTGTCTAATTACAATCCATTTGCCAAATAACTTTGATCCTTTTCAATGATATATTTTAAATAGCAACAAAATGAACAACAAGTCAGCTAATGTAGTAAATATTTCATTCAAACGCAGTCACCACAAATACACACTAACAAATGAGAATTTAATCGTCTTAAAACCATTTATGCATTTACCGATCATGTTTCAGGGCGCTATATTTTATTATTTGAGCCAGGCGCCTACATGGGCTAAAACGGGCCTGACAACAATTAAATATTTATCGATTAATTTAATGAGTTATTATAAATTAATAACCAAAAAACTTGCAATTTCATTAAAATATAAAACATGCGATAGATAGATTTTCCAATTATTATAAAAATATGTTAATTTTATAAACTTCTATATGCAAATATATTGGTACAATAATCGCGCAGATATAATAAACACTTTATAGTTTATTTAATTAAATATATATGTAGTTATCAGACTAGGATAACTGGTGAGTTTTAAAAGAACATTGATTGATTATATATTTTAAATATATTACATTTATTATTCGCCGTTAAAATAAAAACTAAACTTCAATCAAAAATTATACAATACAAAATAATGATTATTGATATATTGATTAATAAATTACAGTATCTCGTTCACTATGATAATATTAATATATACCAAGTGGCAAGTTATTATAATACTACATTCGGCCATCCTGAAATTACGCGGCTCCTGACGCGTCTATAGTATTATCTTCAATCATGACTGCCCATTTCTTCATATGACTGCAGGCTGAGTATGTTTCCTTAGGTCCCTCACCCTTGCCAACTCTGCACACTTTGTATCTATCGATTCCCGTCTTGGCAATTACTTCGTATGGTCCAAAAAATTTCGGTTTAATCTTTTGTCCAGTCCCGAATTGCGTTTTTTGAATTGCAACTAGTTCACCGATCTCGTAATTATTTGCGCGTTTATGATTTTTATCATACGACTTCTTTTGACTCAATTGGGCTTTAATTATATTATTCCTTGCTTCGTCAATAATTTGTTGGTGTTTATTTCCCCACTCTTCCACAATTGCTTCATCTAATGCATCTATTACAGCTATATCCTCCGATTGGTACATTGATTTACCAAATAATACTTCAAATGGATTTTTATCTATTGTCCTCTGATACGTAGAATTGATATAACGTTGCACCCTACCTACTTGTAAATACCATTTTGAAGTATCTTCTATTGATAATTTTGTTAATACTGGAATTATTATTCGATGTATCCTCTCTACTTGACCATTTCCCCTCGGAATTCCGGTGGTAGTTAAAATATGTATAATTCCTTCTTTCTTACAATAATCATTGAATTCATGTGATGTAAATGCAGATCCCTTGTCCGAAATAATCCTAACTGGATTTCCAAACGTACCTTGTTGTATTTTCAGTTTGGCCAGTACCTCTCCTACATTTGTCGTTTTCGTCGGGTATAGCCAAACAAACTTTGTAAACGCGTCTACCACAACGAATATATATTTATACATTTTGACTGTTGGATCCATTGGTCCCAAATGATCCACATGATATGTATTTAATGGTGTATCATCTTTAGGGATTGTATTGAGCATACCTTCTTGCTTCCCATTTTTACGCTCGGCCAATATACATGGAATGCAACACTCGATGAACCGTTTTATTTTGCGTTCAATTTCTGCAAAATAATAATCCCTCTTAATTATCTCGGCTGTTTTCTTTACACCAAAATGACCAGTTTGATGTGCTTGCCTTATAATATCATTTTGCATATTATCTGGTACGACAACCACATCTTTTCCATCAACATCTTTCCTTAATACACCACCTTGAATGTTGTACCCGTCATATTCGCCTTGTTCAAGGATTTTGGTGATTGATATCAGCTTTAAATCCTCCTTCTGCCTTCTTTCAATCATTGCGGCTAATTCATCTTTTGCAATTAGCATAACTGAAGCCCTGATAAGTGCATCAACATAGCCCATTCGGTTACCAGATCTATGTTCAACATTAAAATTATATTCAGATAACGTCAAAGCCCATCGACAAAATTTTGCCGAAGCATCCTTTTTTTGTAACGATTGTTGAAAAGCTTTACAATCTGTTATTATCGTGAATTGTATTCCTAACAGCATGCTTCTAAATTTTTCAACCGACTTTACAATAGCCAATGCCTCTAATTCATACGAATGGTAATTTTGCTCATGAATATTGGTCTTCCGACTGAAATAATATACAGGATATAAATCCTTTTCCTCCGGTTTGCGTTGAAATAAAATTGCGCCATAACCATCTTTGCACGCGTCCGTATGTAGTTCTGTAACATTTTCTGGATCGTAAATTCTTAAAATCGGAGCATTTATCAATTTACATTTTAATAATTCCATTGCTTTTTCCTGATCTGGTCCAAAAATAAATGGTATATTTTTCTTCGTTAAGTCCGACAAAGGTTTTGCAATTGTTGAATAATTAAATATATATTTCCTAAAATAGCCCGTTAGACCCAAAAAACTTTGTATATGTTTAATATTCGTCGGCTTTGGAAAATGTTTCACTGCTTTAATTTTATCCGGTGACGGCGAAATATTTGAATTTTCCACTACATGTCCCAAAAATTCAACTTTTGATTTAATAAATTGGCATTTTTTCCAATTAATATCTAAACCATTTTCTGCTGCTACATTCAAAACAATCTTCAATTTTGCTATAGCTTCTTCTTCATTAAGTGTTGGTAAAATAATGTCGTCCATATAATTGACAATAATATTTTTTTTAATCAATTCTTTAAATACATTACGAACATATCTTCCGAATACTGCGGGACTGTTGCAATAACCAAAAGGTGTTTTACAAAATTCATATAATCCGTCAGGTGTAATAAAAGCTGTATATTTACGACTTTCTTCCGCAACTGGTATATGAAAAAACGCATTTTTCAAATCCAATGTTGTATATATACGTGCTCTTGATAATTTCTCTATCTGATCTTCAATAATCGGTAATGGAAATCTATCTTTTATTGTTTTTGCATTTAGTCGTCTATAATCCACACATACACGGTAACTATCATCTTTCTTCTTCACCATTACTACCGGACTAGCATAGTCACTAATGCTTGGTCGGATTACGCCTTCTTTTAACCATTCATCTATTTGTTTGTTTAAAGCTATCTTCTGCGGTAATGGTAAACGTCGATGTTTTCCATAAATCGGTACTTCATCATTTAAAATAATTCTTGTTTTTATTTCCGTATCAATTTTATTTTTTGGTTTATATTGATTAACCAATTTTTGTACTACATCTCTATATTTGAAATCAACATCTAAATCATCAGGTACACTATTTAAATTAAACACAAAATTGTCATTTTCATTTAATTCATTTTCCATATAATGTAAATATTTCCTTTCTAATATCACTCCGTCAGATGAAACAGATACGTTCGCTAATTCCAACAATGGTCTACCAATGATCATAACTTCTGCCATTACATTGTTCGGAACAATATAAAATATCATTTCATAATCTTCGTTGCTTGTTTTAAACTTTAAATTCACACTTCCCATTGATTTTGTCATTTTACCCCCCAAACCATAAAATACTTTATCATCATCATATGTTGATGGTTTTCCAATCTTGTAATAAATTTGTTCTGTTATTAAATTAACATCACTTCCTGTATCAAATAATGCCATTATGATGTGTTCATTAACTTCAACATGGATTATAGGTTTTCTTGTTGATGTTTTAACGTTCAGGGATTCCATTTGTTTGTTGGTACATTCGGCTGCAATATGTCCAAAATTATGACATTTAAAACATTTATTACCTTTAAAAGCCGTTGGACAATTTTTAGATATATGTCCATTTTCACCACATCTGAAACATTTAAAAATTTGAAAATCATTCCTTTTCTTTGTTTGTTTGGTATCTCCTTCGGTATAGTTCTTTACAGTAATTTCTTTCTTAAACTGGTTAATTACTCTCGTATTTTCCATCACTCGTTCATATTGTTCAAGCTTAATTTTCAGCATGTTGATATTTTCCGCTCCATATAATAATATTTTCTTATTTTCATCTCCATCTAAACCTCGAATAACATAGTCGATAATCGATATTTCATCCATATCGACCTGTGAACCCATTTCCACCATTGAATATAAATATTGTTTTATGGATTCATTTTTATGTTTTTTCCTTATTGCCATTTCTCGATGAATTTGTGCACTGCTACAGATTTGTTTAAATTCATCCAACAGCAATACCTTCATATCTGCCCACGATCGTAATTTAAATTCCGTTGAAATAAATTGCTTAGCAGTCCCCGTCATTAACCGCCTAGCAAATAAAAACATTTGTTTATCATTCAATTGCATCACGTCAGCAATTTCTTCAAAATTGGCTATCCATTTTGCAATTGTTTTGCTCCTATCATCACCGCTGAATCTTTCAATGGACTCTTCTATATCTCTAAATGAACAATTGTTTTGATTAGTATACCCGAAATTACCTCTTTCTTGATTTTCCTGAAATATAGGTTCGTTTAAATTTGATTCTTCATCTGTATTATTCTCAATTGAAATCGCCTTATATTCCATAATTCTTTTCGCTAACATTTCTTTTGTTCCTTCGGTTGAAATGTTTCTATCCTGACACATTTGCAGTAATTGTGCCCTACTTGTTTTTGATAGCACATTTAAAATATCCTTATCCATTTCTTCGTTTAATTTTATTTAAAATCTTCTTAAAATCTCTTCTTTAAAACTTCTTTAATTCTTCTTCTATTCTTCTTCTTTAAATTTAATGAATTATTATTTCATTTAAAATTTAATAATTCTTTATTCTTCAGAGGTTGAGCCCCCAATTGTAGTTATCAGACTAGGATAACTGGTGAGTTTTAAAAGAACATTGATTGATTATATATTTTAAATATATTACATTTATTATTCGCCGTTAAAATAAAAACTAAACTTCAATCAAAAATTATACAATACAAAATAATGATTATTGATATATTGATTAATAAATTACAGTATCTCGTTCACTATGATAATATTAATATATACCAAGTGGCAAGTTATTATAATACTACATATATATGTAATAAATAAAATGATATATATGAATTTGTATACAAATTGAAATTAATATATGTTGGAAATATTATTTATAGATGGAGAATGCATATTATAATTAGCAATAATAATTTCTTTTGGTATATTTACACAATATAATGTTGGAAAATAATTCAATAAACATTTTTACATTATGTATTTTTTTTGTTGGAAAATTTTATGTTTATATAAACTTCAAAAATTCAATTTACAAAAACATACACTCTCATATCTATATATAATTGTATAATAATAAATAAATATTCTAAATAATATTATGAATAAAATTATGTAAATTATTTGTTTAAATATAAAATAAATTATATATTTTAATGGATTTTCATATAATAATAATAATAATAATAAAATAGAGATCTTTACCATATATACAACATTGAAAAATCAATATTTAAGATAAATGCAGTCAGTTTTTTTCTATACTTATATATATATTGTATTAGGAAGAAATTCTAAAGGATTTATCACAATCAATAAAGATTTTTGTTTTTATTTCTATGTGAAATGTTTAAGCGATTTGATATGGAATTATAGATATAGATAGGAATATAGGATTATTTCCTTTAATTTTTGGGGTAGCAAAAGGAGTACTTAAAAAACGTACGTAAAAAAAAGTGGGATTTCTTAATTATATACAATAATAATATATATTACAAATTACAATCAATATTGAATAAATTAAGATTAATTAATTAATATAGATCTAAATTTTATTGTAAATCTTATAAACACATATATAGATCTTTATCCTATATCCAACAACTATACAAAATACAAAAAAAAAAAAAAAAAACACCCACACAAACAAAAAAAATGTATCAATTTTTGCATCAAAAATATCTATAATTTATTTATAACATTATTTTTTTTTAATTTTCTGCATTATACTTTTTTATTGTTAAAATTTTCACTGTAATTTTTGTGTTTTTTAATTTTTCACAAACAAAATAATATATTTTTTTTATTAAAAATATATATTAAATCACACATTAAAAAACAAACCACGTATTTATATATATATATATATATATATATATATATATATAAAGATAACGCCCAAAATAATTTTAAAAAAATTTAAAGACCGCACGCGAACTGTTAATAATTAAAGTGCGATGTGTTTATTAAAAAAAAAAATATTTAAAATAAATGAATTTTTTTTTGTTCTTATACTTTTATATAAAATGTGTGATAAAACACTCATAAAATTATGAAAAATCAATAAATTAATTTATATATATATATATTTGTATTGTGTGTTTCGCCATATAGCGAATTCTTTCGTATTATTTTGATGCCAATTTTCTCTTAATTTTCTTTCATTTTCAATATATAGACAAAAATACAATAAAATATAAATACAGATCGTCACGGAATTGATTAAATAAAATTTTAAAAATAAATGATAATGTATTTTCCATTAAGAATACATTAAATGTTAGGGGGGGTTTTTTTTTAAATTATAAAGGTTAAATTGACAAAATATAACGATTAATTAATCGAAACGGTAATTCATCAAAAATCCGTACGGATCACAATGTAATATTCCTAAAATTATGTGATTATTTTAATATGAAAATTTTTATTTTGTATATTTTTTATTATCCTATAATTATACAATAATTTTTTTTTAATTATTAAAAACTTTTAAGAGAAAATTTTGTTTAAGAAAAGCTTTCTTTTTTTTTTTGGAAAATTTGGGAAAATCTTTATTGAGAAAATAAGAGAATTGATGATAGATCACAAAATAAAAATATATCAAAAAAAAAAAAAAGAACAACAACAACAAAATAGATATAAAAATAAAAAAATTATATATATATTGAATTTCTGTCGGCTTTTTTTTTTATATAGAAAATGAATTGAATTACATTGAATTCTGAATTGTTGTTGTTTTTCTTTAGAAAAAAAAGCAATGTATTAACAATTTTTTCATACACATACACGACAACCTTCCTAAAAAATAAAAATCCTAAATAAATAAAAAAACGAAAAACTGTGTTGCAATAATACGATAATTTATTGGATTACAACAAAAATGCATTAATAATTTTGTTTTTATTGTATAATAAATTCCTTAAAATATTGTGTGTATTATTGTCGTCGTCCTCAGTCATCAACTTCTTCATCAAATCCGTCAGTAGTCAAATCAAATGCAATCAACAAAATATCATATGTATTATGTATTGAACTTTTTTTTTTTTTGGTTCATTTTTTTTCTTTTGTTGAAAGAGAGCTAATGGTTTGTATTTTTTTAGATTAATCCACAATTATTTAATTTTTCTTACATATGCATGAGCATGTGGTATATTTATTTATTGATATATAGTCTGTGAGGAAATCCAAAATCGTTTATAATCGTTTATGTGTTTTTAAGATGGTTTTTTTAATTTAAAAATTAAAATTATTAATATGTAATTGAAAACAAAATTAAAAAAACTTGTATATAATAAACATATATAAACATAATTTTGATAATTAAAATATATATCCATTTAATTATAATCAAGTTTTTCTGTTGTCGTTGTGGCGTTTTTTTTTTTTTCATATTCCCTTCCTGCTATTCATTATTTTAATTTCGTGTTGCTTGCAGCATATATATAATAAAATAGTCAGCAGCCAATCACTCAGGTAAAAAAAGAAATAAATAAAAAGAAAAAACACTTTCCAAAATCCAACAAATTGAAATTCAAACGCCGACGAATCACAAACGAATAATAAGGAATTATAAATTATATTATATATTAGAGGTAGGTAAAACGTTTTGTTAAAGACTGTAAAATTATAAATTATATTAATTAAACAAATAATATATTTTTATGTATAGTTTTAATATTTAATATATCAAAAAAAGGTAAAACAATAAAACGATTTTTCTTATCAAATCAATTAATTAATTTTATGTGTGCGTTTTGTAGCATAAAAATTTAAAAATTATTATACTATTCATTTATATTCATTTGATTGACCTACATCATTTTTAGTAGTATATATATTATTTGTTTAATTATAGTTTACATTTAAAATAATAATTTTAATATTTTTTACAAAAAAAAAAAATCAGAAAATATTTAGGTATTATATTTATTACATTAAAAATGAAAGCATATTCTGATAGTATAACTTCACAACAACGACGTGATATTTTAAGACTAAAATCCATCGATTACAAGTAATTATAATAATTAATTAATTGATTGATTTTTATTAAATTTAACATCTGATTTATTTATGAATTGAATATAGAAAAATCTCAAATAAAGTAGGAATTTATGCAAGATATTTATTTGAATGTTCAATTAAATTAAAAATGAAACCATTAACATCAGCAACGGCTGCCGTAATTTATCATCGATTTTTTAGAGAAACTAACGCTGCCGATTATGATCATTTTGTAAGTATATACACATATATATATATATAATTTATAATCAACATTTCCTTAAACATAATGATATGATAAGAAAAAACACATGCATTCAATAATAATTAAAAAAAAAAAAACAAAACAATCATTTACAGTTAATTGCTACGTCTGCATTATATATGGCTAGTAAAATTAAAGATGATTCAATTAAATTACGAGATATAATTAATGTAGCCCATAATACTATAAATAAAGGTAATTTTTATTATATTAAATGTTTCCCTTTTTGTTTATCTTTTTAATAAATCATTATATATATCTATATATATAGGATCAAGTCCATTAGAATTAGGTGATACATATTGGGAAATGCGTGATGCTATCGTTCAAGCCGAACTATTAATAACAAGAATGATAAAATTTGAATTGACAACAGTTCATCCTCATAAGGTATATAATAAATAAATAAATAAATAATGTATTGTGGTGTTCGGGGTTTTTTTTTTTATACCTGAATGAGTGTTTTTTTTTATAAAATGTAATTGGTTTTTCTTAAATCATATATATTTACAGTACATGTTATATTATATAAAATCATTACAAGATTGGTATGGTTTTAATGAATGGAATGCATTACCTATATCAAAAATAGCTGCTGGATTTTTACAGGTAATTAGAAAAACCTCCAATGAAATTTCATAACAAAAAAAAAAACACACACCATAAAACTAATCAATATTTTAATTTAGGATTTTCATCATAGTTCATCAATTATCGATTATAAACCATCACATATTGCCATTTGTTGTCTATCACTGGCTATGCAAACTTATGGTGTTCAAGTTCCATTAACTGATGATTATGAAGATATTTGGTATAATGTAAGTATTTACATATAATTTAGATATTATTTATAATTGTTTTTAAATTAACACTTTCACTTTTTCACACACACACACACACGCACGTAGGCATTTTCAAAAGATTTAACTCGAGAATTACATTGGGAAATTTTAGAAAAAATTATGGAAGTATATAATTTTGAAGCGGAAATTGATGAACATCAAAATAACCAAATATAAAATTATTGTGTACATATTATTATAATTATGTATTACACTCATCATCTTTTTTTTTATAGTATTAACATTTTCTAATGAATCCTATATATATATATATTATATAAATTTTGGTTAGTTTAATTTTTTTTTTATATACACATATTATAATTATTCTGATGAATTATTTTTTGTTGCATTTTTGTTTTATAATTTTGAATTTGTAAAATGATTCCCCTGATTGATTTTTTTTTTCTTAATTTTCGTTAAATACAAATACTCGATACATAGAATTTTAAAAAAGGGTTGCAACCAATTAAAAATTATATATAGAAAATGTCAAATTGAATTTCATTTTTTTTCATTACGTAAATTTTTTAGGTTAGAATATTTTTTTTTGTTTTGATAAATTCATAATCAAATAATAGGAAAAAAAAAATTGTTTTTTTAATTTTTGGGTGATTTTTTTTCTTCTGTTATTTATTTATTATATAAATATTTAATTAATTATTAGGTATAATAAAATAAAAATAAAATAATTATTACCAATAAATTATATAATGTATTGTTTATTATTTTTACACTATTATTTGGATTGTTAATAAATAGACCAAAGTAGACAAAAATGAATCCAACAACAGTTTCGAAAAAACCTATGTATTATGATCATCCTGAAGGTGAAGATGCCGTTGGTAAAATGATATTTACAAATAAATGGGCATTTGTAGCTGGTATGGGATGGTCAGCACTAGAAGTTGTTTTAGTTTCAAAACCAATGGGTTATGCAAAAACATTAGGTCGTTTTGTATACTGGACAGCACCAGCCATGGGAATGGCATCAGCATTTACAATGACCACATATGCAGCTACTCGTTTTCGTGGCAAAGATGATAAGTAAGATTAGGGGAAAATACTCTTATAACGTCAATCAAAATTAAGATTGGAAATTTGAAATGCTTATTGATTTTATCTTTTCATGTATGGAAAAATAGATTAAATTATGTATTGGGAGCTTGTGCAGCTGGTGGTGTTTTTGGTGGATGGAGAGGAAAATTTATTAGTGGTGCTTGGGCTTGTGCAATATTCTGTAAGTTTTGCCATTTTATTTATAAATCCTATAACTGCAAAATTGGTTTGTTCTGTTGTAAACGTATAATCAAATTAATTCCATTCAATTTGTGTATTAACCTCGATCATTCGCAACTAAACAATAATTTGTTTATATCTAAAAAAAAAAACTATTTCCAAACTCCATTCACCCACTTTGAATTCATACCAAGTGGGTGAATACACAAAATTCATAATTTATAAGTTAATAATTTGTTTTTCGTTTTCAATTTTCCAATACCCAAAAAAAAAAAAAAAAAAACAAAACAGCTTTGGCTGCCGTTATGAAAAAGAAATCACTTGAAGAAGGTTGGGAATTCTTTCCAAAAATGAAACATGCCCCGGGATTTGGTGGCCCATTTATTAAACAACACGATTATACATGGATGGCAGAAAGACCAAGAAATTGGACTACTAAACGAGAAGAATAATAGAAATAAAAAAAAAAAATAGGAAATAAAATTTTATAAATTTAGTAATTTCGCGATGATGATGAAAAATGCAATCATAAAAAAATGTTATTCAAGAAGGTATGAATTAATTTGTATTATAATAATAATAATAATTTAATAAAAATAAAGATCATTATTTAATAATAAATAACAGATAAATAACTTGTAAAAAAAAAAAAACTGTAAAAAATAAATTAGAAATGATACTTGCGATTAATTTTTGGGAAATTATCTGTTA
Organism: Dilophus febrilis; assembly: GCA_958336335.1. Lineage (NCBI taxonomy): Eukaryota > Metazoa > Arthropoda > Insecta > Diptera > Bibionidae > Dilophus > Dilophus febrilis. The sequence continues at coordinate 31,770,497 of OY284469.1, read as the reverse complement.
AAATTAGATTTAAAGATTTTTTGAGTTTTTGGGATTTTGATTTTTAAGATTAATATGATATTTTCGTAGAACCGTATTATTGGCAATTAATTTAATATGAACATTTTTTACGGGTGGTTCATCATCATAATAATAATAAATTGGAGGCGGTTCCAAATATGATGTATCATAATTAAAAATTGTACGTTTTGAATCAACGGAAATTTTCCCATTTACCGGGAGGTATTTATAAGAATAATTCTTTTTGCCACGATCATTTTGATGACGATCTATTTGTCCTGCCGTTGATAATGAAGTATAATATTCATCTAAACTGCTGCTGTTGCTACTCCGATTTGAATGGATTTCATTGGATTCCATTGAAGGTTTCTTATCAATTTTTGACGACCATTTTTTAACCTTATTTGGCAATTCATTTTTTTTGACTATTTTATGATAAAACTAACTTCAATTAGAATTTTTTTTATCTCAGATTTCGGATAAATCATGAATTAATTACCTGAATTCCTGTTACTATCTGTGGAAATATCGTCTGAAAGCATTTTTAAAATATTGTTACACAATCACGAAATTTTAAATGTTTTAATATGAAATAAAATTACCCTGAAAACGCGAATATAATTTTGATTGATCATTTGACATTGATTCGGAACGTTTAATATTATTCAATTTTTCATTAATTTCAAATGGTAAATCTGAACAACAACAACAAACAAAAAAATTGAATCAAAAAGTTTAAAAATTTAATTTGTTTTTTATTTTAAATCTCTTTTACTTTCAGTTATATTTTCATTATAATCCATATTAAATTGATCGTCTTTTTCCCTTTTTATCAATGGAATATTTTTCATATTAACAAAACTAAAAATTAATTTATAATAAAAATGTAATTATTCTAAATCTTAATAATATATATACAACAAAAAAAAACAGAGTATTTAAGACAGTCTATATAACAAACAATCTATATTAAAGTGATGAATACCTATCACAATCATCTTTATTATTAGATTGTAAATTTGTAAAACGTTCATCTGTTAATTTATGTTGTAATTCATGAATTTGAACGCTATATTCTTTTGCTAATGCCTCTTGACGTTCCACATTTAAATGCTCTTCGGAAAGTTTCATCTAAATATAGTGTGGTGGAGGATTCACAAAAAAGAAAAAAACAAATTATTGATTGATTTTATAGTGAAATTCGGATCATGCAAGGACCTAGAATTATATAATTCACCTCTAATTCTTTAATTTTATAATTTAAATGTTTTATTTCTCCGTTTAATTTATTGACGGTAATTTTTTGTTGATCCAATTCTTGTCGACCAGCCGTTAATAATTCTTGTAAACTATCCATTGCTATTTTATTACCATTATTTATGGATTTTTTTGTTACATCAATGCTATCGCGTAATTTTTCATTGTCACGTTCAAGCTAAACGCAATGTTTTCCAAAACCGGACCATTAATTATTCTATTTTTTTTTTGGTAAAAATTTATATTGCCATATTTACCTTTCGTCTTATATCATTACATTCTGTTAATTCAGCATTTAATTTCATTTTTTCTATATCCAATTTATCGCATACATTTTTAATTGCATCCAAATCCGATTTTAATTTACATTTTTCCGATTTGAATGTATCCAATTCTAATTCTAAACTTTGTACATGCCTCGTTAATTCAATTATTTGATTATCTAAGCATGTAATTTGATTATCACGTGATTCAATTTGTGTTTGTAAATCATTCAATTGACATTCGGCATCCAATAAATTTTGTCTAATTTCAAAATCAATTAATAATAAAATAAAATAAAATAAAATAATAAAATAAACCATGCGAAATAATAAAATAAAATAATTTTAAGAATAAAAAAATCTGTAAAAATGAAAATAAAAATTAAATTTTTTCATTCTTAACATCGTATATGAATTTAAAATTTATACTTTGTTGTGGCTGTCTCTAATTCTAAACTGTGATTGTTTCCTTCTAAAATGATTGCATCATGTGATAATGATCGATAATGTTCTAACATTTCTTCACGTTCTTCTTGCTGTTTTGTGGGAGGCGATTAAAAAAAAAACCAGTGATAAAAAAATACTTTATGACACAATAAATAAATGTTACTTTTCTTAATAGTAAATTCTCAGCCCGTTGAACTTCTTGAACATATTGTTGAAGTTGTTGCTTTAAACGTTCCACTTCTTTTTCCAATTCTTTAAGTTTTTTCAATTTTATTGATTCATCACTTTTCAATTCAGTTATTTCATTAATGTGACGTCTGTGAAAATATTATATAAAAATTTTAACAAATTCCCGGTAATAAAAAAAAAAACAAATGCTACATACCGATTTTCTGAAAGTACATTATCATTTGCACGTTTCAATTGTCCAATTTGTTTACGTAACATTTCTGTTTCATTGGTAATATCATTAAATGCATCATTTTTTCCCTTGTTTTCATTCGATGCATCTCTAAATTAGAAAAATATACTTTTAAAATTAATTGTACAAAAAGAAAAACTGAAAAAAAAGAACTCAACTCTAATTTCTTCCGAAGCTGTGAACATTTCTGTTCTAAATCATTATGTTTTTGTTTTAATTTTTCATAATCTGATTCTAAATTAAATAATGACTCAGTTTTATTGTCCAATTGTGACTGAAAAAAAAAACCATTAAAATACATTTATTATAAAAATATTCAAATTCAAAATTCCATTTGCTTACAATTAATTTATCTTTATCCATTTCCAATGTATTACAATTGTTTTTCAATAGTAAAATATCACCTTTTAATTTAGCTATTTCTTTAAAATATTCATCACGATTACTATCGAGTGTATTTATTTTTGTTGATGCATGTCCCAATTGATTTTCGGTAAGTAATAAACGATTTTGATGTTCGGTAAGTGCCCGTTCAGATTGTTCTTGAAGAATTCTATAAATATAAAATGAATTTTTAATTGGGTTTTAATTGGTTTTATAAAATAATTTTAATTGAAATTACCTTAATTGTGAATGAGTTGTTTTTAAATTACGATATTCCCCTTCCAAATTATTATACGATTGACGGGTTTCCTCAAGTTCTTTTCGTAATAAATTACATTTTGTTTCTTGTGGTATTTGTGATAAATTTAATTGTCTATTTGCATATTCTAATTCGGTAATTTTTTCTAAATATTCATGATCACGTTTATCATTCCGAAGTTTTTCATTCAATTGGGATTCGGTTAATATTTGTATTTTATTTCGTAAATCATTTCGATCGATCAATAAACGATCTAAATCACATTTTAATAAATCACGTTCACGTTCAATACGACAAATTGTTGATTGAACAGAACGATTTGATAGGGAACCTGAACAATTACCGCGACTACCACAATTGTCATCGATTACACAATTGTCATCGATTACAATTGATTTTGTCATTTGTAATTGATATTTTACCGTATCCAATTCAATTTGTTTATCAGTTAGTTTATTCTTTAATTTATCCAATTCACCATCTTTATTTGTACACAATTTTAATAAATTTATATATTCTTTTTGTAAATTATCATGATCGTATTTTAATTGTGGATCTTCAGTTATTTTTGTGCTTATTCCAATCGGATCCGTACTTGCATTTTTCATTTCAATTTTATTTTTATTTTTATTTGAATTTAATTCATGATTTAATTTCGTTTCTTCTTCGTAATCCTTTGATTTTTGCTGATTTTGTAATAAAATAAGTTTTGTATTTTTTCTTTGTAATTTATCATTAAGTTTTTGTAGATCTTGAACTGGATATGGATTTTTAGGGGATGGATAGAAATCGTATTAATTATTTTTGATGCAATTAAAAATGTATATACAGACAAGAGTTTGTATTTGTATATACTTACTTTGAGCATTTAATTTATTTAATTGATCATTTATTGATTTTTGATCATTAACAGATGATTTTTTCAATTCATCCGTACGTGATTTTTCTTTTAAATTCGTAATTATATTTTTTAAATCATTGATTTTAATTTTAGATTTATTTAATTTTACCTAAACGAATTGCGAAAAAAAATTATAATATTATTATTATGCAAAAAAACAATTATGTTTAAATTTACTTTTAATTCATTGCAATGTAAATCTTTATCTTTAATTTTATTGTTTGCTTCCGATTCCATTGATAATGCCGTTGAATCAATATCCTTTAATTGTTGTTGTAATTGTTGTACATGTTCCGATAATTGCATTGCTCTTTCCATTGCCTCATGTTTATTCTGGATAATCTCTTGTAATTTATTTTTTAATTGAATTTTTTCCTTTTGTAAATGTTCAACGTCTTCGGTTAAATTACCGATACCTTTGTAACAACAATCTTTGGCCAATGCTGATGGTGGCCGACCACCAATTAATAATTTTGTTAAACGTTCAATTTCACGATCACGTTCTTTCATCTATAATACAAAAAAAATATAATAATACATTTAAATGTTTAGAAATTCAAATCGTAGAGATCTTAAGGATTTACTAATCGATATAGAATGGAGTAATTAATATATTTAAGCATCAAATATAAGTCAAATAATTAAATAGAAAGTATTTTTTTCAATTTTGCAAATCAATAATCCAATACAAAATTTGAATTTTCATGTACCGAATTATCGCAAAGTCATTTCAAATCACGATAAAAATTTTCTGTAATGCGATTTCCATTTGTCAACAAATCGCATACGTTTGAATTACACTCCAATACACAAAAATGTAATCTTTTAAAATACCATTAAAATATCTATAATCAAAATATATTAAACAAAAAATGAATTATCTCAATATAATAACAAGTATATATAATTATTATACATGTTTCATGAATTGAAAATGCGACTTTATGATAATCCACCGTTAATGTTATCATCGCATTAATGTTTTTATTTTTTTTTTTGTTCTTAAATGATATAATAAACAAACAAGTTAACATATATCATCAAAAAAAAAAATTGTAAAACCATCGAAATTAGTTTTACAATTAGTTGTAAATCTACATTCATCGTCTTTGAACATATTCTGCTTAAAATATAAATAGTGAATTAATTGGTTCAAGTAGTATGGCATATATTTGTGATAAACCAACATCACATCCATTATATAAATCAGCCGGATGTGATCTGCTATTAGATTTTATAAATATAAAACCATTAAGTCGACCAACGACACCGCTTGGTTCAAAATGGAAAATTAATTCATGTTTTATGCCTGCAAAATATCGTGAATTTGCAAAAGAAATACATGATTTTGAAGTGTTTGACGATGATGTATGGGTTATTTCATTTCCAAAATCGGGTACAACATGGACACAAGAAATGGTTTGGCTAATTGGTAATGATTTAAATTATGAAAAAGCTAAATCGGAATTGTTAAATGATCGTTTTCCATTTTTAGAGTATGTACAATATAAAAATCCGAATCAAAATACTAAATTTTAATTCATTTATTTATTGATTGGCATTTTTTTTTAGATTGTCAGCGTTCATAGCATTCGAGATGCCAAAGTCAACACTTGAAATGGCCAAAACGATGACAAGACCCAGATATATAAAATCACATTTACCCGTTGCATTACTGCCAACACAAATATGGACAGTTAAACCGAAAATTATTTATGTATCACGTAATCCAAAAGATGCGGCCATTTCATTTTATCATCATTATTCAAATATCCAAGGATATCGTGGAACAATGGAAGAATTTTTTAAAGTATTTTTAGCCGATATGGTAATAAATGCACCATTTCATTCGCATAACATTGAATTTTGGAATTTACGAAATGAAAATAATATTCTATTTAATACGTATGAAGAAATGAAAAAAGATTTACCGGGGGTTATTCAAAAAACAGCAAAATTTTTAGGCAAAAACGGTTATACCGATGAAGAATTGGAAATTCTTACCGAACATTTATCATTTGAAGCGATGCGTTCAAATCCAAGTTGTAATTTTGATTTGGAAGTTGCAATGGCAATGAAATTCTTAAAAAAAGAACCAAAAAATTCAAATTTTCGTTTTATACGTAATGGTAAAAGTGAAGCATTCAAAGTGGAAATGCCACCAGAAATAATTGAAAAATTTGATGAATGGACAGCGTTAAAATTAAAAGATACTGATTTTTCATATGATTGTTAAAAAAACAATATAATAACTATCAGATATACACGATTTTCAATTATCCATTGAACAATTGAAAGAAATTTATTAAGTACTGTTTAAATAGTTAGTTATCAATAAAAATAATATGTTTATTATATTTGTACATTGATATTAAGACACAAAAATATTATTGTTTTGTTTTGTTTTTTGTATGGCAGAGGATCGGTGCGTATATAATAGAAAAATTTTGTACAACAATTAAATAATTTACCATTTATATATAAAGTACTTGCTGGCCTATTATTTCAATTCAAATATCAATCATTTGAATTTCTCACTATTATTGTATTTATTAATTCATATTCTTATCAATTTTTATTATTATTATTATTTTTATTTACGTTTATATATAAATTTTATTTGGGGTAATCATATATTGATATCAAAAGAACACATATATATATTGATATATGCGGTATGTAAAAAAAAAAACTAAGGCATAAAAGCAGAAAAATTGTTGGTCACATATATCGTATATTGTGCTTATCTTTCTATATATACAATTCATATTTTGTTATCAGCATATATACATTCATAAACGTAAAAAAAAAACTCTTCTAAATTGAGTGTAGAAAGTTTAAACTATAAGAAAGAAAAAAACAAAAAATTAGTAAATGTACAAGTGGATAAAAAGCATATAGTTGAATTTAATTTTTTTTTGTTTTTGATTAACGCGATGCCATTCATTTGTGAATCAATAACAAATCATCCATTGTATAAAAAATCAGGATGTACATTAATACCACAGTTTATTAAAATTAAACCGTTATCGTGTCCGGCACCAATTACCGATCGATACACCTTAAAATCATGTTTTATGCCAGCAAAATATCGTGATTATGCAACTGATATTCAAACGTTTCGTGTCGATCGTGATGATATTTGGTTAGTTACATTTCCACGTACCGGAACGGTTTGGTTACAAGAAATGCTTTGGTTAATTTCTAATGATTTTAATTATGAAAAAGCCAAAGCACAACATTTAGGTGAACGGGCCATTTTATTTGAGTAAGTTTGAGACAGCAATAATTATAATGTCTATTGTGTGTGTAATTTTATTTTAATCTTTTTTTTATTTCTTTTGATTACTTTTTGGAATGGAAAAATTGATTTGGAAAAATTTTCAAAATTATAGAAAATTTGCTGTATATCCAAATAGTATTGTAAAGGAAAATACAATGGTAAAAACAGGGCGTGCCCAAAATTCACCCAGATTAATAACAACACATTTGCCAATGACATTGTTGCCCACCAATTTATGGCGTGTTAAACCGAAAATCATTTATTTAACAAGAAATCCAAAGGATACGGCAATATCATATTTTCATTATTATAAATTAATGGGTTTTCAAGGAAATTTAAATGAATTTCTTGAATTATTTATGTCCGATATGGTTATGAATGCACCGTTTCATTCACATGTATTAGATTTTTGGAATTATTCAAAATCAACAGAACAACAAAAAAATGAAACCATTTTATTTATTAACTATGAAGAAATGCAAGAAAATCTATCGGATATTATTTTAAAATGTGCAACATTTTTGGGTAAAGAAATTGATTCGGATCAATTAGAAAGTTTAACGGAACATTTATCATTTACGGCAATGAAATCAAATCCATCATTACAATTTGAAGATGAAATTAAAAAAATGTCAACAGTTACAAAGCAATTAAATCAAAATTATGAATTTTTAAAAACGGGTACAATTAATTCATTTACCGAAATGATGTCATCCGAAATGATTGATAAATTTGATGAATGGTCTACGAAACAATTACAAGATAGTGATTTTCAATTTAAATGTTAAATTGTTTGTTAATTTATATATATATATATATGTAAATATAAATATATGACGCGATGATAAATCCTTCCAAACCAAAATTGTAAAACAATTTATTTAATTGGAATAAATATAAATATAATGTGTTTTAATTGATCTGATTCATACCTGTTTTGTCAATGCATCCAATTTATCTTTATATACTTTTTCATCAATTTGTGTTCGTTGTATAGACATTTGTTGCAAATTTCCAGTACCACTTTGTAAAAAACATGCACATTTTATGCATTTACTACATTTTTGTTGTTGTTGTTGTTGCTGATGAGACGATTGCGGATGATTTTGTTGCATTCCCATATCCAATGGATTTGGTAGTAGATAACCAGAACGTACTGTTGATATAAATGGTTTTTTATTTAACATACCAACACCACCACCATAATCATCTTTATTATTTGTATGCGCGGATTTTGAATTTAATTCTATGTAACGTAATCTATTATCAAGTTCTGAACAATGTTCTTCTAAATATTGTTTATCAGCTTCTAAATTATAAATGATTTTTTTTAATTCACATATTTTATGTAAATGTTTATCATGTTGTTTATTATATTCTAAATGAAGTGCATTACATTCGGCTAATAATTTTGCATTATCACATTTATATGGTTCAACTTTTAGATCCCAAGCTTCTTTTTCCTATATTTATGTACACAAAAAAAAACACATCCACGTAATAGTAGAATTAAAATAAACCGAAAAAATTATACATAACGATTACTATGATGATATATATATATATTATATTAAATCTTACCTCAAGTAATTTATCTAATAATTCTTTATTATTTTTTAGACTATTTGTTGTTTTTATTAAATCATCTAATAATGATGTTACGATACCTAGGGCTCCAATCGGTAGTGGTTGATCAAAACCCAAAGTATCAAGTTTTTCACGAAGATTTTCATAATGATAATCAATATTCATCTTTCTTTTATTTTTTTGTTTATGCTTTTTTATATATATAATAAAATTAAAAATTTAATTAATTTACTTAAAAAATAAACAAACATTTAATTACATTTTCTTTTAAAAATAAAAAAGAAAATAAATAAATAAATAACAAAAAACGTTATAAACAAAAGAAAAAAACAGAAAAAAAAAATAAACAAAAACAATACACAAAATCGCACAAACAATTCAAATGCCAAAATTTCTTTCGTTTTTTTTTTTTATTTGAATGTGTTCATGCGGGCGTATGCGCATTTTTGTTTTTATCGATAAATATGAATTCTATGACAGAGAATAATTATACTGTTTCGGCTTACATTTGAGTGAAATTCATATTATATAAAAAAAATTAACAATCTAGTTATCGTTTGATTAAAAATCGGCATTAAAAATTAATTGAAAAAAAAAAAATATGCAATTGGAAAATGTGAATAAAAAATGTTATTTTAATAAATTTAATTGTGTTTTTATGTTTATTTAAATTTTGTTTTGATTAAATTTTTGGATTATTTTATAGTTGATAATAAGTTTCTATTTATCATACATATATATATTAATATATGTGAAATTCATAAATTAAACTGGCATTCATTTGGTCGTTGAATGATTATCTACGCACATATAACAATTTTAGTATTCCAAGGTATTTATTATATTTAGTATTTTTTTTTTTTATTATAAATAAACATTTATTTTAAAAAACCTATTTGTAAAATTAAGAATGAAATAAAATTTACATGCTGTTGATTTTTATTGATAAGATTTGCAAATATAATGCATATATTATGGTTTAATATTTGCATGACGCAATATTGTAATCCTTTAACAAATATATATGTTAAAAGTTATGGGTTATGTTTCCATAACTGTAAAATTTTATGTATATTTAGATTGCTGTTGATTTTGCTGTTGATATTGCTGTTGATTTTATGTTTGAATTTGTTGTTGTTATAAATAAATAATATAAAATATTATCAATATATATAATAATGAATAATAAACTAACGATCTTCAAGTTCAATATATAATATATCACATAATCACCGCAACAACGGATTTTTCAACGGATGTTTCTGTGTGTGTGCGTGTTTTTTTTCTTTTCAATGCATAATATTTTTTTTTTAATATTTATTCTTGAAATCTGGCATTTGATTTTTAACAAATAGAATTGTCGGAGTTTTTTTTTAATGTTATCCATAATTAAATTGTTTATCATATCAGTTATTTATGTTTGAATAAATGATCAATTATATTTATTGCTGCATATACATGAACGCAGTGAGTTTTATTTGTTACGATTCGCATTCATCATACCCATATATATTGCAGATTAATTCTTTTATGATTATATTTATATGAATGAAATTGAAAATGATGCGATATTATCTTCATCAATATAATTTAATCTCACAATCATTTAATCTGCCATATTTTATTGGGACGCTTTGTGTTCAAAACATATATTCACTTGCTTCTAAAATTATATATAGAAACGTAAAATAAGTATTAAGAACATTACAGAAATATGTGTCAATTTAGCAAAATTCGATACCGCAGACGGTATCAATAATAAATAATTGAATAGCTTTTGCAATTATATATGTATATATGATTATTGCTTCCATTGATTTCGATATAACAATTTTATAATCTATATATGTTTATAAATATCAACATTTAACAACATTAAAAGATATATAGGACAGAATTGATTTTTGTATTATTTATATATGTATATAAGTAAACAAAAGTATATATTACGATATTACCAATATTACATATATTTTGTACTAAATGGTTGTACTCTAAAAATAAAAAAAAAAAAACGGGTTCTTTCACGCGTATATATATTACTCCAAATAACAAATTAGATTATACGTACATTGCAATTATTTTATATATATATATATATATAGTACAAATCATACAACAATCATACAACAATCCTACAATATATATTATAAATAAATTGTATTTATTTATGCAGCTATATATATTATTTTTTCTATATATTAATATTTGTAATGTATATAGTATATGAAAAAAGAGTTGTATTAAAATCGTATTTTCGTTCGCAGTGTTGAATGGAAATTTGCATATGGTTTGGTTATATTTGCACAGTATTTTTTTTTTACAATATATTAGATTTGATTATGTTTTAGTTCATACCAAAAAAAAAAAATGAAAAATATAATAATACAAAGAATTGTTATAATAAATATATATTTATATGTGCTAAATATATAGTACAGAACAAAAAAAGGCATATACAAAATTTGCATGATATGAATATAAATAAGAAAAAAATTGTATAATTTGACAGTATAAATACAAATTCTTAAACAAATTTATACATTGATTATACGGTTTAGTGTATTTACATTTTTGATATAGTTTTCATCATATATTATCTATATTCTATTTAGGTTTTTTATGTGTAAAATACCATTTTTTGAAATTTTATGAGAAATTTTCTTCATATTTTGCTTGTAACCGATGGTCTCCGCATGTATAAATGAGATATTTGCGATCATTTCTCAATTTTTTTCAATCCAATGCAAACAAATCAATTCAAGAGTACATTTAACCTCGTGGCAGTAATTTCGCAATGTTTTAGACCATCAGGAAAAATGTGTTTACGTGTTTCTGTGGTTCTCCTCTATATATATGCAAATATAAAACATGTAACTTCCCAAACAGCCAAATATTATTTAGGTATTAAAAAAAAAATTTTTTTAAGAAAATTTTATGTATATATGATCCCATTCCATCCAAGAGCTACCGCAGGAAATGTTATAGAGAAATCATTATTCTATAATCAAATCGCAAAAGGGGTGATTTTAGAGATATCTCTTTCTGTTTCTGACCAATTGACTGGAAAGTTTTGAAATAAAATGAAACAATTGCGGTTACATCTTTTAGTCGTCGTTTATAGTTTTTCTATAGTACATGCATCCCATTGTTAAGACTAGTTTATGCTTAATACTTCAAATGTTTATGACTTTCACCGGTTTTGTCCTTTGTTTTACATATCAGCGGGAAGAATGATTTCACATTTCATCATTTTGGATTATATGACGACCGTATAATTAAATTTCATTATTCAAGACCATGAACTTCATTTAATACTTCGCATATATGATATTTAATTCATTCTGTTAATCATTGTATTGCATATATCATTTCAGATATCTTTTTTGTTCACTACTATACAACAGAATTGCGGTTTAGCGCCCGTATAAAACCCGAGGTAATTCTTTTATATTATCATAAATCAATTTCAGAAGAGTTTCCGAAGAAGAAGAAGATATCCTGTAAAAAAACATTACTTATATATATATCCGATCGAACGAGTTTTTCTATTTAATAAAAATAGTTCGCGTTTTTTATACAGATATATATTTATATAGGGACACATTAAATGAATATAAGATAGTCTCAATATTTATGAGTTTTCTATATATATTAATATTACAAATACACATATGTGGTGGTGTGGTTGCCTATATGATAATTGAAATATATTATATATGTATATAAAAATTGAAAACAAAAACCTTATCGTATATATTATTCTTATCATTTTCATGTTGCCCCGTAGCGGCGTTTAGTTTTTGTTATATATGGTAAATATATACTATATGATATAATAAAAATATAATTTAATCTATATATTGATATATGTATATAAACAACATAGTGTATAAAACCTTATATATGCTTATATTTATAAGTTAAATAGGTTGCCCATTGATTTATATAATATAATTAAATACACTGTTCTGGTTGATTTTTAATAATTTGCAAAAATTAATCTATTTTAATTCGATTTATATGTATATAGAATATTTAATATTAAACTATCCCATATAATAATAAAGAATTTTTTTTTTGTGTTTTGTTAAGACTTTAAATCAATCTAAATATACTTAATATAAATAAATTATATTAAGTTAAAATTAATATACCATATATACAATTATAAGAACTTATTATATATACAGATAAAAATTAATAATATATTGAACTATGACTTATAGATTTATAATGTGTGTATAATATATTATCATAAATACAATTATTTATTATATACATATATTTATTTTAATTATTGACTTAAATAATATCAATAGATATAGAAAAAATAAATGAAGAATTTATCATACATAAAATAAGAAATAACATTATAAATATTTGTTTTAATATAAGAAAATGTTTATTTCCACATACAAAAATATTGTATGGTTTCTATACAAAGTAAAAAAAAAATAAAATATAGAATATTTTGTATTTAGAAATGCTATAAAACTTAAACCTTGTATATTTATTTATGATGGGGATAATATAATCAATTATTAAAATTCGATTCATTGAATTTTTTTTTTAGATTATATGGAATATAGACGCAGATGTAAAAAGGACCAACAAAGTCTAAAAAAAAGACAAAGTTCTTTGACGTATAATATATGATAAAGTTTTTAATATATATAGAAGTTTATGAAAAATGTTTCAAAGTCTATCAATTTCTATATTGATTGTATTGATATTTTTTACAAACAAAACAACAAATAGTATATATATTACGAATATATATCCTGCTGTATATAAAAATACATTCGCATATAAATAAACAATTTATACATATAACAAAGAAATTTAATATCGATATTGATCAAACATTATTATTATTATTTTTATTTTTTTTTTTTTTTGCATTTACTTTCACAATATATATTTATAGATATATAGGTATATAAAAGGTAACTTATATATAATTCTGATAAATAACCCCTAAATTGGCAATATTTCAGAATTACATTATAAAGGGTGATTTTTTAAAAGCTGTAGGAAAGTTTTTCAAAAAAAAAACACATAAAATTCAGAAAAATGCATGAAATCTTTATTTGAATCGATAGTACGGTCCATATAATTTAATGTTTGAAGATTATTTCATGCAAATGTTGACCGTGACTGCGCGTCAAATGTTCCGCATCCGCTTAGTCCAATTTTGGCATACTCTTTCCAACATTTCGGCCGGTATCTCACGAATAAATGCTTCAATGTTGTCTTCAAATGCGTCAATTGAAGCGGGCTTCCCTGTATAGACATACATGAGCTTTAACATAGCCCCACAAAAAATAGTCTAAAGGCGTTAAATCGCACGATCTATAGGCGGCCAATTGACCGGTCCCGAACGTGAAATAAAATGTTCACCGAACTCACCTCTCAATAAGTCCATTGTTGCGTGTGCTGTGTGGCATGTGGCACCCTCTTGTTGAAACCACATGTCATGCAAGTCAAGTTATTGCATTTTGGGCAAAAAAAATTTGGATATCATCTCACGGTAGCGCTCACCATTCACAGTTACGTTACGATTCGCATCATCTTTGAAGAAGTACGGTCCAATGATGCCACCAGCCCATAAACCGCATCAAACTGTGACTTTTTCTGGATGCATTGGTAGCTTTTGCAATGCCTCTGGCTGATATTCACTCCAAAATCAATAATTCTGCTTATTTACGTACCCATTGAGTCAAAAATGAGCTTCGTCGCTGAACACAATTTCGTCGCGATGAACTTTCTTAACAGAGCACGCATTTTGATAATAAAATTCAATAATTTGCAAGCGTTGTTCGTTTGTAAGACAGCTGTTTAAACCAGTGTTGCCAAAAAGATAATAGCTAAAAAATCACCCTTTATGTAGATAGATAGATAGATAGATATTCTATATTGAACGCAATTTTGATATGTATATTTATTTATTGATTAATTTGAAATACAAACAAAAATTTTATTCCTTTAATTTTTATAGTGATTCATACTTATATATAAAAATAACCTATATATCAATCATTTCATTTTAAAACAATAACATATATAAAAGTACTTTTTTTTTTTTTTTTTTAAATATATATACAAATAATGATCAATTTTCCACATATACCTTTTGTAATTTGATATCTAAAATGTAATGAAAATATGAAAGGGAATTAAAATATACAATAAAAAAAATACAAAAGGGAAATTGAATATAAAGAAAATTGTATATATGTGAAAAATTCAACATTTTTCAAATACAATTTTTTGCAAATAAATGCAATATTAAAATTAAATTCATCATAACTCATTTAATATATGTATACCTGCGTGCTCGCTTCACACCACATATAAATAACTAATTTATGTTATATTTTAACCGTTGTAAATTTACCTTTAATATATATATAGAATTTTTTTATATAGTATTTTTCATAGACGGAGCTGGACTTATTTTTTTTGACGTATTATCAAAATACTATTTCGAAAGACATACAGATTCTACAAAATAAAAATCATTTCTTTCCCCTGTTCAAGTTACGAAAAAATCCCGCCCGTTACATAATAAAAAACTAAAATCAAATAAAGTTTTTAGAGAATTTAATTATCTATCGATTGATGGTTGGGACATTATTCTATCTCAAAAGGTTTCCAAGTTATGGCATTTTTACTATACCGCTTACATAATAAAAAAATTTAATTTTTTTACCTATAATTGGTCAAAATCAACCTTTTTATTCATTCAATTTTTAAGGGTGAAATTTTCATATAAAATGGTATTGATTTTAAGACTGAATCTTAAGTAAAATAGGTTGAATTTTCCGAATTTACAATAGTATTAATGAGTTTCCATTCAAAAAGTATGGATGAATTTACAATATTTCACATTTTCACATTTTTACTATAGAATTTGTTCTACAACCCCATTTGATTGGTAAGCAAAGTTTTTAGAGAATTTAATTATCTATATATCGAATGAATCCCTAAATGTTATTCTAACTCAACGGATTCCAAAGTTATGGTATTTTTACTACAACTCTTGCATAATAAATATAAAACAAAACTTTTCAAATATACGTTTTCTTATATACTGCGATTATTGATTACATAAATTATGACGCCCTTCCTTTAATCGCTCTGTAGGAATATTAAGTCTAGTCATATAGAAAATGCGGCCCTTGTCATCGTACAGAATATCCTCTTGGAAATCTACGACTAACAATTTTCCAGCTTCGCCTTTGATTTGATTTTTATTCAATATTTTTTATCCTTATCTGTATATTTATATTTATAGATTTCCTATATATAAATTTCCTTTGTTATATTATATGTTTTAACTATATAGGTTGATACATTTGCAATTTAATACTTTTATTGTATACCTTTACCTATATTTATATACATATTATAAATTATAATTTCTAATATAATAAATTCTAAAAGTTTTACTATTAATTCATTTTCTTTTAAAGAAAATATATATTTTGATAAAAAAAACTGTGATTACGAAGTGATCTCATCCCTGCGAGATCCTGTCCAGCATAAAATTTCTATTATTATTATCATTATTGCAAACAAACAAAACCACAATTCAAATGAAACCTTTACCTAAAACCAAACGAAACCTTTTCTAAACCAAATAAAATAAAAATAGTATGGAAAAGGGTTCATATTGACCAGGAAATCCGATATATATTTTCATACAATCATACAGAAATTTTCATAGAAATGCAATGAAATGTATACCATATATTTATGAATATAGATAACAAAATGATAAATGTGCCACATTTGACCATCTCAGATATATAGAAATAATTGTTATTGTTTTGGTATACTGTTTGTATAATGATAATTTATATATATAGAAATATTATCTTTATATCGGTAAATTCTTGTAAAAAAAAAAAATTAATCAATTTGTATATTTTTCAATACTTTAATAAGATTTGTTTTGTGATACTTGGAAAAAGGGTTACATTGTCATTATAACATTGATATAGAATATAATGGATCGTTCGTTTATAATCTGTCAACGCTATGCGGATATTCTTAATTTTTATACAGAGTTTTATGCGATGACTATTTTTCATTTAGAGTTCAATAAAATTACTATACTTTGCATTTGATTTTGCATTTGAGGAATTGAAGGGATTATTCAAATAATATTCAATATTTTTTTTCATATTTTGAACATATAGGTATACAGATAAATCTTAATTCAACGTAAAATTAACTTTTACTATAACTCCAACATATTTTATTATATTATACAGCTAATTTCAATTACATATAAAACTATATCGACTCTGATGCGGTAACCTTATAATTGATACGTTTTTTTTTAAAGTTATATAAGTCTTCCAATTTGAATCTTTGTAAATGACAAAATTCTATTTTTTTTTTGCAAAACACCCTCAGTTTAATGACGTTTTTCATTGACCTTTTTGTTTCATTGACCTTTTGGCTTCATTGACCAAATTATCAAGATCAATAAATAAAAATCTAAATAAATAAAAACCAACCACAGAGCCAAATTTTTTGTTATCCCTGGACAATATCAAGCCAAGGAATATCAAAATCAATTTGTTTTTTTTATTTTTATTAATGGAAAACGACATTAAGAGATACATTTCATAATTTACCGTAGGGATAATTTTTTACTTAAAATCACCCCCCTTTAATGAATCAGTAACATCCTGATTGATATGGGAACACCCCCGAGATATCAGATCAAGTGATTTTATTATAGAGATTTTATCTTACGTTCTGATGAGTATTCTCTTTGATCACATCAGTCAGAATACGGGAACATCATTAAAATAATTTAAAAGGTGATCTAGAATGTAAAAAATATCCTTCAATCGCAAACGTCTGTATCCTTAAAATAGGGATTAATAAATTAAAATAAAAAAAACCCATTTATTATAAAATAAAAAAATTTCATTTATTCACATTTAATGTTTTTTTTTAAATATATATTTCAAAATATAAAATTATGATTATTTTTATTATATGTACATATTACAAAAATTAATACATAATTTTAATAATCATAAATTAAATTAAATTAAATAATAATAATTTTTATATTATCTATAAAATAAAAAATGAATTAAAAAATATGATATACATATAATTTATATTACCTCATATATATCATATTTAATTATTTTAATTTTATTTTATTTTTCTGTTTATCATTTAATATTTTTATATTTTTATTTTCTCTCTTTATCATATTCATATATATATAAATAAATTTTATTTAATTTTTGTTATATAAATTAATTGTTTCTTTATCAAAAAAAAAAAAAAAAAAAAACAATTGTAATTAAATGATAAAATGGACATTGTGTTTTTTTTTTTTTTAAATTTTCCTTTTCACTTAATTTTTATAATACTATTTCTAATATAATATATATATTTAAATAAATATAGTTTTGGATATTAAAAATGTTTTGTTTTTTTTTTGATAAAAATTATAAAAATAATAAAAATTAAAAATACATATATTAAAGTAAATATTATTTATGGAATGTTTAATTTTTAATAATTTATTACATATTTTTTTTTTTATTTAAAATATATTTCTTTTTTTTTTCATCATCACATCCTATTTTCTTTTCGGTTTTTATTAATATAAATGTTTCGTTTTTTTATATAAATGCATTTTTTGTTTTTTTTTTTAGATAAAATAAAGTTTTTTTTAATTTTTTTGTGTATAACAATTTGAATTTTTAGGCACATTATTTATTTGTTAAAAATATTCTCTATACAAAATTTTATTAATTTATTTATTATTTTTTGATATATAATAATTTGTGTGTATTTTATTCTTTTTTATATATATTATACAAATTAATACTAATTTATTTTTTATATTAAAAATTAATAAAAATATATTAATATTATTAATATTAAAAATATTCTATATTTAGTTAAAAAAAAAAACTAATTTTATAATTATTTGATTTTTTTTTGCTATATGGAATTTTATTTTAAAAAAAAAACTATTCTTTTAAATAAAATTATAAAATATATATATGGATAATTTTAAGGCAGTTTTTATACTATTTTATTCTTAATCATTTATTTTATTTTTTTTTATTTATTATAAAATTCATTTATTATGATACAAAATTGAAAATTGTGTATTCTTAAATTAAAAAAAAATTTTTGTTTTTTTTTTTTGTGAAATTGATGAATTCTTTTTTGTTTAAGTACTGCCTTTTTTTTTTTGTTATATTTTATATAGTTTTTAAAATTTTTATTATAGGATTTGAATATTTTTTATTAATTATTTATTTTTTTTTAATTATATATGATTTAATTTAATGAATCGCTAATCGTGAAAAAGGCACTTACGTATTTTTTTAATTTTATTTATAATATAAAAATTTGTGATGTTATTTAATTAATTATTTCTTTCTGTAAAATTTGTATATTTTATTTTATTTTATTTATTATAAAATATTATTATTATTTTTATTATTATCGCATATAATTTTTGAAGAAAATAAAATATAGTTAATGTCGACTTTTAAGACCGGGTGTAATAGGAAAATAAATTGTTAATATTTCCTTTTTTTTTTTGTATTTATTTCAAAATATATAATTACCGCAATATTTTTAAATAAAACAATTTATAGTATATTTTTATATTGAAAACCATTATTGAAAATTACTTTTACATGATTTATAGTTATTTTTAATTTAATTTTAATTCATTATTAATTCATATAATTTTGTATAATCATATATTAAATAGGTCGAAATAATTCATTTTGTTATTATATACCTATATATAGAATTTATGACATTTTCGATTCAATTGTCTACAAAAGGCAACATTTTTTTTTTTATTTTTGACTAATTTAGGTGATATTGCGACGACTTTATTTGCAATTTTTCGAATCGAATACATCATACTTAAAATTGCATTTGTTGAATAACTATGTATATTAAAAATATCTCATTCACTCCAATTATACAAATATAGTAAGTAACAAATGTCAAAAATATAAAAGTTGTAATTTCTGCAACTATACAAAATCGACGTTGCAAAAAAAAGTCAACAAAAAAAATGGTTTTTCAATGGAACATCAAATTCATATTTTTTTTTCGAATCAATCGAACATAAAAAGTGCAGCAAACAAAATGTCATAAAAAAAAGTCACCTGTTTTTTTCTGAATCGAAATTCGTCATTATAGTTAATTATATATAGAAGTGCAATACAAAATATAAATTAAATACATTTCGAGTTAAGCTATATATAGAGCATTATTATTAGTAAAATATTCAAATTTAATAGTCAAATTGTTTTTTGAAAAAGCAAACAAAAGAAAAAGACTATCTTGGAATATTAAAATTTTTTTTTTTTAATTCATTTTTAATATTAAAAAAAGGAATGAAGAAAAAACATTAACGCGAAAGTATATTTATATAAAAGATTTTATATTAATACGACAATGTTTATATATAATTTATTATTATCAATTATTATTATTATTATTATATATCATTGCATAAGCGTTTTATATTTATAATAATAATATTATTATTATGACGAAAGACTCTTCTATATATATATATATATATATATATTTTTATTACAGAATTTTAATCGCATAAAGAATACTGATAAAATTTACAAATAAATTTCAATAAATCAGCTAAAAATATATAATCTATAACAAATCGACAGGTCATCATCAACAATCTAATTTATTCAGCAAAAAACAATAGCTGATTTGTTTCTTTTTTTTTTTGTTTTTCAATCTCTCTCAAAGAACTCATCGAAATGATATGATGTATATATTGATTTATTTTTCTGATGTACACGAAAATAAGGTTTCGGTTATACAAAATAAAACAATTATGCAATTAATATCTAAACATAAAAAAAAAAAAATCAGAATCGTAATGAAGATGAAAATTTATTGACAAATATTGCTTTGGAATAATATAAGAAAAGTGAACAAAATAAAACGATTAGTAGAATTTTAATTGGAAATTGTAAGAATTGCCTTTTTATTTTCGTATTTTGTTCGTATTTACGGCCGTGAGCCGTGCCATGAGTTTAAGTGTTTTTGGGTGAATTAATTTATGATATTTTTAAAATAAAAGCAAACAAATTTTCATTTTTGATAATTTTGACAAGTAAAACCAAACATGATGATGAGTTCTTTGAGAGATTAAAAACCAAAAAAAAACTTCCCAAAAAAGATCATTTATAATGAAATTGACAATCAAAAAATTTGAATGATTGAATAACCAAAACGAATGTATCAAACAGAAAAAAAAACAATAAATTTGTTATTAAAAAGTGTGTCTAAAACAACGAAGTCAATGGGATTTGATTATTATTGTATAAAAAATGAAAACAAAAAAAACTTCAATGCAATTCATTGTATTTATATGAATTGTGCGATTGAAACATTATTTCTTTTTTTCAATACACAAATTAAAAGATTATGATATATGATATTACACATAAGTCAGAATTTTGTATATATACATTCTGAAAGAATATTGTTTGTAAAACCCCATAAATACCAAATAATTAATTATATGTATTTAGAGTTGTTTGTGAAATAAATTAATTATATTTATATTTCTCATATATATATATATATATAGTTGTAAGAATAAAAACAACTATATATATACATATATATAAGAGATAAAATGCAAATAATATATTTCGGAATATCAAACCATTGCTGGAAAAAAATAATTGTTTATTTGTTCATAACACAAACTATATATATTTTTTTTTATTTTAATCAAAAATAATTTTTCAAGTGCAATGTTAACAAAAACATAATAATAAAAATATAATATAATAATTAAAATTTCTGTATATATATATACTACATTATAATATACTATAGACTAGAAAGTTTTATGTATAGTATATTATACGATGACATAAATTAATAATTTTTTTTGTGTAACATATAAAAATGTCTATGTATATAAATAATTTAATTTAATTTAATAATAAAAAAATCATCATAATATTGTATATATAATAATACTCAGATATCAGAAAAACAGAGTCTCATATTCGTATTTCGCATATTCATTATATAATGTCGACCGACCGCACAATCAAATTAAATATAATATAAATTGATTTAAGTAAGAAATATCTATCTATATATATTAAGATTATCAAATGGAATTTATACAATTTATACAAATGCCAATAAATCTCTCTATTCACTATATATAGAATTTTTTTTTTAAATAATTTAAATTGAAAATTGACTGACTGTAAAAAAATCAACAAGAAAAAAAAATTAATTTTTTAAACAAAATCATTAATATTTAGATAAAAATTTTTTTTTTATTAAGAAATACACAAAAAAATGCAGTTTTTATACGCATTCAAAGTGTTAAGTGTGGGTAATTGGAAGTACAAACAACAAAATTGTGTAATTTTTAATTGACATAAGATGAATTTTTTATTTTATATGTACAGATACAGATTCCGAAATGAACGAATTATAAATAACTTAAAAAATGAAACAAGAAAATTAATTTGACTTAAATTAGATTATTATCATATAAATATGTACGATTATATATTATATAATTTACTATAGAGATCATAGGCGGTTATGGGAAATTATTAGTTATATTTCCAAGAGGATTGGATATTTTGAACGAAGGCATATGTCTAATTAACTGATTTATTTAAAAAAAAAAACAATTTGATTGTGCACTGAACTAAATTTTCCAGGAAAATAGATTTTTATACGTTTCTCGCCCTTTTTAATCAAATAACCCGGGGTTTTCCTTAAATTTTCCTTTTTCTTTACATAATTCAATCAATTCTTAATATTTATTATGGAAGAGAAAATTTGAAAATCATTGCTCAATTGTTTCTAAAGATATAGCCGGTGCGATTTTCCATTCGAGTTCAAATTTTCTCTATATGAAATATCAGAAATTAATTGAATTTTACCAAATGAATTAATCAAGAAAAATGAAAATTTGTAGAAAAACTATAAATTTCCAGCTCCGTCACTGATAGAGATATATATTTTTTAGTATGTATTGTAGACTGTTGTTGAATTTGTATATATAGTCTGCATATTTTTTTTTTTTTTTTTTTGTAAAATCATTCCATTGATAATGCAATAATGCGTATATATACATATATTGTTTGTAACCAAATATAATAAGGCAATATCTTTCTTTATATATATTAGCTATATATAATATAAGTTTTTTTTTCTATAATTCTTATTCGTTGCGTATTCAAATAACACACATAGTATAATTATTATCATAATACATTAAAGAAGAGTATATAATAATCTTGAAGAATTACAAACAGATGATGATTTATAAGTGGATTGGCTTCATATATATACTTCATTTCACATGTATTTTGTATATATATATATATAATTCTAATATATTTATTTATGCACTTTATGCATGAGTATATATCAATCATCATGTTTAATTTAAATTTTATTCTTTTTATAATCATATATATATATATATATATATAAATGCATAATGTCTAACCATAAGCTATTCTGATATTATAAACTGAATATAAATATCTATATCAATTATGTTAACTCTATATATATATTGATTACATATCTGCATGTCAGATGATGATGATGATGATGATGATCATTTGATTTTATTCAATTATTGATATTTTATAATATTATTTCAGATACCATAGTAATGATGAGAAACGCATATTAAAAAAAAAAAAAAAACTCACACAACTTTTCTTATTTCTTTTTATATTAGACTGATCGTTTTTGTAGCTTTTTTTTTTGTTAAATATTCAAAGATTTAAAATTTCGTTATTCCCAACCCCTAATTTTATTTATTTAAACAAAAAAAATATTATTACAAAAAATTGTAGCGGAAAATTTTGGTTCAAAAGGGTTAAGATGGCAGAAAAATGGATTAAATATAGAAAGGATTATATTAAAAATTTTATGAAGTACTCCATTTATTCTTAATATAGCAAACAACAAATTCTTAATTTGTTTCCTTCAAACCCGGTTGGAAATCTCTGTGACAGTTTTTTCGAACAAAATTTTCCGTAAAATTCAATTTTTGATTTTTTTAATTACAACCTTTTTTGCTTTTTTGCCTTCAACCAATTGTCATTTTTTTTTGTATCATCTCATGAAAACTCATGTAAATTCTGATTTTTTTTTGTAGAAGAAAATTTGTGTCAAAAAAAACTTGATTTCAAAAGAAGGTTTCAAAAGCTATATTACAGTCGATTTTCCTATAAAAGGGTCTATGAAAACTTGCCTCCATTTTTGTACAGTAACACATGAAAACCAAAAATGTGGTAAAATTATCTCGTTTAAGACTTCGAAAGAAATCTCTAGTAAATTTGAATATTCAACAAAACTGATCAGTCTAATATGTGATAGTTATTTTAATTTTTTTTTTGCATTCATAAAAAGAAAAAAAAAATATATATTATTTTATTATTAGAACATTATTATCTATATATATATATAATGCGCGTTCTTATATTTTTATTATTCAATATATTAATCACCATAGAGGAAATCATTGCATAGACACTATATTTATTATTTTTTTTATAGATTCTTCTTTCTATAGAACACAGAGACCTCATCATTATAATTATAACATTACGAACATTATTAACATGAAAATTGTGTTATTATAACTATATTATTATTATTATTAGTATTTATATGATAATAAATTTTTGTGGTTGACAATATATAGAGAAATAAAACAATGTAATAGTATTTGAACTCGGAAGAAAACCATAAATTTTATAATGGAATGACATATACATAAAAAAAAATAAAAATATCCCCTATATTATTATGTATATAGTATAATAAATAATATATAATAATTGAATATAATAATAAGGTATCAAAATTTTTTTATACAATATAATAGAAAATGTAGGTATATAGTTGTCATATGATGTATGATATATATTTATAATAATAATAAAAAAAAAACGACCCTCTACTATGTAACAATTCTTTTTTAATATATATTGTTTGTTTTTTAAAGATCATTTATTCTCCTATTTGATACGCGCGGATAATATATTTTTATTGAAAAAAAGTTGAGTACATTTTAATATTATATAATACGTGTACGACGAGTATGTTGTTGTATATATAAATCATACAATTTATGATAATGCAGTTCTCACGCAGTCGTTTATTTCAAGTCTATGTCTATATATGAAACATAAAAATTACCAAACTTAAAATATATTATTTTGTATAATTCCTATTTATTACACTTATGTATTTAGTGCTTTTAAACAAAAAAAATGCCTATACTTGAATATTTCTATACGGTTTTTATGTTGCGGTGTTAAATAATAAAAAATATGATGTTTTTTTTTTTAATATATAGAAATCGGTCCTTTTTAAAGGGAAATTAGGGTTTTTTTTTTAATCTTGAATTATTGTGATTTTGCGACGATATCCATATCATATATAAATATATATATTAATATAATTGTTGTATTTTTGAAGTGTTTTTCATTCACAGAGTGGTTTGTAAAAAAAAAAAAATTTTTTAAACTAATTGTAATTTTAGGGGATAGAAATGGTTCGAGATAATATCATTGAAATTTCACATTTATTTAATTTATGAGTTATTCCAATAAAAAAAATAAAATATGTCCAAGTATTTTATTTTTGTCCTTAATCAACACGTCACTTATTTTTTGTTTTTTTTTTATATAAATTAAGAATAAATTACAATGTTTAAAATAACTTAATATACATTCTGTATCAGATTCAATGGAAAATTATGCTAAAAATTTCAAAAAACATAGGCCAGAAATAAAAATTAGAAATTGGTAGAAAACTACCCTATAGGATCGTTCTACGATTAAATTAATTGCTAAATACGAAAAATGACGATTATATACATAAGAAAGAATATGCTATTTTATTGTTAATTTATATTTTGTTGATATACTGAGCACTTTAACCTTGTCATTCTCTGTTAGAACAAAAAACATTCCATTGCCCAGATTTCGAGGTAAAATTGAACAATAGTATTTGGAAAAAATTTAAATCAATTCAAAATATTTTTAGTGTTTTATTTTTTTTTTTTTTGTAAACCAGAAAACTCTTAAAGTAGAGAATTTAGTTGATAAATTACTTATGAAACAAATTCAAAATGAGTTAAATTTGACCCAAAATAGAGGATGCAAATTCACACATATATTCGTGAAGGATCGACACTACATTACATCGTCGGCAAATTCCCCACAATCGAATTCTTGGATTAGATAAAACACTTCCTTATACCAATTCCTCAAGGGTTTACGTTACGTCACTGGTTATTCAGTTTGCTTTGGAGAAAAAACACAAAGAAAACTTAGAAATTGATAAATAAAAATTAGAAATTGATAAAAATAACCGTTCGTTGGGATTTTGTATTATGAAAATTTGTAAAAATACATTTTTATTATGAAATTATACAAAAACTCATTCTCATAAAAAAAATATCGAGGAAATTTCAACTTAGATTTTTTTTAAAATGTGCCTTTGGTACGAAAATTCAAAAAAAAAACCCCCCTGTCTCTAAATCAGAGTTTTTCATTGACAATTTTCTTTTTTCAAATACAGTAGAATAGAGGAATGGAATGTTTAGATGGAAAACAAAATATAAATATACCCTGTATTTTCTGTTACATATTATATTTAACGTTGCGACATGAATATTTTAATTTTTTTTTTATTGTTGTTGCCGTTGTTTATGACTGCATTACAATATAAAATATATTTTTGTTATTTTTTTAAGTGTATTTTAACCTTTTTTTTTTCTTGTAATATATGAATTACTTTTATAGTATAGTATAGTTTTTTTTTTAGTCATAACACATTACGATGACGACGATATTATAATTTTTCTTTTCCACATCGCTTTATTTATATACATTTCATTACGAATTTCATGTTTTTTTTATTTTTCACTTCTTTCTTCAATAATTATTTAAATATTAATTATACACTACAATGTAGGTATATCGCGGGTAAATCAACTGGTAGTTATAATTATAAATGTATATATGCAATATATTTTGTTATTATACTTTTATATGGATCTTTTACTATATAAGAAATACATTGTATTTTATAATAAAGGATAAATATGGATATATTTTTAAACGTTTTAAATATTTATATGCCACAAAATTTCCCTGATTTCTATCATAACATTTATTATATTCTCAAAACATTCATGGAATTGTTTTAGAATTTTACTATATAATTAAAAGAAAAAAACTTTGTTCAATTACATTTCAGATTTTAAAACGTATCTTAATTGTTCGCATAATGATTATTTCAATTCCTCTGGATCGACCCATATGATAATCAACCAGACACAATAAAAACAACTACTCTATTTGATAAGTTTTTTTTTTTGTATATGAATTTCGATGCTGCAATCATTTCCTGTTTATTATTTGCATTTTCTTACTTGTCAAAATATACACCGAATCTTATATTATTTTCTTCTTATGCGTTCGTACAATTCAACAAACAAATCTTTATATAAAACGAACAAAAAAAAAATAAAAATAAACCGTTGAATGTTTAATGTAATGTTGAAATGAACACGTATTTTAGAGACATTTCGATAGTTTTTTTTTTTATTTTCTATATATAAATAAAATCATAATTTATTTATATATCAAAAGAAACATATAAAAAAAAAAAGTGTAACAAAAATATGATTATGTATAAATTTTCAATTGAATTGAAATTGAAACGTGTGAATCATATAAATTATACATATCTATGAATGTTTTTTTTTTTTGCCTTCTCTTCACTTCTTTTTTTTTATAGAATTGAATTTAGTTATATAAAATATATTTATTTATTTATTTATATTATTAAAAATACATATAAATACCTGAATTATTATTCTTTATTACAAAAAAAAAATAAATAAATAAAAACACCAAAAAAATATAGGGTGTTCGTACAAAGTACTATGTTTTCTATACTATTTTTATTATTTTGAATTTTTAATTAATCTTTTTTGTTACTTACTATATATAAGTTATAGGATAATTTTTGATTGGAAACGTTTTGCCAAATTACCAAAAGGATAGGATAGTTCAATTGTTCGAATTACAAAGTTTTTCTCTAATTTTCATTTTCTCCTATAGAATAACTTGAAAATTCAATCAATTTCTGATATATTTAATTGAGGAAAATTTAAAAATCGCCTAATTACCTTCCAAAAGATCTATAGAGTAGATTTTCCAAAATGTGTACCGAAAATTTGTTCCATTGTTTTTGATGTACTATGAATAAAATGTTTTTGAACCATTTCGTCGGTCGTTAACTTTTACAATTAAATTTCTTTGAATTTTCACTAAATTCGAATGGAAAAATCTACTTGGAAAATCTTTTTAACTATTGGGAGGATTTTTAAATTTTCTTCTATGAAATATTAAGAATTCATTGAATTTGCAGGTCCAAATTGTTTTTTTTTTATAAATCAGCTAATTAGACATGAGCCGTTCATATCCCATTTGAAAATCTGGTTGACAATTTCCCGCAGTTCCGCCTATGCATGAATTGACATTCTGTATTATATGTTTATAGCACACGGGAAAAAATGGTTGGTATAAGCGGTAATACAAAAAAAAAAAAGAAAGAAAAGGAATTAAAAACAATTCTTTGTGTTAATTTAATCTACCAGCAGCAAACTATACTATACCATACCGTCATCATCGTCGTCAATTTCATTCGTCTTTTTTTTTTTAACAATAATAATACTATAATAATAATAATAATAATAGTAATGAAACAAAGTGAACGTAAGTAAAGTGAAAAGACATTTTTTTTTGCTTTTTTTTTTGTTCTTTAACCTACAAGAATATTATTATAAATTATAATCTGAGAGTTCAAATTATTATTATTATTATTATAATTATTATAATATATTAACAGAGAGTTGACATTACCACCGTACAAAAATGTACATATTATACATAATAAATTGAATCCCCATATATACATAGTTGAGTTATTTACTGGTCGTTTTTTTTTATTACGATTTTTACTTCTTTGTTTTTTTAAACATTATAAAAAAGAAAAAAATCTTTGTATATTTTTCTTTTAACACAAACAAATTTTTGTATGATATTATTAATAAATAAATAATACCATCATTCCTCGGCTGTATATGTTGTTTAGTGTTTATATTTTTTTATTTTTTTACCATCGTCGTGGTCGAGTTCGTGGTATTCTTTTCTTTTATTTATCATCACGTTATGTTAAAGATGAAATGTAGAAGAAGATTAAGAATAAGAATAAGAAGAAGGAAAAACTAAAAAGAAGCCACTGTTTTTTTACGGGATACATTTCATATAAAATAATATCATAATATGTTATAGGTTTGTGTTTGTGTTTTATGATTGAAAACTAATAAAATTCAGATGATAAATTTTATGATAAATTAAAGGTAGCCTCATCAGAAGAAAAGTACAAACCACAGTAAAAAAGAAATTTTATCTTGTTGCGGAATAAATGATGATTCATAAAAAGGGTTGATATACATTTTTTTTTCTCTAGAAAAATTGTTTATGATAATTTTTAGATAATCGTTTAAAAACACAACTTTTACTCTTATAAACAACATATCTTTAACAGAAAAAAAAATCGTTAAAAATTAAATAAAAAAATTCGAAAGAAACAATAAATAAATATAAAAATGAAACCATATTTTCTTATCTCTATATTATATACTGTATATATTATCAACCATACACTTATGAATTTAAATTATGCGGTTATCTCTGTATCACTTATAACTTTTTTTTTTGGAAAAATTCTGTATCTTTTGGGGTTTTTTTATTGTATAAATAAACATATTCTATCAGTTAATGTTCTATCAGACGAAAGTATAGAAAAATACCTAAAATTCATTTGACAAAAAATCCCAAAAAAAATATTAATAAACCATATATAGAAAGGGGGTATAGAAAACAAACAATACCGTCTTATATTTTTTGCACAAATTTTTTAAAATACGTTTATTTGAAAATTGAGATTTAAAAATGAATAAATTAAAAACGATTCTTATTGCTTTAAAATGATTCACAACCATAAAATATAACCAGATGGATGTATAATTTATATTTATATATAAATTAAAAAAAAAACGAAATCCATTTATCATATAGTATTTAAATTGAAATGACGTCATGTAAATCTTGAAACCATACATCGATATCGGCCGACCGACCGACCGACATACCGATCATATCAATATTATTATAGAGGTGTACTTATATATATATATATATAGATTTTTCTTCTGGTGGTTTTGTGTATAAACATTATATCTTTGTTGTGTAGTGTAAAAATTTTATATATTTAAGTGTAGGAATACAAATCATATACTACTCTAAGCATTATTATATCGGACAGCTGCAATTTTATTCGAATGCTCGACTTTGAGATGCCAAAAAAGGACTTTAAACAACAGTTTTTTAATCCTTCTAATTTTATTTCATAAAATGATGGTTTTAGTTAAATAATTGCGCAGACAGAAGTAAAAAAACTTTTAAATTCAATTAGTTATGGAATTTAATTCAAAATGATTCAATTTAACAAAAAAAAATTTGACCATTATAATATCGGACACTTATATTATACGCCACTAATCTCCTTTGTAACGCCTCCTTTGGCCTTTATAATAGCCTCCATTCTCTTAGACGTTGTATTTACTAAATTTTTGTATTCATCCGGTGATTTTGTATTCCTCATTTCAATGATTTTTCCTTGGAATTCTTCAATCCTTCAATTGTAACTTCATATCATGTATTCATACTTTGTTTTATTAATCGAAATCGAGCATTCAAATAAAATAGCAGGTGTGCGATATAATAGTGGTTAGGGTAGTATATACAATATATTTATGATTATTTTTAAGACACTCTAAACAATGTAATTTTTGTTAAAAATTGATTCTTTATGGAGATATATATATATATATATATATACAATATATATCGAATAAATAAATTATGAATGGATGATTTTTAAAAAAATTTTCAAAAAAAAAAATGTAGCCATATTTTTAGTATATTGATAGATATATTATTTTTAACAACATATTGTTGAATTGACTGTATATAATATAGTATTACTCTATTATACATATATATATTGATATTAACTTATATTTTGTAGTATATCCAATCATCCATATGTTGTTTTATATAGTTAATAGTTTTGAATTTTTGTTTTATCTTTTACAAGTGTTTTATGTATGGTATTTATAAGCCATATATGAGATATAAGAAGTGAGGTCAGTTTTGATAAACACCACGCACAGTTTTAAACTATACATTTATTTTTGAAAAAAAAGGTTGCAATAATTGCAGATGAATAATAATCGAAATTTCGGTTTCAGACTTTCTGGATCTCAATTCTATTGAAATGGCAATAACAAAAAAACTATTCACATGTTCCCAAACTGATAATGAAAGGCGTTTCCGATACAGAATAAAGATTCTGCAACATTTTTTAGTTAATCATGACGAGTTGTTGACTTTATTTTCAATTTTGATTCGAACACATCACATTATAGAAATTTAAATTTTTTGTATTTGTTGTTTTTGTGTTTTTTGTATTTGTTGAAAAAGTTCCAGCAACTACAAAATAGATGAGACACCCGCAAGACATCAAGCGCAAATAGTTGCAAAATGTCATAAAAAAAAGTCGTCTTTTTTTGTGAATCGAAAATGCCATGTCTTTTATATTTCATTAACTTTTAACTAAAGTATAGAGTAACTTTAAGTAATTTTGTTGTCTTCTGTCTTTCGTCATCACAAAAAAAAAAAATATTTAAAGAAATTCAATTTAAGAAAATCATTATTATATTATAAATATCATGTTAATGAGTCATTGTTCATATATAGTTATATAAACATTTAAAGTAATATTCATTGTTAAAAAAATGTTAAACAAAAAAAAAATAACCATAAAAATGTAATTAAAATAAACATAACGATGTTATAAGTTGAAATAAATTTGCATTGAATTTGTCTGTATAAAAAAATTGAATTTATTATATATTTTTTATATACATTTCTAAACCCTCATCTCTAAATTTATATATTTATAATCAAATTATTATTTATTGTATAGTATATTTATGAAAAAAGTGTTTTGCATTCATTAATTTTTTAAATTTTATAATAAGCTGCACACGACACCGCGACTTACCACGACCATAAAAAATAAATAAATGTTTTTATAAATATAAAAAGGCGGCGCGGCGACGACGACCGTTAAATAAATATAAAATACCCGGTTAAATAAAATATTAATTTTTTTATTTGACTGATTTATTTGTGTATTTTATTTAATTTATTTATATGTGTGATTATAAATAAATAAAAATAAACAATTTATTATTATTTATACAATTGCAAAACTTAATTTATCCCCTTGTTTTATTTTTTAAATGTTTATTTTTTTTTTTTTTATTTTTTTCTTTTGAATCTCTGAACGATAATAATAATAATAATAATAATAAAAATGTATTATTATAATGAAAATTAAGAAAAAAAAAAAATTATTATGGTAAAACAAATAATAATAAAAAAAAAAAATATATAATGAGACCGATTTAATTTTAAATGTAGAAAAGAAATTAAAAAAAAAAAAATAGTTGCAATTTTTGTATACAGTGTGTCCCAGTACAACCCTACAAAGCCGAATACCACGTATTCCTGAGACCATTTCCAGTGGAAAATCGTTCCGGAAGGGGGGGTCTAACTTCAACCCCTACCGAGTTACAGGGGGTTGAAAAAATGGTGTTCTTTGAAAAACATGGATTCACTTAAAAACTTATAACTTTCAAACCATTGAAGTTAGGATCAAAATTAGATACTCTATTTATAGGTAATTGAATTACCTTTAATTTTGCTCGGGATACAATTTTTGCTAACTACCCCACTTTTGGAGTTATTGATGCTCAAAGTACAAAAATATTCAAATTTCGCATCAACTTTTTCAGAAAAATTGATTTTTCTCGAAATTTTCCGGGGTAAAAAAATTTTTTTTTCTCAGTAACTTTTGTGCGCCATAAAATTCCCTTTAAGTCCACCCTAGAAAGTTAAGCGCTGCGACCTATAGATTTTGAGTTATTACGTGATTTGTAACGGCGAAACATGATAAAAATTAAAAAATTGTTCTCATATTGAAAATTTTAAATAAAATTACATCGCATTTATCATTTAAAAAAAAAACTTTAATTTTTATCATGTTTCGCCGTTACAAATCACGTAATAACTCAAAATCTATAGGTCGCAGCGCTTAACTTTCTAGGGTGGACTTAAAGGGAATTTTATGGCGCACAAAAGTTACTGAGAAAAAAAAAATTTTTACCCCGGAAAATTTCGAGAAAAATCAATTTTTCTGAAAAAGTTGATGGGAAATTTGAATATTTTTGTACTTTGAGCATCAATAACTCCAAAAGTGGGGTAGTTAGCAAAAATTGTATCCCGAGCAAAATTAAAGGTAATTCAATTACCTATAAATAGAGTATCTAATTTTGATCCTAACTTCAATGGTTTGAAAGTTATAAGTTTTTAAGTGAACCCATGTTTTTCAAAGAACACCATTTTTTCAACCCTCTGTAACTCGGTAGGGGTTGAAGTTAGACCCCCCCTTCCGGAACGATTTTCCACTGGAAATGGTCTCAGGAATACGTGGTATTCGGCTTTGTAGGGTTGTACTGGGACACACTGTATATACCATACGTTATTTGTATATAAAATTTATTTATATAGAGCTGCATTTTATTGTGTACTTAACTTAAAAAAAATTCAATGACTAAAAAAAAAAAGTGTATAATTTTTATTTGTTTTTGAAAAAATAAAACAAACTTTCTATAAACATTTTTTTAATTGACATATTTAAAACTCAATTATTATATTAATTCATTTCTTATTTATAAAATATAATTTTAAATAAATTTGTTTTTGTTGTTATTGTTGTTGGTGCAGTCTAATAAATTTCTCATGATATATAATAATTGGGGGGGTTTTTTTCTTCTTGAATTACTTAAAATAATTAACATTCTATTTGTTGGAAAACAGATATCTTAATAAATATATTTTAATCGGAAAAAATATACTGAATCTATTGATATGTTTCTTTATCTTTTTTATATTAAAATAATTATTTAAAATTCCTTTTTTTCCCTTATTCTATTCCATTTGTTTTACTTGATTTTAATGCATACACACACAAACACATTATTTAAAAATGTTTCCTATTGAAAGCAAAAAAAAAATAAAAAACCGCATATTTTTTTTTTTTTGAGGGTCAAACAAAACATTAATTTAATGTGTTTAGAATAAATTTTATATATTATTCTATAGATATTAGGAAGTTTCAAATGATATTTTCATATAATAATAGGGAGAATAATTTTTTTCCTTTGGGAATAAAATAAAAAAAAACTGTTTAGGGATTATTAGAAAATTCAAATTGATTT
This sequence comes from Dilophus febrilis, assembly GCA_958336335.1. Taxonomy (NCBI): domain Eukaryota; kingdom Metazoa; phylum Arthropoda; class Insecta; order Diptera; family Bibionidae; genus Dilophus; species Dilophus febrilis. The sequence goes on along the minus strand of OY284469.1, from coordinate 31,736,137 downwards.
ATTTCGCGTTTTGGTTTAATTATTACGGTTTATATAAGGAAAAAAAAAACTGTCTTTTTTAGAAATGTAAAAATTAATATATAAAATAATTTATTTTGTTCATTACTACGGCAAAATCTGTTTAGCGCGCACGTAAAACCTCGGAATTCCATTGGCTTGAACTTTTATTAGAAATATTATCAGAAATCAACCCCGAAATATACGAACTTATGACTTAGAACTTACAAACTAAGGGCTCGTAAAATTTTACTTTTGAAATTGTATTATATGAAAAAAATAAATATATTTTAATTTGAATCACCTTAATGAATAACACATTAAACCAAATAATAATAATAATAATAATAATCGAAAATAAAAAAATGCATATGTATATTATTGTATATGTGAAAAAGGATATTATACAGTAAAATTGCGTATTTGTTTGGTTTGTTTTTTTTTTGTTTGTTAATTTTTGAAGGGATACGTTTCTAGGGTGATTTTTATTTATAAATAACATAGACGGTGTGTGAAAAAATTTCATGATATTGTCAATACGAGGTGCGATATTCTGAAAGTCATATAATTAGATAATTTAAGGGAAAAAATCTAGGTAAGCACCGTTTCGTAAATGTTTCGGCAAATCGATTTTTCCGAATTGAAACTTTCAGATTTTTCTTCAATTTTCATTTTCAATTTCCATTATTCTATCAAAAATTCTATCAAATATCAGAAATCGATTGAGTTTTAACATAACATTGGGGAAAATCGAAATTGAAAACAAAAACTAAAGTCGTACAATTCGAAAAGTTTTTTAAATCGGGAAAAATCGATTTTCTGCGGTAAATGCTTACCTAGTTTTGGCCCATAAATTAGCTGCTAATTATCCGTGTGGATTTCAGAATATCATCTCTTTATGACAATATCATGAACATTTTTCACCTACTGGCTATATGATATTATAAATATTATATCAGTTTATTCCAAGTAAATATTTTACGTATACGAAAAACGATTACAAAACTTATTTAAATAGAATAAAATTATTCAAAAATAGAAATGTAATTTCTAATAATGCAAATAGTTTAGAAACAAAAAAAACAATTGAAATCTGAATTTATATAGAATTTTTCAAGAGCAAAATGTAAAAAAAAAAAAACTCAAAATAGAAAATATTTTTGAAGAGCTAAAATACAAAAAAAAAATTAAAATAAACAAATCAAAAAGATGAATCATGAGTTAATTAATTTATGATGAATTATATTATTAAAATAGTCATAAGTATATAAAATATGGATTTATTATTTAAAATGAAATTAAATAATCTTATGAAATTAATTTTATATACAAATCTATTGAATTTTGCTATTATTATTACATATATTAAACCATAACAAAATTCAAGTGATTTAATGATGATGTTTGGTTTTTTTTCGTTTTTTTTTTTTCAATAATGGTAAAATGCTTTTAAGATTGTCTCTTAAGTAATATTTGATATGTGTATTGATATGTATATTCTTTGTGTGTATAATTTTGAATAAAGTTTTATTGAATATTTTCGCAAATTATCGTTGTTAAATCTCAAAAGCGCATATGGTCAATTTTAATATAAAAAAACATATATATATATAAATAAAATAAATATTTTACTCGCCGTTTTTTTTTTTTGAACGAATTATTATTTTAATTTATGGGAATTTTACTATAAAAATCATGATAATTGGGGAGGAATGTTTTATTTTTTTATTTTTTGAATATATATATATTCAATAATAATTTTTACCCATGTGCTTTGTGTATGCAAAAATATCAGGGAAAAAAACCGGAAATTGCTATCCATTTAACATAAAATAGATATTTATAAATATTTCGTTTATGAATTTTCAATAAAGTTTTATTCGAGAATTTTTTTATATTGTAGTTATTGAAGATATACTGCCAAAAAATTATTAATTATAATTTTTAACTTTCTCAATAAATAAAATTGTCAATTCTAATTATAGCAAAAAAAAAAACTATTTAAAAAACAAAACGATCAAAATAATGAAAATATAACATTTATTTTTGATTCGTTCGATAAGGCATCAAATTTTTAATGGTCCAACAACAACGGTCCATATAAGGAACATATTAGAAATTTCATTTATTGTATATATTTTAAAAATTTTACTTATTTCTTATTTATTTTTTTTTTATAAAAATCCTTTGTACAACATTCAAATTATTATTGCGTTTTATGTGTTTCTATCAAAAAAAAAATTTCCCACATTTCATAATTAAAAATATAATAATTATTTTATTGTTTTTCACTTAAAAAAAAAAGATTTATTATTAAAAAGGAATAATAATAATAATAATAATAATAAAAAAAAAAATTAATAACTAAATCACACAAATTTTAGCTTAAAACTAAAAAGTGATTTGTTCATATATTTTTATTTTTAAATAATAAACAAATAAACATTTGAGAGAGAAAAAAAAAATATATACGATAAATTAATTTTTTTTAATTAATTACTTAAACCTAAAAAAAAATAAAAATAAATTTTGATTGTTTTTTTTTTGTGTCAAAGTCTTTTACATGATTTTTTTTTTTCATTTAAATTAATTTTTTAAAAATAAAATTAAAACTAAAATAAAAAAAAAAAGTTGCCAAATATTTATTTAGCTGCGTATTTTGATAATTTTATTTTTGATTTCGTCCTTAAAAATATATATATTTTTTTTTTTAATAAAATTAATTGGTCGTTTATGTGATATATAAATGATTTAAAAAAATTGTCATTATATTTATTTATTTATAAATAATACATTTAAAAACAATATATGTTCGTTTTGTGTCGAAATATCTTAATTTATTTAGGAATTATTTTTTTTTTTCTGTTTTATTATTTTTATATTTTTTGAAATTATTATAAAATTAAAAAATATTAATTTATATTAATAAAAAAAAAAATACCTGTTGTGTGAATTATCTATATGTAGTTTTTTTTTGCTATATACGGTGAGATATGTTAAAGGTGATTACGTTGTCTTCATATATATATAGAATATATTTTTGCGCTATATCTATAAACGTTTTTCAATATATATATATATATATATATATATTTAGTTGATTTCTTTTTCTATACCCTTATGTATACATTTTTTACAACTATACGCGATTGTCACTCTATTTTTAAAGTGTTAATAAAATGTACGTTTCCTATATTTTCTTTTAACTAACTATAATTGATATTTTTGTGTGTATATACTCAATTGGAAAACCTATTAAGAAAAAAAAAATAGAAACCAAAAAAAAATATATAATTAATAAATTTGTAATATTGTTGTTGAATAAAAATTATTTTTAATTTTGATCAATCAATATATATAAATATTTTTTTTTTAATTAAATACAAACTCAATTAATTCATATAACAATCATAACGTATTTTTCAATGTTTTCCATGCCAAAAGGGATAATATTGAATAAAATACATTATAAAATATATAATAAATTTAAAATTTTCATAAAAAAAATGGTTCTTAAAAGGTTCTTATACAAAAAAAAGATTACTTTCATCCGAATTTATCACACAAATAAAATTATTATTATGGCATAATTTAATTGAAATGGATAAAAGTAATATATATAGTATATAAATTATTGGAATTATTCCAATAAGAAGTATAGAAGAATTTTATTTGAAAATTTCATATTTGACTTCTCTATACGTATACAGATAAAATATTACGTAAAAACAATACAAAAAAAAACCACCAATATTTTAAATATATAATAATAGGGTTATGAAGTCCGGCCAATTTTCTATCCGATTTCTATCTTATCCAACAAAACCCCAGACATCAAGTCTACGGCTACAACTCCATAGCTTCTAATAATACCAAATTTTATCATTTTTCCATAGTGATCAAAAAAAATGCATATAGATAATAATTTTATTATATTCTACATTTTCTATCAATCGCATTCTTTACTCCTATAGCCAAACAGGTCATTATGTATTGGGTTTCCACATAGATTTTGGTATAAATGTACGTGTTAAAGACAAATTTGTTAAAATAACACTCGAGGAAGGTGTTCACTTGGTTATACATAATGCGCTAAGAAAACATTATCCTTTTTTAATAATAATATATATTCTATAACTTTTCTCATTATAATGACAATAATCATTCATTTAATTGCCTGTTTTGATCATGATGAAATGTTTGACTCACAATCATATAAAATATATAAAAAAGAATTATTCCTGTATGGGCCTGATGGTGTTCCATCTGCCTTTTTGATAGTGTTATTGAATACTGATAGTCTGTGTTTACCATTTACATATTCTATTTAACATAGATCTATATATCTGAATGTTGTTTTCCAACATTAAATGGAAAATATCGATTATTATTCCCTACTATGAAAAGCTGGATGTAAAAAAAACTATCTCGCTTTCGGTAATTCCTAAAATATTTTAATTCATTGTTGCGCGTGTACTGTCCTTTAATTTTAAACCGATTAATTGTCCCAGCCACGAAATTGCTTGAATTTTCTTCATATTGATTTGATGATTTTGATGACTTGGCTTAAACAGGTCGATTGCGTCTTCAACAATTTTAGTAACGCATTCAATAAGCTCGCATTTAATTTTCTTCTGTGTTAAAACTCAAGAAAATCGAGGTTTTTATTTATACACATATTAATTAATTGGATTCGTTTATATAATTTAATTGTTAATTAATGGGAAAGTCGAGGAAATCGTGGGTTAAAGTATTTCGACTTCGAAGCCACTCAAATATCATCGAGGAGTTGCCTCGACTGCCCGACTCACACAATCAAGTCTGTATATAACAATAATACATTTAATTTATATATATTCATTTTATTATAATATTTTTCACAAAATTGTAACTTTTTTTTATGGATTACATATTCATAAATTATTTTATACTTGATATAAAATATGTGATGAAGAAATATTCATATATTTATGTTTTTAATAGTATTAAAAATACCTTCTTTATATGCAGATATAAAGAACATATAACAGAAATGTTTGTTATATTTATTTTTGCATATGTTATTTTTATATATGATTTTGTCACCATAAATTTATTTATATAGATATTTTATTATGTAAAATTTTATTTGTAAAATTTGAATGTTCATCGAATCTCGCAAAAATCTATAATCCATTGACTTTGATTGCTGTTAAAAATCATTTTGTTTGGTCTTTCTATATATTTCCATATGTGCTTCAACATTTCCAACATTGTTCGATTTAAAAATATTACAAAGTTATGAAATTTTTCTATATATATATATATATTCATTTTGAACTCAGGTAAATGTACATATATATCTAAAAAAAATGATCTGAAAAATGTCTGCAAAACGTATGCATTTATAGATTGCAGCTGCCAATATAATTTATACATGTAAATAAATTATTCATATATTGTTGATTTAATGCGGTAAAATTTGATCTTACAATTATATTGTATATACAATTATGCAGTAAATGTTATTAAATTTTGTAATTTTTTATGTAAAAAAAAATTACCTTTCCAAATATGATTATGAATATTCTATAATTACTAAGGATATATTTTAATGGACTATATATCAGCAATAGTGTATTTTTTAGTGTGGACATATAAAAAAATATTTTCTCCTTGTTTCTCTCTCCCATATACTTTAGTTATTAACCATAAACTCACTTAAGTGACTCAGGTAAATCCTTGTATCGTTTCTCCATAACAAAACGAAACGAAAAAAAAATGATGCTGAGTTTTACCTTTAAAAACCGACAATGAATGATATATAAAATATATATATAAAATGAACGTTTGTTAATCATAAAAAAAATAAATAAATTTTTTTGTGTTCTCAACCATTTTTATATTTTTACCTTTACTGCGTTTACTGTTTATATACTTAAGAAAAAATTTCCTTTATAATACGGATTTATGTATGTAGAACACATAAATTGTAATATATATATATTATACCTGTCCGTATATATATATATATATATCCAATTATACCTATACATATAGATAAATCTTTGTATATATACTTGCTATTTGGATTATTTGGATTACTTTTATGAGAACAAGAAAATAAAAATAATGCATTCTTATGCTGCTATATATAGATATTTATATTCTGCATTCTTCGCAATTCACTTTTCTTGATCATGTATAAACATATTAATAAATTTATTGTCTGCGTATATTGACTGACCAGCTGTTGGTTTTTATTTTTTGCATTTTTGCATTTTTGCATACAAGTAAAATTGTATTTTTTTTTTATAGATCTAAAGGTATTTGTGTGTGACTCACCATCAAAGATTGAGTTTAGACTTTATTGTGTAATATTTTAATTGATATTGATTATATATATTATGGAAGCCTTAAAAAGATGATTTATTTAAAAAAAAAGTCCTTTTAACTAAAATTCAATCCTTTTTTTTTTTTCAATCAAATTAGGATATTTTTTTTAACGAATATTTAAAAAATTTAATAAATTATTATTATTATTACAACAAGTCTACAAAATACAAAATGGATGAATGAAACTGAAATTAATATTCAAATTATTCTTATTTCAAAATAAAATAAGAGAAAAAAAAAACCTTTATTCAATGATGCATATTTTTCTATATTTATTTTTAAATTACTTTTTAAAGAAAAAACACAAACAAACACACAAGCCCTATATATATATTTAAAATAACAGACACATCATCAGATGTCTATAATAGAACTTTTTTTTTATTTTAATATTAAAAAATATTCTTTTATCGAATCTTTTTTAAAACTTTTTTTTTTCTTCTATATACCATATATATAAATAAAACCGATTGAGTGTATAATAAAATAAATAGGAAAAAAATAAAATAATAATATTAAAAGAAAATAATAAGAAAAGAATCATCATCGTCGTTGTATAAGAACGAAAGCAACAACGACGATATGTAAAACAATATACTAATATATTTAACATCCGGTAACACGCGGATACCCGAACCGTGTATTATATTTTATATATATATAATATTATTTATTATTTTATTAATATAAAAATGTATGTTAATAAAACAAAATAAAATTATATTAAATTCATTTTTTAATTTAAAAAACACAAAAAAAAAATGACAAGAAAAGTAAATAATTCTTATTTTATTTATTTTTTGTTCTTACTTAAAATTTTATATATTAAATGGAATTCTATAAATTTCTTGTTTAAGTCTGTGTTTTGTGTGCTTGGGATCTATGCCAAAAAAGAAAAAAAAAAAGAAGAAATATTATATTATTTATTTGCTTTATACAATACTATATAGAATAGATCTTGAAAGGTTATAGACATACAGTGAATTACGCATACAACAACACACATATGAATGGATATATGTTGTATTTTTTCATTGATGCATTTGAAATTGATTTATTTTTTTTTTGCTTCTTTTCTTTTGGCGCAATTATATGAATATAATGTCATTGATTGTCGGTATTTGATTAGCAGCGGAAAAATTTTTATGAATCACAATAGTGTGTTAAGATTGTGTTAAGAAAAATTGTGATATATATATAGAAGTTATGTGTGTGAGAGAAATTATATTGTAATAATTCCCTTCCCTATATATTTTGTGCTACAATATACAATAGACAACCGGGTTTAGTGTTCGACAACATCCTTCAGTTATTGGTTTCTTAATTTGTTGCTTTTATGGAGTCTGTAATATTTACCGTACGACCAACCTCATGAGAAAATGTTCAACTCTGTGTGACAATTCAGATTCGAAATTAACCGAAAAACAATAAACATATTTTATGTCTTCAGCAGGATTCGAACCCACGACCCCAAAATTTCGTTACAATTTTAGGTTGGCATTTTTAACGTTTACACCACAGAGTTATTAAAATTGAAAAGTTCAAAAGATATATAGTATCCCCAAAATTAGAGATAGTGTTCTTATATATAAAGAAATTCTTTTATTAATTTCCAAAAAAAAAAATAATAAAATAATGTATTTAAAAATTATCCATAGTTAGGTTTTTTATAATAATTAATTCTTTCAAAAAAAAAATAGCAGGAAAATATTTTATATTTTTTTTTTTTAAATATTATACAATATGATGGATGGATGGATGGTATACAAAGTAAAATGAAATAATTGACATTTGTAGTCTATAGTTTGGACTATATATATACTCTATATGATATTAGTTAGTTATACTTTAAATAAATACAATGCCAACGCATATACAATACTTCATAATATATTCCCTGTATAATTGTTATAATTTACATTTTACATATACGCATGCAAATATGATGTATTAAATTTTTTAATGTATATTATACATTTGGGAGTGTCATTTGAATATTATATACCTCATGTAAATTAAATGGAATGATATATAAAAAAAAAAAATCTAAATATATATATATTTCTATCTACCTTCTATATACTACTTCTGGGTATATATAATATAATTATTAAAAATATATAATGTGCTGTGTTTTGAAATCGCCTAATATAATAATAATAATAATAAGCAGCACCACAAACCACCATCCATATACATTATCCTAAATTAATTAAAATTATATGTATATATATGCGTTTTTAAGTAATTATATAGTAAAGGTTACTATTACAAAAATGTAGTCATTATTTTCTATCTAGAAATGCGTATACAAAAATAAATTATTTTCCCTGAATTAAATCCATATAGAAATTATTAAAAATTTTGTTCTTTCCGTATAAGACATTTTGGTTAAAAACTGTTTTTCTTACAAACATTTATGTAAAATTCTAAATGAAATGTATGTGAAAATTTATGTTGTTAATAAAATGTTTAAAATTTTGCTAAAAACTTCCAATTTCAAAATACACAAATTTATTGTCAATCAAATGTATATTAATGGCATAATAAAAATCAAATAAATAAAAAGCCCACATTCAATTAACAATGATGAATATATATAGAGATACAGATGAGAAAATAAATTGCAAACTAAAAATATACCGCGTTTACCATCATCATATAATCATCTATATTTATATATATATAAATATATCCTTCAATTGAAATTATAATCCTTGCAGATGTACAGTACATTTTATTTTGATATAATAAACGTGTTATATAGTATTTATTTTTATAAAGGGTATATCCCTTATAAATATAACAATTTAAACAATATCCATATCAGATAAAATCTATAAAAATGTATTGTGGATGTAGAGATTTCCAAACACAAACAATAAAAAATTGAAAATATCAATCAAAAATTTTACTATATATAAATAAATAAATAAATCAACAAATAAACAAATATATAATTTTCCTATACCATATCAATTATTATAATTGAATTTTTTTTTGTTATAAATTTAATTTGATTGTATGAAATTGGAATGTTAATGTTAACAATAACATATATATAAAGTAAAGTATTTATTGCAAACGTGCAAAAAATCATCCCTTGTTTTGAAATGAAATAATCCCGTATTTATGAAATAAAATTTTTGATTATTTTATTATAGATTTTTTTTTTTTACTCAACTCATAAAATGAATGTATTTTGATTGTATTAAATGATATTTTTTTGTATTTTATATTATTGAAATTAAATTAAAATTCATTTATTTTATGATGGCAGACCATAGGTCATTATCTCATTTAATGAAATGCTTTAGATTTTTTGGATTAAAAACCGAAAACTCAAGAGTTTTCCATTAAAACCGTTTATTTTCCGGAGGAAAAATCACCCTTATATCTTTTGAACCATTCCAAGCCGATTTTCAAATTTTCTTCTATGAAATATTAGAAATTGATTGATGAATTTCAAATAACGTAAAGAAAATGAAAAATTTTTTTCACCCATCGACTCAGATAATCCTCCTATCTATCATTTATATTATTTAAATATTTCATATTTCATTTTAAAATACATCACCATATCAAAAGAGCAACTTAAACAATTTGAATTATTTGAAATCAAAAGTGCTTTTGTCCTTGGCTTTTCAGTTAAAGTGTTTTTTTTCTTTTATATGTTCCATTTTATTTTCATAATTTTATTTTCCACATTTATTTAATAAAGATTTACCACCTAAAAAAAACACGTATTAAATGCAGTCCTTTTTGCGTCCCTTTTCAATTCGTCCTGTTTATTAAGTAATTTTGTTATGCAGGTTCAAGACAATGGAATCGGGAGGTTTCCAGGGTGCAAAACAGATATACTGTGAAAATCTATTTAATTTATATTTTAATTGAAAATTTTAAAATGTTTTACATCACATCTTGAGATTCTTTAAAACGAAATCACATTATATGTGAGAAAAAGAAAACTATCAGAAAACATATTTTAAATAATTTCCCATAAAAATTTTCTGTATATTTATCTATTGTATATATCTATCAATTAGTGAATTAGAATGCGGTTATTATCCAGTGCAGCTTAGCTGTTTATTTTCCTTTTTTTATTTAGGTTTTTTTATAATAATTTTTGGAATAGATAAACAAACTTGAAGGTTATAATGAACTGGGATAAGCATAACAATACGTGTTTTTTGTTTTTTGGTCGCTAATATACGACAGAATCAGTTTAGCATCTGAGGAAATGCTAGAATTCTATTCTATTCTAATTCCATTGACCCCGCGAGCCCGTAATGAAATCACTTAATTAGGTGGTGAAATCAATTATGAATTGAGTAGGAATTTAATTGAGTGGTTTCATTATGGTGAATATTTTATAATATGTGGATGGATTTATTTATGAAATTTTCAAACAATTCACCTATATATAGTTTAACTTGAGGTGGATGGGTCTTTAGATTTAGAATCTCTGGAAGAATATTCCATATTCCGTATTGATGTTCTTGTACATGAATTTCCAAATCTGTTTGCTTCCAAAATAAAATTAATAGTTACCGCCTTACCGGAAATATGATTGAGTTACGTTTGAGAATTTCTCCAATACCAAGTACAAAAATATTACCAAAAATATTTTTCCCAGAAATTTATACGTAAGTTACATTTACAATATATATGAGATTTTTTTATTTTAAAGTCATTTATTGTGATCATTCCATAATTTACTGAAAGAAATTACTCCCTATACGATATGGTATAAATAATATTAAATTATTTTAGCATGTTTTAGCTATTATTATAATTTTTTTTTTTTGATGTACTAAAAACCAAATATAGATTTATTTATATTCATACTATATAATATTATTTCGACGTAAACATAATATGTGTGTTGTATATATTATTATTATTATTATTCAATTCTATTCAATTCTATTCTATATATGATTCTATATACGTAAAATTGAATCATATTGAATATATATATATATTTATATATATAGTTTTTATTATAAAATCATTGTCTTGTTATTATAATAAATCATTGATACAACAAAACAAACCAAGCCAAAAAGAAATAAAGAGGGTGAACGTTTTTATATATATATATATAGCGACTATTATATTTAAATATAAGTACATGTATTTAGCATTACTCTTGTATTATTCTTATTATTATTATTATTACAATTGGTAAATGATTCAAAAAATAAAAATATATATAATATTCGGTTCAATACACAAACATTGAAATGTATTATATTAATTTTTATTATATACTAAAAAAACAAAAAAAAAAAAAATAAGTAATTTTTGATTTAATTTTCCCTCACAAAAACAAAATCACAAATTTCTAAAATATACATCATAATAATTTTCTTAGAATTTTCACTAAAAAAAAAGAAGAAAATGAAAACAAAGTCATAAATGTTACTATATAAACCAAAACATGGTATATTATTGAGAAAATTTTCTGGGTTAATATATTAATAAAATATGTTTATCATACATCTTCTTCAGCAGCAGAAGATTGTATACACACTTTAAAAAAAAAGATGAAGATGAAAAATTATGAGTTTTACAAGAAAAACAAAAAAAAAATTATTATTAATATCTATATCCCCATAAACATTTTAAAGATAATCGGTGATACGATATGGTGTAGAATTTCATAGACAGGAAGTGTATAAAGCAATTCTCTAAAACAATCCCATACGTTGTTGCATTGTTATCTTCCTCGCAATATCCCATTGTTATTTTCCACACGATATCGTATTCGTTTTGTCCAATCGTATCGCATTTTTATCTTCCTCGCTAATATTTACCCTCCATTCAAATCACAGAAAATTCCCATTCACTATCAATAAGAAGTATAACTTCCGCGACGAAACCAATGCGATATCTTTTTTGGCAATAATAAATTTATCTTCTATAGAAAAATCGTCTGGTCTGGAGTATATTACCGACAAAAATTTGAAATTTGTTTCTGGGGGTACGATGTTAAAAACATTTAATTTTAGAACAAAATATATAATTTTCTATGAATAGAATTTAAATGCTTTTTTTTTTTGTTTGATTGTTATTATTTTTGTTCTGCATATTTATTTTAATACTACTATAGTACAGATTTTTTTTTTTGTGTTCTTAATCATACCTTCACCTTTTTTTTTTTTATTTTTACTTGATATAGTAATCTAATATAATATATATTTATGTCAACTCTATAAATATATGATGAGTTCTTATAGCATATTATATAAAAAGAACAAAAACTTATAGAATATATACACACACACTTTTTTTTTGAGATAGAAAAATTTAAACGTTTGTGACAAAACAATCGCAGTTTTTTTTTTTTTTTTAAATATTATTAAAAATGATTTTTATGTTAAGTGTATATTTTGGATTAAGATATTTTTCTGTAACATAAAGGTTATTGAACTCATCATGATGTAAATTTTTTGTTTTTTTTTTTTTTCATAAAATTTTCATTAATATAACAGAGTTTTTATTCTATATAAGTTTCTTTCATTATTATTATTATATAGTGACATCAGCATTTTTATTATTGTGTCTATTCTATATATTTATTGTGAAATCTATATCTGTATATATATATATATGATGTTTATCATCCAGGTGTTTTATTTTTATTATATATGGTAGCAATTACACGATAAATTAATTTTTTTTTGTTTTATAAAAATTTGTAATGGATAAAAAAAAAACAAAAAAAAAAAAAGGTTAAGTGTTTTTTTTTTTTTTAATTTAATTTTTTATAATTTTTTTCTCTTTATAAAATCTGAAACATATTGAAATAGATATATAAAAGTATCAATTTCATATATTTAAGATGGCCATTTTAAAGGATAAATCAATAAAAATAAAAAAAAACCTTTGTTATTTTAGGTCATAAGAACTTCTCTCATCACCTTCTGATAATTAAGAATCATAAGAATCATTTTCTGATAATTTAATTGATTAAATAAAAATTCAAAATTCTATTATTTTTTTGGGATTATTTTTTCAGAGATACTTAAAAAAAAATATGGAAAATTTTCGAATTAAATTGATTTTCGCGTCCTATACAACAACAGCCTATACAAATTCTGTTGTTGCGGTTTCATAATTTGTTTGTCTTTTACGCGGTGTCGGTAATTATAGCTTAATTATACCGCGTAAGAATTTTATTAGGTTAACGTTTTTATTTTATCAACTAAACCACAGATTATATTCACTATAGAAACACTTAAAAGATTTAATAATAATCATTTTCAAACAATTCATGTTTCATGTTGTTCATATACCAAAAAGAATAAATTTTCCAATGAACTTGTAAAACATAATAAGATAAGTTAATTTCGCATAAATCACCAAATTCTTTTTTTCCATCATATAAAATTTTCATTTTGATGTACTGTAAAAAGAAAACGAAAAATTATACAATCAGTAAATTGAACAAAATTTTAGGGAAAATCAACTCTATGTTTTGAGCCGCGATGTGGAGAGATTGAAAAATTTTCTATTAAATGAACTTTATGAGAAATTGATTGAATTATAATTGAAAATAATCAAGATTGAAAAAAAACCAGGACCGAGCATTCAAAATTTAACAAAAATTCATTTTAAGATTTTTTCCTATGTTGAATCTGTTCATTTTTTTCAGTTTTTTTGACAAAATTTAGTAAAAATCAATTTTCCGGAAAATAAATCTGTTAGTTTCGTGCATTTTCCGGCATATCCCCGGCATATTTTGACAATATCGTGAAAATTTTTCAACAACACAAACGTCTCTGCTATACATGATATAATTGATATTATAATCCAAACCATAATTAATCATATTGTAAATATTTTTTTTTTTCTTTAAAAATATTATTACCATGGCATGGTATTTAAGAATAATTAACATAATAAATATTTATTTAACAGATTTTTAGTTTAATGGGTGTGCATTAATCTATCTTTTGTATAATAAGATTTTCTTATATAATATTTATGAGTAAACAAATATACATATACCATATACTTATATATGTATATAGAGGATATCTAATTAACGAGTGACGTGTTTTAGTAAGAATATATTGATTATTTTTTTCTTATTGTTGTTGTTATTCAAATTAGTATGAAAAAAAAAAAAATAAATAAGTATAAGTATATAATAATGAATAATATTAACTGTATGAATACAGATAATTTTACCATTAAGAATTTTAGAACGTACGTGAAAATGCTTTTTTTATACAAAAAAATTAAAACCAAATCATTTTGAACATTTTTTTTTTTTTTTGGTTTTTTAGATGTAATATTAAAGTGTGTAAATAATAAGATTACAATGAATGAGATCAGAAATGTAAAAAAAAAAAAAATACTGAATTTAATTCTTATATTTACAAGTATAAAAGAAAGAATGTTTAAATTTTATTTATGCAAAATATCTATGACTAATCTAAGAAAGTACAAAAACATTTTTATTAATTATTTTATATAGATATTTATTTCGTTGTGAAAAATTGATTTAATTTAATTTCAATTCAAAATTGTTTAGTGGACCAAATTTTTTTTTACAAAATATAACTTGTTATATAAAAAAAAATACAAAGATTTTGATGATTTTTATTAATATTTATTTATTTATAAGAATCAGAGTAAAACGCGACAAATGATTTTGTTTTATTTATATACTAACTATTTATTAGAAAAATATTTAAAAAAATGAATTTTATGAAATCTTGACTTTTGAAAATAAATTAATTAGGAATTTGGTTTTTTTTTTTTTTTTTGAGGTATTTTATTTATAATTTTCTAAAATGTACCAAATCTTAAATATCACAGTGACAGAAAAATACAAATAATTAACTTTATACCATTTCTGTTTTCATTGTATTGTAGAAATATTTAATAAAATATTCTTAAAATTTTTTTAGTTTATTTTTTTTTCAAACAAAAATTTTTTCTTAAAGTACTTTAATAGATTATATAAATTATTGTGCATAGAAATGTATAGAATATAGAGGAGAAAAACAACAAGACTAAATATATTTAAAAACACAAAACTATTTAAAACAAATAATAAATTAAAATCCAAAATTTCAATTTCAAAACTGCCACACACAAACAATTAAATAACCAAAAAAATATTTATTACAATCACAAATAATGTGAAAGGATGAATATTTTTATGCATTTATTTATTCATATATAGAATTTATATAAATAAATGCATAGAATTTATTATTAAGAATATACAAAAGAGCAGTGGCGGAACTGGAAATTTGTTTGTCACATTATCAAAAGGATATATAGGATATTTCATAAAAGGCACATGCCGCCTAAAAGAGAATTAATTACTCTATAAAAAAAAGTCTAATTTTCTTTTTCCTTGAATAATTTTAAAAATGCAATCAATTTCTGATATTTCATAACAGAAAATTTGAAAATTTGTTCAAAAGATATAGTCAATTTTCCAAAAAGTGGTAGTAATATTTGATTTACTATCTATAAAACCAATTTTGTACCATTTGGTAGTTCACTTTTATGCAGTATCGCAAATTTCTGTGAATTTTCACTGAAGTGGAATGGAAAATCGTGGCCGCAATAAACCGCGATATTGGGCGATTTACAAATTTTCTTCTGTGAAATTATTGAATTATATTAAAATAATTATTCGAAGAAAATCGAAAATTTAAGAATAGTCACATTTGTTTTTTTATAAATCAGTTAATTATACATTTGCCCGTTCCCAAAAAAACCGCCTATGATATCCAAAAAAATGTATATGTTTCTTATAAGTGCATATAACATACTAAAATTTCTAATGTTATTTTGGTTATTTTTAGCAATTTAAAGAATTTTTTGGTTTCTTTTGAAAACACAAAATAAACCATACATAAAAATGCACATTTGATAATAAATTAGATTGCGTTCATGTTTTGTTTTAACACCAAAAATAGGTTCTTATTTAAGTGGTATGATTTTTTTTTAAATTTTATATTTATTCTGAAAAAAAAAATGTATCCTTTTAATTGCGGCTCATACGGAATATAATATATCCAATTACAAAATGAACTTTATATTATATTGTATATTGTAGTTATTAAAAATAAAATAATAAATAATATCGAGTTCAATTTCTATAATGTTCTTTCTCTATTCTATATAACGATGTCAAATAAAAAAAAATATACATTTTTAAAAGCAAAAAAAAAACAAATAAATAAATATGTAACGATAAAAATTGTCATTAAATATATATAGAAACAATGTTGTTTGTTGAAATATTTATTTATTTTTTCTTATAATGTTACATAAAATATATTTTAAAATTATTTAAAGACATATATCATTTGTAATCATTTATATATATATAGATAGAAGAAAAAAAGAGTTGTAATGTTGACAATATATATACAGTTTGTTTTTTTTGTCTCTATATAAGCAAACAAAATGTGTTAGGAAACAGCATGGTCTTATATATACATATATTTAATTTAAGGAATGAATATGTCTATAAATTATTTATTTGTGATATATGGGTATTTTATGTATACCTATTAGCACAAGAAATATAGAAAAAATAATTGAAATCATATATACCTATATTGTTTGAAATAAATTGATCAGATGTCATCACAGAACATATAAATATATTTAGAAAATTAACATACACGAAATAGAATAATTTTATTCTATATATATATACAGAATTATTTTAAATTTACAATATTTTATATTATATGCATACGTGAGTATTTATTTCACTAATCCTTATTGAATCTATATATATTGAAACGGGCATATTTTAATAGGAATTTTAAATTTCAATTGTCATTTGTATTAGAAAAGAATTTAGTTTATGCATTTGACAGTTATATGAATATGTGAAGGGTGTTAAATTAAAAATGTTATAAGAATATTCTTTAGAATAATAATAAATTTTTGTCTATAGGCATATATTAAAGTAGATTTTGGGTAGAAATTACTAATAATCAATTTTGTTTGTTCGTTACAATGATAGAATCGGTTTAGTTTATAGAGACTGCTCGAAAAACCTCGAATAGCTCTATTGTCTTGAGTAACGAAATCACTTAATTAGATGATACAAAAAATTATGCATTGAATACGCATTTAATAGATTTTGAATGGTGAATCTAATTATAATATTTGAATGATCATAAATGAAGATTATTGGAAAAGCTTTCGAAGATTGGATTTTATGTTCAATTATTTTTTTTCATGGATTGTGTCTTATTTAATCGAAATAGATCTGCATGTTTACTGATGAATAATGTTATGTATATAGGTTAAATTTTATTATTGCATCGGGGGTTGCCTTAAGAAAATAGTCGTCATCTTGGAATTATGTTCTTTATTTTATATAAATATCAATTCCTGAATTATCATTTGTTTTTAAACAATATATGCAGATGACGTTTAAAATCTATAAAGTGATTCGAAACAATTTTGCCATGTCTCATTTAATTAATTGATGCATTAATAATAAAATAAAATGATTTTAATGATTTTATAGAGTTTGTTCGTTCAATATTGGAATATGCCTGTCCGGTTTGGTAACCGTTTTTTTTTTAAATGGCATATCTAGGTTGGAATCTGTTCAAAGATTCGCTTTCTAGAACTCTTTCTCGGAATAATTCAATTAGATCGCCTAATTATAATCATAGTTTGTATAGCGATTTATATAACATCGCCATTTTTAGGTTTTTTCTTTTGTGCGTGTGTAATTTAATAATTTAATATAATAAAAAATCGACTTTGTTGCAATAATCAATAGATCACAATTTAAATTAAATGATGAACAAAAGGACGGTCGGTTCCAATTGTTCATTTGGGTTATCGTACTATTATGATAGTCACCATAACTCTTTGTATAGACTACTTCGAATATGTAATTCTCATAGTACATTTTATGTTATTACTTGACAATAATCTTAATAATTTTAACTATAAATTCCACTTTGAGTCCACTTTTGGATAGAATGAAATATTTAATTTAAATATGATTGATATAGATTGATTGAAATGTTTAGGAAATACTTTAATGTCCCTGGAATAAACTATTCTATATTCTTGTTATGATGTTATTGAAAAAAATGAATTTCTGAATTTGTTGGTTGGAAAACAATTAATATATAGTTATGTACCGTTAGAGAATTTTTCTCGAATCACATATAAGAGAAGTTAAAAATTAATTAATTTTGAAAATTTCATTATAGAGCATTATTATATTTATAAAATGTACATAACGAAGTTATTCTTCTGATCTACTGTCTACAATATAAAATAATTCAATGGAATTTATTATATGTATAGTTTTATTTCCGGATCAGCCAATAAATGCAAGTGTTTTTGGATCGGTTGGTGATCCTTACACTATAGCGTAGAAATTAGGTCCAGTAATCTATATCTGTAAGAATTACATTCTATAAGCGATCTCATAAATGTCCAATAAACCAAAGTACTATTTTTTTCGGAATTTGAGCAATGCATTGGATCTTCTTTGCTATATTCGACTATATACTATACTGCAAAATATATTATATTGTTATTCTGCATGTTAAAAAATGATTTGAAAAATTAAATTTAAAAAAAAAACTATTAATTTTATTAAACAGGCAAAATTTTGTATAAAGAATAGTAAAATTGTACTTTAAAAATGATATACATTTTTATTTTCTCGTTTATTTTAAAACCGCTTAAACGCCAACAATAATAATAATATTTTTAGTCTTTCAGTACTTTATATATAAAGTAGATTATTTATATTAAATATACATATGTGTTGAAATTATATTAATAAAAAAAATGTATGTCTTTCTTTAAAATTCTTTTTTTTATAATCATAATAATTTATTATGTTATCAATTTTAACTT
Source organism: Dilophus febrilis (assembly GCA_958336335.1). Lineage (NCBI taxonomy): Eukaryota > Metazoa > Arthropoda > Insecta > Diptera > Bibionidae > Dilophus > Dilophus febrilis. Next base: position 31,716,877 of record OY284469.1, on the reverse strand, counting down.
TAAATTTTGTTTATCCAAATAATATTTATATGTACAAAGCGTTTATTTTAAGATAAGATATTATTTATATATGACATATGAAATAATTACATTATAACAAAAAATTTATAAAAACCCCAAAATAAATACTGAACGATACTGCAAAAATGTATGTATTTAATAATGAAAAAAAAAAAAAAAATCGACCCACAACATGATATTATAAAGTAAAAACTTTGGTATTGATATTATTGATATATAGTTTATATATAATCAAAAATAACGCAGATGTACTTTTATTTGTAGAGAGACTCTTATCTATGTATATGGTTAATATTAAAAATTAAAAAAAATGTGTATGGAATTGTCTAAAGAAGAAAAATGTATTTTTTTTATAATAGCCCCATTCAAATAGTAAAAAATGTTTGTAGGATATTCAACATAAAAAATCACTGTTAACAAACAAAAAAATGTAATAAAAAACGATCAAAGAAAATTGTAAGAAGTTAAATATAACAAAAATAATTGTCATAAAATTGATATAAAAAATTGATTTAAAAAAAATAAAAATAAGGATGTAGTAAAACAAAAAAAGGTTATTCATAAAAGTATTTTCGATTTTATGCAGACAAAATCACATTTTTTCCAATATTTTTTTATAAATACAATTAATTGAGATCAATCCAAAAGATATATAGAATATAGATTTTGATATATTGGGAGTATGCATTAATTAATGCGTTTTTTTTTCTCGAAAATTAAGGCTTGATTGTGAAAAAATGGTTATACAATCAATGATCAAAGTATATTGTCGTCCATTGGAAGCTACAACATTTGCCCATCTTTCTGGCAGTTTGTGGATTGTGCATCCCAAAAGAACTTCTCCGGCTTGGTATGGTGAAGAACGAATCGAGCCAATTTTTGCCGACCCTGTTCTGAAGTGAAGTCGGTGAGGGAAATTCCGGTGAGGGCATTCTGGATTGATCTAAACAAGTAGTAATCAGAAACGGCTATGTCTGCAGGGCTATAAGGCGGGTGAGGTAGAACGCCTTCCCACCCACTGTTTTCCAAATAGTTTTGAACCGGTCTTGAAACATGTGACCGTTGTCATGAGGGAAATTATGGATTCGTGCCTGGTTGAATATTCTGGTCGTTTTTCCGCAATCGCTCTCTTCAAACAAATTAATTTTGTTCGGTAGAAGGCCCCTTTGAACGGCTGACCCGATTTCAACAGCTTATAATACAACACACCCTTCTGATCCCACCAAATACAGAGTATTACCTTGGCACCATATGGATATTCGGCTTTGCCGTGGATATTGATGGTTGGCCGGCTTCACATACGATTTCTTGCGCTTGGGGTTATCGTAATGAATCCATTTTTCATCACCAGTGACAATCCGATGCAAAAATGACTTGTTTTTGTGGCGTTGAAGAAACATTTCCGACATACATAATCGGCGTTCGATATCTCTTGGCTTTAATTCATATACGGCACCCAATTTCCCAGCTTTTGGATGAATCCCGATGCTTTTAAACGTCAGGAAACGGTTGCTTGATCAACTTCCAATGATTTTGCAAGGTTTTGTTGCGTTTGGCACGCATCTTCATCAAGCAATGCCTCCAATTCTTCATCTTCATCATCCTTTTGCCTGTCCGGGTCGTTCATCGGTTTCTAAGTTGAGATCGCCACTTTTAAACCATGGCACGTTCTTTCAGCTAGAGCATGGCCACCATAAACCTCTACTAAAATACGATGACTTTCGGTAGCAGCACTTTTATTCATGTTAAAGTAATGAAGAAGAACTCCCCATAAAAACCGGCACTTTTTCTGGCACAAAGTTCGGCATGTTCCAGTGAATAGAAAAAAATGTTGTTTAGGCTTCAATCAAATGACATATACTGAAAAAGATGCGCAATAACAGTAGCTTTCAAATGAATATATAGTTACGGATGAACACGATGCGAAATAATACTAGTAACCCACTCTCGCCCACTCTTTGAAAACCGCACGAATTAATGCATATTCCCAATATAATTATATAATAATCCTATTTTTTTTTGTGCTTTTAATGATCATTTTGCATTAATATGAAGAAAAAATTTACAATTGTCGCTTTGAATTGCTAAACAGTGTTTATTTATAAATTTATATTGAATAGACTATATTTAAAATACAACCATTTTGTAGTAAATATATATTAAATGTATAATTATATATTGATAAAATTAATTTAACACTTACACATTCATATATATAAAAAACCACCTATGCTATAATTTATAAACATATATAAAATATAAATGAATCATATTCATTCTTATATTTAAATAAATTTTATATATGACCGAAATTAAACCGTGACAAAACATTTTTATTTAATTCAATTAAATATAAATAATGTTATAAAATTATACGTATGTATATGCTAAAAAAAAAATATAAACATTTTAAATGGTGCGAACAATAGAAAACATACACAGCTTTTTTTAATTTTTTGTAATAGCCATATAGTAATAGTGAAAAAAAAAAATAAATGATTTTAAGTGGTTTTTTTTCTCCATATACTATATATGTATTTATATAATATACCTATATAAAGAAACCAACACTGAAAGATATATAGAATCTCCCCCATTATACAGCAAAAAACAAAAAAAATCGTAATCGTAAGTATATAGAATTAAATAAATGTTAAGGTTTTTATTATATATGTATCTATAGAGATAAGATGATAATTTTTGCATATATTTTATATTATATTATCTTATCACGTATATATAACAAACATATTATAATCCAAAATGATTAACATAACATTTCTTTTTCTTTTTTTTTGTTATTAAATGCATATATATCCGATTATATTATTGTGTACAGCACAAATCGCAATGTTTATTTGAAATGTAATGTATGTTTTTCAAAAGGTGCAGAATCCGCAGTTATGGTACAGATAAGATAAATGCAAAACCCTTGAAAATCCCCCTATTTATCAATTCTAAATTGCATTGGCACGTTTTTGTATTTGTCTATAATATATGGTAAAAGGGTCTTCTAAATTGTTTCTTCTTTGAATATATTAAAACAAATTTCCGTGTTGGTTAATTTTTGATAAAACTTTTCTGTATAAAACGTGGTATTATTTTTTTATGATATAAAAATCTCTAGAATCTCTAGAATCTAGAAAGATATGTTTATTAAAACTAGAATAGTTATATTTTTTTTAATGGAAATAGTTTTAATGTTAGGTAAATGCAAACTCCTATGTAAGATATATTTTAATGGGTTTTTGTTAAACTCTTATAACTTTTGAAATTTCCCAAGCTAGGGTACTTTGGGCGAGTTTTATTTATTAACGATTTACTAGATTTAATATTCGCGATGTTAATACACATACAGTGTAACTTTTGAAATGGATCACTGTGATAAATTTCAGAATGATTTAAATTCGTTTTATATAAGTGCTTTAAAGTTAAACGTTTGGGCATTAAATTACCTGTATACCATTGGACAAATATTGATTTAAACGCTGAAAGATCTTGGTGGTTTTACCTGGACCTGGAGAATTTTCCGACCACATCTATTTTGTAGTTGTTAAGGTAAGCATACGTTTGGAGTTTGTTAAACGTGAAATGCTTGACATACATATTGTTTCCATACAGGCTCTATTTATACCATTGATCAGATCCGCGACCATAAAGAAAAAACTTAAACTGAAAAGCAATAAGTTTTCAAACAATTGTGCAAGTTTTACTTTGCAGGTGGATGAGTCTTTATATATGGATACATACAGGAAGAAATGCTTAATTTAAATGATTTATATTGTCATAAAAAGGGGGCGGAAATACTAGCTCTGGCCGACTGTTCCATCCAGTCTTGATATTCTTGGAAAAAATCAATTTCCAAATCTGTTTGATTCGAAAAAAGTTAATAGATATATTGACTGAGTATGGATGTGCTGTTTGAGAATTTCTTGAATTATAAGTAAAGTTAATAGGCTAAAATGTGGATAATGAAGCTGAAATGAGCGTTTCTCCATAATCCAATAATTCAATGGAATTTGTTATATAGTAGAACGTTTTTAGATCAGTGAGAATTCAACCAAAACATTAACCAAAAAAAAAAAAACGTTATTTCATCATATGTCTGATGCTAAGCTGTTGCTTTTTGAAATCATATTTTTCATTAGAATTTATATATAGTTTTCAATAAATAAATAAATTGAAATTTTCAGAGAAGTTATACATAAATATTCTTAAAATTTTTTACGTTTGCGAACCCGCCAGAATTTTTAGATATATCATTTTTCTTTGCTACTTCTGGCTATGCAGCGGTCTAATTAATTGTGCTCGTGTATTTGAATTCTTATTTCAAAAAGTCAAACTAAAACTTTTTTAATTTAAATGACAATTCTCCTTTCCCGCCGCAATCCTCCTCAATTTGTGTTAATTCAATTAATGTTTCTGAATATAAATATTTTACAATTCAATTTTACAAATAGAACCGACTTTTTTCCACGTAGTTATAATTTTTTAATTGAAAATTTTTTGAACAAACCTTTATAAATTGATTTTAACTTTTTAATTCGATCGCATTATATTTTTTTATTATATAAAGTTTCCGCTTTTACAATCATTTATATATACTTATATATAAAAAAATATTTATATATGGATATTTAATCAGTAAAAAAAAAATATTCGATTAAAAAAAAAAAACTAAAATACTATAAACGATGATGATAATAAAATTAAATAATATAATTATTCTAATTTTTGTTTTTGTAATATTATTGAATTTATGACGATAATAACATGATATATAAATGACTATATAATATTAGTTAGTATTTATCATTTCATTATAAATATATTCATTTATATTATAATTTTATAATATAATGATGATTATAAGCAGCACATTTCGTATATTTATAAAGCAATATATTATTGTAATATGAAACTATTGCTTATTATACATTTTTTGTGTTATATTGTGTTATTATATTTATATTTAAATTCAATCGCTTCGTTGTATATATATATATATATATTTATAAATTATAATAAACTATATATAGTTCATTGCACTTTGTTTTAAACGTGTATATTTATAAATAATAATAAAAAAATTAAATTATGTAAATATACATAAAATTTAAATTTATACTTTTATTGTATATTTGCAAAAAAAAAAACTGATTTCGTGTATAGACTAAATAACACAGACACTCTTTTATTTTATCATTTCTTATCAGTAGAAATTAAATTTATATGATATTTAATTTTTTTTTTTCTATAAATAATTATATAAAATGCTACCGAATTTTAAACCCTATTAAAATTTAAAAATTTAATTATTCAAACAAAAATATTTAAAAAAAAAAACACCCAAATAAACACCAGCAGATATAAAAAAAGTGAATAATAATTAAGCAATGGATATTAAAAGTACATTTGTAAAGTAGAGAGTGTTTTATTATGTATGAATGAATAAAATTGAACAGATAAATGAAATTTAATTTATTTATATTTTAAAAATAATTTGTTTATATAAAAAGTATAAATAAATAAAATAGATGAAAAAAAAAAATTGTTTATTTTGCGAAATGTTACAAAAAAAAACATTAGAACTGGTTGCGAGATAAAAAAAAACAACGATTTTTTGTATTATTAATAATATTATAATATAAATATAGAATTGTGAATATATTCGATATGATGTGATGTTAGTGAACTTGTATTTATATTATATTATAATAACCATATCGACAATAAACAAATTATGTGTGAGAAATTGATATTTATATTATATATATTTTACATTATTGGTTGGTTGGTTAGTTGGTTGATTGGATATTATGCAAGATAAATATCCGTTGTATAGATAAATATCCATGCATATAATATTAAAATTGTCTATATAAAATACACATAAATGACATTGACATTGATTAAAAATATATAATTAATAAATTTGAAATTACGAATTTATTATACGACGCGTAAGAGTAAAACGTATATTTTACTTTTAATCATATCTGGTAATTATACCATAATATTTTTAAATTTGATTGAATGTTTTTGTTTTGTATATGAGAATAATTTAATTATAAACAATGGCAAAATCTATATTTAAATTAGATTATGGAATGTAAAGGTTTTTAGAGGAACATTTTATAATATCCATCAGTAATCTAATTTGATTCAAAATCTAAATGACTATCATCAGAACATGTAAATATATTTTTATATATTATATAATAATGTTTTAGTTGTTTCGATAATGAAATCAAATTTCAATAGATTTTCTATATCCTTTCTTTCTTATGAGATTGTTTGTCCCCTTTATATCATAAACATCAATCCATAATAAGTACAATTTAATTATAAATAGACGCATCGAACACATCGTCATATATAAAATATATAGAAATTCTATATATCAAATAATAATAATAATAATCATATAGAATAAAAACCAACAAAGATTTTTATAGAAGAATATTTTATCCACATGTAATAAATTGTAATATCATATTTTAGATAAGAGGGTTCTTCTTCTCTACTATACTTTGTATAGAGTTTTTATTAATATACACATTTTATTATGCATAAAACATATATAAGACATATTTTCATATGTAATGCATAAAAAATACAATTAACGATTATGTTTATTTTTCTATATATACGGAGATAATTTAAATAAATTATTATAAGCGGGCGTTTTTACTTCTAAATTGATTTATTAAATAATATTTCACTTGTATTTGAACGAAATTAAAATGTTAAATATGAGTTCATGATATAAAAATTAAAATTAATGAAATATACATCAGATTTTCTCTATTTAAATTACTATTAAATCGAAAATTTTGATTTTTGTAAAACATTTGCGTAGACGACATAAAAACAATATATGTATATATATTGAAAGATCATGAATTAAAAATAAATATGGATTACTTACTTGTGAATTAATTAAGTCTTTGGTGATGGATGATATAATTGTGTATATTATTATATTCGCCATCCTTCGTCCGCATCAGCATTTGAATCGGTATCCGATGGTTCTTCACCGTACATATCGGCCAATTTTCGAAATCTTGGACCGAAATTCGATAGATAATCAAATCGTAAATCACCGTCATCGGTGCACGATGCTAAACTGGATAAACTACCGGAACTATTACCATCACCTTCGTATGCATAATGTCGAACATCATCAACGGGATGCGCATCATTATCTTTGTCACATGTATCTTTTTTATCAATTAAAAATCCACCAATGTCGGGCACCTCATTTGGTTCCTTTCGTCGTAACACCTCACGATACGGTTTATCTTCGTAAATTGGCGGTGACCGTAATACATTTAAATCATATTCAGCATCTCGTTCACCACCGCCCTCATCTTCATAATTAATAATTGTCTCTCGTATATCATCCATATCCTTTTCATGCCAACCATCATGATGTCGTTTATGTACCACTACGGCTAACAATAATATCAATAATATTGCAATGCATACGATTATGGCAATTAAAAAATTACGATCAATACCAAATGAAACGGCAACGGCCACATATCGATGACAACCGGGATCGGCATTTTTCGACAGTACCGGTGCTCCAATATTATATGTTCGTCCATCAATTGTTAAATTTTTAATACATCCATGATAGCCATTATTCTGTGGTACATATGACCAATTTAACATTAATCCCATTTCGTCAAGATTTACCGATGCACCGCCCAATTGTAATGGTGCATTTACATTCAGAAATTCATTGGGACCCTGCGGTGCACCTAAACTCATACACGTTGACAATTTACAATTGTCAACGGTCATTTCAATGCTAGCCCTTTGCAATAATATATCAATTAAATAACTTTTACCCGTTACGAATTTAATGTGTTCATGTTCTATGCGTATCGCACCCGTTCCATAATCAACCGTCAACACCGGAAATCCATTGAGTAATTCCAATGATAGAAAATCACTTAACGGTAACAATGGATTATAGGACATTGGTCCAATGTACATAACCAGACCATGATCTAAATTCGGTGATAGTTCAAGGGAGATTTTCATTGAATCACACGGATTTATCGGTGGATATAATGCATAACCATTACCGTTAAAACCGATACTTATCAATTCACAATGGGATCCCTCAAATCCATCAATACATTCACATAAATTATCAAATGGTGTACCACCATTCAGACAATACGTTATCGGTGGCATACTACAAATGCATTCGGCTTGAATGAATGCATTAACCCCAACGAATGACGATGTATTTGTGTACACCAACAATGGTACATTTGATTTATGTAATATATTCATACACGATGATTCACATTTATTTTTTTCAATAATACATTCATCAATGTTTATCATAAGCATTTTGATGCCCAATTCTTCTTCCATCGTCTGTTGAACTTCACCAACGCGGCCATTTAATCGTAACGGATCATAATATGGACTACCATGTGCTGAAAATCGTACATCAATATTTGATGTATTTACAATTTTTAATACAGTGAATACATCAACATTTTCATCGGAAATATTAAATAGACGGGCTAAACTTTGTTGAAAACGATCTTTTGGACTTAAACGATCACCATCCTTTGATGGATTCACAAATTCTTCGGCTGTTATCCCATGAAAACGAATTGAACCACTTTTATCAACAGCCTCTTCGGGAATATCCCGTACCGTTACAAATACCTGGGCCGTTACCGAATGTCGAAAAATATCCGCTGATTCTTCGGTAACCGTAAAATATAATTCATATTCATTGGCCGGTGTACCCTCTTTCATCGTTATCATACCATCAGCCGAATTCAAACTAAATCGATCATTAACTATACCATCTTTCCAGGCAAACGATTTATCGGGTAAATCCCAATCGTCTAAATCATCAACATACACCCGGCCGATTTCGGTGTCCGGCGCCTCACCCTTATAATTATATATAAATATTGTACTATTACCGGGATTCATTTTATTATCGTTAACATCACCGATTATCAGGTGTAATACACTGACATTACTCATTTCCGGTTTTCCATTATCCCGTATCATTATCGGTATAAAATATTCTTTTTGATATTCCCGATCGAATGTGTCCAACGCCATAAGATATTCATTTTCAATGCCAAATTTTTTTCGTATATCTACCGGTGCATTCTGATCGATTTCATATCGAAATGGTGGTCCATTTTCGGGTTCATCATTGTCCAATGCCGTTAACAGGACAATACTACCACGATATTGATTTTCTTCCCAAATCACGGGCATCGGTACCGTTAAATATGGTGCATTATCGTTAATGTCCAATAGGGTTATGGTGACATCGGTAGCCGAACGCAATCCATTACCATTCTCGTCGACAGCCGCAATATATACTTGCCAATTTTTACTACCCTTTGGTAAATCACGATCCAATGGTTGTATTAATTTTAAACAACCATCATTATCGATTTGTAAAAATTGTTGTAGATAATCTTGAACAACAAAATATTTCATATTTTGCGGAGCACTTCGATCTTTAATATCCGGATCGTATGCCTCTACATTTAATATGCATCCATGTACCAAAGTTTCTTCTTGTATCGTTGTATTGTACAACGACTTAAATATCGGTGGATTATCATTTACATTTTCGATACGTATAATTACAGTTGCATAATCTTCATAAATACCATCGAATGCAAGTATTTGTAATGTATATTCCGTGATCTCTTCATAATCCAATGGTGAATTAACTGAAATTTTACCCGTTGAACTTTCAATTTTAAATGCTTGCCCGGTATTACCCTTTACAATGGAATAGGTTATTTGTGAGGCAGCATCACGATCGACAGCCGTCACCTCAATTACAACAAAATTAATATTTGCATCTTCGGGTAATTTATGGGCAATGTATGTATCGTTTGTGAAACGCGGTGGATGATCATTTTTATCGGTTATTTCAATTTTAAATACTTGTTGACCACGATTCGGTTCACCGGTATTGTACAGACTAGACGGTGAATTATCCGTTGCAATTACTTTAACATTATAAATGTCACGTTCTTCACGATCGAACGTTGTCAATGCGGTAATATTACCCGTTTTCGAATCAATTGTAAAATATTCCGTATTATCAGCTAATTCATATGAGACAATATTATGAGCCGGTGTACCATCCATATCGAATGCACGTACTTGCATTACCGGTGTACCAGCCGGTTCATTTTCAGCAATTGAACCGGTTGTTACCTCTGTAAAATATGGTATATTATCGTTTACATCTTCAACGTCAACGGTGATTTGTTGTTCAGCCACCAAATCCCATGAATTTTTAACACTCATCGTTAACGTATACTTGGTTATCGCTTCATAGTCTAATGATTTACCTAAACTAATCGTTACCTTATCACCATTTTGATTGAAAACAAATGTTTTTTTATTATTTGTTTGTTCTGTACGACCGGTAACCAATTCAAAAATTAATTCAGGTTTTTCGGGTATTTTCGAAATGGCAGTTAATGATATCAATGGTGAACTATAATCACTATAGTTTTCTTGTAATCGAATAATTTGATTTAATTCAAACCCGACAAATTCCGGTGGTTTTCGACTTGATTCAATCACTTTGATACGTACATCAATGATGGCATCTTGTGGCATATCTGGTATTATATTTGCAGCTCGTACAGTTATCGTATAATCTTTTAACGATCGTCCAATTGGTTTTGTCAAATATATTAGACCATTATTTTTATTTATACGAAAATATTCATAATCTTTTTCCCGTAATATTTCATATTCAATGATACTATTATCACCATCGTCTAAATCCGATGCTGATATACGCATAATAACTTTATCCACTTTTGTATCTTCAGACATTGATTCAATATATCGTACCTTATCGAATACCGGTGGATTATCATTTATATCTTCAATGATTACCTTAAAGGTGCATACATCGTCTAATGGTGGTCGACCATTATCCGTTACTCGTACTGTGATATAAACCTATTTTTTATTTAAGAAATAAACAAAATTTATTTTTTATTTTTTATAAAAAAATTCTATATATTTGTTTTTATAATAAGAAAAAAAATGAATAATTTCACTTTTGAATTAAACTATATGGTATTTTTTTTATCAAAACAACCCCCTTTTTATACATAAATACTACAACAATATTAAAGTGTTTGTTCTCAATAAGTATATAAATGTATTTATAATATACTTAAGGGTTTGTATTTCTTTTAATATAATAAATAGAAAAAAAAATTACTTTAAAGGGGTAAGGTTTCATAATATAAATAAAATATATAACAACAAAAAACCTTTGGTTTATAAAATTTGCATTTAAAAAGGTATTAAGGTTTTTTTTTTTCAAATTTTACATTCAAATTTAAAAATTTATCAGGTGCATATAATTATCATCATGAATATATGATTATAGATTTCCGGGAATCAAATTTTCAACCTTTATTGTATGGTGTGTGTGTGTGTGTGAGTGTGTGTGTGTGTGTGTCTGATAATTTTAAATGTGATACTATAATATAATTTTGGTTGGTGAATGAAACAGAAAAAAATTTTTTAAATTCATTTATATTTGAAAAAAAATAGTGGTTATTTCTTTATGCATTTTTGTATTTAAAATATATATACATATATTTTGAATGGTGGTGTGATGTATAAATGGAAATGCACACACATAATTTAACATTTTGTAATTGTAATAAGAAATAACAACAAAACATAAACATATATTGTATATTGAAAAACCTGTTGTATAATTTATGCAATTTTTTTTTTATTTTTTATAACCCGTGTGACTTTAAATAATATAGTCATTTAGTTTTTTTTTTTTTTTTTTTATAAATTATTAATATAAATAATTTAATATTGAATAAAAAAATATATTTATCGAATTCAAATATTTTTTGTATTCACATCAAACAAAGAAATAATAATATACATTTATTGTATATGAAGTCATTCTATGATTTAGTGAAATAAAAAGGTTATATTGGTTTTTACTATTATTCTGTATAAAGGTTAAGGAAATACGGTCGTTATTTATATTATATTAACCAATCAATAATAATATATTGATACTTGAAGCAATACCGCAATTGTAAAGAAAAAAAAAACAACCCAAAAACCACATAAACATTATTTATTGACCTGCAAATGAAATAATTGGGTTTCGTGTTTACAGAGATTTATTGACATTTTATTTTCAATTCTCTACACTATTTTTTAAACGGTCCTTTATATCTTTTGAAAAGAAAAAAAAAATCAAACAAATAGATTTCGCGTGTAACATTTTTGTGATTTATTAGGATTAAAATAAATCATCAATGCGTTTTTATTAAAAAAACTATATAAACGAATTGAACAAAAAGAATTTTTCAGAGGCCCCGCGCATTTAATTTCCAATAAATCAATTTTTTTCTTTTTGGTTGATACATTTTTAGAGTGGGATTCCAGAATGCAACATATAATTTTTAGAATATTTCTATATATATATATATAGATTAATAACATAGAAATAATATATATAGATTAAATTATTAACAAATAAAATTAAAAAAATGATTAGTCATTTTATTATGTAAAAAAAAAAAAGAACACTCGCATTATATAAATTGAAAACGTACTTTTATTCATATTAAAATATTATGTTTTAATTAAATTATAAAAATGGATTTTAATTGGGTCAATTTAGACAGTACATATATTATTGTTATTGTTATATATATATATAAAAATGTACATAATAATAAAATTTATTTACATTTATATATATATATATAAAATAAATATATATTAAAAAAAGAATATAATAAAAAACATTATAATCTTTAAGAAAAATTATGATAATTTAAATTTATTTTTGCAAAAAAAAATATAAGCGAAATTGTGCTATTTTTGTACTGTGTTTTTTTATTATTCTTTATTTATCTTATTATATTTTATTTTATAAAATGACTTGGATGTTATTATTATTATTAATTATACCTCTTTTTCACGAATTGGTTCATCACGATCAAACATATGTTTTGTTGTAATCATACCGGTTTTTGAATCAATACGAAATTTTTGACGTTCACTGGCCGAAGCCATTAAACTATATTCTAAATTATCACCATCGGGATCATCTGCGGATACAATAATTACAAATGTATTTCCTGGTTGTTCTTCTTTAACCGTTGGTGCATATCCTGCACAACCTCTAAATGCCGGTTTACGATTATCACCGGTAACATTTCGTATCGTACTTTGTCGATTATTATTATTATTATTATTATTATTATTATTATAGATATCAATTTGATGATCATCAATCAAATCATTATGATCACCATCAACTCGTGGTATATCATCACTATTATAGCTATTTGTATCCGAATAACTATAGGCATTATTTTCTAAATCGCATTTAACTTGTAAGCACATTACCGCCGCCATTATACATAGGATAATGCATTTTATCACATTATTTCCATTAATTTTTTCCATTATATATATTTCCTTTTTTTTTTTTTGAAATTCGTTTTTAACTGAACCGCACTTAAAAAAAATAATAAAAAAAAAATTAAAAAAAAACCATACAATAATCGAAAATAATAATATATCATAAGCTAATCATTTTATTATTATTATTGTGATTAATTTTGTTGTGTTTTATAAAATTCATTGATATTTATAAATTTTTTTTTTTTTTTTGAATTCTAGGAATATTTATTTGTAAAATATTTTTTCTTATAAAAAAAAAAACACAATTATTTTTTTATTTATTTTATGAAAACACACGTTAAATGAGTCACAACATAAAAATTTAATTTGAATTGCACACCGTCGTTTCGTACATATATATAGAAAATATATAGATACCGACCGTGTATATTATTTTTTAATAAATTATAGTTTTTTTTTTAATATATCAACAACAACAACAAAAACAATCCAAACAACTTGAAAAGGAAAGAAACAAAAAAAAAAAAACATTAATTTTTTTTTACGTGTATTTGTGCAACCGAGGGCGAAGCACTCTATTTATCATTATGTATAGCAATATAGATATGTAATTTACAACAATAAGTAAATAATATAATTACTATTTATTTTTTTTTCACTTTACAACTCTTTTTTTTTTTTTTTTTTTTTTTATATTATTATTTAAATGGCACTTTTTCACACAATTTATTCAAAAAATACTAATTAATGGTATTTTTTATATATCAAATTTTTGTCACAGCAATGCACTTAAATAAAAACTTAAATTATTTATTTTTTTGTATGCGACACGACGATCACGTCATGAAAAAGTTTTAAGAAATAAAATTCACAATTTTTTTATTTATTTGAAAAAAAAAAAAGAGTATATATTCAACAACAGCACACACTTGTTGATGAACGGTTGTTTTATTTGTGTCGTTGTTGTTGTTGTTTATATATAAATTTTTTTCACCGACCCGTCACCGATTCTCGTTTTCACCGACGCCCGTATACAGTTTATTTATTTAGAAATCTATATAACCAACCATAGCCGTTTATATGTATTTGTTGTTACCGTGTCTTCTTGTGTTAAAATATCTCAACAAATTATTAACAATAATTCTTTTATTTAACATTATTTAGAAAAAAAAAAAAAAACTAGCAAAACAACCGATCGCAAACGCACAAACACACACAAACCAATTCAAACCAAACCACTACAAAATAAATTTAAATACTTCTTTTAAATGAAAAACCACCAAATCCCTACAATAATAACCATTTATTTCAAAATATAAAACAGAACTGAACTGGAAACTGGATTTTACACACCACAATTCTTCTACTGGAACTGGTTTTATTTTTATTTATTTTTTTTTTTGAAAAATTTAAATATCTCTTAAAAAGAAATTTATTCTCATTAAAATAAAAAAAAAATCATTCAGCAAAATGAGCATATTTAGCGAAAAAAATAACCGATTTTTTTTTTTTATTTATTTTGCTCTCGATTTTATACTTGCATTTTGTGATCGGGTTCTGTACTAAAAAGTGTTGCTATAAAAAAAATATAACAACATTTTTGTTTGAAAATAAATGTGTTTATTCAAAATCGAAATAGAAATATATTTATATAAATAGAATTGTGGTAATTAATGCAACAAATGTATATTTTTTAATTTCAACTATATAAAAAAATAACAATATACAAAAACTTTTATCGTTTTATCTCGATTATTCAAAAAAGAAAAAAAATTATCTAAAAATTCTATTACTATTTTCAAATACAAAAAGATAGATAAAATAAATAAATGGCGAATTGGCGAACCATCAAAAATATATATATTTGAGAATTTATATGTTTGCATATATTGCATTGCACTCTGCGGCGCGCATGTCCAGGGTCAAATCGGCAAACAAATAAAAAAAAATTATTGTTTTTGTGACAGTCGTCGTGTCTTGAATATATAAAAAAAAATTTATTTTTTTTTTTGTGAATAGTGAATTATATTTTTTTTCCCCATTAATAAAATTAAATTATTATATTTATTTATGCACTAAATAATATATTCATTTTTTTGGTGTTTTTTTTTTGTTTATAAATTAGTATATTCAATTTTTATATATATATATACATTACAAATATACCAATTAGATTAATCTCAAATTCAGGTAATCTTAATTTATTTTACTATGTGGTTTGCTGGTGAATGCAAACAAAAAAAAATTTCTTATCTGTCACACTTTCCTATGAATCACATAATCTTAAATGAAAAAAAAAAAAAATAGAAATATTTTCTTTTACATTTATTATATTAACAACTCCTTAATGGTAAAAATTCCCATAATTTCTAATTCTATTCCTATGTCATCAGCCCAACAGATATCTTAGTTCCAAAGATAGAATAATTCCTTGTGAATGTTTATAAAATTATTTGTATTTTAGTTGTGTTGTGTAAAAAAAAAAAAAAAAAAAAAAAAACAATAATAAATCTAATTTTCCCAAAAAAAAAAAACAATACTAAATTAGATTTTATCATGGAAGATATAAGTGATCAAGATAAGGTACGAATTGTATCTGATTTTATTTTACATGCCCCACCTGGTGAATTTAATGAGGTATTTAATGATGTTCGTGAATTACTGAAAGACGATGGCCTATTAAAAGAAGGTGCTAGTGCTGCATTTGCCCAATACAATAAAGATCAATTAACTCCTGTTCGAATAGAGTCATCCGAATTGCATGCATTAATTACAGAATTTAATGATTTAGGTAAGTTTTTGTTGTTGTTGTTATTGTTCTATAAATAATTCATAATTGTAGTACCATAGATTTTCACACATCTGGTAAAAAAAAAAAATTAAAAATATGACTCATAATATGTTGTAAAAAAAAAAAAAACAATTCATATAATAAATACAGTTTTAATTTTTGTATAAGAAAAGTGTTTTTTGTAGAGGAGAGTCTTTTTTTTATTTATTTATTTATTTCTATATTCCATCAACCATCAACTGTATTTTATTTATTTGTTTTATAAATACGCGTATATTTTATTTATATATATATATATAGTAAAAAAAAAAGAGTTATTACGAAATCAATATTCATTTTTATAAAAAAAAAAATTAAATTAATTTAATATAATAAATTTATCTTCTTTCTTACACATTCTTATTCAATATCAAAAGTTTTTAATGTGTGTTTTGTTTGTTTGTTGTTTTTGTTCATGTTTGTGATAAGATAAATAAAATATTTTTTTTTTGTAATAAATTTTAGGTGGTGGCCGATTTTATGATCCCCGAACAAAACAATCATTTAGATACGATCATTTAAGAAAGGAAGCGTCTGAATATCAACCACAAGAACCGGATGCAACATCAGAACCATGGCGTGCCGCATTGGATGTTGAAACAATAGCATATACGGCTAATCATTATAGACATGGTGTATCATCGGTATTCGGTAAATCAAATGGTAATGAAATTATCTTGAGCATTTGCATTGAAGATCATCAATTTCAACCGAAAAACTATTGGAATGGACGATGGCGATCCCAGTGGAATATAAAATTTCAACCGGGTGCGGGCAGTATCGCTACCGAATTATTAGGCACCCTTAAGGCACAGGTAATAAGGTGTTTTATTTGTATTTTGTTTGATCCGTCCGTCCGATCGCTCGCTCTGTTATTTTCTCTTTTCTCTCGGAAACTACTGGATCGATTTGGCTGAAATTTTTAACAGAACCCGTTTTTTTTTTATGTTGAGCTGGTTAAGTTGGAAGATGGAGTAAACCACCACATCTTTTCTACCCCATACCTTGCAGATTTTCCGAACTTTTCGTATCTCCGGTTTTGTGAATTAGTTTTAAAGATATTTCCGTAAAATTTTGGATCATTATATCATTATAGGGGCTTGGTAACAATTGGAAAAAATTTAATTTCCGGACATTTTTTCGGATTCTTCTCTATCTAAGAGCTCCCATACAAATGCAAGGGATTATTACTTGATATCTCGTTCTGTTTTTAACCAAAAAATTAATACAAACTCTTTTATTAAATCCAAAACATTACATTATTTTCTTTTTTGTTTTATTTCCTTAACTATCCAAAAAAAAAAAAATAAAATAAAAATAGGTTCACTATTATGAGGATGGAAATGTTCAATTGGTGTCATCGAAAGAATGTCGTGAATCGATAATTGTATCGAATGAAACGGCAACGGCAAAAGAAATGATACGTTTAATTGAAGAATCCGAAAATGATTATCAAACGGCAATTTCAGAAAATTATCAAAATATGTCGGATACAACATTTAAAGCATTACGTAGACAATTACCGGTAACACGAACAAAAATAGATTGGAGTAAAATTGTGTCATACAGTATTGGCAAAGAATTAAAAACACAATAATAAGTGGAAAGTAGAGAGTGTGGGGCGGCAACATCAAAACAAAACAACAACAAATTAATTAAATACAAAATTTTTTATTTTACTAATTTTGTAGATACAATTTTTTTCTTTCAAACATCTTATTATTATTATTATTATAATTTGATTACAGACAAAAAAAAATTAATAATTATATAAATGTGTATTTAAAAACAAACAAAAAGAAAAAGAAACAATCAATCAACCCAAAACTCCAAAATCTAACAGAAATATTCGATAATTTGCATTTTTTAAGCTTTTTTTTTTTTTCGTTTTTTTTAATTGTTTTTGATGGAAATATAATAAAATAAAACACAGAAAAATGAAATAACAATCAATTAGATATGAATATTCGTCAGTTAATTAACTTGTGTTAATTGAAAAGAAATCGTGAATAATTTTTTTAATATATAATATTAACTGATGTAAAAAAAAAATCGTATGTGATGGCATTCATTCATTAATTTATTTATTCATTGAATTGCGATACGCATCCATCCCCGCAGAGAGTAATTAAATCCATATTTTGTGTTTTTTTTTTTAATTTTTTTTTCTTGTAAGAATTTATCAAAACAAAAAAAAATAACTATAAGATTAATTAAAAAAAATGAATAAAATAAAATAAAGTTAAAAAAGAAAACAACAGAAAAACTATTTAAAAAAAAAAAAAAATAAATAATATTATTGTTAAATTTTAACTTTACCATAAAAAAAAAATATATATATAAAATAAATTTTAATAAGTTTTTTTTTTTTTTTTTTTTTTTACTGCGGTTTGTGTTATTTATTTACATTTTTCTTTTTTTTTTTTCGTATTTATTTTAAATTCATTTATACATATTTTACAACACATAAATCAATTATGCAAACAAATATATATATATCTATATATAGAAATTTCTTTTAATAAAATCAATTTTTTTTTTTTTTTAATTTATTTATTATAATCTCTGTGGTAAAAAAAAATAAGCAAAAAGTTCGTCATTTACTAAGAATTAAAACATAAAGATGATTATTAATTATCTGTGATTTTTGTATCTTTAACTAACAACCGTCGATTTGGTTCATTTTTTAATTCTAATTCAATACGATTAACATTCCATTTTTCTGAGGATTTTTCAGCCCAAAAGTACATGACACCTATAAGAAAGTATTTATTTATTTTTTTTTGGGAAATTTCCATTTATATATCTCATGTTTATAAATATATATGTTATTTAGATATTACCTCTAGTTTTTGGTCCTTTTACACCAACTTCAAATTTTGCCCTTTCCTCATCCGCATAATTTTTTTCTGTATTACTCAAATCAAATCCACATTCTTTTATTGGTTCACCAAGTAATTGTACAGCACCTTAATTAATTAGCAAGCAGAAAAATAAAATTGTTTAAAAGATGTGTTTTAATTCATTCCAGATTTGGATTTTTTGTTTAGAGATAGTGCGGAAAGGAATTGTTTAGCAATCAATTATCCGTTTAATATTAAAACAATTACCTCTATGACTCCTTAATATCTTAAATGCTTCACGAAAATATTCCGATTTGTGTACGCGTTCTTCAATTTTCATTCTCATGTACATAACCGATGTAATGCCAGCAATACATCCATAAACGGCAATTTTTGCTAATGTTTTATTTGTTGGAAATCTCATTATCTCAAATATATGTTTAAATTAATTTTTATAAGTTTAAAAATACAACAATATGTTTAATTTAATTTAAAGTTTATATTAATTTTTACGATAAAATATTTTGTATTATTACAAAAAAAAAACAATAACAAATGGAAAAAATGTTCGCAATGCAAACCAAAACAAAAATAAACTTAATTCTTATTAATAAATAAGATAGAAGAATATTTAATATTTAATTTATAAAAAAAAAACAAAAAATAGTTTTGTTTACTAATATCACTTTATTGTATAATTAATTAATTCTAATTATTCTATTTAAAATACAAATTAAAAATACAAAAATTATTCTTATCACAATGTTTTAAAAACAAAAAAAAAAAAAGTAAATAAAAACATTTATATAAATTGAGCCGATTCCATAATAATAATATTAATAATTTGACAACATGGCGAAATTTCTTTAAAAAAAAGAAGAAAATTATAAGGTTTTTTTTTCTTAAATTTACATCGACATAAAATTCGCTTTCGAAAAACTTCGAATTATTTAACCAATAAAAAAAAATTTTATTTTTTTCATTATTTTTTCAATATTTTTTTTTCTAGTCCGTCTTTTTGTTTTGATTTTTATTTTTTTGTTTTCAATTTTATAATAATTTAATTTATATTTATATTATTAAATTAAAATAAAAAAAATACAAATAAAAAACGAGTGCAATGAGTTTTTTAAGTGCATTAAAAAATATATCATCATTAAGATGTAATTTAACACAAATTTTAATTAATAGAAATTATGCAAAACCAGTACCCGGTATGTGTTTTTGGAATATTTTAATTTATTAATTTTGTTATAAATGTAAGGATTCTATTTGCAGAACTTTAGTTGGATTAAATATTTAAGTAATTTGTTTTAAATAATGTGTAATCTTTATACGTTTTTATGAGGAAATTATAAAGATTTCAGTGACGGATTGACTATTATTGTATTTGTTGTGTTCTTATTGTGACCTTGACAAAAAAAAAACAAACGGTAAATGCCATAAAAGATTCCAAATATGATGATTTGAACACTTGGGTTATGAAAAACTAATTTATTTCCAATTTACATCTTTGCCGAAATATGGTTAAAGAGATTGGGGGGTATTTTTACATTGTTCAACGTTTTGTGAAGTTGTAAAATATATAAAAATTCGGTGCCCTTTGGATTATAAATCATTCTACATTAATGCATCTGCAATTACAAGAAAAAATTGTACAGACAAATAAGATAAAAGATTAAAATAACTTTTAATTAATATTTTAGCTGCTGCTGGTGTTAAAAAAAAGAAAATCGGTAAATTAGGACCAGTTGTTGAGAAAAAAATTTTACCCGTTGAAGAAGATACAAATAAATTGATGACATTCGTATGTGGAACGAATACACTTAAAACCGGAGAAGATATTAAGGTGGGTGTTTCATATTTTTTATGTTATTCATTTAATCCACATGATTATATTTATATGTTGTGCATTTAATCATGATATATTATCATAATTTTGTTTTTCTTTGTTTAGATAAAACCAGATTCTGAATATCCCGATTGGTTATGGTCATTACACGTTGGACCACCAATACCATTAGAACAAATGGATCCAAATACAAAACAATATTGGCGAAGACTTAGAAAAATGACATTAAGAAAAAATAATCAATTATCACAATTACGAAAATTTTATAAATAATATATAATTAATATATGAATACAAATTATTTGATAGTCGTCGTTAAATGCATTGAAATTGAAATTGAAATTGAAATTGAAATTGATAATTGCTTTTTTATAAATAACACCAAATGTAAATATAACACTAAAATGTTTAATGGATAGAAATTTTCATTAAAACACCTAAGATAAAATTTATAAACTATTAATAAATACTATTGAATTTGGATATGAATTGGAAAATGAACGATTGCAAGGAATAATTAACAAATATTTTCTCTGCCGAGTTCACAAATTTTCTAAAGTTATCCAAACTGATTTATGTTATTTAAAAACAAAAACAAAATTACAATAAATTTTCACAAATAGAATATATTATTAATATGCAAAAAAGGCAATAAAACACTCTTTTAATTTTTTTTTTATTAAAGTAAATCACGACAATTGATAACACTTTTTTGTTTTGCTGTCATCCAAAATGTACATTTTTTTTTTGTAATTGAATAGTTATTTTAATATATTGAATTTTTAAAGTTAAATTAAATTATATAAAACTTTTTCTTTTTTTTTTTTGTTTACGTTAATTTTGGATTTTATGTAAGTTTTGCTGCGATTGTTTACGATTGATTACGAAACGTTGAATTTTAATTATCAACGGTAAATTAAATTATAATTTAGATTGATATTAATTTTTTAAATATCAGTGAAAATTGGATAAATGTAAATTTAAATTATGATGTTTCGCATTCACATTCGTAAAATTGATATACGTGTCTTGTTAAAAAAAACCGTTTGTAATAATAAATTTTGACAACAAAATCCCTTGAGGAGATCAACTCTCTATAAAAATTTTGAAAATTACATATTATAAGACAAAAAAAAGGGCCTAATATTTTTTTTTTCATTTAGCTCAATTAATTTAATCTATTTTCTAGGTAAATTAAAATCCAATTACGCATTAATGATGATGATAAAAATAATTATAATGCTATTTTTTGGATTATTTCTAATGATGATCGCCTTCTTTTTGTTATATGAAACCACAACCACAACAAATGGAAATGATGAAAGTAATTAAAGAAATCATAATAAATATAATCATTTTTTTAATATTAATACCTTATTTCCATTTTCACATATATTTCAAGGAAATGCAATTTGTTTTCATGCAAAATTTGGTATTTATCCAATAGATAAAATTTATTTAAAAAATATTTATGATAATTCAATATATTGGGATGAATCTGATATAAAATTATTATTAATATGTAATACAAATGTAAATATTAAACGACCTAATGATATATTTGTGCGGACTAAACGCAATCTAATAGAAAACCATCGCCATTCGTCAACAAGACAGAAACGTGCCGCCGTCAGTGGTGGTGGTGGAGGTAGTTCCAGCACTGCTAAAGTAACAATTAAATTAAAAAATGACGTAACCAGAAAAAATGCAATGGGAAAATTAAAATATGGTGATAATGAAAAAGGTATATTATAATCATTTTTTAGCTCATTTAAATTTAAAGTTACTAATATATTTTTTTTGTTTTATTATTATATAAAAAGATGCTGTTTGTAATTTTGTTAATGTTGGAATATACCCAGAGGAATATGAAACAATTACAGATGTTTTATTCAAATCAAAATATTGGAAAATGTCCGATGAAGAAATCATGAAATTATGTAATGCAAAGGCAATTCAAAGACCATCGAAAGAATCAATTAAATCGCCGCCAAAGATATTAGCACTGTCTCCACAAGAAGAAAAAAGTATATTTAAATTTACGGATTGTGAAAACAAATTTTAAATGATGGTTCCATATTTTCAGATATCATTTGTTATCATGTAAAAAATGGTAAATACGATACAAAATATTCGGATTATCGAATGACATTAGGTAAATCGGTACATTGGACAAAATCTGATGATCAATTGAAAAAACTATGTGGAACAAAAATTGTACGACGTCCAATACGTGATCGAGTTGATACATTTAAAGAATATATTTTGGATAAAACAACAAAGGACATTGAAAAGAGTAGTAAATTTAAATAAATTTTATTTGTAGTTAATTAATTGATAGATTAATAAACATTTTTCCATACAGAAAAATGCCTTTGTAATGGAAAAACAAAATTAAATGTAACCACTACGAATAATGAAATTATTGTTGGTAATCCAAAAATTGATAAAACAATTCAAAATTCAACAATTACTACTATAAATGCACCAAATGATAAAATAAATATAGATAAACATGAACTAATTGTAAAAGTAATCCCCAAAAGAATTGAAAACAATGCGACAACGTCTAATGTCCAAAATGGACACGGACCGCCAAATATTATTCAAACAATTCAAAATGAAATTCAACCATCACCGATAATTATTGATTCAACAGAAAATATTATACAAAATTTACCAATAAATTATCAGGAACCGACAACAACAACAACAACGATTGGGTTTCCAATTGAATCTACACTAGGAGTTGATAGCCAGTTGGAAGTAACTACAATAAGTTCATTAAATGATGATTTAACTACGGAAAATGTTCCATCTTCATTTTTTGATATAACCACAATCGGAAATGTAATAAATCAAAATGATACAATAACAGAAAATTCATCCAATGGAAATGAAATCGATGTTTTAGATATTACAACAATTGAAAACCATACGGTTATATCTACTGTGACAACGAATGATATTATAAATGAGGTTGAAGACACTACCATCCAGTTGAATAATATAAATGATCAAAAAACTTCGACTTCTATTATCGATGCATTACTTCCGAATATACAAAATGAAATTAACGCAAATGTAGGCGATCAAAAAATTGAAAATTTATCAACATCATCTTTATATGAATCAACAACCGATTTAATAACAGATATAACTTTAATAAATAATATTCCATTTATAAATACAGAATCAAATACAGAATCAGTTATTACATCAGAAATATTACCATTTACAACAGAATCATTTATAATAAATAATGAAGTACTTACCACTATCACCACCCGCGATGAAGTTCCATTTATTAATCTTTCATTGACGACTGATAAAATTCTTAGTGAAACAACTGAAAATTCATTAGAAAACCAAAATTTACCAGGTGAACTAACAACAATAATCCAATCGATAACAATAGAAAATAATTCTGTTGAATCATCAACAAAAATTGAAAATTTAGAAAGCACTACAATTAATATTATTCCCATTGAAATAACATCTGAAAGTATTGAAATAACATCTGAAAGTATTTTTGAAACAACAAATGAAATTACATTTTCAAATCTACCTGTTATTCAATTAACAACTTCAAATCCTCTTGATAATCTATCCGCAACAAATACTATAGATTTTGAAAAATTATCAACAGCTACAAATATTGAAATACCAACAACCGAAATACCAAACGTATCGAATCAAGACGGAATAACCAAGAATCCATTAAATGACACTCCAACTCCAAACGGTATCGAAATAAATACCGAATCAATAGAAGATTTAAGTTTAGGTGATGAACCATTGGAAAATTTTTCACAAAAAAATGAAATACAAATTGCATCAGAAGCGATTATTCAGACAACAACTCCACAACAACAGTCGAATAGCAATGAAAATATTTCAGTAACTTCGTCATTAGAAATGGAAACCGAAAAAATTGATACGGAAAATTTTACAACTGAATTATCAATAGAAAATATAACTATAGATAATTTGGAAAATTCAAATAATAATAATAATAATATAAATGAACAACAGTCAACCATTGAAAATGCCATTAATGAAATTCTCGAAACAAATACAATGGAAAATATTCCAACAGATGATTTAAAAACTATTACTGAATCATTACCAACTACTGAATCATCAATAACTTTTGAATCATCACGAACTACTGAATCATCAGCAATATTACCAATGGAGGTGGCAACAACAACCACTGAAACATCTGCAACTGCACAGGTTCCAAATGATAATGATTTACTATCATCGATTGTTTTGACTTCAACGGAATCAACGTTAAGCACTGAATCAATTTCAATAACACAGAATCCGCTATTAATAATAACAACTGAACAATCTACAATCAACAATAATATTGATGATGAAAATTTTCCATATTTAATAACATCACCAAATTCAATTAATAACGTAGTTGCAGTTACGGACGATGATGGTTTAATAAATGAAAAAAATAATAATTCATTAAATATTGAAAATCAATTATCAACTGAAAATTATAATGAATTAGAAATTACCAATACGATTATTAGCTCAACAGAACAATTACAATTAAGTGAGTCATCATCAACAGAAGAATTATTAACAGAAGGAGCATCAACAGAACAATTATTAAGTGAATTATCAACAGAAGGGACAGGAACCGAAGAATTGTCAACAGAAGGATCATCAATAGAAGCTTCAACAACAGAAGAAAAATCATCAACAGAAGAATCATTAAATGTTATCGATTCAACAATTGTGGAAAGTTCACCTACTGAAAATTTCTTAAATGTTATTCCAACAACCAGTTTAAATGAATTACAAATAGAATCGAATACGATTAATAAAAATAATAATATAACACCCTCATCAGAAACCGCTGAAGTGGAAAATGAAACTGTAACAGAAAATGGTGATGTTATTACTAAGGAATTAACAACACAAATAATCGACACAAATAATTTATCAGAAATCCCTTTAGATAATTTTGAAAATGAAATTTTATCATCAACAGAAATTGAAAATTCAAATAATGTCGTACCTACAGATGAAGAAATAATTCAAACACAAATTAATGAAATCACTGAAAGTCCATCGACCGAAATCACATCATCAATTATTACGGAAATCCCGTTACCTTCACGAGGAACAAATATAAAACCTTTTGAACCACCACCACCATTAGATAATTTTCCTTCAAATTATGTAAATATTAATAATAATAATAATTTGTTTATACCATCGTTGCCCGCCGAAGACAATTTAGAAGAATATTTTAATGAATATTATTATGAAGAAAATGTAGAGGAAAATTCTGCGGAATACTCAAACGTCAAACATCAAACGATCATGCAATGCAATAGAAATCATTTAAAAAAGACCATTGGTAGGGCAATCAAAATTTTATATTCAATTAAACGATTAACAAAAATTAAAAATTGTCAAATAATTGAATATTTAACAATTGAATTAAATGAAATACAAAATAAATTACAACAAATCATTCGAAATGGATTAAAAAGAAAGATAAAACAAAATAAATCGAAATATGAAAATGGAAATGAATTTTTTGGTATGGTAAATGGGGTAAGTGGTGATGGTCTTAGTCGTGATGGTGATGAAGGAAATGGTTATGATGGAAATGGTCGTGATGATGATGGTTCTGATGGTGCTAATGATCATGACCATGTTGGCAGTAATGTTGGATTGTATCCAAAAACATATAATAATTTTATAATACCAAGACCGTATGTTAAAGAAGATACGGAAGTGGTAGCCGATACAATTGAAACGAATTTTTATATATTAAATAATTAATTAATATAAATAAAATTTGTTGAATGGTTTTGTGAAAAAGAAAAATGCAAAAATGCGGTTTTTAAATGGCAAATTAAAATTTTAATAGTTTTTTTTTGTTTTTTTTTTTTTTTACTTAATCTACGGGAATTTTAAGCTAACTATTCTTTTTGCTTCCTTATTCGTATATAAATAATTTCCGATGAGTATTGAATGGAGCTGGGAAAACAAAACAATTCGATAATTTTATCATTATTAATCATTATTTTCTCGGTAAATTTCACAGATCCAATGGGAAAAGACGAATATAGACCGGAATCAATTGATTCTATTTTTTTTTTTACAATAAAGTCTATATTTTCAATATTATTCTGGTCCTTTGTCTGTCTATGATTAATCAATCATTTATTACGATTTAATTTTATTAATTTAATTTGTTGATTATACAATTTATTATAGAATTTCAGGTAATTATTACACAAGTCAGTCAAGTCAATAATAAAAAAGACACCTAACAAACAAAGGGAAGAACAAAGAAAATGATGAAGAAATGATGTATATAAAGAAATGATGTATATAAAATTAATGAATTTTAATAGACACAGGCAGGGTAAAAAAAAAATCATCACGTTTTAACAATTAAAAAAATCCAATTCAGATACATTCACGATTTTATATTAATTTTATATAAATAAAAAGCCAATGAATTTATTATAATTAGTATAAAATTGAAATTCAACTTAAAAATATATATAAATATAAATATGAAAATATTAATAATTGTTGGATTTTTTACAACAGCAACATTAGCAGCTGTACCATCAAATAGTTTAAGTAAGAAATTAAAATAAAAAAATTTAGATAAAATTCGATTAATTATTATGGATATTCTTTTACATATATATTTCATTTAAATTTTTTTAATTTCGTTTCATTTAGGAGCTGGATGTTTTTATGCAGCTCATGGTGTATGGCCTGAACCAAAATATTTCGTATTGGCAGATGATAAATTTTTTTCCAAAGATGATGCAACAATAAGACGTCGTTGTAATGGCATAGAAGTTATTGATGAAATTGTTTTTAATCCTCAACGACCCGTTGCACAAATTGATGATGCTGTTGATTTACAAATTGATGATGTACAGGCGGATAATAATGAAAATGGTGAAACGGTAGTTGTAAATGAAGAGGAAGTAGATCAAAATGGTGAAACGGTAGGTGACGGTAATTTGGAAGAAGATTTGGACAATCCTGAATTTAATTCAACTTTGGAATTTAATGAACCATTTGAAAATAGTAATTTGGATGAAATTCTCGTTGAAAATGTAGTCGGAGATGCTTCAGAGAATGTGGCCGACGAAAATATTGTCGAAAATCTAGTGGAAAATCAAAATGAAAATGAGGAAATTCAAAATAATAACCTTACAACGGATGATATTGTAAATGAATCAGAGAATACAGAAGACAATCAGACTGATAGTGAATCTACCAATAACAATAATAATATAGAAAATTTATCAGAAAATGCTCAACAGCCAATTGCAAATAATCAAGACGAAACAGTATTAATAGCTAATGGCGATGATTTAACAAATGTTGATGATCAACAACCATCACAGCCAACAGCCGTCGTAGATAATGAAATTAATGTAGAAAATACGAATGATGTTAATAATGAAAATAATGAAAATACTGTCGTTGACGGGAGTAATGACACGGCTGAAAATGAAATTCTTACAATTAATCAACAAAATAATGGCATTCTTTCAGAAGATTTGTCTAATGTTTTAGACGATTCTAATAATAATAATAATAATAATAATAATAATAATAATAATAATAATAATGATAATAATAATTTATCCGAAAATGAATCTCAAAATTTAGAAGTTGCATTAGAAAATGTTGATGATCAATTAAATGCACAATTAGAAAATGTTGAGGATCGACCCAGTGATGGTAATGAAAATAATAATTTGGAAGAAGATATTCAAAATTTTGAAGCAACACTACTAGAAAATACTGATGATGAAAATGTAAATGCTGACGGGTTCAATCAACAAGAAAGTAATAATCCAATTGTTGAAAATAATTCAGAAAATTTAACGGAAAATCAAATAAGTGATAATGAAAATAATAATTTGGCAGAAGATATACAAAATTTAGAAGCAACACTACTAGAAAATACTGATGAAAATTTAAATGAAGATAATAATCAACAAAATAATAATCCAATTGTGGAAAATAATTTAGACAGCAATGACAATATTGTTGAAAATGAAAATATTACAGATAATGAACAAAATAACGTTGCGGAAAATCTTACGGCAGAAAATTTGTCCGCTGGTTTACCAAGTAGTATTAATGAAAATCCATCCGAACAAATTATTACAAATGAAGCTAATGAAAATGCAGCTGGGAGTTCAATTAATGCCGAAAATGTCAATGTTTCAAATAATGACAGTAATTCCGATACGATTAATGAAGTGGTTTAAAGGTTCGAAAACCAATTAATAGCCAGAAATAGCTGCGATATGATAAATTTAAAAATTTTGTTTATTTAAGTTTTTTTTTTTTTTTTTAAATCAATTATAAGTACAAGTATATTAAATATTAAAATTTAATGGAAATGAGGCTCTGTTTGGGAGTTTTTAATTCACACGCGTTAAATCTTTTGAATCTGAACCATTTACCATTTATGTTTGATACTTAAACTAAATGAATACAAAAAAAAAGATTCGGTGTGTTTTAACGTGCCTTAAAAAATTATAATAATGAATCGTAATAATAAACAATTCGTGAATAATAAAATTATTTTTACATATGGAATAAAAAATTATATTTTATTTTTAATCGCAAGATATTATTCAATGAGTTAAAATTAGTATAATTTAATATTTTATTTACAAAAAAAAATACACGATTTAATAATTAATTAATTTTATTATATATATAAATATTAAAATGTATTTACATCATAATTCTGTTTAGTAAAATCACGAAAAAATTATATAAATATATTTAAATTTTTTAAAATTATTCGAATATTTTTCCGAAACTAAAAACAACGGAATAAGGGAATCATATTTTAAATTCATTTATATAATTCACAATACAATACAATACAATAAGAATAATTAAAAATAATTTAAAAATATTAAATTAGACAAATTGAAAATTATTACAAGTATTAAAATGAAATTTATAATATTAAATTTAATAAGTGCAATATTGTTATTATTATTAAGTACCACCGTTTGTTTAATTAATTGTGAACCAATTTGGAAAAATTCCAAACAAACTAATACGAAAAATAATTTAGAAACTATAGATTGGAATTTATTAAATAATTTAAAATTTCTATATGAAATATTAATAAAAAAAAACCCATCATCAGATTTAACGATGTCGTTAGCAGATGACAACAGTAAAGATTTTGATGATCGCTATACAATGGAAAAAAATGAATGGGATGATTTTCTATTGAATAAGGAAAAAACTGATAAAGATGATGATAGCAGTAGTGTCCCAGCCATAGAAGAAACTGTAAATGAAATGTCTAAATTTATTTCCGAATATGAAGCAAATAATTTTGATATTGAAAAAATGGTAAAAGAATATCAAAATGATTTTACAACAGGTAAAAAAAAACAAAAAAAATCAAAAAAACGTAAACATCAACGTAAAAAAATGCAATTAAAAAAATCATCACCGTCATCTGATACATCAGATGATGGTGATAACAGCAGCAGTGGTGGTGGTGATAGTGATAATGAGGATTCATCATCATCATTAGGAGACATTGGTGATGATAATAAAAAATTTAATATAAATAAATATTTTGAAAAAATTACCGGATCCGATGTAACATCAAATACAGATAATTTTAAAATAAATTTAAGTGATACTAAGAATAATAATAATAATAATAATAATAATAATAAGAATAATGATAAAGATATTAATGATTTAAAATTACAATCAAATATACAAAAAATCAATGATTTAAAATTACAATCAAATATACAAAAAAAAATCATAACAGAAGAAAATCTCAATGAAGAAGTTACAGAAAATTTACAATTATCAATTGCATTAACAACGGAATCAAATCAATTATTAGTACTGGATCAAGATCTTAATGATAATAATGGAACAGAACCATTAAATGTTGTTGAAGTCGTAGATTTTGATCAAGAAATTAATTTAAAACCATAATAAAACGTAATAATAATAATAATAATAATCATGATATAATAAATTTTAAAGTGTTTAATCATTATACGTCTTAATATACATATTTATTTATATTATTAGATATTCACGTCCAATTGCAAAATTAATAAAAAAAAAATAAGCCGACAAAACGGACGGAAAAATTCAAATAATGTATATATGACTTTTTATAAATATATTATTAATATAATTCATCAAAATGATAATTTTTTTTTTGTTAAATAATTTGCCAATTTGCAATATTATTATTAATACTATTTTAATGTTCATTACATATATTGCATTCATATATATATTACAATAATATAATTCAAACTTTGCACAAACCACTTATGGATAATTGAAAAGTGTATATTGATTTATATTATCACAAAAAAAATATATTGTTTATTAAATATTTATCGCAAATATTATTCATAATCTAATTATTATTAAAAAATATCATATAAAAATTAATCAAAAAAATTATTGCATTATCGTAAAAAATTGCCAGTCATAAACAAAAAACACTGCCGCAGACTTGAAACAGAAAGCAGGCCTGAGGGAACGGAAAGCCAGTGTTAAAATTCAATCACCAATGAATTTCGCATAGGATTTTAATTTTAAAGTGTGTCAAAATATATTAAAATTCATTCCCAAAATCATCCTACAATTTGTATGGAATCCGAGTTTTCCATTTTTTCTAGAAACTCTCCAGATCCAAATTGTCTAGCCAATTGCGGTTAGAAACAGAACAAGCTATGTATGTCTATAATCAACAACCCCTGGATTTGTTGGGGAGGTCAGGATGGATTTAAAAATATATGTCAGAAAGAATTTTTAATAAATATATTTTATATTGGAAGATTAAATAAAAAAATGGAAGATTAAATATAATTTATCCAATCCATTTAATAAATGCTTTAAAAAAATCGGTCCCTTCCCCACAACAAATCTTCAAAAACACTTTTACAACGGACGACAAAAAAAATAAATATTTTGAATTTTTTTCCCATTTTTCATCCGGTTTTTGTCACAAAAATACCAGGCGATCATAAATAATAATGATTCAATACAAGAAAAAATTGTTTTTTAATTTTTTACATATACAATAAATAAAAATACAAATTGAATTTATTTAAAATAAAATTTTTCATTTTATATTTCTGCGATCCTGATGGAAGATTGATAAGTTGCAAGCATTTTTTGTGTTAAAAACCCGGAACCATTTCTGCCCAACGCACACAGTCTTTTTCAACCCCTTTTCA
Organism: Dilophus febrilis; assembly: GCA_958336335.1. Classification (NCBI taxonomy): domain Eukaryota; kingdom Metazoa; phylum Arthropoda; class Insecta; order Diptera; family Bibionidae; genus Dilophus; species Dilophus febrilis. The sequence goes on along the minus strand of OY284469.1, from coordinate 31,684,591 downwards.
ATCGTTTTGGGAACACTTCGATTAGGATCGCATAATGCATAATTGCAATTGAATATGAAAAAAAAAAAATATTTTTATAAATTGATATTTAAAACCTATTATTTCATATGAATGTTAAAAAAAAAAACATTTGTAAGACTTTATCTATATATAGAAATAAAATAAATGAAAAAATTTTAAAATTATTTTACTGAAATCATTTCTGCAATCCTAATAGAAATTTTTAAAAATCAACATATTTTTTGAGGTATTTTTGGAATTTATTTTTATTTCTCTATATAGGTAAAATCTTATAAATGTTTTATTTTTCTTTAACATTTGTATATTATTGATAAAACCCTGATGTTTTTATTAACATTTGTAATTTTTTAACTCTTACAAATGTATTTATTTAACATTTGTATATTTTTTTTGGTTGTGTATGAAATAAGTAAAAAAAAATATTTTTTTCATATTTACTGGGCTTATGAATTATGTGATCCTAATCGAATTGTTCCCAAAACGATTGAAAAGGGGTTGAAAAACGACTATGTGGCAGAATTTAATCCGAGTTCCTAGCCAAACAAACGCTTGCAATTTATAAATCTTCTATCAGGATCACAGAATTATATAAAACATATATAAAATGAAAAATTTTATTTTAAACAAATTCAATTTGTATTCTATTTATATGTAAAAAAAAATAAAAACAATTTTTTCTTGTATTTAACCATTTTTATTTATGATCGCCTGGTATTTTTGTGACAAAAACCGGATGAAAAATATGGAAACAATTCAAAATATTTATTGTTTTTCGTCCGATTTAAGTGTTGTTGATAGAATAATTTATTATGGGGAAGGGATGGATTATTTATTTTAAAACATTTATTAAATGGATTGGATAAATTATATTTATATTTATTAAAAATCACAGTAATTTTTTTTAAATCCATGATAATTTTTACGGATTTTTTTCAACAAATGTGTATGAGAGAGCCTCGTAAGCCAGATTATTTATATAATAAATAATTTGTTGTCCTTTTAAAACCTTCTCTATTGTTTTTTTGTAGTATTTTTTTCATTTTTTGGTCCATAATTCCATTATTTAGGTATTCTTTTGCAGAATCGCGTGTCTCTCACATTAAAATGTATTCTATATATACATTTTTAAAAATCAACATGTTTTGAGGTATTTTTGGATTTTATTTTTATTTCTCTAGATAGATAAAATCTTATAAATGTTTTATTTTTCTTTAACATTTGTATATTATTTATTAAACCCTAATTTTTTAACTCTTACAAATGTATTTATTTAACATTTGTATCTTTTCCTTTTGGTTGTGTATGAAATAAGTAAAAAAAAAATATTTTCACTGGGTTTATGAATTATGTGATCCTAATCGAAATGTTCCCAAAACGAGTGAAAAGGGGTTGAAAAACGACTGTGTGGCAGAATTGAATCCGAGTTCCCAGCGCAACAAACGCTTGCAGTTTATAAATCTTCTATCACGATCATAGAAATGTAAATCATATATGAAATGAAAAATTTTATTTAAAACCCATTATTCATTTATTTAAAACCTATTATTTTATATAAATGTTAAAAAAAACATTTGTAAGATTTTCTATGTATATAGAAATAAAATAATTGAAAAAATTTTAAAATAATTTTACTGAAATCATTTCTGCAATCCTAATAGAAATTTTAAAAAATCAACGATTTTTGAGGTATTTTTGGATTTATTTTTATTTCTCTATCGATAAACAACTTATAAATGTTTTATTTTTCTTTAACATTTGTATATTATTTATTAAACCCTAATTTTTTAACTCTTACAAATGTATTTATTTAACATTTGTATCTTTTTCTTTTTGGTTGTGTATGAAATAAGGTAAAAATATATTTTTTTCATATTTACTGGGTTTATGAATTATGTGATCCTAATCGAATTGTTCCCAAAACGATTGCAAAGGGGTTGAAAAACGACTGTGTGGCAGAATTTAATCCGAGTTCCTAGCCAAACAAACGCTTGCAATTTATAAATCTTCTATCAGGATCATAGAAATGTAAATCATATATAAAATGAAAAATTTTATTTTAAACAAATTCAATTTGTATTCTATTTATATGTAAAAAAAAAATAAAAACAATTTTTTCTTGTATTTAACCATTTTTATTTATGATCGCCTGGTATTTTTGTGACAAAAACCGGATGAAAAATATGGAAACAATTCAAAATATTTATTGTTTTTCGTCCGATTTAAGTGTTGTTGATAGAATAATTTATTATGGGGAAGGTATGGATTATTTATTTTAAAGCATTTATTAAATGGATTGGAGAAATTATATTTTATATTTATTAAAAATCACAGTAATTTTTTTTAAATCCATGATAATTTTCACGGATTTTTTTCAATAAATGTGTATGAGAGAGCGTCGTAAGCGAGATTATTTATATAATAAATAATTTGTTGTCCTTTTAAAACCTTCTCTATTGTTTTTGTCTAGTATTTTTTTCATTTTTTTGGTCCATAATTCCATTATTTAGGTATTCTTTTGCAGAATCGCGTGTCTCTCAAATTAAAATGTATTCTATATATAGAGAAAAAAAATACAAAAAGGGATTTTGTAAATAATTAATAATAAACAAAATTAATTTTATTTTTTATCAAAATTTAGATTTGTCTATTAATTTTAAAATATATATTTATATAAAATTAATAATAATAACAATATCATTACTTACAGAGATCCTTATTTCCAAATTCCAAATCAATTATGCAAACGTCTTTTGTCAATGCGATTTGCCTTAATTAAAACAATTGCGGTAACCACTAACCAAATTATCAATAGATTCAATAGTAAAATTGTTAAAAATTATATGAAAATATTAGGGAAAAATTCAAAATTCTATGTTAATCATCTCGAAGTAATATCAGTACCCATCCATAATATTATTGTAAACATAAAACATAGCAGTTGATTGAATCTTATATTATCTAATAATTTGGATATGACAATCTACAATTGATTGATGAATTGATTCTGCCATTTGTTTTCCTTCAATTTTCATTGAAATTCTATAAAAAAAAACAAAATAATATAAATAATTTATTAAAATAAAAAAGGATTGATTACAATATATATTCAAAATGAAAAACGATTTAAAAATTGTATAAATAATTCAATTGAATATTAAAAAGGACGATTGCTTATATATTCCATGAAACATGAAGTACGGGGACTTGTGGTCAGGGAGAATAGAAGGGATTAATATAGGATTAAAATAAATCCTCCTCCATTCAATCATTTAAACTTCCGGGAATGTAATTTTTTGCATTTGGTACCAAAAACTTCCAGATCCATAATTTCAATCAAATATCTGTAAAACATCTTTTAGACTTACGGCAACACAAAAAAAAAATCGGAAAATTTGCCAGGAAAGCGAGTAAAAGGGACATGGACTGACCGTCTGACATATTCCGAATTTGACCAGCTATGTATCATAATAAAAGCTTATCTGGAAAATTTTAGCCAAATCGGTATAGTTTCAGAGAAAATGCTAAGCGACAAACACGCTATATAAAAGTAAAAAAAGGAAAATATTTTATTCGTTTTCGTTTGTGTGTTCAAAACGATAACTTTAATGCACATTTTGAGTTATGTATAGTGATACAAATTATTGTGTTATGCCGATATATTAATAATAATAATAATATAATAAAAAAAACAATCGCATGTAAACATAATAAATTATATTTATTGTTACAATAATTGCAAAATTTGTTTGCTATATTTGTAATCATATTTAATAATAATCTTGTAAATTTTATGTCTTTTCAGTAGTGAATGAAAAGATAAATATATGAACGATAAATAAAAATATAGATATAGAAGCAATGCTTATATAAGTTTATTGAATACATCGCTCGACTTAGAGAGCCCATAATTAGTTCAATGATTACATTCATAATTTCGATGTAATGATGACTGGTTGCGTATAGAGTAACTATACTGTGATCTATAATATAACAAAAGTTATATTGTAAGTGGTTTATATAAATTAAAATTCAATTATACATTCATATATAATATTATAGATATGTATTTATTATGTAGGTTATTACTAATGCGTTATCTAGATTATATGAATAATGAATAATAAGATTTTCAAGTAAATTATGCAGGAAATTAGATATAATGAAATTTGAAAATTATAAATTTGCTATTATATTCACATTCACATTATAGAGTTGGTAAATTTTGTTTGTTCAATTACCAAAAGGAAAGAATATTTCGAAAGGCATACATGGGTGAAAACAAATTAATTATACTATGCAAAAAAAATTGTTTTTTCAAACAAAATTTTCTGGAAAATTCAATTTTCCTTAAAATAGTTTTTCTCTAATTTCCAATTTCCCTATGTAGAATTCATTTCAAAAATTCAATTATAATTTCTGATATTTCTTATAGAAGAAAATTATGAAAATGGTCCGTCCGAAAAATTGCTTCAAAAGATATATACAGTCGATTTCCCAAAAAATGTATGAAATATTCTACTCTCTTGTAATTCTGTAAAAATTTTGGACAATGGACAATTTGGACTATGGACAATTTGCAAATATATTTATATATAGAATATTGAATGATTCTACTGACTGGATTATATTGGGAAAACGTGCAAAAAAACATGGGTAAAACTTAACAATTCTTACAAAATTTGGTCGTAGTTCATTCGATGAATCGCTACTTACTGTTAAGACATGAAACAATTTTTATTACTGATACCAAATCACTAATAACAGATAGAAGATTATACATCTGTTGGACGCCCGCAAAACCCATTAATGGTTTCTTCCCATTATATAATTACAAGACAATTATGTAAAAAAAAATTAATAATAAATAATTTTTAGAAAGAAGTTGAAGTTATATAAAATATTACATTTTTGCGAATTGAAATAGTTTTTGATCAAATTTATGCGATACTGCGTTAATTGGACACTTACTTTTTCTATATTTTTAATATTACGAAATTATCTCGGAATTTTCTTGGACCAACTTTCATTCAAAATTTAATTGTTAAACAATAACCGGGCACGCATTTTTAATCCAATTTATTTCTTTATATACTTTCAAAAAACAAAGCATAAATCATTACATTTTGACCAAAAAAAAAACACAAATCACGACAAATTCAATTCAAATTAACTCAAATTTAGTATTAAAAAAAATGATTTATTAAAGGTATATCTGAATATTTAAAAAAAAATTGAATTTCTTCAATTCATTTTCGTTGCGATTGAAATTCGTATTCGTATATAAAATCAATAATAATTATACATTATTTAAATTCATGTATATAAAAAATAAACGTTTGTATGCATATACATCAACTTTTTATTATAAACCGCGATGAATATTTAATCGGGGAATTACCCTATAAAAAAAAATAGATTAGGAATAAAAAAAAAACAAAAAAGAAAAATTAATTGATAAAAAATTAAAATTCAACTGTATCAAAAATGATTCATGATTATAATTATTGTTTGTTGGCATGAAACGTGATCTTGGTGTATTTTAAATAGTATTGATTATGTGGGTAACAGGGCATAAGGTTAAATGATGACATTTATTATTTGTCAGTCTCAGGAATTTTCACCACATCCTTATTATTGCATATTGGTGTACTTGATCGAATATATATTTAACCATTCGTTTGCATTCGCCTTATTACCAGAGCAAATCGAAAATTTTAGATTTATGAATCGATGCAAAATAAGATTTTTTGAGATTTGCTCTTATATAGATATCTTCCTTATGGTCTGATCCGCATTGAGATGATTGTAATAACACACTTCTATACTATATTAATTAACGTGCCTACGTTTTCGGGATTTATAACTCATATAGTATAGTTTTTTATTGGCACCAGGAGCTAGCTGGATTTTGCAATTGTGGGTTTTTACTCGTGTACACTTTTTTTTTTTTTATAAATTCATTTTCACTGAACAATTTTCATTTTCACAAGCAATAACGACATTTTTTTCTGTGAATTTTTATGTCAATTGTATTGGAAAATATTTTATTTTATGGACATTTTTCATTTTCATTAAATTCCACTTCGAATTCACCGATTGATAAAAATTCATAAAAATTTACGCCAAAAATTCATGTTCATTTTAAAACTTACAATTGCAAAATGCAACCTCCATTTAAAAAAAATGCTATTATTTCTTGCAAAATCGCTATTTGTTTTGTTTACAGTGAAAATGAAAATGTATTTATATAAAAAGTCTACACGAAAAAAAAAACTCCCCATGATTTCGAAATCCAATATGAAAACATATGAACATATGAAAATTCAATGGATGATTTATGATTTTTTATATAGAAGAAAATTTAATCGATTCTCTTTTGATAATTTCCCCCCAAAAAAACGTATATATGCGAATTCTTCATAATAATCCGAATTATAAAGCGAATTTTTCTGGAAGAATTTCAACTGTATACAATTTATTTTGATTGATGGATATTTATTTATAGATAGATAGAACTTCCGGTTATATGAATTCATATAGATTATGAAAATAAAAATATCTTTCTAATAATTTATAGTAGTATGATTTCATCAATATTAATATTAAAGTTATTCGCTTATATAATTTCTATACTCGTATATACTGTCGAGACAAATTCATAAGAATTCGTATTCATTCAATAAAATATATTTGATAACAAAATAAACTTGAAAAAATTGTCCATTTCATTTCATAAACTATAATTATTTTATATAGAAATTAAAGATAAAATCTTTAATATCAATAAGTAAATAACTAAAAAAAAAATGTAGTAATAGTCAATAATAATAATAATAATAAATTTTAAAATTAAAAAATAATATTTATTTTTTTATATTACTTACTTCCTATAAAAAATCGGAAGAAATAAATCAATATTAATAAAATTATATGCGGTTAATTTATTTTTTAATATGTCACATAAAATAAAAAAAAATCTAATCGATAATCTATAATATGATTTCAAAAGAAATTTTTAATTTTTTTTTTTTGGTAATTTTTCTTATCTCAAAATATATTGGGAGTATGCATTAATTAATGCGGTTTTTTTTTCTCGAAAATTAAGGCTTGATTGTAAAAAAATGGTTATACAATCAATGATCAAAGTATATTGGCGTCCATTGGAAGCTACAACATTTGCTCATCTTTCTGGCAGTTTGTGGATTCCATCCGAAAAGAACTTCTCCGGCTTGGTATGGTGAAGAACGAATCGAGCCAATTTTTGCCAACCCTGTTCTGAAGTGAAGCGTATTCCGGTGAGGGCATTCTGCAATGATCCGAACAAGTAGTGTCAATCAGAAGGGGCTATGTCTGCAGGGTTATAAGGCGGGTGAAGTAGAAATGCCCACTCACTGTTTTCCAAATAGTTTTGAACCGGTCTTGAAACCTCTGTGGCCGAGCATTGTCATATGATGGAAAATTATGGATTCGTGCCTGGTTGCGGTATTCTGGTCGTTTTTCCGCATTCGCTCCCTTCAAACGAATTAATTCTATGTTCGGTAGAGGTCCCCTGCTTTGATCGTCTGAACCGATTTCAACGGCTCATAATACAACACACCCATCAAATACAGAGCATTACCTTGACACCGTGGATATTCGGCTTTGATGATGGTTGGTCGGGCTTCACCGATACGACTTCTTGCGTTTGGGGGGTTATCGTTATGAATCCATTTTTCATCACCAGTGATCCGATCAATCCGATGCAAAAATGACTTGTTTTTGTGGCGTTGAAGATTGAACATTTCTGACATGCAGAATCGGCGTTCGAGATCTCTTGGCTTTAATTCATAAGGCACCCAATTTCCAAGCTTTTGGATGAATCCCGATGCTTTAAAACGTCTGGAAATGGTTGATGGTTTGGCACGCATCTTCATCAAGCCTTCAATGCCTCCAATTCTTCATCTTCATCATCCATTTTGGCTGTCCGGGTCGTTCATCGTCTTCTAATCGTTGAAATCACCACTTTTAAATCGTGAAAACCACTTCTGGCACGTTTTTTCACCTAGAGCATGGTCACAAACATAAACCTCTACTAAAATACGATGACTTTCGGTAGCACTTTTCTTCATGTTAATGTATAATGAAGAAGAAATCCCCGCAAAAAAACAGTTTTTCTGGCACAAAATTCGACATGTTCCAATGAATAGAATAGAAAATGTTGTTTACGCTTCAATCAAATGGCATATATACTGAAAAAGACGCGCAATAACAGTATAGCTTTCAAATGAATATATAGTTACGGATGAACACGACGCGAAAAAAATATACTAGTAACGCCCACTCTTAGAAGTGCGATCTTCAATTAAGGCTTACTCCCAATATGTATATAGAACAATTTGTGATTAACTTTTATTTTTTTTCATTAATAATTAAAATATTTAAAATAAAAAAAAAAACCTATATTATTTTAATCAATTAAATTTCATGTATTATTATTAATTTTTTTTGTATATCTATAAATAAAAAGAGAAATAAATATACAATAAAAAAAAAATAGTCATAATCATCATCATAAAGGAATACCGGCAATAAAGATAAAAAATTCTTTAATTATTTTATATACTTTTTTAAATACAAATGGATTTGATTGATAATAAAACGTTGGTCGAATATTTAATCATTAAATTATAGTATGCGATATGCAATGATAAAATACCTATAATTATCTAATTGACAGTTTTTTTTTTATTTGTTTGGTGTTTATTTACTGAATTTTAGATATTTTTTTGTATATATATATAATAAGTTATTGGCTTGGGTGATATCAACATACAATATTATCAATAAACATTGTGCTTTTCAAGTCATATAATAACCAACCAACTACCAATCGTATAAATATCGCAGCGGTGTTATTAGTATTTAAAAAAAAAAAAAAATAGTGCGAATTAAAGTGTTGAAAAAAAAATTAATTAATTAATTAATTAATTTGTTAGAATTCTACTCTGCCGTTAATAAAAATTCTATATTTTATAATAAAATATAATGAAATTATTAATTATTTGTGTACTTACGTTAACTTTTATTGTTCAATTGTCAATTGGTGACAAATCAAATAGTAAGTGAATGGGATGATTTTTTTTGTTGATATACATGCAAATATAATCTAGAAAAATAAAAGAAAAAAATTAATTTTTATTTGTTTGTGTTATAATAATTAATAATTATTATTTGTTTTAATTAAAAAAAAAAATTTGTGTGTGTTTTAATTACAGAAAATATTGTATGTTATTATGCAACATGGGCAACATATCGTAATAATAATGGAAATTTTAATGTAGAAAATATTGATCCATTTTTATGTACGCATATAATTTATGCATTTTTTGGATTAAACGCAGATGGTACATTAAAATCATTGGATCCGTATTTGGATTATGAAGAAAATTGGGGTCGTGGATATATTCGAAAATTTAACAATTTAAAATTAATAAATCCCGAATTAAAAACAATTATCGGTATCGGTGGTTATAATTTTGGTTCACAAATATTTTCTAATGTAAGTCAATTCAGTTTTTTTTATCCCGATGCTTTTAAACGTCTGGAAATGGTTGCTTGATCAACTTCCAATGATTTTGCAAGATAGTTGCGTTCCATTCAATTACCGGGAGTAGGTAACAGTAGAAAAGAGTAGATTTTTTCTACGCCGAACTACGCTTTTCTATATAATACGGAGTAGATTCTTTCTACTCTTATCTACTCTTACCTACTCCTGGTAATTGAATGGAACACAACTAATATAATTTATAATGATTTAAAAAAAATAAATATTGATTTATAATAAATTAAAATATAGATTGCAGCAAATCCAATTGCAAGACAACGATTTGCTCAAGATGCTGTTGAATTTTGTTTAAAATATAATTTTAATGGTATTGATGTCGATTGGGAATATCCCGGTCAACGAGGTGGAATTCCGGCTGATAAACAAAATTATATTCTTTTGCTAGAAGAATTATATAAACAGTAATAAATAAATTAATTTTGATAACCGCACATTCATATGTTTAAAATAAAAAATGAATGTTTATATACAATACATTTAGATTATCACCGATGAATTTAAGTATAACGGCTGCCGTTGTTGCAGCCGAATATTCTGCAGCCATTTCATATGATATACCAAATATGATGAAATACTTAGATTTTGTTAATTTAATGACTTATGATTTTCATGGTTCTTGGGACAGTACAATCGGTATTAATTCACCATTATTTAGAGGACCGGCTGATTTAACATCATTACAAAGACAATTTAATGTTAATGCAAGTGCTCATTATTGGCTGGTATCAGGTGAGTTGTTTTGTTTCCCATTTTTTTTTTTTTTTTGTAGTTTAATTAAGATTAAATTGATTTTTTATTATTAATAATAATAATAATATAAAAACGAATGAAATAATCCATCATTTGTTTCATTTGTTTTTATATTAATTAATTAATAAAATTGAAAGGAAAAAATATATAAACAAAAGAAAAGATAACAATAATAAATAAAATATAGATATAAATTAATAATAATTTTAATGATAATGGGAAAACAATAATTCAATTTGATAATATTTTGTTAACACGCACAAAAAAAAAAACAATAAAAAAAATAGGTACACCAAAGAGTAAATTAAATATTGGAATACCATTTTATGGGCGAACATTTACCTTAATGGATAGTACACAAACGGATGTTGGTTCCGTAAGTGTTGGACCCGGTAATGGTGGACAACATATTTATACGGCCGGAACATTAAATTATATTGAAGTAAGTTTTATTTTTATGTGATGAAAAATAAAAAAATAAGGGTCGGACATTTGCGGAAATTTTTTTTGCTAAATCAAATATTACTATAAAAGGAAATTTGGAATTTTTCCAAACCACAGCCAAAGTTTGGGTTTAATTTTTTATTTCCCTTGAATAATTTTGAAAATTCAATCAATTTCTGATATTTCATAGAAGAAAATTTAAAAATTAGTTCAATTGATTCAAAAGATATAGTCGTGATTTTTCCCAAAAAGTAGTAATCGTAAAATTTGTTCCATTTTTTATGTATAATCCACACTTTTACAGTATCGCAAAATGAAATTTCATTGAACCCCCAATCGGAAAAAAATCGGAAAGGGAGAATCGGTGTAAAAATGTCTTTTGAACGATTTTGTAATTTTTCAAATTTTCTTTCATGAACTATTACGAATTTATTTTTTATTGCTGCAAAGAAAACGGAAAATTTTAAGAAAAACCCTTGATTTGTAATTAAAATAATAGAAAAATCGATTTTTCTATATAAAATAATTATAGTTTATAATTTTCTTTCATGAACTATTACGAATTTATTTTTTATTGCTGCAAAGAAAACGGAAAATTTTAAGAAAAACCCTTGATTTGTAATTAAAATAATAGAAAAATCGATTTTTCGGAAAATTTAGCTTTTGATTTTTTTTTATAAATCAGCTATAATTAAAAATGTCTTTTTGGGAAATCTAAAAAAAAAAGGTATATAATTTCGAATGTTTATATTTTTCCGTATATATAGTTTTGTGAACAACAACTTACAATACCATGGATTAGAAAATGGGAAAATACTCAATGTGTACCGTATGCTCATTATGGCAATCAATGGATTGGTTATGATGATCAACAGAGTATTATGATAAAATCGGATTATGTTAATACATTGGATTTGGGTGGTGTAATGGTATGGACATTAGATACAGATGATTTCCGTGGCATTTGTGGTCATGGAAAATATCCATTATTAACCACCATTAATACATATCTATTGGATAATCAAACAACGGGTGAATCAACCGAATGGCCACCATTAACAGAAAGTGAAGAAGTACCATCAGAAGAAGAACCAATATATACGACAACTCCGACAGATAAACCATTAGAAATAAATACAACAACAACTGAATCAACTACTAATGTTACAGAAGAAATGCCAACAACTGAATCAACGACAACAACTGATTCTAGTAATAATAATACAACAACAACTACTTCTACTTCTACTGCTGCTACAACTACAACTACTAATTTACCAAATGAATTTGTTTGTGATACAACATTTGGTTATTATACGGATCCAATTGATTGTCGATTTTATTATAGTTGTTCATGGAATATTCCACACAGAATGAAATGTCCAAATAATTTAGTATTTAATCAAAAATTAAGTGTTTGTGATTGGTCATTTAATGTTGATTGTAATTGGGGGGGCAATTAAGATTTTTTTTAAGATGAATTTGATTTGTTAAATAAAATGAATTTATAATGCGTTATATACATAAATTAAAACATATTTGAATTGCATATTAAAAGTTTCAATATATAATTAAATAATATGATATAGACTGCATATATGTATATATAGATTTTTTTTAATTATTTATTTATTTAAAATTAGTATTTATTATTATTAGAACTATTTTTATTTTAATTGATATATAAATTCTATATATATTAAAAACCAATATCAAAATCAATAATGTTATATATAGAATAATTTAATTAATTTAGAATGTTAAAGGGGGCGAAAAGAATGCTACTATAGTATATAAAGTATTTAAATACAAAAATATTTGTGAATTGATGATCGATTGATATAGTTATTGGTATGATTCTGGAGCTGGACCTATTCTTTCTATTCTTGTATAAATTCTACTTCTATATATAAATGATAGAAGGGCGAAAAAAAAATCTCTTTTAGAATTTGTTCATTGTATATACGCAATTAGAATCGGAGAATCGGAAACCGAAAATTACTATAGAACCAATTTATTGTTCCTTTATATGAAGAGTAAAGTTGAAATAAGATGTAGAAGCAATAATACAGACCACAAACCATTTGCTATGTTGGAAGAATGATTGAAGTAAAATAAAATCGAAAAAAGGGCAGAATCATATATATACCGATGATTATCTATTTGATGTTATTACAAATCTGCGGTGATGATCATCAAAATGACAATTCTTATACCAAAATATGTTTCATATAGGCAAAGTTGGGCCATTGTTTGGCAGATTTCCAAAAGGATAGGATCTTTTGAACGACGACACATGTGTAATTAGCTGATTTATAAAAAAAAAACTTTGGTGGGGTAAACAAACTAAATGTTCCGGAAAATCGATTTTTTTTTCTTCAAATTTTCTAATTTTTTTCGTTATTTTCGTGTTTCGTGTGTTTCTTCGTATATAATTTAGAAATTCAATAAATTCTTAATATTTCATTGAAGAGAATTTGTCCATTTTAATTTGTACATAAAAAATTGGAACAAATTTTACCAACAGTTTTTTTTTTTTGGAAAATCTAACTTCTATATAATTGATTGAATTTTTAAAATTGTTCGAAAGAAATTAAAAATTTGAGAATTTTCCGGAAAATTTCCCTTTGGTAATATGATAAAAAAAAGTTCTAGCTCCGCTCCTGAAATGTTTATACTGGTCGATAAGGATATCTTTGCAGCATTTATACCATGAGAAATAAATGTTAAAAGATGTAAATGAAAATGTATCATTAAATGAGATTCATCGTATTATATGTTATATAGTCAATCTTACAGCAAAATTATATATTGTAAAGTCAGGTAAAGGGATATATAGATTTTTATATTATTAATAATTAACTCATTGAAAATCTTCACCTCAATTCTGTTCAGATTTTCATATTGATCATATAATAATATATCAAACGCCATCATTTATACAAAGTATAAATAATTCTCTTTTATAAACGTATAATTACCAATTATAATTATAATAATTTTACATTTACCTGTGCGAAATACCTGCGACCGTGTGTTAAACAAAACAGAGGGTTTTTTTTTTATATATAAATGATAACCACATTTGATCTCTCAAATTTGGTACGATAATATCATACTTATATGTATATTACCATGTTTTTCAAGCGGTAGCAATTTTGGTTATTTTATTTGCACACAATTAACTTGATAGTTACCATAAATACAAATGCTATAAAGTAAACAAAACAAAAAAAAAAACATAATATACAACATTGAATCTTAAAGACCCTACCACTTTTTCTGTTAACTATAGATTATAAAAAGCATAATCCAACAAATATCTCTATTTTAGATTGTTTTAACAATAATAAAATAAAATTTTTTTTTATTTTTCATTTTCATATTTTATTCATATATGATGAATTTAAAGTCACCAGAAGAGTTAGTTATGTTTTAGTTTGTATTTAACTCTTTGTGAGGTGTAACAAAACGAATGTGATTTTTGTATTATTTTTGGTTGTTGCGGGGCTCGTTAAATAAAATTATTTAAATCAATTAAAATATATATAGTAATAAAAGTAAAAATTAATAATTGTATAGATTAGAAAAATAATTTTAAAAATATATTTACATTAATTATAAATTAAATCAAGGTAATAATAATTTTTTATTTGTGCATTTTTTTAAGAGCGCGGTGTATTGAATATTTAATTAATTCTGCAGTGTGAAATAAATAATTAAATCACGTATTATAGTTTTTTTTTTATTATTATTATATTGCAATTATTATTATATCTATGTCTATATATGATGATATATTTTAAGTGTGAGTGATTTTATAAAGTATTCTTGTAAATTTATATAACGTACAAAATTGTTAATTTTTTTTTTCTTCTAAATAGTATTAAAAGTGATTTAATTTTTCTATTTATAATAATAAAAACATATAAAATCATGTGCGATTTATTATAGAGAAAAATAAATAAATAAATATATTGTACTATTTATATGGATTTTAAATTGAAAGCCAATTTTTACGCGGTCATGTACATTTTTTTTTATTAGAGCAAAACAATCATTTTTAAGATTTTTTTTTTCCGTCATTACTATAATTGTTTTATTTACTATTTTATGATTAATGATCGCCATTCATCATATATATATTATCATTATAATGATTAAAATTTCTGATACGGATTTGTTGATCATTTAAATATTGTAAAGTTTAGATACATAAAAATTAAAAGATATATAGAATAAAAAACGAAACTTTCATCGAGTGTTTTTGGTTTTTTTTTTAACAATAATATAATTTTTTTTAGAAATAATAACTTTTCTCTTAAGTCTTTTGTTATGAATAAAAAAAAACAAAAAAGAAACAAATTAAGATGTATCAAGGTTAATAATTTGATAGTTATTTTTAATATTATTGCCATTTTTTTTTGTTATTTATAAACATTTTAGCACCAAAAATAAAGAGATTTTAAAATTGTGTCTTCTATTGTGGCTATATTTATTATTTATCTAATAAAACACATTTCAAGTTTGATAAAAAAAATTTCAAGTTCAAATTATATCAAATTAGCAGCAATACAACATTTTTTGTTTTTTATTGAAAAATTAACATAATTTTTATAACACAATCATTATTATATTTAAATACCATACCATCACCATCACGATCATCATAATATAGTTATATTGTTACATAGTATTTAATTTTTGTTTTTTTTTATTTTATATTTATATGAACGTGAATAAATTAGGCCAATGTTAAATCAAAATATATAAAATATTTTATTTTTAAAACATTCGAATTAATAATAATAATGTATTTTGATTGTTAAATATATATCTATAATATTTCATAAGATTATTTTATAATCGCACGAATTCGTAATTTTATATAGTAATTGCATTGTATTTATATATTAAATGGATAAAAAGAAATATTTGAATTCATAATGATTTGATTTACCAATCTCGTATAATATTTAAACATTTTTTCTTCTCATAAAAACAATTAATATATATAATTTATAGAGGAGCATATATCTAATTTTGAATTGTTTTTATATTATATGTATATATAGAAACGTACATAAGTTATATAATAAACAAATAAACACATTATGAATTCTTCACGTACATTTTATCGTTCATTTGGATTATCTGCTCAACATTTAAATCGTTTATCGGATAAAACATATGCAACTTATCCAATTGTGGCTACGACAGCAGCTGTGGATGACACAACCACAACCGCAACCGCAACCAGCAGCCATACCATCGTTGAAACAGAAAGAAGAACAACAACAACTGTTGATAAAAAAAATACAGTCAATACAAATAATACATCAGGTGTTATTATAAAACCGTATAGTGAAGTACCAGGACCAAAACCATTACCAATATTAGGTAATACATGGCGGTAAGTACAGATTATTTAACACATAAAAAAAAAAATTCCAATCAAAAATTACATAAAAAAAAAAAAATTAATATACAAAATATATTTAAAAACTATCACTTTTTTTTTTTTTTAATTTTATATGTGCATTTTTTTTAATTATATATGCATTTATTTTGAAAAAAAAAAAAAACGAAATTTTTGGTCAATAACAAACAAAAAAAAGAGCTTAACTTTATTTATATATATATCAAAATTTTATACCAATCATCGATCATTATCTTATTACATACATATATTTTGTTACTGTTTTTAATTATCTTTTGTCTTTTGTATTAAAAAAATATGATGCGAAAGTAAATTTTTAATATTCAAGGTAATTATTTCTGCTGATGTATAGCAAATTTTTTTTTATTTTATATAATTTTATTAGGTCATCGAATTGCATCACATAAAAAATGTTTTATCAATATACAGATGAAAAAAAAAAAATAGATAATAAAATTATTAGAAAAATTTAATTTTCTCGAAAAATTTTTTCGGAAATTGTTCTAAGAAAAACTCTATTAGATTTAATTTATATAAATTATTTCGCTTTTTTTTTCGTTGTCGAAAATGAATGAATGCACTTTTTATATCTATATATTTAGTTTTGAATTGTTCTTTATTCCAAATCCTTTCAAAAATTATCTCATAATCAGTATCAGTTAATGCATATAAAAATTAAAACTGGTTGATGCAATTTTTTTAAAATAAATATGTATATTGTATATATACATTTGTATTATTTATTTGTAATAGGGTTAATGACTATTTCAAGTTTTATATATATGTATATACAGAAATATATAAAATATTTCTAATATAGCATTATTTTTTTTTTAATATTATCTTTATTATTATCTATTTATATATACATATTAAATACATATAATATGTAATAATAATAATTTATTTAATTATTATTACATATATATAAAAATTTATGCAATTTTATATTTTCGAGGTCGATGTAACATAAATGTAAATGTGTAAAAATGAAGAAAAAAAAAACTACATTTTTATAAATATACCTACTTATAAATTTATTATTATTATTATTTTTATATTATAATAAAAATGCAACAGCGGGCGGGTTAGCGTTACGTGAAAAATTAATCGTCAAATTTTATTAAAAAAAAATAGGATATTTGATAGCGTAATAAGAATAATTATAGGAAAAAAATCTGGGTGTACAACAAAATTAAATTTTGCGGAAAATCCAATCTTCTAGTTTTTTGGCTTTACATCCAGTAATTTATTTCTTCAGAATGAATCCAATCAATTTCTGATATTTTATAGAAGAAAATTTTAAAATTGTAAAATTGGTTCAAAAGATATAGTCGATTTTCTATTCGATGTGAAAATTCAAATAAAATTGTGATACACGGAAATTTAAATATCTTTAATCTATATGTAATTTGAAGAATATTTCTTTTGCAAATTTTCAACACGATTGGTATTAAAATGAAAGGCAAAAATTCAATGTTTTTTTAAAAAAACATTTTGTATATAATAGCAAAATTTTCATAAATTTAATAACTCAACAAAAACCATTTATAATTCAATCTAATTAAATATCTTTAATCTTTATACTTTAAAGAATATTTCATGCAAAATATTTAGTCCCATATTGGTTTAAATTAATGTAAACGATACAAAACATTCTTATATATATAAGATTCTTATAACAAAAAAATATATACAATTGAATGTATGTATTATTTGCGATATTATATTTATATAGGTAGAATGAACTCTATATACCATATATGCGAATTGTGTAATTAAATTTAAAAGTTTAAAATAACACTCACAACTCGATCTCAAAACTTTATAAATTATATATGCGTGAATTTATTTATTTTTTGTTTATATATACGGTAATTATACGCTTCGATCGATAGATTATCATTTATAATTACATTAGAGATTTTTTTGAAGTGAAAATTTTTTAAAAAAATAAATATGCATATGCATGCGATGATATATGACATTTATTTAATTATAAATATTGCCATAATAATAATGTTATTTGTATTATTTCAATTGTATTATTTCAAATGCAAAATTAAAACGGATTATAAAATCAAAATATATTTGATGGTTTTGATGGTAATGTTTTTATTGTCATATCTATATGTTGAAATGTTAATTTTCTTTAAAATTCAATGAATTAAAATTAATATCGGACCTTTTAAATAATTATCTTATTGTCTCTGTAATTGATCGAATCATATTTCGATTCAAAATCTATATATAGCAGAATATGCGAATTTATGGTCATCTAAAGCTATAAACAATTCTATACTTTAAAATTGGTGGTCAAATAATTAATGGAAAACATTGAAAATATTCATTCAGTCTCTATGTTCCATTTAACAAAAAAATTATAAAGAAATTTCTATATACAGCAAGTATGAAAATAAATCAAGACTTTTATAATTTAATTTTAAAAGGTACACACAAATTTCTGTAATAGTGATTATATATTCAATCAGTTTAAAAAACATCAATGCGTTTTCAATTTATAAAAGCGATATTTTTTTTCTTCAATATATACTTTGGAAAAAATTTCTATATTGTCTTTTTTTATTTTACGTCATTATTTTTTATTGGATAAAATTTTATTATATAAAATATTTATCTAATTTTTGTATATTTGTTTAATAAAAAAAATGTTATAATTCAATTTAAATAAAATCAATTTATAATATTAGTTCGTTTTTTTATGGTCATATTCCACAACACCCATATTAAAAGATATACATTATGGTAAAAAAAAATATCTTGTTTATTTTATATACATACATAATAAAGTAATTTCAGGAAAAAAAATGCATTTATAAAGGGTTTTCCAAATGGAGATGATGAAATACAATTTAAAAATTGGATGAACCAAAGAAATTTTGAATCAAACACTTTAACACAGTATGGATTTTACACTTCACTTTATTATCTGGATGTAATATTGTGTATGAACAGTTTCCTATGGATTTTCATCACTCTAAATTTTGCATTTCTGTTTTTTAGATATAACCATACAATGAAAAATGAACTTTATCACCGAATAAAATGTTTCGATAAAAATGTTCAATCATTTTCAAGTCATTTAAGAGCAAAATAAGAAAATCACAAAACGTTTATGGTGGTTTATAATGGCACATTACCTTTCAAATACAGGTTACATTACCTTTCAAATAAAAATAAAACTTATTTGTGTCTGAACAATCTATGTATTTTAAAATTGTATCATGAGCCTATTGGAAAACCCTTTATATTATATTATATCGATTAATGAATTTTGGAAGATATAAAAAAGAGTTAATAAAAAAAAAAAATATTTATTGATATACAAAATTTCATCCATTAAATCCATAAATATACGGAATTTCAAATGTTATCCACACACAAATCTTATATCATTTTCTTTCGCGATATATGGTATATATATTTATAAAAAAATTAATTTGAGTAAAAAATATAAATCAATATATATATAAAAAATGAATTTCATTGAGTTATGTTATATTACAATATATTTTGTAAGAATTGATGATTATATATGCGGTAATGTATATATTGTGAGTTCATTGCGTTTACATCTGCATATTTAATAAATAAAAAATCCAATATAACCTTATAATGATTTATAAAATTATATTAATTTAAAAATTGAAAAGAAGAAAAAAATTAAAACAGTTTTATATCCGCGCAAACAATTTCATCATGAATGTATTATTTAATATTAATATAAGGTGTTTTGTAAATTAATCAATTATCATTTATATTGTTTATTTATTAATTTATGATATCTCAATAATTTTTTTTTTAAATATGTATATTTTCTTTATCTCGTATCGTATATGGTGAAATTTGAAAAAAAAAACAGTAAGTATGTATATAAGAAAAAAATAACTAATTTGTTTTCAAACAATTGTAAAAAAAGTTGTGCATTCATTGGATGGATGGATTTTTAGATCTATAGAAATAATTGTTTAATGATTTAGTATTTAATTTATTTAATGATTAATAGTCGTGAGTATGGAGCGAAATACTAGCAAACTGTTTCATATATAGACCTAATGTTCTTGGTACAAATAAAATTTCCAAATTTGTTGCTTCGAAAGATTTGTCGTTTATAAGAACTTCTTGAATTATAAGTGGTAATTATAATTAGGAACTGTGGAATTAATTATGAAAATTTTGATTAGAACATTATATTTATAAAATATGCGAAACTATACTTAACGTCTATGATCTAATTGAATTTGTTATAGTTTTGATTTCTGATCAGCGAAAATGTACTTTTTTGAATCCTATGTCACTAAAAACTGTCTAGTATTTATGGAACCAACTCATATGCTCTATTGAAATGGTCTTATAAATGTCCAAATACACTTTTTTTTATGTTGATTCTTTATACGTAAATTGAATGGTATCTATATAAAAAAACACAGTCTCTATCTATATCTTTGTAATTTAAGTATTATTTTAAATAATATCTATCAATAGTATTTCGTAAAATATGGGAAGATATTTGACATACATTTAAATTTTATATATATATATGTATATTATTTAATAATTTTAAAAATTGATCAATAATTTAATCAAATCAAAATACGCACAAATTTTTTTTTAAAAATTAAAAAATGTTATTTTGTTGAATAAAATCACGATATAAATAGAAACATATAATTATCATATTTTATAAATTTGTTTGTATACCAACGAGTAATAAAATTTTATTTAGATTTTTTTATCGAATTCTATGTGTATATTCGTATATTAATATATTATTATACAAAATGATGATTATTAAATGTACAAATATAATAATAAATTTGTTAATTTACATATAAATAACCAAATAAAATTATGTATAGAAAATGAGAAAAACAAATTAAAAGAAAAAATCAAATTTTTGAATATTATTAATTATATTATAAAAACGTTAATCTGTTATCTATGTATAGAGAGATTGGCAATATTTTCGAATAATGCTAATCTTTCGCTATATATATATATATATATATATATATATAGATATATGAATGATGAAACGAATTAATTGGTCATATTAATACATAAACCATATATGATTAATAACAAAACATATATAAGAAAACACTCGGCATAAGCATATACCGGCAGCAATTCGTTGCGTTTTAAATTTAAATCTCTATTCACGCAGTGATTTCTTATATATTAAAAAAACTCTAAAGATTTATCACAAAATTGCGTTGAGATATATATACTAATTTTTTTATTTTTCGTACATGTCTTTGAGTTTGTTAAAACCGCGGTTAATCTATCTATCTATCTATATGAAAAACGTATATAAATATTTGATTAACAAAGATTTTTATTCTTATATTGAAAAATACAAACCAAAAAAAAAAAAAGGGAATGGTCAGTGTTTGTCCGCATAGACTTATGTGTATTTAACTACATTTACTATATTTATTTGTTTATAAAATATGCTAATTTTTTTATTACATATACATTTGCTATGCGAGCTTATAATCATATATAGTATATAGGAGAAACAGAGTTTTCGGATGACCTTTAAAATTCCATTATTATATAGAATTGTAATATTGAAAACAGTTCCTTGCATTACTCACTTTGCCATACGACTGATTTTATTATAGAGAAAATTACCGCCAAGAAGATTTATACAGAAAAACACTTCAAAAGGATTCAAGGATACTGAACCAAAAAAAACTGCAATATCCGTGTGCTTATCTATAAAATATTATCTCATATGGCAATGTAGAAAATAATCACCGTATCACCTTTTTTTTTCATTTATTTCGTTATCACAATTTACATATATACGGAATCTCTATATAACATTACAAAATATAAATATTCAAAGAACTGTACATAAATGGAATTTTAAGTAATTTTTTTCTCTTTCATTTGAATGTGTCATATAAAATTTATTTTATGATTTAATATTCATCAATACTATATATATATATATATAATTAAAGTATACAGAAGAAGAAGTAGAAGTACATAGCAAATAATTTGTATATTCAACTGTGATTCAACATACATGAAAATAAACAGAGATTTTTTTTTTGTTTTTGGTCAAAAATATACAAATAGAAGTCATTGTACTTCTTAAACTGTATACACCGAAATCGTCGTTGTCTCGCACATATGCAAAAATATATGTATATATGATATTTGTGTAGCATCATTACGAAAAATTTTGAATATAAATTAAAAAATATGTGAGAATTGTTGAAAAAAAAAATTAAATTATTGGATTTACCAATATTTGTATTTTGATGACATATATGATATAATTATAAGTGTGTTTGATAATAAAGTTAAGCGTCTTCCGAAATTTAATTTTAATTTTATAAGGTTGTCTCTATGATATATTAATAAAAACAAAAAAAATTTAATATCAAATGGATGATTTTCTATAATATTTCTATATGTATAATAAACTTGCATTTCCTTTTCGAAGGAAATCGAATTGAATGTGTGTGCGGTACAATTTTGGAAAATTCGGTTGCATATAGAAAAATCAGTTAAATAAAATGTAAAATTTTTATTATATACTAAAATAATTGATATAAAAACATTTCGCATTGGAAAAGCTATTTTTTTGGGGGTTTTCTATATATAAATAGTGAAGAAAATTCTATAGTGTTATAAAGATGAAAGAATTCTTAATTGAATACTATATAATTGAAACGTAGTGCATTAAAAAAAATGTGTCCTGATGACACAAAGTTTTTCAAGATAAAATTTTCTAAAAAATTGAATTTTTCTTCTTCTTTTTCGTCTTCTATATTCAATTAGTTTTTCTTCAATTTTACCGGTTCTTTGCATCATTTTAAAAAATTCAATAATCAATTTTTGATTTTTCATAGAATAAAAATTTGAAAATTGGTTTATTTGGTTTTCTTAAAATATATATATAGCGCCGTGAAAGTGTGAAAAAATGTGACAAATTTTCACACTTTTTTTGAAATCTTTTTTTGACACTTTTTGGGAAATCTTTTCCTAAGCATTTTTTATATCTTTTGGAACAATTGAATTGATGCGATTTCAAAATTTGTTTAATGTATGAAAAATTAGAAAATCAGATTGAATACTCAAATGATACAAATTGGATTTAATTCCGTTAGTTTTGTTCTATAAATTAAATTAATTTTATTTTAATGCCTTTTAGAATATCCAGAATATTGTTGGATTATCAGGACTCTGAATTTTCTCTTTTGTTTTAATATTAAATGAAAATAATGTAATAAATGAAAAATCTTTCAAATTATATATGTATATAAAGCAAAATATGTCAAAGAAACAATAATAAATTAAATTTATATGATTAATATTTCGGATATCAATATATGGAATATTTGTTAATTAAGAAAATTATGATATACTCAAAATGAACTCTCAAATGATCTAAAACAATTTAATAAGTTCCAAAATCGTATATGAGTGGTTCAAAACATAGCAAATAATAATAATAATGGTCTGGTAATAGATCTTTCAACTCATCGATAATCTATACATGTTATAACGAGCAAAATATTTGGCTAAGCGAACACCGACCAACATAGCGTAACTTAATAAATAAGAAAACTCTGTGGTGTAAAGGTTAAAAATGCCAACTTAAAATTCTAACGAAATTTTGGGGTCGTGGGTTCGAAACCCGCTGAATGCATAAAATATGTTTTGTGTTTTCGGTTATTTTTCGAATCTGAATTTAGACACAGAGTTGTATTTTCCGCTTGCGGTTGGTCGTACGGCTAATTACCGACACCGTAAAAGCCACAAATTAAGAAACTAACAACAGAAGGCTGTTGTCGGACGCTAAAACCAGATTGTTGGTTGAATAGCGAAAAATTAATTTTTTATTTTAATAAATATAAATGAGAGAAAATGAATTCAGATACAATACAAAAAGCTAGTAGAATCCATGATTAAAGCTGCTTCTTGACAAGAAGCTTATACTATATACTGTAAAGATTGTATTATTTTCATATATGGATACCTGATACTGTCATGACAGCAATATTACTATATATATATATATCCAGTCGAAACGGATGAGATTTTCATCTTGCCAGTATAATCAAGATAGTAAAATGATAGATGATGCGATTGTGATATTTTCTGGTCTCACACGGAGATTATTTTACTATCGTCTCTGTAATACTATGAGTCTTTTCGAGACGTGGCATAAGAGATGCAGAGCTATAATTGAGGCAAAAAAGTGATCGCATAACGTATGAAAAGTTGACGGTTTTTATTTAACAACCAACGTGATTGGCGATACTATATGTAGATAAATGTATTTATAATTGACCATCCGCACCATGCATGATTATTCCGTTTTCTTTCTATGTTTGTTAATTGTATGAATGGGGTAAAAATAGTTAACATAACTAAATCAACCTTCAAATAAATTATTATGAAATTAAATCGTAAACTAAAAATGTCAATCAATCAAAGTGGTAATATTTTTTTCTTGTAACAATAAAATCCTATATATATATATTGGTTGAATATGGAATTTTTCTATCTGTTTTTTTTAAAATGAACATTCAATTAACCGCGCATATATACAATTCATTAAAATAAAAATACACACATTTTTTTTTTGTGTTTAACATGATATTGTAATTTTGCAAAACAATTCCAAATACAAATATAATACATAAATATAGAAATATATATCAACTATATATATATATATATATATATGTAAAAATATATGCATTAAAAACAAGTCTCCAAATAAAGTAAATTGATCTAAATTTCAAGTTATATTACGCACATAATTTCTACATATAAATTTGTCTATATAAATATCTATATTTATAAATCGCAATAAAACGTTTTGTTTATATATTAAACAAAATAGTAAAAAAAAAATTTACATGAAAATGATATATTTTGAATATATCAAAACCAAAAAAAAAAACACAATTTCCCATTCATTTTTCTTTTATTTGAAATGAAATTTCTCTATTCGTCGAAATCAGAAGAAAAAAAAATACAACAAAATGAAAAACTTAAAAAACGTTATTTTTTTTTTAAAGTTGCATTCCACTGATTCCACCTAAATTATATACATAGACAGAACTCGTTTATGGCAAGTTTAAGAAAAAAAAATAATAAATTTAATTATATATAAAACATTAGATATATTAGAAATATTATATATATGTATATAAATATATAATAAATAAATAAATAAATGTACTGTAGAAATTCTTCTTTAATTTTATTATTGTATATAAAAAGAAAAAAAAAGGTGTAATTTAAAAAAATAAATAGTAAATAAATAGACATAAAAAAGTTAAAAAAAAAAATTGTTAAAATTCATTATATTAAATTAAAACAATAAAAACACTTTCTTTTATACATTTTCATACAAATAAAATGCACCTCTATAAAATGATGGCAATGACGATTATGATGATGATGATGATTATAAAACTTTAAATAATTTTAGTGTACTTGTTGGACAATTTAAAATATCCGATGTTGCACGTGTATCATTTTTATTACGTGAACATTTTGGACATATTGTACGATTAGGTGGATTATGGGGACGACCAGATTTATTATTTGTTTATGATGCAAATGAAATTGAAAAGGTAATTATTATTAAATTCATTAATTTTTCATACATATTTAAAAAAAAATAAATATCCAAATATTTCTATATTAATAATAATATAATATATTGTTTTAATTTAATAAATGGAAATTTTAAACAAATTTAAAAACAAAAAAACCAAAAACATTTTGGTAAAGGGGGACATTGAACTTATATTCTATTAAATTCATATTGAAACTATTTATAGATAGACAAAATAAATAAATAAATAATAAAAAAATTATGATATATTTAAAGTAAAAAAAAAAAATAAATAAAAGTATGTTGCTAAAAAAATCATTCATAAAATATTTATAATGAAGTCGTTGAATCTTTATTTATTTTTATTTAATTTATCTATTGTTGGTATTTTTATAAATTTTAATTGAATTATAAAAATAAAATAAAATTCACAAATATGTAAAAAAATAAATAAATAAATAAATATATATATTTTTTACGGAATTAACGCAAAAATATTGATTTTTATGATTGACATCAAACTTGAAATTTTTTAATTCATATTTTTGCAGAAATTTGTATACGATTTTTTTTTTTGCAATGTTTTATTTATATATATAACAATTTAAAAATATATTACTCGTTTTTTTTTTTTTACAAATATTTTATTTGTTTACCAATTTGTTATGGATATGGTCAGTCAGTCGGTGGTCAATGTTATTTAAATAAAACATTTTTTTATGAACATTGTTATTATTATTATTATTATGTGGTAACATTTAAATTCGATATTTTAACAAGGTGTTTTTATATGTTTATTATTAGTCAAATTACTAATATCTCACGTCAATAAATACACATCAGATAAATTATAAACCCTCAATCCCATAAGTTTCCGAACTGTACAGTCAATTTTTTTATGAAAATGATTTTATTTATTCGAAATTTATTTCCTTCAGATGAAATACAACCATTTGCATACTCGATAAACGATCGGTAAATGAATTTTTCATGATATATTTTGGTATGTTCATCGCGGGATCCTTGCAGTTTCATAATTTATGTGTACAAACTATAATAGTAAAACCATTTCCTTTCATAGCCAAATGCGTTTTGGAAACAAAATGTATATATAGTCGCATGGTGTTTTTTAATGAAAAACGAATTAACAATAGACGAACGAACCGTGCGTTATCATATGATTATCAGAAAACGGTAATTTAATCCAGTAATAGTGTTTTAACAGTTAACTTGAACGTACTTATGATGAATAATTTCCTTTGAATCATATAGAAACAAATAACAATGAGCATTGGCTTCACATTTGAAATTTTGCCGGAATGTCAATGAAATATGCCTTTTTTACGAAAAAAAAATTTAAGAGGAAACAAGTTTTATTTTTTTTTTTTGTTCGTTACTATGGCAGAATCGGTTTAGCGCCCGTAAAACCTCGGAATTCTATTGTCGTGAGCCCGCGTAACGAAATCACTTAATCAGGTGATGAACCTTAGATGCATTGAATACACTTAAGTGATTTTCGGTGGTAAATCTATTATAATATGTGGATTAATTTATGAAATTTTGAAAATAAAGCAAACATATGAGATAAAAAAAAAACTTTTACTAAAACGAAATAAGAAAAAATCACTCATATGTTTTCAAACAATTGTCCAAGTTACACTTTAGGTGGATTAGTTTTTAGATAAGATGAAATGTTTAATTTAAATAACTGATAATCAAAAGTAGGCGGGGAAATACTACTTCAGGGAGACTATTCCATAATCTTGCTGTTCTTGGGAAAAATGAATGAAATCCAAATTTGTTTGTTCGCAAAAAAAACTGATAGGTACAGAATATGAATGAGCCTTTTGTGAATTTCTCGAATTATAAGAGAAGTTAATTGGTTCAGGAATTATAGCTTTAAAATTTCATTAGAGCATGTAATAATACCTATAAAATGTGCACAATGAAGCTACTGATCGTCTATGATCGTCAATGATTCAATGGAATTTGTTATTGTTTCATTTCTGATCAGCGAAATAGCGTGTTTTTGATACTAGTTCAGAAACATATGGGACTGAAGGGGTGTATTCATATATATCTGAATGATTGATGCATCTCCGAGATGAGATGATATTGGATAATAATTAATATATATATAAAAAATTTGTCGTGTTATAAAATTATGTAATTTCTATATTACTTTTTTTTTTTATTATATTTTTATTATTTTTTTTTTACTATTCAGATTTTATTTTTTGTGTTGTCAAACAATATTTAAATTTCGAAATATTTATTTATTTAATATATATATTTCGGTCATATATAGATATACAATAAATTATATATATTGTTTTGATTTTTAATTAAATATGTGATAATTTAAATTTTATGAATGATTTCCAAAAATCAATTTATACTGTTTTATGATATTTACTCAAAAATATTTGAAAAATGTGACACAAAACATTACACACATAAAATATAGAGACAAGTGTAATTATATTTTTTTTTATATTTATTTGCATGTTAATTTTACGTGTATAAACATTTAAATGATTTATTTATTTATTTATTATATATATATAAGTTTTTTTTTAATTATGTGCTTTTCATAATCGTATATTCAAAAATATAGTATAGTATATAATAAAAACATCAAATGAATCAAAAATTATAACTTTCATTATGATATGCGGGATATTTTATATATATTTGAATTCTAAAGACGAAGTTTATTTTTATTTTTATGAAATGTATAATACAAAAAACACAAAAAAAAAAAATAAAACACTAAAAAACGTAACGTAATCGCAATAAATAATAATTGTCTAAATATTTGTAAAAGAAGTACTATACAAAAAAAAATCATTCAAATATATCTATACCGATATATAATAATATATTTATTTATTTATTTTTTTTTTTGTTAAAAATGAATATATAATTAATTATATTATTTAAGGTGTATTATTTCTATTTATATATTTGATTTTCAAGTGGACCAAGTTATTTTTGCTACTGTTATCTATTTGATTAAGTGTTTGTTTGTCGTTTGTTTGTTTTTTTTTCTTTTAAATTTATACATCAATTCGCAAGATTTGTAAATACAAATTATTATCCCAGCTATATAATCGACAAAATTCATTCAGAATGCACGTTTTTTTTAAGAAGAATTTATCGAGAAGCTGCGCGGAAATTAATGATTATGAGAATTGCTTCTTAATGTCTGAATGAAATGTATATTTTTGTATTGGAATGTTTGATGCTTCTATAGAAAATGTTTTTCGTAATTTTGTGTTTCTGAAGTGATTATTTTTATAGATTGGATTCAGAAGTGTGATTCTTTTAAATTCATTCAGAAGCACTTTTTTTTTAAAAACATTCAAAAGCTGTTCTACTTATATTTATTTATATTATATTATCTTCCAATTTATCGCTTGTTATTCAAAGCCGGTAATTTTGTAAATCGTGAAGAAACGAAACTGTATGATATTTGATAGAAAATCACAAAATCAAAGACAAAAATCAAATTACCAAAGAAAGAAAAAACTTGTTGCGGGTTTTTTTTAATCATTTTAGATTTTGATTTTAAAGAATTATGTTATATTTTTTAATAATAATAATAATGTTTTATAAAAAATAACAAAAATACACTAAACTAAATCATGAATCCGTATATAGGACACCGCAAATATTGAATCAATTAAGAGGAAAATCAAACGATAAGAATCAAGAATAAGAATCAATGAAATTTCACAACAATAATGCATATGAGAAAATGCGTGTTTAACTTTTTGTATTGTAAAATTTAATACTTTTTTCGTAAATGCGATAAAAAAAAACAAATTGATTTCAATTAATTTCGTCACCTATATATCGCATTTTCAATTCTTGTTGAAGCAATTCCATTTTCGTTTCATTGATCCCTATATGGTTTTTTTTATTTTTCGTGGAATTAATAACGGACAAAAAAAAACTCAAATATAGGGATAATTAAAATAATCATCAGATTGTTTTCATACATAAAACCCTATATGAAAAATTAACCAAATAAAATCGTAATAATAATTTAATTCCAGAGAAATTAGATTCAAGGATATTTTGTTCTTTTCGTAAAGAACAACATTACCAAAAAAATATACCTTTAGCAACAAGAAGAGGATGTCTTTATATTAAATATTAAAAAGAATCCCCCGCGAAAATATATTTATATGATAAATGAATAAAATGAAGTGGTTTAATTATTTTTTTTTTTGAATTTCTGAAAGCCATTTTAATTATCTAAATTGCTCTTGTCTTTAATGTTATACTTATTATGTAGTTATTCATCTCTATGGATGGAAAATTTTATATGAATTTGGGTTTTTCATAAATCTTTTTTTATTTATAAGAACTATCATATTAAAAGTTACAATAGTTCAATAAACCAAAAAAATTATACAATAAAATACACATTAAATATTCATTTGAACGAAAAAAAAAACATTTAAATTTTACTTTTCATCTGCATATTTATAATGCAAACAAAAAAAAATAAGAAGATCGATCAACTTTATTGTAAGATAGTATATCAAAAAAATTAAAAAAAATAAATTGCGTTAAATATTAGTAATAATTTTTATATTAGTAGATCTTCATTAAAAGCACTAGGTATTTAATAAAAGTACTTTTTTTTAAATAACATATGAATGATGTAAAAGTAAAAAGAAACAAATTTATAAATGAAAGTATATTGAATTTTTTTTTTTTTTGGCTTTTTACATATCCAAATAGTTTTGTGTGTTTTTTTTTTTATTGAAATTGAAAGTATATAGGAATTGGATAAATAATTATTTTATTTGTGTAATAGTAAATTTAATATTTTTTTTTTCTTAATATATAGTATATTTAAAAATTTCTCTCTTAATGTATAATTATATAAAAATTTGTTTTTGTGTTAAATTTAACTACCGGGTATAATAATATAGAAAAAAAAAATAAACACAGAACAAAAATTTTACCTAGATTATACTAAAAAAAAAATTGATCGAAAAACCATTCTTAAAAATTAACATATTGGATATTTCAATGTAAAATTAATAAATAATATAAAATTTATACTCTGTGGTGCAAATATTAAAAATACCAACCTAAAATTCTAACGAAATTTTGGGGTCGTGGGTTCGAATCCTACTGAATGCATAAAATATGTTTTGTGTTTTCGGTTATTTTTCGAATCGGGAATTTTAACACAGAGTTGTATTTTCCGTTTGCGGTTGGTCGTACGGCTAATTACCGACACCCCGTAATAGACACAAATTAAGAAACTAACAACAGAACAATGGCTGTTGTTGGACGCTAAAACCAGATTGTTGGTTGTATAGCGAAAAATTTATTTATTTGTTTTATGATATTTATAAAAAAAAAATATTAAGGTAAATTTCAATGAAAAAAAAAATTATAAATCCTTTACAAATTTTTTTTTGTTAATTTTCATCAAGATGCGATTTAATAAATTTAATTAATTGAATTTATCGCATACCAAATATGTTATTTAATAAGAGAAGATAATAAATAATAATAAATAAAAAAAAAATACAAAAGATCAATAACATTGAATTGATCAATAACGAAAAAAAAAACAGAAAAAAAAAAGAAATAACCAAAATTAAAAAAGTTATTGTTATATTAATGATTAATTTGAAGGTATATCAAGGTAATGATAATAATCATATACTATTTTATGCGTATATAACAATAATTAAATGTTAATTTTTTTTTTCGTTTAGTATATATAATCATGTATGTTAAGTTAAAGAGTATATTTTAATATCTCATATTATATTTTGATATATTTTTTATATTTATTTATAGATGTATCGTAATGAAGGTACAACACCTTTTCGACCATCAATGCCATGTTTAGTACGATATAAAAGTATAGTAAGAAAAGATTTTTTTGGTGATTTACCTGGTGTTGTTGGTGTGTAAGTATATATAATGTATTTTTTTTTCAAGATCGAAACCCAAATAATACATAAATAATTGTTTTTTCAAAAAAATCTTAAAATTTATATATAGTCACGGTGAAAATTGGAGAGAATTTCGATCACGTGTACAAAAACCAGTATTACAATTGTCAACGGTTCGACGTTACGTTGAACCACTGGAAGATGTTACAAGTTTTTTCATTGAACGTTGTGAACAAATGTTAGACGGTAAATGTGAATTACCCGATGATTTTGATAATGAAATACATAAATGGTCATTGGAATGTATCGGACGGGTGGCACTCGATACACGGCTTGGATGTTTAGAACCGAATTTAGATCCAAATTCAGAACCACAACAAATTATAAATGCGGCTAAATATGCGTTGAGAAATGTAGCCACATTAGAATTGAAATTTCCATTATGGAGATATTTTCCCACGCCACTATGGACAAAATACGTTAATAATATGAATTATTTTGTAAAAATTTGTATGAAATATATTCAAAGTGCAACGGAACGAATGAAAAATAAAACAGATGCTGAACGGGCACAACAAGGTGAACCATCATTGCTGGAAAAGGTGATATTAAGTGAAAAAAATGAAAAAATTGCAACAATTATGGCATTGGATTTGATATTGGTTGGAATTGATACGGTATGTATATATCAATTTATATCATTTAAATCAATCATTTATATTTACAACGTTTAATTATATTAAACGATTTTGTTATATATTACATAATATTCATATAATATATTTAATAAAAAATGAATAGTTATAAAAAAAATGTTAATAATAAAGTAAACACTCATCTATACTAACTATATATATATAATAGAAATAATAATAATAAAAAAATCCCAATGACCTTCATCATATCGTACCGTATATATATACATTTCGCACATATTCATTCATATATATATATTACTAATAAATATAAATATTCTTTATTACGTGCAGATTTAAAAAATATTTACATTTATTAATTTGTTTTTTTTTTTTTTAACGGAACAAGTGGCAAAAATTTTATAATAAATATATAAAAATATATTTTACGATGATAATATAATTATTAAAAAAAAAAAATAATTAGAAGAAGTTGAGTTAATACGTAAATTGTATAATAATACGGAAAAATAAAAACAAAACCTCTTTGTATTTTATGTAAACGCGAATCAGCTATACACACAGCTACCGACAAAAAAAAAAATCTGAATTGATTATATATTCAGTTGAATTGCTTTTTAATGAGGAAAAATACCGTTCAAGCAAAGTTATGGCTTGGCAAGCGTTAGTCCGACTCTTCGATTCATTAAGTCAAATGGTAGAGAAATGGTTTGGTGATGTAATCGCGGCCTTACAAACACCGATGGTGCTGAACGTTTTGTGGTCAGCCAAATTCAGATTTTGGTTCCCGAAAACATAAAAAAGTCCACAAAATGGTTTTTGACTGATCGTAAATTGCCATAATCTTAATTTCATAAATTAGATATGAATAATATACTCTCGGTCTTCTATATTTTTCTATACTCAGATATCACACGATTTAAGCAATTACAAATGGGGGATTAAATCGTTAAATGACCGCAGGGAATAGAATCGATGCTAAAACGATGTAAATTAGTATAATTAGGGCAAAGAGAGGTCATATTAGCAATTAATAAACTTTTCGTTCTGGCAAGAAACTTGAAAACGTTTTGAAATCTCTTTCTATTTAATCTTTATTTAACCATTTAATTTTAACCATTATAATATAAAAATGACAATTACCATTAATTATTATCGTGATCTATGGAACAATCTGCGAAAGATTTTCGAGAATCAAGTTATTTTGTTTAGTTCGCATGTTCAGATAAACAATCCCCAATTCAATTGAGATCGCTCAATATTATTGAAATAGAATTCTGAAATCTGTAATTTATAGCAAAAACTAACTACAATTTTGAAGTAATTAAAAATATTCGGGACTTTTTTTTTTGGTCGGGAGCTGTATATATGACAATTAGATATAATACGCGATTAAAAAAATACAGGGAATTCTTTTTTTTTGTTAAAATTTAAATATAGAGGTATTTGTTTTGATGTTAAGATTGATGTTTATTTATAATTCTAATTAACGCACCAAGCCCATTCAATATATATGCTAAAGTATTTCGAATAGAACTCTTTTTATATATGAGATGGGTGGGTTTTATTTAAGATTTGTTTATGAGGATTGATATTTATTTTTTTTATAACTATAATTAATCTATTGCAAATTTGCGAATGCAATCAATTAGATATATTTTATTTAAAAAAATGTACGTCATCGGAATAACAAAATAATAATTTTTGCAAAATTTTTAATAACTAAACAAAAGAACTTTAAACACTTTCTCTTTTTTTTTTAAATCTAATTATCTATTTGTTAAAATCAAAATTATTTATATATATTTATATAGATATCAATGGCTGTATGTTCAATTTTATATCAATTGGCGACCAGACAAGAAGAACAACAAAAATTATATGAAGAACTTGTACGAGTATTTCCCGATCCAAATACACCATTGTCTATACAATTATTAGATAAATGTCATTATTTAAAAGCGTTCATTAAAGAAGTATTTAGGTATACAAAAAAAAATTCTTAATAATTTATTATTTCTTATATCAAATAAATTTTTATTTATTAATTTATTTATTACCGCACAGAGTTTATAGTACTGTAATTGGTAATGGTAGAACATTACAAGAGGATACGGTAATTTGTGGTTATAATATACCAAAGGGTATACAAGTTGTATTTCCAACGTTGGTCACCGGTAGCATGGATAAATATTGTACAAATGCATCGGTATTTCGACCGGAACGTTGGTTAAAATCTAGTCAAGGCGGTACCGATGATCATATTCATCCATTTGCATCGTTACCATATGGATATGGGGCACGAATGTGTTTAGGACGAAGATTTGCCGATTTAGAAATGCAAATATTATTAGCAAAAGTATGAATTACATTATTATTATTATTATTATTATTTCCATTTATAATTATGTATAATTAATCAAAAAAAAAAAATTGTTTTTTTTATTTATAGTTAATGAGAACCCATAAATTAGAATTTAATTATCCACCATTGGATTATGAAATTACATTTATGTATGCACCGGCAGGAAACTTAAAATTTAAAATGACAAAAAGAGATAATTAACATATATATATATATATTTAAATTTAAAAATTATAGATAATAAGTTTAATTTTAAATTATATATATAAAAAAAAATTATTTTTCAAAAATATCAATACACATGCATTTTTCATATTTATTTAATTGATTTATTTTTTGCATTTATAACTATTTAATTATTACTATTTCATAATTATTTAAAATAAATTGATGAGGATATGATGATGATTAAATCTATCTTGTAATATATGGAAGGGAAGATTCTGGTGAAGTCTTGTGAAAATTTGATTAATATTTCAAAAATAATGAGGTATTCGAAAAGACACCTTTATAATTAACTAATTTATGAAAACGTATCATTCAACGAACTAAATTTTGCGGATTTTCTTCGCATACATGAAAAATGTTATCAATTTCTGATATTTCATAGAAGAAATGTTGATAATTTACCGATCGCGGTTCAAGAGATATAGTCGATTTTGCCAAAAAGAGTACGTACACATTTTTCCCATTTAAGACGTATAATGCGTATAAAAAAACATTTATTTACATTTATTTTAACCATAATCGGACTGAATATTCTTCTAATAGTATAAAGATTAAAGACATTTAAGTTTTAGTATCACATATTTGAATTTTCCCTCATATCTAATGGAAAATTGGCAATATCTTTTAAATCGCAATTTGGCGATTTTCAAATTTTCTTCCATGAAATATCAGAAATTAATTGAATTTTCAAATTATTCATAGAAAATAAGAGTTAATGCCCCCATAAATTCTCCATAAATTAACTATTTATACAGGGGTATTTGGGAAATATCTCATTATTTTGGAAATATTCTGATTAAACCTTTCACGAGACCCCGCTAAAAAGTTGGTAAATATATCTTATTATCGATTAGAAAAGGCAATCTTTTTTTAAATAAGGGATTATCAAATGTTATGTTTGTTGTATTATTGAATTATCAAAAATTATTAAGAAAATTACGTTCTGTAAAAAAACTCGACAAATCAAAAAGAACTGTACCATTTAAATGTTTTTAATTCAATCAAAAACAAAAAAAAAACAATTACATTTTATATTAATTTAATTTAGAAAAATGTTTGGAAAAAAAAAACGACAATTAATTATAATATAGTAATATAGACACGTGCCTCGCTATAAAGGAAATGATGCAAAATAAACTATAAAAAACCCAATTGGTGTTAACAATATAAATAAAGGTATACCAATAAAAAATTGTATAATTATGCAGTTGATGAGCGAATTTAACGTGAAAAAATTACATAAAATGGAAACAAGTTAAAAACAAAAAATTAATTGGGTTTTTCCTCAATTAAAAAAGCAGAGACGTTGTAAATTGAATAAAAATATATTATGAATGTTTCTGCATATTAATAAATTCTATTGAATATTATATTGGTGGATGATTATTAGAATATTATATTATATTTAGAACGTAGAATAAATTTATGAAAAATACAACTCAAAATAATCAGTTAAAATTCCGCATTTTTATACTATCCGTAGACATAATTTTGTATAAAGAAAGTATTTTATTTATATATCCATTTCCATCAAATAACAATCAAATATTAAATTGAAAAATTCATTTATATATATGCGCGTTCAAACATCACTGATTCCAATTAATTATTAAAATAGTGTTTTTTTGTTAATATAAATTTTTTCTTTTATGTTAACACTTTAAATGACCCATAAAAATTAATTATATCACAATATTAATTCATTCATATATGAATAGTTTAAAAAAAATACAAACATCTAAACCATTCAAACAGTATTTTATGGATAGTCTATATACAGAGATTGTAACAACATGGTTTTGAAAAATATTCTATTTATTACAATAACTGTGATAACAATTTTTAAAATAAAATGTTTAAAAGCCGAACCTCTTAATCCCAGTCAATGTGCTGAAAATTTTTCATCAGGAATTGTGAGTTATTTGAATATGGAAGATTATCGAAATTGTTACTTTTTTTGTATACTATAAATACTAATTTATATGAACAGGATCCAATGACTTGTTGTCGAATACCCGATATTTTAGATGATAATTTAACGGAAAAATGTGCAACAAATATATTAAAAAGTAAAATTTCACGTGAAATAGGTGAAGTAAATGGATCTGTTGGAATGTCTTTAAGCATAAGGGTTTGTATTTTTGTATATTATAGTAATATTTGATTAATATTGTGCAATTGTTTTTGTTTTCTAAAGTGTATAACTCATTGTGTATATGATGAAAGTGGTATTATAAAAAATGGTGAATTACAAATCGAAACAGCATATAATAAATTATCAAAATTGATTGATCAAAATCAACAGAATTGGGATATTGTTTTACGTGATGCATTACAACATTGTAATGCAATGTGTGAGTATTGTTTTCTATCATTAAAATTTCTACTATGAAGAAGTTGAATTTGTATTAAAAATTTTCTAATACTTTGAAATTCCATTAAAAGCAGCTTCGAAATATTTGGCAAACCAAATGAATACATCTGATAAAGATAATTGTAATCCATTAGCTGCATTTTTAGTTGGTTGTTTAAATACAAATTTATTTGTGGTATTTATTGATTAATTTTTTTGTTGAAAAGATTTTTAAATTAATTAATTTTGTTTATTTTTTTTAGAATTGTCCAACATCAGAATGGACGCCAAGTGAGTATTAATATATTATATTTTTTATTTCTATATGTGATTATCGAAAAAAAATAATTTTGTTCAACAGACCCTGGTTGTGATACTCTAAAAGATTATGCTGATGATTGTCCCGTATTTGCGGCTATAACAAAAATTGATTAATTTCGGTATGCGGAATTTTGAATATGAATCGTTTTTATTAATTAAAAAAAAAATTAACACAATATTAAATATTAAATATTAAACATTTGTAAAATCATATGGTTTAAAATCATTACGAATTGCTTCAACCATTTCTTTTTCATCGGATGGTGGTAATAAACATTGACGCCAATCGATTTTCTCAGGACAATTGAATAATTGCTGTTCACAAAATACTTCACGACCGAAATTAATTGGAAATTTTTTCATTTGTTTTGATAATAATGTTTTATTATTATTAGGTAATTCAACAACGAAATACGGTGATGTTGCTGGTAATTGTGCGGCTTCTGTTAACGGTTCTATTTCCTCGAATTCCAAATTATATTCAATACCCTTTTCTTCAAATACTTTTTTAATATCATCCTCCTTTTCCGCCTCAATGGCTATTGCATTTATTTGTAAATGTACACTTTTATAATTACGTTCAAAAAATGTTGCCACTTTATTTTTACCTAAAAATATATAGGTTTTTTTTTTAAATATAGAGTTTGTTTGGATTATTTCGATTGTATTTAAAATTTTTACTTTTATAATATTTTCGTATTGCATCTTTGAATTGATTCAATTCTTTCCATTCATCGGCCGACAATAGTGCAGCACAATGTATATGTGTTATTGATAATATTAAAAAATGTGATTGATCCAGTGAACCTTTACCGAATGCTAAATAAAATGATTCACCTATTGATATAACTAAATGCTTTTCAACGGATGTTGATGACAAACAAAACCAACAGGATTCTGTAATGATAAGTAAATAAATTTATCAGTTTCATTATAATTCATTCAAGTATATTGGTTGATTTTAACAAAATACCTGGTTCTAAATTATTACGTGGTCGTTTTTTATTTGCATTCGAATTATCTCCTTTTCGTTTTTTATCATATTGTTTACCCTTATTATTTTTATTACCCATATCATAGAAATATTGTGAAGTTTCATTCTGAAAATAATAAATGATGTTTTTAATAATTTGTGTTTAACCAAAAAAATAGTCTAATTACTTACTTTTTCCACGGAAACATCATTTAAAATTTCAATAGAATCAAATGGGCATGTTGTATCCATTGTTGTTTTAATAATTAAATCCATTATTCTCATCTTTTCAACCGGAGCAATATTCATTGCATATAAATATTTCAATTTACTTTCATTAAATACATTTGCTAATGCTATAAATCGTGTACTTAATTCCAATTGTGTATTATTTCCTGGTGGAACACTGTATATAATAAAATATGAATTATAGTTTGTGTGTTACATCAAGAGGGAAACAGGAAAACATATGTAAAAAAAAGAAAAAGAATTATACCGATACGGATTCCTTTCGTAGAATACATTTTTTAAACCACCAAAATGATAACGTGGTCGAATTTCTTTTGCCAACCATGCCAATAATTTTGAATCATCAACATTATGATCATTTACTTTTTCCGATATGTTCGTTGGCCACTGTGATGTTATTAATATATCAACACCTCGATAATCGCCCGTTGAGGTTTTACTGGATAAACATGATAATCGAACAGCTTTTACATCATCAACATCAAATGTACAATCATTTTTCTCTTTAGATTTTGCTTCACATCCACTGACATAGGCAATTTTGAATCCAGAAGCAACTGTATATAAACCACGTTTACCTAAATCCGGTTATCGATATACGTTTATTTTGTTATCAAATTTATAAATCAATATTTAAATTCGAAATAATTAAGTGGATAATTACCTAGATATGTTAAATTTGAACATATTTCACCATCTGTACAATCTTTATAATACTCACCTGCTTCGATTGTATTTGGACCTAATATATATGTTGGAATGGCAATCGTTTTTAATCCATTTTTATATGCATTTAATTCATTTATATTTTCACTATCTCCAAAAAAATCACCAACACATAATAATAAATCGTATGGACCCGTTTTTTTATTAATCACTTCTATCCGATTAAATGCTGCTTTAAATTTTCCTTTAACATCACCGCAAACAAGCCTAAAAACGATTGATAAGTTTTATGGTACGTGATATAGCCGGCCTGGCCGGGAAATTACAGCTAAGGTTTAGCGTATTAAATTGGAATGTAAGCATTATGGGAGTATGCAATAACATTTATAAATCTATTTACTAACTAAATTAAGTTTTTGTTTTAAATATTACATTTTCTATAATAATTAATTCATGTTTAATATTATTAAAATAATGAACCAAATAGTCGATGGCGATAACAATATTTGGAGGTTAGTTGTTTAATTTTCATGTTATTTTCCATTTATCATTTTTATAATCAAATTTATAAATAAAAATTATATTTTACTTACACTTTTCGTTTTTCATCCATCGAAATTGATATTTTGTTGCAATTAACGAAAAGCAATTACTTTTATTTAATTAAAAATATAATTAAAATAATATTAAAATAAACAAACACTAAAATTTCTACCGCAAACACAAAACAATCGAAAGTATAAATAAAAAAATGGCCGCCAAAAAAAGACAAAAATGCAAAAAAAAATCAAATTATTACTACGGCGAATCGCGTATGGTCGAAAATGATTTGTCACAAAAACCATCACAAATGTTTTATTTGGAACCAAAAAATTGTGGATGTTGGACGACACAAAAGAAAAGACAAAAATAAATATGATAAAAAAAAAATAAACGAATTTTAATTAAAAAATATTTATTCAAAAAGTTTATATAATTTAAAATTTGTAACTTAAATTATTTAATTATTTATTGAATTCTAAGTAAATATTTCGACGAATTCCATCACTCCTTCGTGATCCTGTATAACAGTAAAATATATATATGTGAAAAGATAAGTAAGTACTAATTGAAATATAATTTTCCTAAAAAATTTATATACAAACCTTTATTATTATTGCCAAAAATCATGACTTGATGAGCCTCCCGTTTTTTTTGTTCATGTTCAGCAGCATTTGGATCACTTCCGTCACATCTTAAACCATAGTTAATTATCAATTTACATGGACGCTTTAAATTCAACTCAATTTCATCTAAATTTTCCAGAGATTTACTTACAGTTGTTGCTGTTGTTGTTGTTGGTTTTAAAAAATAATATTTATCTGGAGTAACTTTATCCTTTTGATTTAATATTTCCAAATTCTTTTCCAATGGTACATCGAAAGGTGCCGGTGTTATTATGTTTGATGATGTTACTGTAGGATTAGCTAACAAGTTTCCATCATTCACGCCATCATCAATTTCATCCTCTACTGAATTGCTTTCGATCGCTGCTAATTCTATTCCATCCTTTTCATTTTCGACTGATTCTGATTCCACAGCTGCTAAGTCGATACGTTCCGGTGAATTTTCTACAGATTCTGATTCAACAGCTGCTAAATCGATACGTTCCGGTGAATTTTCTACAGATTCTGATTCAACAGCTGCTAAATCTATACGTTCCGGTGAATTCTCTACAGATTCTGATTCAACAGCTGCTAAATCTATACGATCTGGTTCAAAGGTAATAAATTCGCTTGTCGTATCATCAATGATTTCCTGGATTGTTGAAAGTATAAAAGGTACATCAGTTGACGATTCAATTATATCAGTTGATGCCATTAGACTTTCATCTCCTATTTGAGAAATATTTTCTGCTGATGAAAGTATACCAGTGAATATAGGTCTAGTAAAGCCAGTTGAAGTGTCTATTGGACTTATAGTAGTTGTGTCATCTTCTCTCGATTGATTACTGTCAGTCGTTGCTATTTCTTCATTGCTAATAATAGACTGTGTGAATGCAGTTGTTGAATCAGTTTGAATTTCATTTGATTGTGTTGATGGAGTTTCCGTAATCCCATTATTAACGGAAGATGTTACATCGTCCATACTTATGTCTGATGTTGAAAACATTTCATTATCAATTGTAGAAATAAATCTGGTAGTTGATTCCAAATTAATGTTTGATGTTGTAAGTAAATTGGTTGATCCAAATGCAATTGGCGATGTTGATGTTGCATCTGTTAATGTATATTTTAGATCCGTTACAGTAGTAATAATTTCGGATGATGGGAGGGCTGAATTGAGCACCGATGCATCTACAGGAGATTGTGAATTATTTTCATTTGTTTGTGGTGCAATAACATCTTCTGAAGATTCCTCTGGTTCATCTTCAATAGGAAGAATATATTCAGTAGTTGTGGTTTCTAAAATCGAATTTAATATTGTTGGATTGGTTGGTGGTTGTGTTTCAATATCATTTATCTCGGTTGTTTCTTGATTTGCAGGTGTTTCTTCAACGATTGAGTTATTAATACCCTCTGATGTTGTTTCTACTTCATCTTCTATCGGAGGAATTATTTCGGTTGTTGTTGCTTCGCTTTCGATTGCATTTGATGATCCTGATGTTGATAATGAAATGGATTCTGATGTCGTTTCGACTTCATCCTCTATTGGAGGTATAATTTCAGTAGTTGAGGTTTCCAAAATCGAATTTAATATTGTTTGAGTAGTTGGTGGTTGTGTTTCAATATCATTTATCTCGGTTGTTTCTTGATTTGATGCATCAGTTGCAGGTGTTTCTTCAACGATTGAGTTATCAATACCCTCTGACGTTGTTTCTACTTCATCTTCTATCGAAGGAATTATTTCGGTTGGTGTGAAAATTGCATTGATGACTGGTTGATTTAAGAATACAGTTGTTGCTTCGCTCTCAATTGCATTTGATGATCCTGATGTTGATAATGAAATGGATTCTGATGTCGTTTCGACTCCATCCTCTATTGGAGGTATAATTTCAGTAGTTGAGATTTCCAAAATCGAATTTAATATTGTTGGAGTGGTTGGTGGTTGTGTTTCAATATCATTTATCTCGGTTGTTTCTTGATTTGATGCATCAGTAGCAGGTGTTTCTTCAACGATTGAGTTATCAATACCCTCTGACGTTGTTTCTACTTCATCTTCTATCGGAGGAATTATTTCGGTTGTTGTTGCTTCGCTTTCGATTGCATTTGATAATCCTGATGTTGTTAATGAAATGGATTCTGATGTCGTTTCGACTCCATCCTCTATTGGAGGTATAATTTCAGTAGTTGAGGTTTCCAAAATCGAATTTAATATTGTTGGAGTGGTTGGTGGTTGTGTTTCAATATCATTTATCTCGGTTGTTTCTTGATTTGATGCATCAGTAGCAGGTGTTTCTTGAACGATTGAGTTATCAATACCTTCTGACGTTGTTTCTACTTCATCTTCTATCGGAGGAATTATTTCGGTTGTTGTTGCTTCGCTTTCGATTGCATTTGATGATCCTGATGTTGATAATGAAATGGATTCTGATGTCGTTTCGACTTCATCCTCTATTGTAGGTATAATTTCAGTAGTTGAGGTTTCCAAAATCGAATTTAATATTGTTGGATTGGTTGGTGGTTGTGTTTCAATATCATTTATCTCGGTTGTTTCTTGATTTGATGCATCAGTTGCAGGTGTTTCTTCAACGATTGAGTTATCAATACCCTCTGACGTTGTTTCTACTTCATCTTCTATCGGTGGAATTACTTCGGTTGGTGTGAAAATTGCATTGATGACTGGTTGATCAACTAATACTGTTGTTGCTTCGCTTTCGATTGCATTTGATGATCCTGATGTTGATAATGAAATGGATTCTGATGTCGTTTCGACTTCATCCTCTATTGGAGGTATAATTTCAGTAGTTGAGGTTTCCAAAATTGAATTTAATATCGTTTGAGTAGTTGGTGGTTGTGTTTCAATATCATTTATCTCGGTTGTTTCTTGATTTGATGCGTCAGTTGCAGGTGTTTCTTCAACGATTGAGTTATGAATACCCTCTGACGTTGTTTCTACTTCATCTTCTATCGGAGGAATTATTTCGGTTGTTGTTGCTTCGCTTTCGATTGCATTTGATGATCCTGATGTTGATAATGAAATGGATTCTGATGTCGTTTCGACTTCATCCTCTATTGGAGGTATAATTTCAGTAGTTGAGGTTTCCAAAATCGAATTTAATATTGTTGGATTGGTTGGTGGTTGTGTTTCAATATCATTTATCTCGGTTGTTTCTTGATTTGATGCATCAGTTGCAGGTGTTTCTTCAACGATTGAGTTATCAATACCCTCTGACGTTGTTTCTACTTCATCTTCTATCGGAGGAATTATTTCGGTTGTTGTTGCTTCGCTTTCGATTGCATTTGATGATCCTGATGTTGATAATGAAATGGATTCTGATGTCGTTTCGACTTCATCCTCTATTGGAGGTATAATTTCAGTAGTTGAGGTTTCCAAATTCGAATTTAATATTGTTGGATTGGTTGGTGGTTGTGTTTCAATATCATTTATCTCGGTTGTTTCTTGATTTGATGCATCAGTTGCAGTTGTTTCTTCAACGATTGAGTTATCAATACCCTCTGACGTTGTTTCTACTTCATCTTCTATCGGTGGAATTACTTCGGTTGGTGTGAAAATTGCATTGATGACTGGTTGATCAACTAATACTGTTGTTGCTTCGCTTTCGATTGCATTTGGTGATCCTGATGTTGATA
The DNA here is from genome assembly GCA_958336335.1 of Dilophus febrilis. Taxonomy (NCBI): domain Eukaryota; kingdom Metazoa; phylum Arthropoda; class Insecta; order Diptera; family Bibionidae; genus Dilophus; species Dilophus febrilis. Next base: position 31,640,179 of record OY284469.1, on the reverse strand, counting down.
ATGAAATGGATTCTGATGTCGTTTCGACTTCATCCTCTATTGGAGGTATAATTTCAGTAGTTGAGGTTTCCAAAATCGAATTTAATATCGTTTGAGTAGTTGGTGGTTGTGTTTCAATATCATTTATCTCGGTTGTTTCTTGATTTGATGCGTCAGTTGCAGGTGTTTCTTCAACGATTGAGTTATCAATACCCTCTGACGTTGTTTCTACTTCATCTTCTATCGGAGGAATTATTTCGGTTGTTGTAGCTTCGCTTTCGATTGCATTTGATGATCCTGATGTTGATAATGAAATGGATTCTGATGTCGTTTCGACTTCATCCTCTATTGGAGGTATAATTTCAGTAGTTGAGGTTTCCAAAATCGAATTTAATATTGTTGGATTGGTTGGTGGTTGTGTTTCAATATCATTTATCTCGGTTGTTTCTTGATTTGATGCATCAGTTGCAGGTGTTTCTTCAACGATTGAGTTATCAATACCCTCTGACGTTGTTTCTACTTCATCTTCTATCGGAGGAATTATTTCGGTTGTTGTTGCTTCGCTCTCAATTGCATTTGATGATCCTGATGTTGATAATGAAATGGATTCTGATGTCGTTTCGACTTCATCCTCTATTGGAGGTATAATTTCAGTAGTTGAGGTTTCCAAAATCGAATTTAATATTGTTGGATTGGTTGGTGGTTGTGTTTCAATATCATTTATCTCGGTTGTTTCTTGATTTGATGCATCAGTTGCAGGTGTTTCTTCAACGATTGAGTTATCAATACCCTCTGACGTTGTTTCTACTTCATCTTCTATCAGAGGAATTATTTCGGTTGTTGTTGCTTCGCTTTCGATTGCATTTGATGATCCTGATGTTGATAATGAAATGGATTCTGATGTCGTTTCGACTTCATCCTCTATTGTAGGTATAATTTCAGTAGTTGAGGTTTCCAAAATCGAATTTAATATTGTTGGATTGGTTGGTGGTTGTGTTTCAATATCATTTATCTCGGTTGTTTCTTGATTTGATGCATCAGTTGCAGGTGTTTCTTCAACGATTGAGTTATCAATACCCTCTGACGTTGTTTCTACTTCATCTTCTATCGGAGGAATTATTTCGGTTGTTGTTGCTTCGCTTTCGATTGCATTTGATGATCCTGATGTTGATAATGAAATGGATTCTGATGTCGTTTCAACTTCATCCTCTATTGGAGGTATAATTTCAGTAGTTGAGGTTTCCAAAATCGAATTTAATATTGTTGGATTGGTTGGTGGTTGTGTTTCAATATCATTTATCTCGGTTGTTTCTTGATTTGATGCATCAGTTGCAGTTGTTTCTTCAACTATTGAGTTATGAATACCCTCTGACGTTGTTTCTACTTCATCTTCTATCGGTGGAATTACTTCGGTTGGTGTGAAAATTGCATTGATGACTGGTTGATCAACTAATACTGTTGTTGCTTCGCTTTCGATTGCATTTGATGATCCTGATGTTGATAATGAAATGGATTCTGATGTCGTTTCGACTTCATCCTCTATTGGAGGTATAATTTCAGTAGTTGAGGTTTCCAAAATCGAATTTAATATTGTTGGATTGGTTGGTGGTTGTGTTTCAATATCAGTTATCTCTGTTGTTTCTTGATTTGATGCATCAGTTGCAGGTGTTTCTTCAACGATTGAGTTATCAATACCCTCTGACGTTGTTTCTACTTCATCTTCTATCGGAGGAATTATTTCGGTTGGTGTGAAAATTGCATTAATGACTGGTTGATTTACGAATACTGTTGTTGCTTCGCTTTCGATTGCATTTGATGATCCTGATGTTGATAATGAAATGGATTCTGATGTCGTTTCGACTTCATCCTCTATTGGAGGTATAATTTCAGTAGTTGAGGTTTCCAAAATCGAATTTAATATTGTTGGATTGGTTGGTGGTTGTGTTTCAATATCATTTATCTCGGTTGTTTCTTGATTTGATGCATCAGTTGCAGGTGTTTCTTCAACGATTGAGTTATCAATACCCTCTGACGTTGTTTCTACTTCATCTTCTATCGGTGGAATTACTTCGGTTGGTGTGAAAATTGCATTGATGACTGGTTGATCAACTAATACTGTTGTTGCTTCGCTTTCGATTGCATTTGATGATCCTGATGTTGATAATGAAATGGATTCTGATGTCGTTTCGACTTCATCCTCTATTGGAGGTATAATTTCAGTAGTTGAGGTTTCCAAAATCGAATTTAATATCGTTTGAGTAGTTGGTGGTTGTGTTTCAATATCATTTATCTCGGTTGTTTCTTGATTTGATGCGTCAGTTGCAGGTGTTTCTTCAACGATTGAGTTATCAATACCCTCTGACGTTGTTTCTACTTCATCTTCTATCGGAGGAATTATTTCGGTTGTTGTAGCTTCGCTTTCGATTGCATTTGATGATCCTGATGTTGATAATGAAATGGATTCTGATGTCGTTTCGACTTCATCCTCTATTGGAGGTATAATTTCAGTAGTTGAGGTTTCCAAAATCGAATTTAATATTGTTGGATTGGTTGGTGGTTGTGTTTCAATATCATTTATCTCGGTTGTTTCTTGATTTGATGCATCAGTTGCAGGTGTTTCTTCAACGATTGAGTTATCAATACCCTCTGACGTTGTTTCTACTTCATCTTCTATCGGAGGAATTATTTCGGTTGTTGTTGCTTCGCTCTCAATTGCATTTGATGATCCTGATGTTGATAATGAAATGGATTCTGATGTCGTTTCGACTTCATCCTCTATTGGAGGTATAATTTCAGTAGTTGAGGTTTCCAAAATCGAATTTAATATTGTTGGATTGGTTGGTGGTTGTGTTTCAATATCATTTATCTCGGTTGTTTCTTGATTTGATGCATCAGTTGCAGGTGTTTCTTCAACGATTGAGTTATGAATGCCCTCTGACGTTGTTTCTACTTCATCTTCTATCGGAGGAATTATTTCGGTTGTTGTTGCTTCGCTTTCGATTGCATTTGATGATCCTGATGTTGATAATGAAATGGATTCTGATGTCGTTTCAACTTCATCCTCTATTGGAGGTATAATTTCAGTAGTTGAGGTTTCCAAAATCGAATTTAATATTGTTGGATTGGTTGGTGGTTGTGTTTCAATATCATTTATCTCGGTTGTTTCTTGATTTGATGCATCAGTTGCAGTTGTTTCTTCAACGATTGAGTTATGAATACCCTCTGACGTTGTTTCTACTTCATCTTCTATCGGTGGAATTACTTCGGTTGGTGTGAAAATTGCATTGATGACTGGTTGATCAACTAATACTGTTGTTGCTTCGCTTTCGATTGCATTTGATGATCCTGATGTTGATAATGAAATGGATTCTGATGTGGTTTCGGCTTCATCCTCTATTTGAGGTATAATTTCAGTAGTTGAGGTTTCCAAAATCGAATTTAATATTGTTGGATTGGTTGGTGGTTGTGTTTCAATATCAGTTATCTCTGTTGTTTCTTGATTTGATGCATCAGTTGCAGGTGTTTCTTCAACGATTGAGTTATCAATACCCTCTGACGTTGTTTCTACTTCATCTTCTATCGGAGGAATTATTTCGGTTGGTGCGAAAATTGCATTAATGACTGGTTGATTTACGAATACTGTTGTTGCTTCGCTTTCGATTGCATTTGATGATCCTGATGTTGATAATGAAATGGATTCTGATGTCGTTTCGACTTCATCCTCTATTGGAGGTATAATTTCAGTAGTTGAGGTTTCCAAAATCGAATTTAATATTGTTGGATTGGTTGGTGGTTGTGTTTCAATATCATTTATCTCGGTTGTTTCTTGATTCGATGCATCAGTTGCAGGTGTTTCTTCAACGATTGAGTTATCAATACCCTCTGACGTTGTTTCTACTTCATCTTCTATCGGTGGAATTACTTCGGTTGGTGTGAAAATTGCATTGATGACTGGTTGATCAACTAATACTGTTGTTGCTTCGCTCTCAATTGCATTTGATGATCCTGATGTTGATAATGAAATGGATTCTGATGTCGTTTCGACTTCATCCTCTATTGGAGGTATAATTTCAGTAGTTGAGGTTTCCAAAATCGAATTTAATATTGTTGGATTGGTTGGTGGTTGTGTTTCAATATCATTTATCTCGGTTGTTTCTTGATTTGATGCATCAGTTGCAGGTGTTTCTTCAACGATTGAGTTATCAATACCCTCTGACGTTGTTTCTACTTCTTCTTCTATCGGAGGAATTATTTCGGTTGTTGTTGCTTCGCTCTCAATTGCATTTGATGATCCTGATGTTGATAATGAAATGGATTCTGATGTCGTTTCGACTTCATCCTCTATTGTAGGTATAATTTCAGTAGTTGAGGTTTCCAAAATCGAATTTAATATTGTTGGATTGGTTGGTGGTTGTGTTTCAATATCATTTATCTCGGTTGTTTCTTGATTTGATGCATCAGTTGCAGGTGTTTCTTCAACGATTGAGTTATCAATACCCTCTGACGTTGTTTCTACTTCATCTTCTATCGGAGGAATTATTTCGGTTGTTGTTGCTTCGCTTTCGATTGCATTTGATGATCCTGATGTTGATAATGAAATGGATTCTGATGTCGTTTCGACTTCATCCTCTATTGGAGGTATAATTTCAGTAGTTGAGGTTTCCAAAATCGAATTTAATATTGTTGGATTGGTTGGTGGTTGTGTTTCAATATCATTTATCTCGGTTGTTTCTTGATTTGATGCGTCTGTTGCAGGTGTTTCTTCAACGATTGAGTTATCAATACCCTCTGACGTTGTTTCTACTTCATCTTCTATCGGTGGAATTATTTCGGTTGGTGCGAAAATTGCATTGATGACTGGTTGATCAACTAATACTGTTGTTGCTTCGCTTTCGATTGCATTTGGTGATCCTGATGTTGATAATGAAATGGATTCTGATGTCGTTTCGACTTCATCCTCTATTGGAGGTATAATTTCAGTAGTTGAGGTTTCCAAAATCGAATTTAATATTGTTGGAGTGGTTGGTGTTTGTGTTTCAATATCATTTATCTCTGTTGTTTCTTGATTTGATGCATCAGTTGCAGGTGTTTCTTCAACGATTGAGTTATCAATACCCTCTGATGTTGTTTCTACTTCATCTTCTATCGGTGGTATTATTTCGGTTGGTGTGAAAATTGCATTGATGACTGGTTGATCAACTAATACTACTGTTTGTTCCGGAATTGAATCATTTGGTGAAGGTGTTCCCTCAGTTACTTGAATATTTTCTGTTGTTATTTCTATATCGTTCTGTATTGTAGGAAAGTTTTCAAGATTCGTTGATGATTCAACATCCGTTATTGCCTGTGAAATTGTTGATTGATTTTCTGTATTAAAATTTGATTCCGTTGTTTCTGATATTCGTTGAATGTCATCAACTGATGTGGTAGTTTCTGCTCTATCACCTGGTACAATACTTTCTGATGTACTTAATGTGTTATTCAAAACCAATTGTTGACTATTTTCAGTTGTCAATGGGATGGCTGCTATTTCGGTTGTGGTTAGAATTGGTAATACATTTATTATATTCGGAGCATTTTCATTTTCAAGCAATGCATTCGCTTCGGTGGTAGTTCTCCCCTTAATTTGAGAATCTGATTTTGAAAATATTGGTATTTCGAATTTGTCCTCATGATGTTTTTCTTCCGATGAATCATAAGTTATAAATGTATTAAATTCATTTGAAACCGTTTCTTCGTAGCTTTTACTTTCGCTAAAATCTTCTTTTGATTTCATTGGAGACGGTTTGTAGAATACGCTTTCAGCAGAACCTATACATATATTTCCGTATTTTTATATTTTTTTTTATATAATTTTAAATGAATTTACTTACTTTTACTAATATCTTCCACTGTGATGACATCTTTAGTTTTACTAGAACCATATATTTTTGGTATATCCAATTCTTCATCAGAATCAAAATATTTTTTACCTATTGTTTTTAAATTTCGTAATGAATTATACAGTTCCAAAAGATCTTCATTACTCATGTATTTACAAGAAACCGTATGTTTGGATTTACATTTTTCCTCAGTTATATGATAATATTTACCATGAGGACATCTTAAAAAAAAATTTAAAATAAATTAGTTTTTGCATGAATTATCTTTTTCATTACTGTATGCATATTATACCTGTGTTGAATTTGATAGAATTTTCCTTTTCTCTTGAGACTGCACGTATAATACTTTGAACAATCCGTTGGTGTTCTGTGTCGGAAAAAAAAGTATTATTGGCAATTAAACGTAAAAATTAAACCATATGGATGGAGTTAATAATATAAAATTTACCTAAATTTACCAGGTTTTGTACACGGTGGATATTCTTCATCGTAATCACTTTTATCATCATCCCATGTTTGTGTTATCTGTTTGGTAATTTAGAGAAAAAAATATATACTTTTGTTATTCCAATAATAAAATTTATTTTGTTCGTTTCTTTGTTACCTCTGTTGATGTAACTTTAGCTGTATACGAACATTTTTGTGTTATTGGATTGTACACCATCGAACCGGGACATTTAAATATTTTTTGTAAATATTTTTTATTATTTTTATCACATATATAAAACATTGTACAATTGCTTGGTATACCAAAACGTCCATTTTCCGTACAATTCGGAAGGGTACATGCTTTAAATATTTGTTGTGAATTTTGTGAAATCATTTCTTCACGGACATCATCATTACATTTTTTTATTTTAATATCGAAAATCTACAAATTATGATGAAGATGAATGACATTATATGAATTCTTTTCCTGTATTAATTTAAACAAAATTTCTATATATAACTTACCATTCCATTTTTACATTTTCCTATAACAACCGAATCTTTTTTACATAGATAATAATATTTTTCATTTGTTGGATGACTTTTAAGTCCTAAATAATCGTTAGCACATCTTGTAGTCTTTTTTAGATATATACAAAAACAAAATTAAAAAATGCCAAATACACTTTGGTTTAATGTAACTATATACAATTAGCGCGGAGCTGGAAATCTGTTTTGGCAGATTACCAAAAGGATAAAATATTGGAAAAGGAAAGACTCGTGCCTATATAAAGGCAAATTAATTATTCCACAAAACGATAAATGTTTTTCAAATAAAATTTTCCAAATTAATTCCAATTTTTCGAATTACATCCAGAGATTTTCTATAATTTACAATTTCCCGCTGAAATAATTTGAAAATTCAATCTATTTCTGATATTAAATAGAAGAAAATTTGAAAATCGGCTCCATTGCGGTTCAAAAGATATAGTCAATTTCCCTATATAAGGGTTCGTAAAATTTCGCTTTCACAGTATCGTAAATTTCTTTGAATTTTCACAGAACTCTAATGGAAAATCGTCTGTCTTTGAAACAATCAGTTGATTCTCTAATTTTCTTCTATAAAATATTAAGAATTTATTGAATTTTTTTAATTATTTGAAGAAAAACGAAATTTTATAAGAAAACCCCGGGTTGTAATTAAATAACAAATAAAGTTTTAATAACGTAAAGTTGATTTTCCGATTTTTTTTATTATAAATCCTATATTATCTTGGACATTTGCTGACTAACAGTTTCCCAGCTCCGCTTAAGATACATTTATTATACAGTATATATACTTACATGATCGACAAGTATTGCTTTTCCACCCCCATAGAATTGTCGGCAACGTTCAGTTAATTCATCATAGTACTGATGTTTTGAACAAATTTTCTGTTAAATAAGATGATTACAAAATTATATCAATGAATGTATAAAACAATCACAAACAATCGAAAAACATTCTTAATTTATATTATTGTACTTTTACGTAAAGGTTTTATTCGTAGGTGAAAAAAATGTAATTTTTAATAAAGAAAAAATACCAATTATTAAATTGCTTACTTAAGCTATATATAATTATTTAATTGTTCTTATACACATATTTATATGTTATTTAACATTTGATATTATATAAATATTTAAAATTTATACGTGTGAATAACCGATACAATTTATTTAATTTACAAAAAAAAAATAAAAAGAAAACAATGTTATTTATATTTTAATTTTTTTTTAATTATTAAATTCCTAAATTGTTTATTATTATTATTGTTTTAATAAAAAAAAAAATTAACCTTTGTTAAAAAGAAATTCATTGAGCATTGAATACAATTTTTTGCCAATGAATTTTTATTTATTTTGTTTTTTTTATTTCATTGGCATAGGTCAAATTTTTGTATTTTGTATTATTTATTTGTAATATTTATACGTTTAATTTGGTTTCATAAAATCTCGATAAATAAATCTCAATAGATTTTCGGTTTAGCGATGGATCTAATTGATATATTTTAATATCTATATGCATTTCAGAATTCTTTCTTAGATGGTTTTAAAATAAATCTCCTTTTTTCCTTTTTTTTTATTATAAAAATGTTATTTTGTGTAATTTTCTTTTTCGGGAAAATCAATTGAAAAGATTTGTAATTCCAAATAATTGTTTGTGATGTTGTTTTTATTTTGGAAAATTGATTTTAAATCTCTCTGTTGAAAATATAGGAAATGGATTGTAATTGAGATGATCACATTCATTCATAGATTTATTTAATTATTTCTGGGATATGTTTTTTAATATTTGTTATGCAGTTTTGAATTCAAAACAGTTATATAGGTATAGAATAATATTTTGTATCAATACTATACAATAAAAATATTCATATGACGATGATGATCTTTAATATTCAAACGATGTGATCTCTCTTAAGTTGGGGAGGATGTTGATTTTATTATATTTAAAATTATTTTTATTATATCAAAATTATTAATTTTTTTTTCACCTTTCTCCTTTCTTTTTCACCTTTATTTTCAGGTGTGTATGATTTATTTATCTGTCAGTGGTACAAATTTAACAAAATTCTGTCAATTGATGTAAGTAGCAACAATTTTTTTTTTGTAAATATAAATATTTCTTTAAGTACTTTTACTGCTTGCATTTATTGTATATATGTTTAAGATAGGCTTAATAGAAATATATTAATTTCATTGATCAGTTATCGTTCAACCGTCTATAGAAATTAAGTCTATAGAATTGTCCGCATGTAACATTTAAGATTGGTAAAATATTTTTTTAGGAAACTCCATCCCCTCAAAACGAATTTGGTCAAAATTCAAGCATTTTGTTAAATAATTGACAAAATCATCATCAGAACATATGGTTTATTACTTTAAAAATGTTAATTTTGTTTTCATTAGGAATAATAAAATTTAACCCACAATTCTACGATTACATTTTAATCTTAAAACATTTTTTTTTATCAATAAAACGAATAATAAACTATATAGTGCTTTAAATATTTTCAGAATATTCTTTATATGAATTGAAAATTGATATTCAAATTAAAACGTTTTTTATTTTTTTTTATAAGATTATCAAAAAATAATTTACACTTTATATTATATTAGTTCATTGATTAATCACAATAAATGGAAGAAATTCACACGTAATTCATAGATTAATATATATATATATATAGATTAATATATATATATATATATAATTATAATTAAAATATAACACATACATCATCATCATCATCATTATATCGATATCGTTCATAATTGATTACACCTGCTGTACAAATTCCAACGTTATGTTCGATGATTATAACATTTATAAAATAAATATAAATTATGTATAAACTATAAATATTCATTTTTTCTTAAGAAAACTTCAATTTATTTTCATTTGCACTAAAAAAATATTTAAAAAACAAAACTAATTAAAATTAATCAAAAATATTTAAATTACTCGCACACAAATTTTTTTTCTTTTTACATTATATTTTTATTTAATTTTTAATTTTTTAAAATATAAGAAAAGATTTCGTTCGAAGCGTTTGTTCTTTGTTTTATCACCAAAATTTTCAAAAAATAATTTTAAATTCTTTACTTTCAAATAAAAAAAACTAAATATCCACTGCACTATGAACCAGCACCATACCAATTAATCGCACATCAAAATAACAATTAAAATATTTTACATAAAATTTGTTACCTTTTTAACTTTGAAATTTTAATTTATTTTATTATTAAACAAAACAAAACAAAAATGTTTATATAAAATAATAATTTTTTTTTTAATAATTTTTCTTAATAATTTGTTAATGAAAATTCGTACATATATATAATTAATTAACGTGTACTTCTTTCAAAACACAACGACAAATAAGGTAAACAAAAATGTTTTTAGATTTATAGTTAAAATTGTGTTATTATTATTTTTATTTAAATTTTTCTATTTCTAAGTCTCTGAAATGACATGAATGTGTGGAATTTAGGAATTTCTATATTATATTTATATTATTTACCAAATGTGATAGTTTTGGGGGGAGAAAATTAACAGAACTATTTGAAATTATTAAGAATTATTTAATTTTATATTGAAATGTTTTCCTTTCATGCGATATATTTTTCATTTCTATATATACCATTTTATGTATTATATTTCATTGACATTTGCCTTGTTAAATGTATATAATAAATATTAAAAATATTATTCTTTAAATAGAAAATATTTAAATATTTAAAATAAATAATGCACTGTATAAATGAAAAAGCGTGTGTCTACGTATTTAAAGAAAATTATTGTGTTAAATGCGATATGAACATGGCGAAATGTTTCGAATTATATTTTTTACAAGTTTGATTTTCTAAATAAATTGATTGAATTCGTTGATGGAGACATTTAAGAAAAATTCAATGAAATATTTTTTGTGATAATTAAAAAAAAACTGTAACAATTTAAAACAAATCCCAAAATCAATCCTAACTCTTTCTGGTCATAAAACAGACCAAACATTAGAGGATTCTTACCAATAAGAATCTGAACAAATCCTTCCTGACATACAATACAGCAAAACTTCAAATTGTTGGCTCCCCGTAAAATACTATTCGAACCCCTATTTAATAAAATACAAAAGAATACAAAATTTTTATAACCGCATTAAAAGTTTTATTATAGAAAAAAAAACGAACAAAAAATTACAAATTTCAAATTAAAATGACAAAATTAATAATAATTTATATAACAATTAAAAGAAATTATACAAAATTCTTGGATTTTAAATTGGCAAACTAACTCTATGGTAACATCTTTAATTTCATATGTTTTTTTTTTGTTTTCTTCTATTCCTTCTAATGTAGAATTACGTAAATATTCTTTTCGAACCGTCGAATTTCTCAATTACTGTTTAATTATTTTCAATTTTGAAAATAATCTTTCCGTTGATGGGTGGAAAAACTCTGTCGTAAGATTTTTATATTTTAGTTGAAAATCTTCAGAATATTTTAAAATGTCTTTTTGTTTTGTTTTCTTCCATTTCTAACAACTTTCTAACCATATCATAAAAGCAAACGCATTTGAAACATCACATGCATTACTTTTAAACGTATATTTTCCATTTGTTTCATCACAATACATTTAAAATTTGATTTAATATCCATTGATTCGCGTCAATGTCATCGGTTTTCATAGGTTTTCTTAAACAATTTTTGTCTTTTCTGCCCAATATTCTATCTCAACAGGTTTCCAAGTTATGGCATTTTTACGATACCCCTTTCACATAATAAAATATTCATTTTTTTATCTATAATTGGTCAAAATCAACCACTATTCATTCAATTTTTAAGGGTGAAATTTACAATAAATGGTATTGATTTTTGGAATGAATGTTAAGTAAAATAAGCTGAATTTTCCGAATTTAAAATAATATTATGGGGTGTCCATACAAAGAGTATGGTTACATTGACAATTTTTCACGTTTATAGATTTTAACTATAGAATTTGTTCTACAATCCCATTTGATATGTAAGGACGGGTTTTAGAGAATTTAATTATCTTTCGATTGATGGTCTGCTCGTTATTCTATCTAAACAGGTTTCCAAGTTATGGCATTTTTACGATACCCCTTTCACATAATAAAAAATTCATTTTTTTATCTATAATTGGTCAAAATCCACCACTAATCATTCAATTTTTAAGGGTGAAATTTACAATAAATGGTATTGATTTTTGGAATGAATGTTAAGTAAAATAAGCTGAATTTTCCGAATTTAAAATAATATTATGGGGTGTCCATACAAAGAGTACGGTTAAATTGACAATTTTTCACGTTTATAGATTTTAACAATAGATTTTGTTCTACATTTGATATGTACGGAAAGTTTTTAGAGAAATTAATTGTCTATCGATTGATGGACTGCCCATTATTCTATCTCAACTGGTTTCCAAGTTATGTCATTTTTACGATACCTCTTTCACATAATAAACTTTCACATAGGAAAAAGTTAGGTCTCAATTACAACATCTCAATATGGTTTCGTTTTTCCCCGAATTTATAGATTTATTTATAGATATTCCTAATTAAGCACACATTTCAAAGCGTTCATCGCAACCATAAGTTCTTAATTTTTGTTATTTCCCTTGAATTCGTATCTTTTTTAAATGAAAAACGCATTCAAATGAATAAAAATATTCTTTTGAGACCTAGAGGAGTTCAAAGTAAGGTAAATAACTTTAATAAAGTATAAAACAATTTATAAGTCCCTTGGGAAATCTTTAGGTTGACAAAAATGGGAAAAAACGATAATTAATCTGTGTTTTGATTTAATAAAGGAGGAATCTGGGCAAGGATCATAAAACCACAAAATATAATAAATTATTTCATATTGCAAATTTTATTTTATTAAAAAAAAAATTGTTAAATAATTTATAAAAATTAAATTGAATATAATATATATACGTATAAATAATAAATATATGGTTTATATTCATATTATTAATTAATATATATATTTAATTAAATTAAATTAAAATTATTATTATATATATTTATAATTAAATAAATTAATTTATATTATTATAATATTTTATATATCATATATATATATTTTTTTTTTAATCATATAATATTATTGTATTCAAATTGATTTGTTATTTCATTCTTTGAAAATCCTCTTTTTAATTTGATTTATTTTTATCAAATCACACAGAAACCATATGAGCTTCATATATCAAAAAAAAAAAAATTAATTACCATTTTTATTATGCATAAATTAATTTAAATTAAATTTTTTAATTTGCGCTTTTTTTTTTACAAAGAATTTAATTTAATTTTTAAATCATAAATGAAAATTTTGTTGTGTGAGACCAATATCGAAGCTAACAACAACCCACACACACACACGCGAATACATATTAAATTGAAATTATAAATTATAATATAAAGAAATTAATTAAATAGTAAGCAAAAAAAAAAAAAAGATTGGTGAATTCTTAAAATTAAAATTAAAATAAAATCCGTGCTGTTTTTATTTTCTGTTTTTTTTTTCTTTTTTCCGCTTAATTTTTTTGATTGATTTTTATACAAAATTATTTTATTATCGATTTATTTATTAATTATAAAATAACTTACTTTGAATATTAAACGCGTATTAAATGGAAAAAATTTTTTAAAAAGATCTAAAGAAAGATAAGATTTAAAAAGATAAGATAATTTAATAATATAATAATTTTTTATAAATTAATTTAAAATTATTGTATTGTATTTTTTTTTTTTGTATTTTTTTGTATTCCCTTCTTTGGGTGTGATTTAAAAAAAAAATTGTTTTTTATTTTGCATTTAATTATAATAAATTTATCGGTTTTTTTTTATATTTATACATCTTTACTTCGTGCAATCGACATACTTCTCAGTGATCTGAAATCATATTATATTTTAGTAGAGTAGTTTTAAATTCTGTAAAAAGAATATTTAATCAACGAATTTTTTAATTTTTTTTCATATTTTTGAAATCGATTTTATTTTATTGGTTTTACCACAAAAAAATTTATTGCACATATAAAACATTATCAATTTAAATGATCATACCTTGAACGTTCAAATAATGATGGATCAGTATAAATTGGTTCACTTGGATCATCGAATTCATTTGAATTTCCTTGATTTCTCATTGGATTTATAACTGGCATTTGACACATTCGTGATAAATTTCTATATATTTCAATATAAGAATTATGAAAACGAATTAATTGTTGAATATATTGCGATAAATTAATAATAAAAACACAAAAAAATGTTTACCCAGTTGCAAATGTTTTTTGTAGACCAGCATTAAATAAATTTAAACTCGATTTACCAATTGATTGTGATTGTACACCGGAACCGGATGAATTGGATCCATTATTATTATTATTATTATTGTGTTGTGTTGATGCATTAAATTGATTCGCTGATAAATGCATATTTTGATGATGTATTGCCGATGGGCTAAATGAATTTATCGGTGAGCTACGATCAAGTGAACGATTTTTTAACATTATACCCCAATAGCGTCTGTAAATTGTTTATTTTATATTGATATATTTATTTTAATATAGAAATTAAATAAATTAAATAATAATATTTAAATACCGATAAGCTAATCCAGATACTAATGTTATACTAAATAATAAGATCATCAGTAATACAACGGCACTAATTAATCCGTGATATTCGGATGGTGTTAAACAAATTGTTTCAATTGGTGTTGATATTAATTTTCGTGGTATTAAATCATTTTCCATTTCTTCTCTCGATTCAAATACTTCAATCATTTCACGTACATGCTCCGGGAATTCATTATTAATATCTTGTTCGTCATCATACAATTTCGGATTTGTTAAATTCGTTTTATCTAAATTATAAATATATTTATAAAAATTGTATTTAGAAACTTCATAATAAAACGTAATACGTTAAAAAATTCTGGATGGTAAACGAGATGGAAAACCGCATGGTAGGTAAAAAGATCAAATGGAAGCGGATCTTCGGGCTCTGATAGTTTTCGACTGGCGGACATTGGTTTTGAATAGGTCACGTGGAAGAAGACTGCTGTTGGACGCTAAAACCAATTGTAGGTTATACTTGCGGATAAGTAAGAGTACTAAGAGTTTATTTAATTTAAAAATACATAAGAAACCTCCTTATAAAGAAAAACTTTCTTGAAATTACCTGTAGAATTAATTGTTACCGTTGAATTTTCATTTATCAAATCCAAATTTGTTTCTGAAGATACGACATTATCCGAAAGATATTCTGTTGCATCAGCCGTTAATGTACCATTAATTAATGAACGTTTTCGTCGACGACCAAATGATGGTTCTGATCTACCCGATGCTCCTGGACAGTATGCCTAAACGATTTCGTTTAAATCATCCATTGAATTTCATAATTAATAAATAATTAAATAAAAATATATATATTTTTTTACCGGTTGACATCCTTCACGACACGATCGAACAGTTGCTTCAAATACAAGGAAATTTGATTCTGGTATTTTAAATGCATTAAATCTAGCCTCTAACGTATCACCACTACGTAATTTATCCAGTTCTGGGAATACATACGGATCAACTGGACATCTATTATTATTGAAAATGTGAATGTGTGAAGAGTAAATAATAATTTATAATAATAATACTTTGAAATTATGCAATATATATACCCATATCGATCGATTAATTGTATACTACGTCCCGAGTATGGATCACGTGCTACAACATTTGTCGCAAATATATCACTTATTTGATTATAACCATCTTGGGCTTCTAAACGGAATGTTAATGGATCACCAACGGCAATCGTTGTAGTTGGACGATTTTGATATAATATCATTAAACGTACTTTACTGCTTAATGTATTTTCGGCCGGTAAATATTCAATTGGTATTGGACTACCCGATCTGTCAACATCGTTAAAACTACTTTTTTAAAACAATATCAAATAATATGGATGTGAAACATCAATAAATGAATATATATTATATCCCTTGAATAATATTAAATCGCAAGTAATTATTTTGTATTTTTTTTTTTCATTTATGGAATTTCTATATTATTCTATACTACGGAAAACAATTCTACTGCAATTTTTGCAATTTTCTCACAATATAAATTCTACATTTTTTATGTATTTTTACAATAAAAAAAAATTAGTATAATTAATTCCATATAATTTATAACTACGTGTGTTTTATTTTTCAAAGGATATTAATATATATATCACAAAGAAAAGCAGAATCAGAAAAACTAAAGTTATTAAACGTGAACGCATACAGTTTTATATTTGTGCAAAAAACAAAAAAAAACTAAAAAATAGATGTTATACAAAACAAAACAAATCAAATCAAAAATCTATATAGATTCCAAAACTTACCCAGCACCAATGTATCCGGATGTTACAACAGCCTCACCAGGACCTCTAAAGATACATGTTAAATTAAATCGTTTATCACGACCCGTTTGAACATTATCAGAAAATTGTACAACTACAATGTTTGTCATCGTATCACCATACTATAAATAATAATAATATTTCAAATGGCAAGTTTTAATATACATTATAAATTCAATTGGTTTTTTGTTTTCCATATATTATACATACTCGTTGTGTGCCACATTCAGGATACCCTTGAACACCACTAATTCTTAAAACATTTATAGTACCACCATTTCCTCGGAAAAAGCACCTAAAATAACAGACAAATTAATAAATTTCAACTTTGAATTAATTTTATACAATTTACCTATCATAAAAACCGTATGTATAAATACGACCCAGAAATCCTTCGGGTGTTCTTAATGTAAATTCCATTCCATCTTCATTGCATGTTTGTGAAACTGAATAAATAGTATAACGTTTTAATAATTATTAAATTAAACTAAACTATAAAAATTTTATAAAAAATGTCATCAATTTAATTTACCATCTAAACATTCACCATTATCACCACCACCATTTCGACCATTACTACGTTCATAATAATCATATGGACCGGTATCAAACATTTGTGGATTATTCATATCTAATTCTCTTGAATCACGATCACTTAATTCACAATTCGCTGCATCACGTTCTCTGGACGTATCCGTATCGTATGATGATAACGTTACATCACGATAATTAAAACTTCTACAAATAAAATCTCTTGCCTCAACACATTCCCGTTGACAATGAATTAATGATGGTGCTAAAATGGCACGTCGTACATACGGTTGCCGTACCCGATTTCTAGATCCCATTTGTTTAAAATTATCATTATCATTATCACAACGTGAATTAATTGGACGTATTGGTCCATATCCGCCAAAACCATCACCGGCCTGTGAATTAATAGAATTATCGTATCCACCGGAAATGGCAGGTCGCAATGGATTATCATATGTTGGATACGCTCCGGTAGAAATCGGCGGACGTCCATAACCACGTTGATAATCTCTATCGTATATACCACCGGCTGAACCACCAACACCACCGCCGCCGCCGCCGCCAATTCCACCAGAACCAATACGATCATAATCTCTATCATTATTGTATCCACCATAACCCTGTGTGATAAAAATAATATATTACAGGTATAGCTTATATTCATTAATTAATTATAAATCATCATTACGGGTGGTTCTCTTCCAGCATAATTTGTTCCATATGTTCGATCAACGTATCCACGGTCACGATCCATATATGATGGTGGTGGGAAACGATCATATCCTATATTTTGAAACGAAGCACAATCTTTAGTTATTTGTCATTTTTATTAATAAATTTTGAAAAATAACTAAATTATATATGTATTGAATAAATAATAATAATTTATGTTAATAACACCACAAAAATTAAATACATAAATTTGCACAATTAAAAATAAATAACATTTACCTGTTCCACTGGGGAATCGTTCTCGATTATTTATATTATTATTATTATTAATGTTATTACCATATTTATATATATAAATGGGATTTCGATCGTTACCTACTGGAAATCTATTGTCAGACGTTGGATATCTATTATTGGTTGGATATTGAGGATTAACCGATTGAGGATAACGTGTTTCCGGTATGGGATATCGGTTATCATTTGGATATCTATTATCATTTGGATATCTGTTATCATTTATTGGATATCTTGATGGTCCACCAATGTCATTTGTTGGATAACGACTATTTATTGGTGGTGGTAAACGACCACCGGGCATTTGTCTATCCGGTGGATATCGGTCATCACCTGGTGGTGGATATCGTGCGTCTGTTGGTGGATAACGATCATTATGACTTGGTGGATATCGCATGTTCATTGGAGGAAATCGACCATCACCAGTTGGTGGATATCTTCCATCACTACCTGGTGGATATCTTCCATCACTACCTGCTGGATATCTTCCATCACTACCTGGTGGATATCTTCCATCACTACCTGGTGGATATCGTCCATCACCAGATACTGGATATCTTGTATCCATCGTTGGATATCGTCCGTTACTTGGTGGATATCGACTGTCACCAATTGGTGGCATACGATCTCGATCTCTATCATTTGGATATCTTTGCATATAACGATCATCACCGGGATAATATTCTTCTGTGGGTGGTGGATATCTACCACCACCAACACCACCACCAGCAATTGGCCGTCTACCACCACCTCCCATTGGATATTGATTGTCCATAGGATATCTACCATATGGATCACGTATACCATCTCTATCTGGATATCTTCCATCTGGTGGATATCTTGATCCGGGATACATTTCATTTGCTCTATCTGGTGGATATCGATTATTTGGATTTCTCATATCATTATTTGGATATTTACTACCTGGATAATATTCATTTTCTTCTGATGGATATCTATTCGGTGGTCGATCACCAGCACCCATTGGACCAACGCCTCCCCTATTTGGATAACCAGCCGGATATCGACCTCTATCCATATCTCTATCATTTATGGGATATCGATTATCTGGTCTCATCATATCATCGGGTATTCTATTATCAGATACTGGAGGATATCTATCATCAATTGGATATCTTCCACCACCACCACCACCATCAATTCCACCAGGATAACGATTACCACCACCCATTCCACCAGTATGTAATCTATCATCACCACCAACACCACCACCACCAACTGGATATCGATCAACTGGTCCACCCATTGGTGGATAACGATTATCTCCTCCGACTCCACCGATCGGATAACGATTATCATTTCCACCCAATGGATAACGATTATCTCCTCCGCCACCAACACCACCACCACCTATGGGAAAACGATTATCATTTCCACCCATCGGATATCTATCACCTGCTGTCATCGAAGGATTTCGATCGCCTATATAAAATCCGAAACAAAAAATAAATTGTATTGGCACATTATATTTGTGCTTTATTTCATATATATGATATGTAATAAAATATATTTAATATATATATATATTTTTAGTATATTTGAATGTGTATTTAAAACGCAATAATAAATTTAAATATTATGTTATATGATTCCGTTATAACTGGAGGGTTATGCGGATTAAGGGTTATTTATTAATATTAATGATTTGGAATTGCTTTAAACTATGGGGGATTTTGAAAGTACTTACCATAATCCGGCTGTGTACCGACCGGATATTTATCATAGGGCATTTTTCCATCTGACGGTGGATATCTACTAGGATATCGATCATCAGGAAATCTATCTCTATCTCTATCTCTATTATTATTATTATTATTATTATCTCTATCCCCTAGGAGTACACATAAGAATTTTTGTAGAAAATCAAGTCAAGTCAATGATTATTTTGTGGTTTGTTATTTTTAATGACATTTTTTTTAGTTTTTTGATTAGTTATTATTAATTATTAATTGTTAATTATATATTAATATATGTGCTACCTGAATATGGAGGTCTCCAATCAGTACCACTTTGACCACCCATTTGATCTGGCCTAGTATTCGGACGATCACGGTCACTGTCACCATCACCACCAACTATATTATCTAAATAATGGTTAATTTTGTGTCCAACGAACAACGACAACAAAGAAATCTGTTGTCGTTTTTGTAAACTCAAAAAATAAGTACCATATAAACTTACGCATTAAATTTTCATAATAATCATAATCGGCATCATAAATAATACGCATTCCATCACGTTGATTGTAACGACTTAGACGACATGTACGAAAACGATCACTATACACAGCCGATCGACATTGAAAACTCGTTTGTCTTAAACACTCATCTAAACATTCACTCAGCGAACGTCCAGTTATTTCCGAATGAAATTCACCACCTAAACGGGAATTTCGATAACGTTGAAAAGCTGTGTCTGGTCGACGTCCACTAGAGAATAAATGAGATGTAACCGAATTATCTGGATATTCAGTTCCACGTTCTGAATATTTATATAAAAAAAAAGAAATAGAAATATTATTATTATTGTGTGGTGTGGTTTTGGGGGAAATTCCATATTATAAAATATACGTACGATTATCCAAACAAACTAAATCATAAAAATGATGTGTTGGACTTGAACTTATACTAATATCATCTTTTTGTGATATTGAATCTTCTTCAGACAGTACACATTGTTTTGTTTGATCGTCAAATTCAACGGAACGACAAAAATATTTTTCAGCTCTTATGCACATCGTTTGACATTCTTCCAATGTCATATTATTAAAAATATCCACTTCAAATGGACCACCCAAACGTTTATTCTCTTCTTTAACGTAAACCGCCAAGCCATCACAACGTCTTTCAGCATTTAAACATGTATTTTCTAAATAATCTGAATTCGGGTCGTCTTCCAGTAATTCCGGATGAGTTCTCCTTGTAAATCTTAAAAAAAAATAAATAATTTTTGCAAATTAAATCCATTTCAAATATATATTGAAAATAAAAAAACATTTGATTTACCGACTGAGAGAACATCTTTTAAGATTTGAATCGAAATTTGCCGAACGACATACAAATGAAAATTCATTTAAACATTTATCTTCACAATCTGATCGATTAACGGCCGTTATCTAAATGTAATGGATAAATGGATATTAATTAAAAGATAGTTTATTATAGTATTTTAATCAATTTACAATTATACATACCTCTTTTATATCCGATACAGGAAGTTTTAATTTTTTTCTTGGATGTCTTTCAAATACATATCGTCTACTTGGACATTCTCTTTCCGGACGACTAGCTAAAATTTATACATTGATTCATTATCATTTGTTTGTATATTATAAAAAAATTATCAATTCAAAATACTTACAAGTCAAACATATTTCGGTAAAATGTACGCTATTCGGTACCAACATCAATATACCAATACCTTCGGGTGATGGTTTTTCTGGTGTCAGATAACACGTTGATTCTTCATAATCAGCATTACCGCTGAACGATGCAATTCGACTACCCGGTTGAAAATCAAAACTTGTACATGAACGTACTAAATTATTTGATGCTGTCCGATCACGTAAACATAAATCTTGACATTTTTCTAATACACGAAATGGTGGTGCTGAATCACGTACAACATCATCATCAAATCCTTGTAATTGTTGATTTGGAAGTCTTTCGTACAGGACACGACCCAATCCATTATTACATGTTGTTTGACCTATATTATATAATTATATATAAGCATATTCGAGTAAATAATCGATTTCTCCTCTTATATTATTAGCTTTTCAATCAATCAATTGATTTATTTATTATTTGTTAATCGATTTCCGTAAATAAATAAATATATAAATTAAATTCTTACTTACCTAAAACTGTAACTATTTTAAGGAAAACTAATAATACTACAATATCCGATAATTTCGGTAATAATAATTGTTTTTTTCGCATTTTTATTTTTATTTTTTTTTGCATGTACACACACACTATTAATTTTATAATTAATTATTATTATGGATGATTTTCAAATTCTGCGAAAATGGTGTTATGTATTTAATATTTTTTGAATTGGCATTTTCGGTTGGCTAAAATAAATAAAAACAGAAAGAAAATAAATAAAAATATATATAAAAATTATAATTCTTAGAAATTTTACACAACAAATTGGTTTATTTATTAACGTGCACGTATAAAAATAGATGTTATATTATTCAAATAGAATTTATTAATTATGTGTTAAAAATTAAACAAATAAATTCAATTTAATAATAGAAAATTCTGAATGATGACTGCGTAATTTAATATCTATTGTTCATTATATATTTGTAAATTAATTACAATATTAATCTGAGGAATTGTCCACTTTTTCAAGCAATTATACACGATAATGATGAATAAAAATGAATTGAAATTTGCGTAAAATCAGTAAATTTGTTCATACTACTAATAAATAAATTTTTCACTAATTGTAAATAATTAATTAAAGCATATCACCTATATGGCACATTTATAATAGAAAAATCATTCATTAAATTATTTATATATATATTTTATTGCAATTAAAATGTGCAATAAAATATTCATCTCTAATATAAAATATATATTATTGTATATATTTAATCAATTAACTCGGAAAAAGTGTCGATAAAAAAATGTTTTTGACCTCAATTTTTTTTTTTTTTTTATTCACATAAAATCATATCAAAATTATTTTAACCAAACCCTTTGCTTTATTCTAAATTTATGTTCGTTAACAAAAAAAAAAAAGTTCATAAAAAAGTAGAGATTATTCGAGAAAATTATTCATAAAAAAACAAAAACAAGAACTAATTTGTAAAAAAATGGTTATATATATCATATAATATGAGAGTGGACATAATCTAAAAAATTCACAATGCGTAACTAAATCAGCAAATCCAATCAACGGAAGGCAAGTTCCGGTCTTTTATCTAAATAGAAATATAAAATTAAAAAAAAAAAACATTATTTTATATACGTTCCATCATTTACCTATCTATATCTATAGCGTATCATCATCATATAATTTATATGAAATGTCTGAATGCAAATTGTGAAATAATACTTGCGTATGTAAAAATTAATTTAATTTTTTTTTTATAATTGAAGGCTATAGATTTTCAAATTTAAATATATTATAAATAATAACACACACTAAAAAAAAAAAAACGAAAATTATTTCATCATCATCATAATATTCACAAAACGAATAATACCATATATAATGAGCAAAAATAATTAACAAAAAAAAATGTATGATTTTTCAGTCATTGACATTTTAACTAAAAACCATTTTTGAATTGAAAATCGCACATCCATATATGATAAAAGATTTAATTTCATTATTAATTATTTTCAGGTATGGAAAATTGCAATTTTGTTAAATTCATTATGGTTTCTATTCATAATATCTGATTGAAGTATTTTCACGATACGCGTTATGTGGAAATTTATTGAGTAATTTTGTTGGAAAAACTATTATTCTATTATTATTTATATATTTTGCAATTTTTAACCATTTTCTATTTCATTTTTTTTAATGTAATATGAATATTTTTACAAGAAAAGCGATGAATTTCGAAATTAGAAAATCACTTCACCACAAATCCAACTATTATAGTTTATCATTGATTTATATATCTCATTGATATATAGTCCATAAAATATACCTGACATTTTGTGATCAATTGAATCTAATATAAGCGTTATCTATCATATAATAAAGATCTCAAATGCGTTATCTATCATATAAGCGATATGAATAGAATTTTTCAATCCGTTCAATTTTTTTTTTGTATAATCTTGTTAATATATTCTGTATAGGAAAATGTGATTTTTCTGAATTTAATTGGAAAATCAATCAATGATTTGTATTTTAAATAATACTTTTATTAATCAATATTCGATGCGATTATATTGCTTATTATCATTTTTAGGATTTTCTCTCAACGCAATTCAAATGTAAAATTTAATTTATACTTCATACATCATATTATATTTAGCCAATTCCTTAAAAAATTGTAATTATACTAACTATATCAGAATCAATAACACTGTACGTATCCATACCTAAAAATATTATATAATAATTCATGTTCTGCTGTTTTAAATTGCCTATAAATATAAAATATATAATTGTAAAGTATTCTGTTGTTATTTCATTATACGAATTATGACGTCCAGATGAATTGTTTTAACTTTGACTTTGAGACTTTGAAACTTTGAAGGAAAGAAATTATTAAATTAATGTAAACTAGAAAAATGTTTCAAAAATGGCACCAAACTAACTTCTAACTTATCACTCATATATAGAAATGTTTTTAATAACCTCTGAATAAGTAACCTTTTCAAGTAATCATCGAGTGCATATCAAATCAAACAAATAAACTGAATTTTACCCAACAAATTCCAGTTTAAATACATTTATCTTTATAAAAAAAAGTCTACTTAAAATCTACTTAACCAATTTCAGTTACAGTTAAATGGTTCAAATTCATTAGCTATAGAGTACAATATTTTGAAAGACCGCACGTATATTTTTGAAAGTGTTAAGCTCTTGCGATAATTTATTAGCCGTAGAAAACAACATATTATAGAATAGATTTTATCTCTGTAGTGTAAATGTTAAAAATGTCAACCTAAAATTCTAACGAAATTTTGGGGTCGTGGGTTCGAATCCTACTGAATGCATAAAATATGCTTTGTGTTTTGGGTTATTTTTCGAATCTGAATTTTAACACAGAGTTGTATTTTCCGCTTGCGGTTGGTCGTACGGCTAATTACCGACACCGTAAAAGCCACAAATTTAAAAAAAACAAACAACAGAAGGCTTTTGTTGGACGCTAAAACCAGATTGTTGGTTGTATAGCGAAAAATTTATTTTTTTTTTATAGATTAGATTTTCCAGAACATCGATATTCCTATAAATTCTGAATTAGTTTTTCTTTAATTTTAATTTTTCCTATACCATAAGAAACACAAATTTAAAATCACCCAATTGGATTTTAGTATAGATATAGTAGCGATTTTCCAAAAAGTTTATGCAAAAATTTATCCCATTTCCTCCGAGTATTATAATATTTTTTCATTATAATGTTGAGATTTTCAGCAAATTTTCACATATAATTTTTTGTTTTTTTTTTCCAAAATTACCTCCTATCTTTTGAACCAGACCACTGATTGGGTTCTTCAAAAATTATGGAAAATTTAGTATATTATTTGGTCTACCCAAATAATTTTTCATAATTTATTTTTATATTTATGGACATTTACGATTAGCAAATCGTTTTTGAAATATTAACCATTTGTTTTTCACGCTATGTTATTATTCGATGTATGAATACAGAAAGATTTTAGAGTTATTTTTTTTTTTATCATAGAATCACATAGAATGTTAGTTAGTTCTATATGGCTGTTTGACCTTTCGTGCGGAGGAGTACCTTGAATATCGAAAAATATTGCGTTAACCTTTTCCACAAATTGGGGATCGCATCAATAACAATTTAAACTTTTTAAAGAATACGAAATCTGTTTTTGTTATATATCATTATAATATTTTATTTTATTTAATTTAATCTTTGTTTTAATAAATTATTAAGATAAATTAATAGAATAGAATACATATTTTAATTAAGTAGAGTCGTATATTCTTTATGATATATAAAACAAAAATTATTAAATAGTATTAATTATTATTCTTGAAATTTTAATATATAGAAGTGTAGGTAAATAGAAAATATACAGAAATTGCGAATTTGAATTGATTTTGAAATTGTGTTTTTTTTTTTGTGTCAAATCCCAATGCATTTCATTTCATTATATTTTTTATTTTTATACATACGAATTTGAATACTATAAACAATTTAAATTAATTTAAAAGCATTTTGTATGTAAAAAATGTTTGTAAAAAATGTATATTGTATTATATGTATATTTTGTAGTTGTACAGAAAAGAAAAAAACTGAAAAATTCTATACGAACTCGCATAACACAATTTATTAGGAATTTATTTAAAAAAATATGATTTTAAATTAATTTAGAAATTATATATGTGTGTACATTTTTGTCATATAAAATGTATATAAAGTATTTAAATAATCGGTTATCTAACTAATAAATATAATACCCTATATTCCTATATTATATATATCCTTTAATCTTATGTCGTTTTCCATTCGATTACAAAAAAAAGTGATCTATATAAAAAAAAACAGTTTTTCTTTAGTTCAAAAAAATATCCAAAGATCATTTTTATTTTTATCCATTTCTAGATCCATTCCATCTAGATCTATGGAATTAATCTAGCAAAAACAATGAATATATTCCATTAGATTCAATGAATATATTCCATTAGATTAATTCCATTAGATTCAAGAATCATTGCATTAGATTCATTTTATTTTTGTCATTAAGAAAACGATATTATTATACTAAAAAATGTAAAAAATTGTGATTTTTATGGAAATAAAAAAAGAAAATAAACATTCTTTTATAGAAAATAAACATTCTCAATCGGTATATTAAGGTTTTTTCTTTTAATTTTCAAAAATATTTTTTTTAAATTAAATTTTTAACTTGAATTTAATTATTATATATTTATTCTTATTGATAAAAAATTATATAAATTTTCGTAAGTTTCCATTTATAACGATTTATTATTTTATGAATGTGGAAAATGGGTATGGATATAATAGAGATAATATAACTTGTGAATTGAATATACGCAGAATTTGCAATCAATTCAAATTATTTAATATATTTATTAACATATTATGATAATGAATTATTTATCACATTCTGATATCAATTGAAGGAATTCCTTTTGAAACTATGTTTAACTATAATTTTCAATTTAGATCTTATATAAAATTAACTAAATAATTGCTTCAAAAATTCTTATTTATGATTTTTTCCATATATTTGTATAAAATATAATAATTAATTTAAAGTTTTTTTCATTTATATTTTATAATTTAAAAAGTTATTAAGAAGAATTTTGTATAAACTCATTACTTTTTTTCTTTAACCGTATAGACCGATCTTGAAATTTTACTAATCAACTAATCTTACGCTTGGGGTAAGTTCCATAGTTTTGCTTGTAAAAACCGTGGAAAATTGTGTTAAAAACTAACAAACTCTTCAGGACACGAATAATATATATATTTCTATATTATAAATTTCTAGAGAAATTAGAAAAGAAAATTATAAATTGGTAGAAAACTATACCCTCTATAGGATCGTTCTACGCGGTTAATTCTTAATATTTGAAAGATGATTTATGCAATATTTTAATCTTACAGTATGGAGATATTATTTTATTAAAATTATAAGATAGATAAATTTTTATTATCTTTGATTATCTAACTTTGTTTTTTATTTTAATTCGTTCGATTTTCATCAAAATAAGATAATTTTATTATTATGATTATCAATGAAACAAACTGAATGCAACTGAATTTGAATTAAGTTTATCATCTATCCGTTCTATAATAAATTAGTGAAAGACTTATACAAAAAAAAAATATGAATATCGTATTTATCTGTCGATTCATAAATCTCGTTGACTAAAAAACCCGTTCTTTATTAAATAAAAAATAAAAATTTAATTATTTCTATTAATTTTTATTATAATTAAGAATTTTAATGGAATTTCATAAAGTTGATATGAACTGTTTTGTTACACGGAAGAAATATTAAAATAGAATTAAATTGTATATAAAGGAAATAGCATAAGGATTTAAAATAAGCAAAAATAAAAATTATAAAATTTAATTTCTTGTTAATTTTCCACCATAGAAGTAAATAAAAAATTTGATTTGCCAATAATATTTTGATGCATAATTTCTATATCTTTTTTTTTTTTTTTTTAAATTACCTTATCGCCTTTTTTTGTATATATCCTCTTAAAAATGTTGGTAAATCCTTATTCTTAATATGTGTGGATGATGATTATATTATGATGATTAATTTACTTAATTTTTTTTTTTTATTAATATTCACTATATAGAATTTGAATCAAAACTATTTAAAAAAAAAAAAAAACAAACAACTTAAATATCTTGGAAAATTTTGCAAGGTATTAATTAAATATTTAAATATATAATAAAATGTCAATAAAATGGAAAAATAATTATTAATAATTCTATATAGCTATATAATTGCTATATAGCGAACAAAACTAAAAATATCTATATAAAAAAATGCACAAAATATTAATTAATCACTAGAATGAATATATATCACTTAAAATAAAAATTTTATTCTATTTAACAATATTATTTCAAATTCTATTACGATTTTCCCCGATTTTATAAAGTATATATGTATTGGAAACAAATATAACTAACTATAACTGATCCCAACAAAATCCCATCAAAAACTGATTTAAAAATTAGCCAGATATTTATTATTTGCATATAGATTTTTAAATTAAAAATTATTTGAACATAAAACCATTTGTATATATATATAGATATTTAACTAAATATATGTTTTATTAAAAATCATTATATAAAAAAAAAAAGTATGTAATTATATATGATAAATCACATATTTATTTAATTTTTTTTTTATCTTTTATATTGTCCCTCACATACTTTAACATGATTGTATTAATTTATATATATATATAATATGTGTGTATAAATAAAAATTTTATATATATCAATATATACGCACACGATTCAAATATATATTATTCATTCGCAGTTATATATATATTTATATATATATGCAGAACATATGTAATAAAATTAAAATTGACCATTAGTTGGTGCGTTACAATAATTAATTTGTAAAAAAAAAAATGTATATCGCATACATAGAGTTATCATCATCACCATAAAAAGGTATGAGTTGTTTTGGATTTGCTATGTGTATATGATATCAATTGTTAAAAATATCATGATAGATATAAGATAAATGATACAGTACATGAGTTTTGATAACTATTACTATATGGTATTGTATATGTATATAAAAAAAAAGAATAGTCAAAATCCTATCTATTTTGTTATGTTCTTTCTGTGCGTTACTTTTTGGAATATATAAATTGATTATTTGTAATTTATTTGTAGATGTACACCTAACAAAAACAACGAATTTTAAGAATTAAAAATTTTCATCAATTTTTAATATGAAAAATTTTCCCAAGGAATAAAGGATTTTTTTTCTAATTGTTTATAACAAACTTTTATATAATATATTAAAAACCGTAGTTAAAATTGTTTTTAGTTATTGAAGTTAGACCTGCATTAATTTCATTATATATGCAATATGATGATCATATATAATTAATTAAACTTTTTTTTTTTTTTGTAAAACACGCACACACCTTTTATAAGTTAAAAAAAAAATTATAAGTACAATTTTTGTGAAAAACGTTAACAAACGTTAACAACATATAGGCTTTACATTTCAAATTTAACCGTTTTGCTAATCAAATTTTCAACATTTTACATTTCCCATTCAACGGATGCCGTTGATCCGATGGAAAAATTGTTTTCAAAAACGAAATTTTGTATAAAAAAGAACTATATATTGTCGTCGAAACCAGGAAACAACAAATTTTAAATTGAACATTATTCAATGGTCCTCAATTGATACTACGATTATACTTCAATGGATTGTAATAAATACAACGTGAACCATAAACCGTAAAATTGCCGTAATGGCGATTGTATGGGGATCGATTTTGAGTAATAAAATAAGATATTTCGTCTGAAAAGCAAGTCAATCAAATTATTTATCTGGTTTTCGACTATAATTTCTTTGTACAAAAATTTCGCTTTATATAGAACAATCCTTTTCTAATTAATTTATCATTGTCAAATATGATGATATTTGGAACATAACAGAACGATTCACAGACAGACAATCATCATATATCGTTATCTTGAATGGTTTAGTGATATACTTAGCAAGTTATCCAAAAATACCCCGCTTAATTTGCGTTGCTAACGGCCTGTAACATAACAATAAATCCCACTGTAGAGGACTCCACTCAAACTATTGATGGTTTTCAATGTAGAGTTTTTCGGTATTCATATTATCGCGATTATAATATAACGATCGAATAGAATTTATTTGCAGTGTAATTGGCGAATTTTGGTTGATTGGCATTTGAAATATAAAAGATTGAATTTCGACTATAAAACCTATATATATATGTATTGGAACATTTTAAATTCAAACAAATACCTATAAAATAAATTAAATCCCAAACATCATATCAAAACGCATAGTGTGTAATTCTATATACCATATATATATATATGTTTTTTTTAATTTAATTTTTTTTTGTTAAAAACGGAAATCTCTTTGTTTAGCTTTTCCGGAAAATGTTCAAATAGAAATTAATCAAAAAAAAAAAAAAATAAATATTTAAATACGATCATGGGTCGATGATTTTCATATACATAAATACTTATATATAAATTGTGTGTGAAATACTCTAGATTTTTAATATAATTTTATTAACTCTATATTTATAAATATTTTATTAAATTACAATATCACATATTTAGATATATATATATTTAAAGGGTCTTTCAAATAATTTTATAGTGATCCTTATACTGACATATTTCTAATTATATGGTTTTTTTATTGCTTTTAACCTTATAACAACTTAAGAATTACAAACTTAACAAAACTTACAAAAACAAAACCAGCAATTATTTTATCAAAATTCATTTTTAATTGTTTTCAAAACTCAAAACGAGCTGTTATTTCGTTTTCAGATAAAGCACACATTTCTGCAATTGAAATTGATTAGTTAACAAACTAAATATTGCCTTTTTTTGGGGGGATAAAAATGCATTTGAAGTATAGTTACACATTACATATGCAAGAAAATAGAAAATGGGAACTGTTTGGTGTGAATTTTAATGTGACTTGCCATCCGATCCAGTTTTTTTCAAAAATGATGTTGAAATGATGATGTTATACGAATGCGGCATTTGATATATAGAACTTTTTTTAATCCAATAATTGGTAATAATTTTGTTTTGAATGCTATATGATTTGGTTTCAAGAAATCCAGCAGTATTTTGTGATTAGAATAACTAGAACTAACAACTTTAGAGCTAATATAACCCATTTAGAATAGTTACCTTTGGGGATTATTTATAGATTTACATAAACCACACAGATTCAATCTTGATCAACAACTCAAATTCAACTTCAACTTCAATTTCAACGATGTTTATTATATTAATGATATATATTCATCAAACCCTATATGTTTATGTAAAAAAAAAACTATTCAAAAATTGGAATTCCTTCATAGATTTTGGTTTTTTAATTGTTAACAATTCAGAACTCTTTTATGTATATATCAATTGAAATACCCTTTTTTTTACATATTTTCTGTTTGCTATATATTAGTATACAATAAAAATCATAATATTTGATCAAATAAAATTCCACTTGTATAAATTTCTGTTTTACAAATATTTGTGGGTGGTTTTTTTATATTTTATGTATTTTTTGTAAACGCACACAAATATCGTATATAGAAAATGCATAAAGTGTAATTTTATATAGTTAAATACTTTAAATTACTATTACATTATTATTATTATTACGGTTTATAGAGTTAATTAAGTGCTAGAATGTTTTTATGTTTTGTGTAAATGTACAATAATATACAAACAGATTTTGTTTTTTTTGTTCATTACACATTTACAGAACAAATTTTTTGTGGTAATTTTTATGTTTAAAATATGATTTTTAACGGGGATATTTGATATAGAAAAAAAAAATTGTAATTATATTATGAAAAAAATTATTAAAAATAATAATAAGTTGATGTCAATGTATCATATTTTAATCAGTATATTTTATCAGAATATTTTAACGGGACTGCGATATTAATTAAATAATATATTAATCCATTTGAATTAATATGGGAAAGAAATTTGTACAGAATGAAAAAGTTTATTTGTAATTTTTAAGGGAAGGTTTTTTTTTAAATTTTATTATCCTTCGAATTCATTTGTTTCATATAAAATTGCAATAACAAAACAAACACTTTCGATATATTTTTATTATTGTATTTTATGTTAATTATATATAATTTTGTTCTTTATATATATTTAAATTCTATTCTATAAATAAATATACTTTATTTAAATATGAATGCATGCGAGATATGAATATAATAATAATAATTTGTTAATGAATTTAAGAGAATATTCACATAAATGTAAATAAAATCCATATATAATTTATAAATATCTGAATATATATATATATATAAAAATATGACTCCCCCTAAGCAGGTGATATGGTTCAGTTAATCATTTTTAATACTATGCGCCATATACGCCATATTCACATTCATTCATTATATATTCATCACCTTTTTATTTTATACATATAATATATATCAAAAATCACTATATTTAAAATTTTTATATAAATACATGTTTTTGTATAATATATAATCGCAGGTACGCGCACGTATATACCGCGCTTAAGCGATTAATGATAATTTGTCGTTTTATTATTATTATTTATTTTATGTACATTACATATATATACACAGTGCGACAATTAATATTCCGGACTAAAATCATATTTCAATAACCAGTGGGACGATCTATGTGATGGAACAAGCGTTTTGAAGCTTGAATTTCATTGCATTTGGTTGACAAACAAAAACATTATGACATTTCTTGTGAAACAATATATGTTAGTTTAAGTAGAAATTTTAACATGGATGAGAGAGCAGTCATTAAGTTCAACGCAAAGCTTGGTAAATCTGCAACAGAAACGTTCAAATCGATGCAGCAAGTTAATGGCGATAATTGTATGGGTAGAACACAAGTTTTTTAGCGGTATAAACGTTTCGTGGATGGCTAAAACGCGGGCTATAAAAACAAGAAAAGTACCATAGAAAATCAAGACAATGCTCGTAACGTTTTTCGATAGCAAGGGATTTATCAATAAAGAACTCTTGCCAACTGGTCAAATAGTCAGTGGCGCATATTATATCGAAGTTTTGAAGCGTTTTATGGGTAGGATTCGTGGTATTCGACCTGAATATCGTGAATCAGATAGTTGGTGTTGGTTACACGATAATGCACCAAGTCACATTTCACTTATTGTTCGTCAGTTTTTGGTCCGCAATGAAGTCTGTGTGTTAAATCATCCACCGTATTCACCTGATTCACCTGCACCATGTGACTTCTCTTTGTTCCCAAAACTTAAAATCAAATTGAAAGGATGTTTTTTTTAAGGATATTGAAACCATCCAAACGGCATCTACACGCGCACTAGAGGCAATACCACAAAATGAGCTGGAACACTCATTTGAATCATTATTAAATCGATGTAACAGTTGTATTGAATCAGGAGGAGAATATTTTGAATAAATAAAATATAAAAAATTTCAAAAATCGTGTTTTTAATGTATTTCCTATGACCAGTCCGGAATATTAATTGTCGCACTGTGTATATTAAGTTAAGTGAAATTTTCAGTTAGATATATTTTTAATTAACAGAACAAGGATATTTTCTGTTTTATAATCAATAGTTAAATTGAAAATATTCAAATATATAAATAATAAAAATATTATTTTATTATAAACTCTTAAAATATCTTAAAGCTAAAAATTATTATTTGGTTTAAAAAAAATCATAAAAAAATACTTTCATAAGTAAAATGGATTAAAATCAGTAAAAGTATAGATTAAAGAGGATCAATTCAGGATCATTTGTAATTATGAGAAATGTTAAAGGGCAAAACAAAAATATGTAAAGCTGGGATTCGAATATTTAGAATTGTTCCCACGGTTAAATAATGAAACCTTTTTATAAATTATTTTTATATTAGTTAGGGAATTTCTTTATCATTTTCCTAATTTCTATATAAGCTTAAACTTTATTCGAATATTATATCTATTAATTTTAATATATTTATAAAGATTTTATACAAAGGTTTTTAGATCATAAAGAAACTAAATTAATTTTTAATTTTTACTATTAAAAATTAATTCAATTAATAAACTATTTCTAAATATATATATATTATAAATAGATCTTTTATATTTTGCTTGTTCATTTCCCTTCAAACGATCATAAATTCTATTATTTATATTCTATTATACTATATTTTAATAAACTTGTTAGTTAAAAAAAATAAAAAAAAAGGTTATCGTTTGTCATCAAGGACAATGTACTTTTATTTTTTTTTGTTATTAAATTAATATTAATATATAATTAAGCATTTTTAAAAATATCAATTTTAGCACAGTCATTTTTTAAATGATCGCTCGCTCGCAGTCAAGGTTAATTATTGATTTAATTAATTATTTTTTGTTGGTGGTTTTTTAACCATCATATATATTTTATTTATTATCCAAATTTATACTTTTATTGTTATACTTTATTATATGCAGTTTTTTTTAAACTTTTCGATTTTTAATATATGGTTTTATTTCTTTTTTATATTATATTTATTTTGTATTATATTTATTTTGTATTATATTATTTTAATATATTTTTTATTTTATTATATTTACATATTTATTTTCATTTAAATATTCGCGTATGGAAAATTTGTTTTTTTGCCATAGCCATAACAAATACAATTCTAAAAATGTTGATGTTTTATTTGTTTCTATTTAATATGCAGAATTATTATTCAGAAAACGGATATTCGCTTCATGATATCTGTATATTATTTACTATGAATTAATTTTATATATATAATTTTAATGAAGGTCAGAATGTTTTTTTTTACCTGAATTAATTAATATTATAAAATCCTCTTGTATTTTGAATTTTATTATCTCTAAAAAAATGTATCAACGGAAGGTATTGTTTTTTTGAATAATAACCATGGATTTAATGAAAATTTTAAAATAATTTTCATCCATCTATTAAAAAATAGAATTGTTAAAAATTAAAAGAATTGTCGCTCTAGTGTACGATAGGTAAATAAGAAAGAAATTGTAGCATAAAATTTTGGAAAATGTACAAATTTTGCAATATACCTCTTTCAACAGCTGTTATTTAACTCATCTGTAGCTTAATTTATTTATTTTTGTTTTTATATTTTATTTTTTATTTTCGTTTTGTTTGTGTTGTGTGAAAAAAAAATTAGTATTTAATCTCATATAAAATAATAATTAAATTTTTAATTTAAACTTGATCTAAAATAAAAAAAAATTAATACAAAGTAATATTTACTGATTATGGACAGTCAGGTAAGTTAATATATTTTTTTTGGGATTAATAAATTAATATTATGAATTTAGTGAAAGTCATTTACTTTGATTTTTATTTTTTTTTTATTTGACTTAATCATTCATCTAAATTCGCCCCCATAAAATCCGTATATAGAGAAAATGGGTTATTTGTTTGATGACGAAAAAAACTAATTATATTAAGTTAATTAATTAATTTTTATTTGTCGATTGTGTAATATTTATATAGCCACCACTTGATGGTCATTTGTTGGAAATTATTGATGACTTTTGGAGAGAGTGTAAATTACCTTTTGATCATATCGCTGTTCCATCTGAAAAATTACCCGATCCAGAGGCAGATAATGGAGATCATCATTTAACACTTGACGAACAGGTAAAATAAATATTTATATAAAAGTTAATCATTCAATCACTTAAATAACGATTTGTTTTTCTTTTATTATTTTGCGTTATATATTATATATAGGAACAACGTTGGACTGATTTGGCATTTGGTTCATTGGCTCCAGATCAATCGACCAACGATCAAGTTAATATAACAAGCACATAAATATAAATTATAATTAAACAAAAATAATAAATAATTATCCATAATATATATAAATAATAGTAAATGATCTAATAATAATAATAATAATAAAATTTAAACGTGTTTTTTTTTTTAATTTTTAAACACTTCTGTAATAAATCATAATATTTACTTAAATATTACATTTAAAATGAATCAAAATTTACATTCCCAAACAAAATTAACGGAATTTGCCCGTGATTTTGATGAAGAACCAGAAACGATATTTTCAAAATTTGTTAATAAAATAAGTAATGTTTATAATAGTGGATATAATTCGGTAAATGAAGTTCCAACGTCATCAAATCCTAACGAACAGAATATAAATGCAGCAATTGGAACTCAGGGATCAGGGATCGTTTCACCTTCATCTACTGTCACAAATCAAATGCAATCTTCTAATACTATAAATAGTAATAATAATAATTTAACGAAAAATTTGAAAAATGATGATAAAAATGGGGTGGTGAATTCAGAAGCAAGTTCAGTTAGTGGTGGTGGAACAACTATCAGTGGTAGTGTTTCATCTTCCAATGATGAGTCCAACAGTGATAAGGTAAATATTCAAAGGAAAATTCTATAAAACGTTATTAAAATTTTCCAATAAATATTTATTGTTTGTTTTTTTTTTCTTAAAATAGCCAGAAGAAGCAATTGATAATGTTGCTGAAAGAACACCACTTAATGTAATTCAAAGAATTAGCAGTTTGGTAGCTTTGAGAAATAATGTAAATAAATTAAATGAAATTTTTAATTGATTACATTTTTTAAAATACACTTTGTATTTATAGAATCTTACAAGTTATAAAGATACAGAACTTCAACGTTTTTGGATGCCCGATTCCAAATCAAAAGAATGCTATGAATGTTCACAAAAATTTTCAACATTTCGTCGAAAACATCATTGTCGTTTATGCGGTCAAATATTCTGTTCAAAATGTTGTAATCAAGCTGTACCTGGAAAGATTATTAATTGTTCAGGTATAAATTATTGACATGTGATCATTAAAACTATCCAAAATAAACGGGACTTTAATTGAATTTTCAGGTGAACTTAAAGTATGTACATATTGTTCGAAAATTGTATTAACCTATCTGAAATCATCGGATATAAATTCGGATTTAAAATCAGATCTACAGGCTTTAAAAAATGATCTATCACATAAATTATCGTTGAGTGACGATTTGAATCCCAATCAAATTGAACCCAATCCAAAATTACAACGTAAAGTATCGGTTGGCTATCAAGAAGAACGTCTATTATCAAATCCAAAATTAAGTGGTCTATCGAATGCCGATCGTAAAAATATACTACAACAATCAAATTCATTGAAAACCCTATTCGATGAAATGAGTCGTGCATTACCAAATCAAAATCGTGGTCAAGAATTAATTGCCTATCTAATACAAAATCAAATATCATCAAATAAAATCCAAGCAATTGCCATTCTAATAGCAATGATGGAAGCCGGATTTTTAGTTAATATTACATATTACGATCAACAGCAACAATTACAAATACAATTACAATCACAACAACAACAGCAACAACAACAGGTGAATCAATTGCAACCCCAACAGCAACAGCAACAACAGCAGCAACCACAACATCAACAACAACAGCAATTAAGTGATCCTGATAGTATGGAATTTAATGAAAATTCATTATATAAATTGTTACGTATCCAAGATGTTATGACTAGCAGTGGATCATTTCAATTGGATTTAGATGTTGATAGTAAATCGGTTTATTTAAGTCGACCAGAACAACATAATTCAGAAGCAACCGGTATATATCAAATATATTTTATTGATAATATTCCGTTTTTTCTATAATAACTTTTCTAATTAATTCCAATGTAGATTTAATTTTACCATCATCATCGTTGGACAGTAATTTTGGTTTTATGACAACAAAAGATTTTGAATTACAAAATTCATTGTTGTCATCGACCGGATCAAAATCATTATTAGAATCTTATTGTGATCATGAAGAAGCATTTTTAAGTATGTGAAAGCTAGAAATTATTTAATTTTGATAATTAAAACACTGTATTAATTTTGATTACAGCTCAAATTTTACGTAATGAAAATTTAGATCAATCATGGTCGAAAATTTTATTGCCCATTTGTGCGAGGATTGCAAATACATTGCGACCGGAATTATGCGGTATGGATTTAATGGATATTCGAAATTTTGTTAATTTTAAAAAGGTTCCCGGTGGTTTACGTAACGAATCGACAATCGTTAGTGGTGTTGTTTTTTCCAAAAATGTAATACATCGTGATATGGCAACAGATATTGAAAATCCAAAAATTTTACTATTACAATGTGCAATTGTTTATCAGCGTGTCGAAGGGAAATTCGTTACAATTGAAACGTTATTATTACAGGTGTTGTTTGTACACAAAATAATAAGTATTTAATAAAATATTAATGTTCTTTTATAATTTTCTCGGTTTGCGCTGCCTATAGGAAAATGAATATTTACGTAATGTAACCGCACGAATACTTAGTTTAAAACCAAATGTTGTGATTGTACATAAAAATGTGGCTGGTGTGGCACAGGATATGTTACGAAATCATGGTATTACATTGGTATTAGATTGTAAATCATCGGTATTAGAACGTTTATCACGTTGTCTAAAATGTGATGTTGTAACATCGATTGATTCGAATATTGGTAGACCAAAATTAGGTACATGTAATCGTTTTTACATACGTAATTGTAATGATCCAAATGGTATTGCAAAAACATTAATGTTTTTCGAAATACCCGCGAATCCTCGTGGTTATTGTGTCCTGCTTAGAGGTGGCACAAATACCGAATTAATTAAAGTGAAAAAAGTTGCATCACTCTTGCTGTTTGCCCGATACAATTGGCGTCTGGAATTATCATTTTTATTGGATGAATTTGCTCGGCCACCATCGCCAAAACCAAATATATTCGATTCAAAAGAAAATAGTCCATTGAAAAATGATGAACGAATCATAAACATCGATGATGATCCGAATAATAATAATAATAACATTAATAATACGATTATTAGCAATGGTAAGGATAATACTAAAAAAATTGAAATTGTTGAAAATGATTTGAAAAAAATTGATGTAAAACGAACGGATCGTAAATATGGGCATGATGAAAAATGTGTAACAAAAGAAAATGTTCATGATTTTTCCGATCCATTACGTGCCACAAATTTATCACCGAGTGCATTTGAATCAAATACAAGTGTTGAATTTGCCGTTGAAACACCATACGATAATCGTTTTCGTACAGCGTTAAGTTCAACCGTTCTGTCAATTAGTCCATTTGTTGTATTTCCATTACCATATTTGGAAACGGAACCAGGTCGAAAATGTAAATTAAGATCATATTTTCCAAATGAATTGTATTATTCAAAACAATGGTGTAGTAATAATCATAATATGGAAAAGCCAATACAATGCAATGAAATTATACCGAATATTAAAAATGATTCAGTTATGGTAATTATTTATTAAACAATAAAATCGTCTAGATCAGTAATTAATTATATTTTTTTTACATAATTTAGCTCTATCCACAACATGAATTTATAACACATAAAATAACAACGGCCGTTGATAATCGAGATTTACAAACGTTATTAGCTAATTTTAGATCATGTGGCGGACGTTTACCTAAAGTTCGTATAAGTAAGTTAGAATTTTGGTAATTCTAGAAATGTTTTTTATACCATACATAAATTAAGTAATATTTTTAAATTTCACCAGTGAAATTCAAAGCAAAAAAATCCGATCAATTGAATTCACAATTGAATGTGATAAAATGTGAAGAGGATATTCTAAATAAAGATGCATTAGATTTGGAAAATCATCAACGTTTACCAGTATTATTTTGTAGTTATTATCATAATCCTAAAGCACCATCATCATTTTGTGCACAACCATCACTATTGAATATGAAATTTTACGGACAAAATGATATAATGCTTGGACAATTTTTAGAACGATATTGTTTTCGTTCCTATATTTGTCCATCATGTAATCTGCCGATGCTCGATCATGTTCGAAGGTATTTATATAATAATCATAATCATCTCAGCTCTTTTAATACAGCATTTTGTCTACTTTTTTTTGGTATTGAATTTTAAACTAGATATGTCCATTCAATGGGTTGCGTTAACGTTAAACTAAATGAAGATTTAACAACAAATGATTTACGACAAATATTGATAACATCATGGTGTTCGGTGTGTCATGAGATGACACCGAGTGTTCCAATGTCCAAAGATACATGGTGTTTATCGTTTGCAAAATATTTAGAGCTACGTTTTCATGCACACGCCTATAAACGTCGTACCGTTGATATGGCCGAAACAAATGACAATACAATGCAATCACTGGAATCGGAACGTGGTAAACGACAATGTCCCCATTCACTTCATCGTGATCACGTTCAATATTTTTCCTATAATGGTATTGTGGCA
Organism: Dilophus febrilis; assembly: GCA_958336335.1. Taxonomy (NCBI): domain Eukaryota; kingdom Metazoa; phylum Arthropoda; class Insecta; order Diptera; family Bibionidae; genus Dilophus; species Dilophus febrilis. The sequence continues at coordinate 31,600,129 of OY284469.1, read as the reverse complement.
AGTTTTATGTATACACCAATTGAAATATGGGAAATTGATTTACCATCGCTAATGCTGGAATTTAAAAATAGTGTACCAATTGATTCGGGTGAAATACTAGATGACATTAAGATGTTAACATTTAAGGGACACGAAGTGTATGGTAAAATACAAGAAAAATTAATCCAATTATCAAATGATGCTGGTGAATTTCTATTATTATTAACATTAAAACAAACATTGCAACGTGATCAATTACAATTCAAAGAAAGTGTTACATCCGTTCAAACATTTCTCACCGAAACCATTATCAATTGTTATCATGTAAATGATGCAATTTTTGTGGTAAAAAGAACATTGGCCGAATCCATTGATCAATGGATATATCGTCTACAAGATGCAATAAATCAAAGTCGTATTGTTTGTGCCGCTAACGTAACATCTGCAGCAACATCAGCAGCAGCAGCATCATCGGTAGCTGCCACAACAACCACTGTTACATCCACCGCTACAGAAAATATTCAAGCGGCTACAATCATTGACTCTGGTACAATTTGTACAGAAGATTTACGACCCGAATTAGATTCACCCATTATACAAAATGTTGAAGATAATAATAATAATGATATTAATCCGTCATCACTTCATCATGATGAAAGTCATCGGAAAAATAATGATAATGAAGTAAATGAATTAACAATTGGAAGTGGTAGTAAACCACCAACAATTGATGGTGATAAACAAACACCACCGGTAAATACAATTACATCATCTACAACAAATTCGGTAAAAGATAATGTTGATAAGAAAAGTGTTAAAACATTATTTAGAGAATTATTACCAAATGATAAAAATAATTCTATAATTCAATCACCAATTTCTCAAAATGAACATGTTACATTACCTATTGGACAATTTCCAGTACTTGTACATGATCAAGATTTAAGTTCCATTATTGCCTATAGTCTTGTTTCAAATGAATATAAACGAGCCCTTGAAATGCATACAACGGGCTACGTAAGTGAATCAAATTATAGTCCAAATACACAACGCAAATCACAAGATGGAGTAAATACAACAACAACCGCAATGACTCCATCACCACCACCACCACCAGCACCGGCGGCATCATCAACATCATCAGGATCACCACCATCAACGATAACAACAACAAGTGGCACATCAAGTGGTCCAACATCAACAACAACAAACGCAACAACGGCAACAACATCATCAACCGCAATGCCATTAGAAACCGATGAAAAAGATAATGATAAAAAAATTAAATCTACATTACATTTGGAAATAAATTTTTCGGTAATTGAATTTTTTTAATATTTTTCAAAATAAATTTCTTACTTTATTTATTATGAATTTACTAAAATGAATATTAATTTTATTGTAGGATTCATCAACACATTTTACATGTAAAATATATTTTGCACGTGAATTTGATACAATGCGAATAAATTTTTTACGACCATTATTAAATGAATCTATGGAAAAACAACAACCATCACCACAAAAACTCCCAACTGATGGAAAATTGGTGGATGGTGAAAAAACTAATGAAACAAATGATTTAAAAAAAAATATTCATCGTATGCAAAGTCAACCAGAATTGGATCCAAAATATTCAAAAGAATTTGAAAATTTAGATCGTAAATTAAGTACCAGTAGTTTAACACCAAATTTTTTATTACAACAAAATAATATGAATGGTGTTGGCGATGGTGCTGGCGGCGGTGGTGGTGGTTTATCAATTGGACGAACAACAATTAATAATGAAACAATGAATTGTAAAGAAAATGAATTTGATAAAATTCGTATGGCATTTGTTCGTTCGATAACGAAAAGTATTAAATGGGAAGCACGAGGTGGTAAAAGTGGTTCAAAATTTTGTAAAACATTAGACGATCGTTTTGTATTGAAAGAAATGAGTAAACTTGAGGTTACAATATTTGAAAATTTTGCACCAAATTATTTTGTTTATTTGGGTAAATGTTTACAAACGGGTAAACCAACGCTATTAGCAAAAATATTTGGTGTATTTAAAATAACAATAAAAAAGAAAGAGTAATTATTATTGTTTATGTACTGCCCTACTGTCCTTATAATTCTATAATTTTATTAATTATTTTTTTTTATTTTTTCTATTTCATAGTTCGGTAATTGAAAAATCCCTATTGATTATGGAAAATCTATTTTATGATTGTGAAATAACAAATAAATTTGATTTAAAAGGATCAAATCGTAATCGTTTAGTTGATCCAAATAATTTACAAAATGGTGAAAATGTACTATTAGATGAAAATCTCATTCAAAGTATAATTAATTTTTTTTTCTATCAATATATCAAATGATTTATTTGTGGTATTAATCCTTTTTTTTTTTTTAATTACATTCTTTTTTATAGTGTCTTGGTCAAAACCATTATATATTTTAAATCATAGTAAAACGATATTATGCGAAGCAATAAATCGTGATGCATCATTTTTAGAACGTAATGAAGTTATGGATTATTCATTACTGGTTGGTTTAAATAGTAAAAATAAATTATTAGTATTGGGAATAATTGGTAATTGCATTTCTGTCATTATAATTTAGTATTTATTGGTTCAATTTTCAGTAAAATATTTATTTAATTTTTGTTTCGTTTTTCTTCACTAGATTATATTCGAACATTCACATTGGATAAACGTCTTGAATCGATTGTTAAACAAATGGGTGGACAAGGTAAATTACCAACTGTTATTTCACCAAAACTTTATCGTCAACGTTTTAGTGAGGCAATGGAAAGATATTTTCTAGCGGTTCCCGATCTTTGGGATGGGCTAGCAAAAAATTAACATTTTATATTCATCAGAATAAATGGTGAAAATTCCATATTTATTATAATATAGTTAAATTAAATTTAAAATTTGTTATGAATATAATTTGATTTTTGGTTTGATAATAAAATTAACAAAAATATTTGTATATAATAAAACTTTCAATTATTCTGTCGTATGAATTATGCGATCCTAATCGAAAATCATCAAATCGGATGAAAAAACCATCAAATTTTGTGAAAAAAACATTCAAAAACCATGAAAACTACAATCGATATCAGATTTTGTTACCAGGCGCTCATAATATGAATAAATACATTTTTAAAATATTTCTTTTAATAATAAAATTAACAAAAATATTTGTATATAATAAAACTTTCAATTATTCTGTCGTATGAATTATGCGATCCTAATCGAAAATCATCAAATCGGATGAAAAAACCATCAAATTTTGTGAAAAAAACATTCAAAAACTATGAAAACTACAATCGATATGAAATTTTGTTACCGCAGACGCTCATAATATGAAGAAATACATTTCTAAAATATTTCTTTTAATAATAAAATTAACAAAAATATTTGTATATAATAAAATTTTCAATTATTCTGTCGTATGAATTATGCGATCCTAATCGAAAATCATCAAATCGGATGAAAAAACCATCAAATTTTGTGAAAAAAACATTCAAAAACCATGAAAACTACAATCGATATGAGATTTTGTTACCAGGCGCCCATAATATGAATAAATACATTTTTAAAATATTTCTTTTAATAATAAAATTAACAAAAATATTTGTATATAATAAAATTTTCAATTATTCTGTCGTATGAATTATGCGATCCTAATCGAAAATCGTCAAATCGGATGAAAAAACCATCAAATTTTGTGAAAAAAACATTCAAAAACCATGAAAACTACAATCGATATGAGATTTTGTTACCAGGCGCTCATAATATGAATAAATACATTTTTAAAATATTTCTTTTAATAATAAAATTAACAAAAATATTTGTATATAATAAAATTTTCAATTATTCTGTCGTATGAATTATGCGATCCTAATCGAAAATCATCAAATCGGATGAAAAAACCATCAAATTTTGTGAAAAAAACATTCAAAAACCATGAAAACTACAATCGATATGAGATTTTGTTACCAGGCGCCCATAATATGAATAAATACATTTTTAAAATATTTCTTTTAATAATAAAATTAACAAAAATATTTGTATATAATAAAATTTTCAATTATTCTGTCGCATGAATTATGCGATCCTAATCGAAATTTATCAAATCGGATGAAAAAACCATCAAATTTTGTGAAAAAAACATTCAAAAACCATGAAAACTACAATCGATATGAGATTTTGTTACCAGGCGCTCATAATATGAATAAATACATTTTTAAAATATTTCTTTTAATAATAAAATTAACAAAAATATTTGTATATAATAAAATTTTCAATTATTCTGTCGTATGAATTATGCGATCCTAATCGAAAATCGTCAAATCGGATGAGAAAACCATCAAATTATGTGAAAAAAACATTCAAAAACTATGAAAACTACAATCGATATGAAATTTTGTTACCGCAGACGCTCATAATATGAAGAAATACATTTCTAAAATATTTCTTTTAATAATAAAATTAACAAAAATATTTGTATATAATAAAATTTTCAATTATTCTGTCGTATGAATTATGCGATCCTAATCGAAAATCATCAAATCGGATGAAAAAACCATCAAATTTTGTGAAAAAAACATTCAAAAACCATGAAAACTACAATCGATATGAGATTTTGTTACCAGGCGCTCATAATATGAATAAATACATTTTTAAAATATTTCTTTTAATAATAAAATTAACAAAAATATTTGTATATAATAAAATTTTCAATTATTCTGTCGTATGAATTATGCGATCCTAATCGAAAATCATCAAATCGGATGAAAAAACCATCAAATTTTGTGAAAAAAACATTCAAACACCATGAAAACTACAATCGATATGAGATTTTGTTACCAGGCGCCCATAATATGAATAAATACATTTTTAAAATAATTCTTTTAATAATAAAATTAACAAAAATATTTGTATATAATAAAATTTTCAATTATTCTGTCGTATGAATTATGCGATCCTAATCGAAAATCGTCAAATCGGATGAAAAAACCATCAAATTTTGTGAAAAAAACATTCAAAAACTATGAAAACTACAATCGATATGAAATTTTGTTACCAGGCGCTCATAATATGAATAAATACATTTCTAAAATATTCCCTTTAATAATAAAATTTACAAAAATATTTGTATATAATAAAACTTTCAATTTTTCTGTCGTATGAATTATGCGATCCTAATCGAAAATCATCAAACCGGATGAAAAAACCATCAAATTTTATGAAAAAAACATTCAAAAACCATGAAAACTACAATCGATATGAGATTTTGTTACCAGGCGCTCATAATATGAATAAATACATTTTTAAAATATTTCTTTTAATAATAAAATTAACAAAAATATTTGTATATAATAAAACTTTCAATTATTCTGTCGTATGAATTATGCGATCCTAATCGAAAATCATCAAATCGGATGAAAAAACCATCAAATTTTGTGAAAAAAACATTCAAAAACCATGAAAACTACAATCGATATGAGATTTTGTTACCAGGCGCTCATAATATGAATAAATACATTTTTAAAATATTTCTTTTAATAATAAAATTAACAAAAATATTTGTATATAATAAAACTTTCAATTTTTCTGTCGTATGAATTATGCGATCCTAATCGAAAATCATCAAACCGGATGAAAAAACCATCAAATTTTATGAAAAAAACATTCAAAAACCATGAAAACTACAATCGATATGAGATTTTGTTACCAGGCGCTCATAATATGAATAAATACATTTTTAAAATATTTCTTTTAATAATAAAATTAACAAAAATATTTGTATATAATAAAACTTTCAATTATTCTGTCGTATGAATTATGCGATCCTAATCGAAAATCATCAAATCGGATGAAAAAACCATCAAATTTTGTGAAATTAACATTCAAAAACCATGAAAACTACAATCGATATGAGATTTTGTTACCAGGCGCTCATAATATGAATAAATACATTTTTAAAATATTTCTTTTAATAATAAAATTAACAAAAATATTTGTATATAATAAAATTTTCAATTATTCTGTCGTATGAATTATGCGATCCTAATCGAAAATCATCAAATCGGATGAAAAAACCATCAAATTTTGTGAAAAAAACATTCAAAAACCATGAAAACTACAATCGATATGAGATTTTGTTACCAGGCGCCCATAATATGAATAAATACATTTTTAAAATATTTCTTTTAATAATAAAATTAACAAAAATATTTGTATATAATAAAATTTTCAATTATTCTGTCGCATGAATTATGCGATCCTAATCGAAATTTATCAAATCGGATGAAAAAACCATCAAATTTTGTGAAAAAAACATTCAAAAACCATGAAAACTACAATCGATATGAGATTTTGTTACCAGGCGCTCATAATATGAATAAATACATTTTTAAAATATTTCTTTTAATAATAAAATTAACAAAAATATTTGTATATAATAAAATTTTCAATTATTCTGTCGTATGAATTATGCGATCCTAATCGAAAATCGTCAAATCGGATGAGAAAACCATCAAATTATGTGAAAAAAACATTCAAAAACTATGAAAACTACAATCGATATGAAATTTTGTTACCGCAGACGCTCATAATATGAAGAAATACATTTCTAAAATATTTCTTTTAATAATAAAATTAACAAAAATATTTGTATATAATAAAATTTTCAATTATTCTGTCGTATGAATTATGCGATCCTAATCGAAAATCATCAAATCGGATGAAAAAACCATCAAATTTTGTGAAAAAAACATTCAAAAACCATGAAAACTACAATCGATATGAGATTTTGTTACCAGGCGCTCATAATATGAATAAATACATTTTTAAAATATTTCTTTTAATAATAAAATTAACAAAAATATTTGTATATAATAAAACTTTCAATTATTCTGTCGTATGAATTATGCGATCCTAATCGAAAATCATCAAATCGGATGAAAAAACCATCAAATTTTGTGAAATTAACATTCAAAAACCATGAAAACTACAATCGATATGAGATTTTGTTACCAGGCGCTCATAATATGAATAAATACATTTTTAAAATATTTCTTTTAATAATAAAATTAACAAAAATATTTGTATATAATAAAATTTTCAATTATTCTGTCGTATGAATTATGCGATCCTAATCGAAAATCATCAAATCGGATGAAAAAACCATCAAATTTTGTGAAAAAAACATTCAAAAACCATGAAAACTACAATCGATATGAGATTTTGTTACCAGGCGCCCATAATATGAATAAATACATTTTTAAAATATTTCTTTTAATAATAAAATTAACAAAAATATTTGTATATAATAAAATTTTCAATTATTCTGTCGCATGAATTATGCGATCCTAATCGAAATTTATCAAATCGGATGAAAAAACCATCAAATTTTGTGAAAAAAACATTCAAAAACCATGAAAACTACAATCGATATGAGATTTTGTTACCAGGCGCTCATAATATGAATAAATACATTTTTAAAATATTTCTTTTAATAATAAAATTAACAAAAATATTTGTATATAATAAAATTTTCAATTATTCTGTCGTATGAATTATGCGATCCTAATCGAAAATCGTCAAATCGGATGAGAAAACCATCAAATTATGTGAAAAAAACATTCAAAAACTATGAAAACTACAATCGATATGAAATTTTGTTACCGCAGACGCTCATAATATGAAGAAATACATTTCTAAAATATTTCTTTTAATAATAAAATTAACAAAAATATTTGTATATAATAAAATTTTCAATTATTCTGTCGTATGAATTATGCGATCCTAATCGAAAATCATCAAATCGGATGAAAAAACCATCAAATTTTGTGAAAAAAACATTCAAAAACCATGAAAACTACAATCGATATGAGATTTTGTTACCAGGCGCTCATAATATGAATAAATACATTTTTAAAATATTTCTTTTAATAATAAAATTAACAAAAATATTTGTATATAATAAAATTTTCAATTATTCTGTCGTATGAATTATGCGATCCTAATCGAAAATCATCAAATCGGATGAAAAAACCATCAAATTTTGTGAAAAAAACATTCAAACACCATGAAAACTACAATCGATATGAGATTTTGTTACCAGGCGCCCATAATATGAATAAATACATTTTTAAAATAATTCTTTTAATAATAAAATTAACAAAAATATTTGTATATAATAAAATTTTCAATTATTCTGTCGTATGAATTATGCGATCCTAATCGAAAATCGTCAAATCGGATGAAAAAACCATCAAATTTTGTGAAAAAAACATTCAAAAACTATGAAAACTACAATCGATATGAAATTTTGTTACCAGGCGCTCATAATATGAATAAATACATTTCTAAAATATTCCCTTTAATAATAAAATTTACAAAAATATTTGTATATAATAAAACTTTCAATTTTTCTGTCGTATGAATTATGCGATCCTAATCGAAAATCATCAAACCGGATGAAAAAACCATCAAATTTTATGAAAAAAACATTCAAAAACCATGAAAACTACAATCGATATGAGATTTTGTTACCAGGCGCTCATAATATGAATAAATACATTTTTAAAATATTTCTTTTAATAATAAAATTAACAAAAATATTTGTATATAATAAAACTTTCAATTATTCTGTCGTATGAATTATGCGATCCTAATCGAAAATCATCAAATCGGATGAAAAAACCATCAAATTTTGTGAAAAAAACATTCAAAAACCATGAAAACTACAATCGATATGAGATTTTGTTACCAGGCGCTCATAATATGAATAAATACATTTTTAAAATATTTCTTTTAATAATAAAATTAACAAAAATATTTGTATATAATAAAACTTTCAATTTTTCTGTCGTATGAATTATGCGATCCTAATCGAAAATCATCAAACCGGATGAAAAAACCATCAAATTTTATGAAAAAAACATTCAAAAACCATGAAAACTACAATCGATATGAGATTTTGTTACCAGGCGCTCATAATATGAATAAATACATTTTTAAAATATTTCTTTTAATAATAAAATTAACAAAAATATTTGTATATAATAAAACTTTCAATTATTCTGTCGTATGAATTATGCGATCCTAATCGAAAATCATCAAATCGGATGAAAAAACCATCAAATTTTGTGAAATTAACATTCAAAAACCATGAAAACTACAATCGATATGAGATTTTGTTACCAGGCGCTCATAATATGAATAAATACATTTTTAAAATATTTCTTTTAATAATAAAATTAACAAAAATATTTGTATATAATAAAACTTTCAATTATTCTGTCGTATGAATTATGCGATCCTAATCGAAAATCATCAAACCGGATGAAAAAACCATCAAATTTTATGAAAAAAACATTCAAAAACCATGAAAACTACAATCGATATGAGATTTTGTTACCAGGCGCTCATAATATGAATAAATACATTTTTAAAATATTTCTTTTAATAATAAAATTAACAAAAATATTTGTATATAATAAAACTTTCAATTATTCTGTCGTATGAATTATGCGATCGTAATCGAAAATCATCAAACCGGATGAAAAAACCATCAAATTTTATGAAAAAAACATTCAAAAACCATGAAAACTACAATCGATATGAGATTTTGTTACCAGGCGCTCATAATATGAATAAATACATTTTTAAAATATTTCTTTTAATAATAAAATTAACAAAAATATTTGTATATAATAAAACTTTCAATTATTCTGTCGTATGAATTATGCGATCCTAATCGAAAATCATCAAATCGGATGAAAAAACCATCAAATTTTGTGAAAAAACATTCAAAAACCATGAAAACTACAATCGATATGAGATTTTGTTACCAGGCGCCCATAATATGAATAAATACATTTTTAAAATATTTCTTTTAATAATAAAATGAACAAAAATATTTGTATATAATAAAATTTTCAATTATTCTGTCGTATGAATTATGCGATCCTAATCGAAAATCATCAAACCGGATGAAAAAACCATCAAATTTTATGAAAAAAACATTCAAAAACCATGAAAACTACAATCGATATGAGATTTTGTTACCAGGCGCTCATAATATGAATAAATACATTTTTAAAATATTTCTTTTAATAATAAAATTAACAAAAATATTTGTATATAATAAAACTTTCAATTATTCTGTCGTATGAATTATGCGATCCTAATCGAAAATCATCAAATCGGATGAAAAAACCATCAAATTTTGTGAAAAAAACATTCAAAAACCATGAAAACTACAATCGATATGAGATTTTGTTACCAGGCGCTCATAATATGAATAAATACATTTTTAAAATATTTCTTTTAATAATAAAATGAACAAAAATATTTGTATATAATAAAACTTTCAATTATTCTGTCGTATGAATTATGCGATCCTAATCGAAAATCATCAAATCGGATGAAAAAACCATCAAATTTTGTGAAAAAAACATTCAAAAACCATGAAAACTACAATCGATATGAGATTTTGGTACCAGGCGCTCATAATATGAATAAATACATTTTTAAAATATTTCTTTTAATAATAAAATTAACAAAAATATTTGTATATAATAAAACTTTCAATTATTCTGTCGTATGAATTATGCGATCCTAATCGAAAATCATCAAATCGGATGAAAAAACCATCAAATTTTGTGAAAAAAACATTCAAAAACCATGAAAACTACAATCGATATGAGATTTTGTTACCAGGCGCTCATAATATGAATAAATACATTTTTAAAATATTTCTTTTAATAATAAAATTAACAAAAATATTTGTATATAATAAAACTTTCAATTATTCTGTCGTATGAATTATGCGATCCTAATCGAAAATCATCAAACCGGATGAAAAAACCATCAAATTTTATGAAAAAAACATTCAAAAACCATGAAAACTACAATCGATATGAGATTTTGTTACCAGGCGCTCATAATATGAATAAATACATTTTTAAAATATTTCTTTTAATAATAAAATTAACAAAAATATTTGTATATAATAAAACTTTCAATTATTCTGTCGTATGAATTATGCGATCGTAATCGAAAATCATCAAACCGGATGAAAAAACCATCAAATTTTATGAAAAAAACATTCAAAAACCATGAAAACTACAATCGATATGAGATTTTGTTACCAGGCGCTCATAATATGAATAAATACATTTTTAAAATATTTCTTTTAATAATAAAATTAACAAAAATATTTGTATATAATAAAACTTTCAATTATTCTGTCGTATGAATTATGCGATCCTAATCGAAAATCATCAAATCGGATGAAAAAACCATCAAATTTTGTGAAAAAACATTCAAAAACCATGAAAACTACAATCGATATGAGATTTTGTTACCAGGCGCCCATAATATGAATAAATACATTTTTAAAATATTTCTTTTAATAATAAAATGAACAAAAATATTTGTATATAATAAAATTTTCAATTATTCTGTCGTATGAATTATGCGATCCTAATCGAAAATCATCAAACCGGATGAAAAAACCATCAAATTTTATGAAAAAAACATTCAAAAACCATGAAAACTACAATCGATATGAGATTTTGTTACCAGGCGCTCATAATATGAATAAATACATTTTTAAAATATTTCTTTTAATAATAAAATTAACAAAAATATTTGTATATAATAAAACTTTCAATTATTCTGTCGTATGAATTATGCGATCCTAATCGAAAATCATCAAATCGGATGAAAAAACCATCAAATTTTGTGAAAAAAACATTCAAAAACCATGAAAACTACAATCGATATGAGATTTTGTTACCAGGCGCTCATAATATGAATAAATACATTTTTAAAATATTTCTTTTAATAATAAAATGAACAAAAATATTTGTATATAATAAAACTTTCAATTATTCTGTCGTATGAATTATGCGATCCTAATCGAAAATCATCAAATCGGATGAAAAAACCATCAAATTTTGTGAAAAAAACATTCAAAAACCATGAAAACTACAATCGATATGAGATTTTGGTACCAGGCGCTCATAATATGAATAAATACATTTTTAAAATATTTCTTTTAATAATAAAATTAACAAAAATATTTGTATATAATAAAACTTTCAATTATTCTGTCGTATGAATTATGCGATCCTAATCGAAAATCATCAAATCGGATGAAAAAACCATCAAATTTTGTGAAAAAAACATTCAAAAACCATGAAAACTACAATCGATATGAGATTTTGTTACCAGGCGCTCATAATATGAATAAATACATTTTTAAAATATTTCTTTTAATAATAAAATTAACAAAAATATTTGTATATAATAAAACTTTCAATTATTCTGTCGTATGAATTATGCGATCCTAATCGAAAATCATCAAACCGGATGAAAAAACCATCAAATTTTATGAAAAAAACATTCAAAAACCATGAAAACTACAATCGATATGAGATTTTGTTACCAGGCGCTCATAATATGAATAAATACATTTTTAAAATATTTCTTTTAATAATAAAATTAACAAAAATATTTGTATATAATAAAACTTTCAATTATTCTGTCGTATGAATTATGCGATCCTAATCGAAAATCATCAAATCGGATGAAAAAACCATCAAATTTTGTGAAAAAAACATTCAAAAACCATGAAAACTACAATCGATATGAGATTTTGGTACCAGGCGCTCATAATATGAATAAATACATTTTTAAAATATTTCTTTTAATAATAAAATTAACAAAAATATTTGTATATAATAAAACTTTCAATTATTCTGTCGTATGAATTATGCGATCCTAATCGAAAATCATCAAATCGGATGAAAAAACCATCAAATTTTGTGAAAAAAACATTCAAAAACCATGAAAACTACAATCGATATGAGATTTTGTTACCAGGCGCTCATAATATGAATAAATACATTTTTAAAATATTTCTTTTAATAATAAAATTAACAAAAATATTTGTATATAATAAAACTTTCAATTATTCTGTCGTATGAATTATGCGATCCTAATCGAAAATCATCAAACCGGATGAAAAAACCATCAAATTTTATGAAAAAAACATTCAAAAACCATGAAAACTACAATCGATATGAGATTTTGTTACCAGGCGCTCATAATATGAATAAATACATTTTTAAAATATTTCTTTTAATAATAAAATTAACAAAAATATTTGTATATAATAAAACTTTCAATTATTCTGTCGTATGAATTATGCGATCCTAATCGAAAATCATCAAACCGGATGAAAAAACCATCAAATTTTATGAAAAAAACATTCAAAAACCATGAAAACTACAATCGATATGAGATTTTGTTACCAGGCGCTCATAATATGAATAAATACATTTTTAAAATATTTCTTTTAATAATAAAATTAACAAAAATATTTGTATATAATAAAACTTTCAATTATTCTGTCGTATGAATTATGCGATCCTAATCGAAAATCATCAAATCGGATGAAAAAACCATCAAATTTTATGAAAATAACTTCAAAAACCATTAAAGATTTTGCAATTGTTAGCAAAAAAAAAATTGGGATAGGTAAAGAAAATAAACTATATAAAAAATTGTATAAATGAAAAACTAACGAAAAATAAAAAAAAGAAAAAAGAAAACGAGAAGGAACGGCGATTTTTATGTATGATATAATTATTTATTATATTTACATGACTTGGGTAAAATTAATTGACTTTTTAAATTGAATAATTTTTAAATTCATTCAATTTTTTAATATTACGAAAACCATATAGACATTGAATATTATTAATTATATATATATATACATATATCGATGATGAATATCCATCCATCTAACTATAACATTTATTATATATACCTTCTTTTTATATAATTTAATATAATCAATTTTGATTAACCTTGAATGCCGCAGTAATTTATATTTTGAAAGGTAATAATAAGAACTATATAGGTGATATATGATTTGATTATATATACGATGATATCGATATCGATGAATTTTATAATTTTTTCGACATGGAAAATTATAAAGGGTATTTTGAAATCAAATCGTTATGTATTCGACTTATAAATATATTTAAATATTTATGGCAGGTTTTAAAAGGATACAATATATTAAAGAATATTAAAGACATTTTGCTTATGTTACTTATGTCCTAAATAATAATAGACGATTGACGATTTCGAAACATTAGAGAACCCCGGCTTTTTTTAAAAAAAATACCTATATATTATAAACAATAAAATTAATTTTATCGCATTCCTTTAAACACCTTAAATATAATTTACACCGCATTTATATCCCTTTTAAGTATTGAACCACATATATTCTATAAAAAGAAAATTATTATATATTTGGAATTGGAAAAATATAAATATATAAATATAATAAAAACGATTTTCTTATAGTATCATATGTTTTTTTTTCTTCTGTATTATTTTTTTTTTGCTTTAGTATAAATTTGTTTGTATAAGGATTAAGACATATTCGCGTTTTGTTTTCTTTTTATTTTAATAAATACACTATGTACTTTGCGAAAATTTAATTATATACATAATAATTAAAATGATATATAATTACATGCGGTGAAATGTGAAAATGTATATTAAATAATTGAATAATTGCGATGGCATTTTGTTAGGCAATAGAAATTAACATATATTTTTATACAATAAAAACATGGTGATGAAGAATTAATGTTTTTAATTAATTAAAATTTTAATGTTATTTATATTAAAAGTTTATAAAGTTTAGTATTATGTGAAGATCCTCATCTTTTTTATGTATGATTAATTGTGTTTTATGTGTTTTGTTTTTAAATCATCTGCAATTTGCATAAATATATTATATAGTTATATCTTCATTTATATATACCAAGTTTATTGTTATCAATTTTAATTATGGATAGTTTATCGAAGAAATTGAAAAGGTAATAAAAAAAAAGGAAAAATTAAAATAAATTAATCGTATTATATCATATATCATATATATAGAAATTATGTAGAGTGTATGAATATATAAATATTGAAAACCGTCAGTGTTTTTATATATAGCAAACGCAAGGTTACATGCGATTTGTTATATATTGATATATTATTATAAAAAAAAAAGAGTATTTGTTTGTAACACGCACAATACAAAAATTTTTTGGAATAATTTAAATAAATTTTTTGAATATAAATAACTATTTAATAATTTAATAAATAAATGTTCTATAGAATTTATAGCGTCGATAGATTATATATTTATTCAATCAGGTATAAAATAAATTTGGTTTTTCTTTTATTATTTTATTATCAAGATATGTGTGCGATCCATAAACATACGCGTCGTTTTTATATATGGATAATTTCAAGGATTTATTTTTTATATGGATCCTTTTATACTCCTTATACTTTCAAATTTCTTACTATATATTGATCGAATGATATTTTTTTTATGATTGCGTTAACCAAATTGAATTGAAGCACGAGATTAAAAAAAAACGTCCAGAATTAGTCAATCGAAAGGGTGTTGTGTTCCATCATGACAACGCCAGACCACACACATCTTTGATGACTCGGCAGAAACTGAGAGAGTTTGGCTGGGAAGTTTTAATGCATCCACGATATAGCCCCGACCTTGCACCTTCAGATTATCATTTGTTCCGGTCTCGGCAGAACTCTCTTAATGGTTTAAAATTAAATTCCGCAGAGGACTGCAAAATGCACTTGGATCTGTTTTTTCCCCAGAAAACACAGAAGTTCAACAGTGATGGGACAATGTCTTTACCAGAAAAATGGCAAAGGGTCATCGATCAAAACGGCGCATATTTGGTTTAATAAAGTTCATTTGAAATATATAAAAAAATCGTTTGAATTTTGTAAAAAAAATTAACAATACTTTTTAGACAACCTAATATATATTTAAATAAATTTATTTTTGTTGAGAATATAAAAACGACTCTTTGGGCTTATTAATTAGTGTATTTTCATTTAGACAATTTTATACAGAATTTCCTTTTCAGAATATTAAACAAAATTTATTGTAGGAAATTATTATACAGATAGAATTTCCCCCCAGACAGAATTTCTTTTGGTAAATGATAAAGACGAAAATTTTCATAAAACAAAACAGAATTTCCATTAGAAACTCTATCAATAGAGATAGACAATTTACTTAAATAATTATATACAAATTATTTTTCTTTATTTAATAATAAAATTAACAAAAATATTTTGTATATAATAAAATTTTCAATTATTCTGTCGTATGAATTTTGCGATCCTAATCGAAAATTATCAAATGCGAGATGAAAAAACCATCAAATTTTATGAAAACATCCTAAAATTCTATATATTTTTTTGTTTTTTGAAATTATATCTAGAATTTCTTTTAGTAAAAAAAGTTTATAGAATTTATCCTTTAAAAAAAGCCTCAGAATTTCGCCTTAAAATATTATATACAGAATTTCCTTTTGAAAACTCTACAAAATTTTCTTTAGAAACCCCTATACAGAAAATTTACTTAAGAATCTATACATAATTTTTTTATGTCAAATGATAAATGATTTTGCTATAGAGAATGTACAAATTTTATAATTATTATGCAAAATGTTATTTTTAAGATCTTATTATATAGAATTTTCTTCAGAAAATCGTACAGAATATATTTTAGGAAGTAATAAAGCGTTTCCTTTAGAAAATACTATAGAGAGTTGATATTATTAATTCAATCATAATATGGAATACGGAAATTCATTCAAAAAAATTATATACAGAATTTCTTTTAGAAAATCATATAAAAAATTCCCTTTTTAGAAAACAATTTAGAGAATATATTCTTAATGGAAACTACACATACAGAATTTCCTTAAAAAATGTATAAAGGATTTCATTTAGAAAAGTTATACATAGAATTTCCTTAAAAATTTCCATAAATTTTCCTTTATAAAATTATACAAAATTTATTTTGATAAATGATAAAGAATTCCTCTAGACAGAATTTATACAGAATTTTCTTCAGAAAATGATACAAAATTTAATATAGCAAATTATAAAGGACTTCGTTAAAAAATTATAAAAAATTTCCATTAGGAAATGATAAACAATTTTCTTTAGAAAACTCCACAGAATTTCCTGTACATAATTTTGTACAGAATTTCTTTTAGCAAAACAATACAGATTTTTTTTGTATTTAGAAAATTAATTGTTTTTGGTAATAAGTGATAAAGAATATATTTTTTAGAAAACACAACAAAATTTCCTTTACAAAATAATACAAATTAATTTCTTATTCGAAATGATAAACAATTTCCTTTAAAAAACGATACAAATTTTCCTTTAGAAAATCGTACAGAATTTCCTTTACAAAAAATGTACAAAATTTCTTTTAGGGAATCATAAAAAAAGTTTAAAGAGTTTTCTGTAGAAAATTGTATAAAATATATGTTTTAGGAAATGTTAAAGAATTTCCTTTAGAAAACTCTAGAGAATTTTCTTTAGAAAACTCCACAGAATTTCCTGTACAAAATTATACAGAATATCTTTTAAGAAATCAAAAATAATTTGCTTTACAAAAATATCGGTATATTTCATATTTAGGATGGTGGATAGTCGGATTCTTGAAATATAGATTATCAATATATATTGCGGATTTATCGCACCTTTTATATCGAATTTTCTTTACAAATTATTCAGCAGAATATCCTTATTAGGATATATTACATAGAATTTTCTTCAGAAAGTCGTACAGAATTTATTGTAGGAAATTATATTTATGGGAAATTATTAAATTTAGAAAATTCAACAGAACTTCCTTAAAATATTATACAAATTTTCTTTTATGAAACTGTCCAGAATTTCTTTGGGGAAATGATAAAGAATTTCCTCGAAAATATATACCGTAAATTCGGTTAGAAAACTATGGCAAATTTTCTTAATTATACATAATATAATTTAGAAAGTTATACATAACTTTCCTTAGAAAAGCATACAGCGAATTTCGTTTTTGGATTTCATAGACCCTTTTCAAATGGAGAGGCGGTTTCCGCAGAAGACTTTATATGAAATTATACAGAATTTCCTAAATACTATTCATTGGATTTCAATTCAATTTAAAATTTCTAAGAATTCTCCAAATATTTATTCAATATGGAATTTGTAAACCCCAAAAATACTAATATAATTTATTGAAAACAAATCAAATCAATACCATTTTTTTTATGTTATTTAAATATTTTAAATAAACCAATATTTGTTCGTTTTTTTTAGATATATATGCAACCTAAAAAAAAAATTATAAGTATAATGCTTATGATTGTTTATAAAAGAATGTGCGATAATTTCTTAAATTGTATATATAAAAATGTTAAAAAAATATGCTAAATTTAACCTACATTACATATTTTTATATATTTCATTATCTATACAAATCTAAAAGTATTTATTTTTATATTTTTTTTTCTTTTTACAAATAACTATATAATGAAAATATATACTTTTATAAAATTATTATATTATTATTACACCTCTCTGTACCGGTTATAGGTATATGTATGTATACAGTACAATATAATGACGACAACGACAAAATTAAATCAATTTGTTTATATCACCTTTCTTTGGTGTATTCGTAATTCTTATGACATATATCCTTTGTATGCCTGAAAATCCTTTTTGATACAATTACAAAATTCTATTTTATAGAATAATAATAATAATAATAATAATAATAATAATAATAAAAGAATTTACTTTATATTTATTATTTTTTATTATTATTATTAGAAATTTATTTAAGAAATAAACAATGTAATAAAACAAAATATATGAATAAAATTATCTTTTCTTTTTCTTATTTTTTTGTTCTTAATAATCCTATATCGATAACCTCTGCGTTATATATAACTTATATTCTTATATATCCTTATAATATCCTACGATAATCGATTTAGTGACTTATTATTATTATTATTACTTACATATTTTTGATTGTATTATATTGTAATAAATATTATATATTTTGAATACCGGCGAAAATTGCGTGACCTCTCTCATATAGAAATAATGTATTATATATTCTATAAAACAGCAATATTTTGATATGTATAAAAAGGATATATTTGAATCAAATATGTTATACATTTTTCATTCATTAATTTAATATATATAAATTGTATGTGTTACATTTCGAAGTTACACATAAAAATTTCAATTGCTAAAGAGCAAATATAATAATTCTAATATGTATAGTAGGTAACTTAACGTTTTAACTTTACCCTTTTTTTTGCATATTGTATATTAAAATAATTTGACCGAGAAAATTTCATTCCATTTATTATTTAAATATATATTACATTTGTTTGCTCAGGTGTTCTATTGACCCAGTTAATTGTAATTTTAAACACGATATATACCTTTTCTATATAGTATTGTATGCTTACCTTTCTTAATTTAATTCTTTTCTTTTTTTTCCATATAAACTGATTATTTTTTTAAAGGGAGAATTTTTATAATGGTATTTTTTATCAATTATACTACTGTGTACAAATATGATTAAGACTTTTCAATTTAAACTTCCCTGGTTTATCTATTTGGACAAATGCTTTTATTTTTACGTAGTTAGTACTGTTATGGACATCTGTGACAAATTTTAAGTCAATTAGTTCATTGCTGTAGTAGTTACGTTTGTAGGTTTGAACAAAGAAAAGTTTTTTATTCGATTTGTTTATTTTAAGTAGCATTAAATTTTGTGCGTGAAATGAAATATCGGCCGCCGAAACGTTCAGAATGATGCAGGGGGCCTTTGGTGAGAAGTCGATGTCAAGAGGAAGTGTTTTCGATTGGCACAAATTGTTCAAAGAAGGCCGTGAACGCGTTGAAGACGAAACACATCGAAGACGACCAAGAATCTATACCGATGAGCTGCACGCCAACAAAATCAAAGAATTGGTGCTGGAAAATCGTCGATTGACTACTAGAGAGCTTGCTGATATTGTTGGAATTTCAAATGGATCAGTCAACATCATTTTTAAAGATGGTTTTTGCGGCAGAAAAGTCAAATCGTGATTGTTCGCAAAAATGCTCAATTTAATGGAAAACCAATGTCGTCGCGTTGCAGAGTGTGAAATAATGCTTTCGACTATCAAAACAAAATGAGACGCATCATTACTGGAGATGCGACTTGGATCGTGAATTCTGGCTTTTCGCTAAGCCTAAGGGACCGCTACAAGATACCGTTTTAACACGATATGGAGGGGATAAAAGCCGAATCGAAGAGGGAACTGCATTCCGGAAGACGAGTATAAACAATGTTTTGAAAATTGGAAAAAGCGTTGGCATATAGTTGCATTGCGCATCAGGCGGGGATCATTTTGAGGGTGATGATTTAGATTTAGAAGAATAAATAAAGATTTCAAAACTTATAAATAAAGTCTTACTCATATTTGTACACAGTGTAGTATAGTAAAGAATATTTTATGGAATTTATCCTTATATAGAAATATCTATGATTATTTATTCTAATCTAAAAATTTTAAGGGATGTTTATATATGAAGTGGAATTGTCCAATTTTAGAATCTTTATAATATGCGGCATATTTTCTTTAATTATATTGTATAAATTTCCTTTAGAAAATTATACTTAATTTGTTTTGGGATTATTGATAAAGAATTTCCTTTTGAAAAGTCTACGGAATTTTCTTTTAAAAATTATAAAAACTATACAAAAATTTTTTTTATGAAGTGATAAAGCGGATTTCCTTTAAAAAAACTCTATATAGAATTTTCTTTTTAAAATTATACAAAATTTCCTTTAGAAAACGATACAGAATTATCATTTTGAGGTATGATAAAGAATTTCCTTTAGAAAAGTCAACAGAATTTTCTATTAAAAATCATATAAAATTTCCTTTAGAAAAATATACAACAATTTCTTTTGTGAAGTGATAAAGCGAATTTCCTTTAAAAAAAACTCTACAGAATTTCCTTTTTAAAATTTTACAAAATTCCCTTTATGGCAACTATATACAGAATAATTACATTTGGGATTTGATAAAGAATTTCCAATAGAAAATCAAATATAGCTTTTAAAAAATTATTAAGCATTTTAATTTAGAAATTTTCAAATTTTCTTTCGAAACATATCATTCATAGAATTTCCGCCCCACGCAACCCATGAAAATATATACAGAATTTCCCAATACTTCGAATATTGGAAATATTTCTAAAAATTCTGCATTCACGATTCAATACAATTGAAAAATTCTTAATATATATATATTATTTAGTCTATTGAAAACGCAAATCAATATATATTTAGTATATTATTTATTAATTATCTCTTCAAATAAAATAAATGCCATTAATACTAATTTTTTTAGCTGTGGAATTTTCTTTAATTATTGCAATGCAATAATGCAATTATACCTAATCCATAAAATAAACCGCGGATCTCAATAGCCGTTTTAATTGAAAATTGTATACCGACTATACGAAATCGTTCATTAGCCCTTACCGGTTTTTTTTCGTAAACTGTAAAATGATTTGTTTCCACTCACGGATACAATTCGATATATTGCACTTCATCACTATATAATATCATTATCACTATGTTAATTTGCCTGCCAAGTTCAGCTACTGCTTAGAATTGTTTTTTGACAAATTGTTACATCTATGGATGTTTTGTTTTAAATGTCTTGAATTTTAGAATATTTTAGCCATTATTTCTCGTTAAAAAACTATTAAAATTAAAAAAATTAAACTACTATTTTCTTATATAGCGATTTTTTGGTTTTATATTTCCTATTATATAAGACCAATTATTGAATTTATATCAAAAATTGTGATAATGCGAAACCTCTAAAAATTTCCCTAAATTCTATATATTCAACTACAACATAACATAACATATAAAAATTATACAAATATATTTATAATTGCGTGTTTTATTCAAATAAACAAAAAAAAAATCACTATCAAGAATTAAGTATCAAAAAAAAAAATATAATATTATATGATAGTAATATTTTTTTCTTCAAATATCCTTCAATATCCTTGTTTTTACTTTTTATATATCATCTTTTTCATGTAAAATAATGTGTAAATAATATATTATAATATAATATATATGTAACGAACGCGGTATGTGTATTAAAGAAACATTTTTAAACCCTATTTTTTTTTTAATTTAATTTATTTATTTTTTTACTATATTATGGCAGCGTTTAAAATTAATTCTATATATATTTTATAATAAATAAATAGCAAAAATAAAAAGAAAAATCAATGAAAGGTCAAAAACTTTAAATATATATTTTTAATATATTCAAAAAAAAATTTAACGTGTGTGTGTACTAATAAAAAAAATTAGTTTTAAATTGTACGTATATAGTTTTTCATTCTTCGTATCGTGTGTACGCGTACCATTGAAAATTGGAATAATAAAATATATTGACCCTCTCTCTGTAACGCTATCTATTTTATTCCACATATATGGATGGATGGATGTATATATTTTTTATTTATTTATATAATGATTAATTTTTAATATCATTATTGATTAATTGATTGATTGATTGATTGACGAAGAAAAACAAAATATATTTTCACTAAATATTTATTATGTACTGCTCGGTATTCTAAAAATATAAATTATTGATGATCAGAATTTAAATTCATAATTATAATTTATTAAAATTGTAAATTGAAAGAAATTTTTTATTTAAATTGCATGATTAGAATTAGAAAGCAATTAGAATTTTATTAGGAATACAAAATTTTAAGATTGCGAACAGAAAGTTATAATACCATATAATGATTGGAAAACTTTCCTTTATAATATGCAAAAAATATTTATGGATTTCCCGCATTTTCATACCGTTTACATATTACGCTATATTAAATTATAAATATATTTTATAGGGTAAATTCTCATAAAGTTATTTGTTCTATATATAATTTTGTTATATTATATGAATAAATGTGTGCATTATGATTATTATATGCGGGGTGTACCTGGCACGATTGATGACTGTTTATGTATTGAATTATTTATATATAATAAAATTCCTTTGCTATATATATATATATATATACAACAATATATTTATAAATAATTCTCCGGGATACTAAATATTTTAATATTCTTATTATTGCATGATTTTGGAATGTCGCAAAATGATTTAGTTAATTTTTATTTATATATAGTTGCTTTTTTTTGCATGTATAATAGAATATTTATACGCGATATTTTAAGCGACATATAGAAGAAAATCTGTGATGCGATTGTTAACAATCCAAACAAAAACCCCCAGGATGTTCAGATATACTTAAATCGTTATAGAATTTTATCCTTCAGCTATATAACATACTACAATACTATAAAGTCATCAGAATAAGATAAAGATTTTTAGAAATCCCGGATTTTCCTGCAACCCGCAATTTTGTGAAAAAACTAAAATTGAATTTTTCTTGCAAAAAAATAAGGTAAAAAATTGCATATAGTTAATAAGAAAAATATTGAATTTATAGTTTTTCGTGTAAAAAATTCTTTCATTCATTTTTATTGGATTTTTTTAAAGTAATTCTTATGATTGCGTTAACAATCCAGACATTATATATCTGAGAAATTTCAGGTACTTAATTAAATTGGTGTAGAATTTTATTATTAATCTATTCAATATAGTTCGGACGTTATAATTAACTTATGATTTAAGATGATTTTATATATATAAAAAACTAATTTGAATAATGATTTATGGGATTAGTCGAAAATGGGTTATTTAGGAATATATGGAAAAAGATTAAGTATAGCATTACTAAAAACGCGTGTGGGACTTGAAAGGTATAAGAATTGGTCAGAAAATTGTCACTATATAGTCCGGTTAAATTATCTTTTGAATAAAAAAGTTATGGAACTTTCAAAAATTGGAAAACTTTGGTGATTTTGATTTCTTTCTTCTGGACCAGCTATATATAATCTGAAACTTATCAAAACGGTTAATTTATCCTTCAGCTATAACATACTATAAAATTTTTAATACATCATAATTAGGGAAAGCTTTAGGAAACTCACTTTCCTGCATCCGCAGTTTTGGGAAAAAACTAAAATTACATTTTGTTTGCAAGAAAAAATAAGATAAAAAAATGCAAAAAGTTAATAAGAAAAATATATTGAATTTTATTTATATTTTTTCAAGTAAAAAAATGCATTTTTATTGGATTTTTCATTATTGGACTCATGATTCTAAAAAAAGATTTCCACACGATGTCCTAGAAAATCCAGGCAATTATATAAATTGATGTACAAATTTTATTAATAATCGATAATTAATACTATAGTTATATTAGTCCCGTTAAATGCAGCAAATTGCTCCTGGATCAGCTAATAATCTGAAACTATAGCCAAAGCATTATATTTAGGCCTTCCTTCATTCTTCATCCTTCAGAAACAACGTACTAAAATTTTAAGTCGCTTTTACATTACAAGCACACTTTAGAAATCCTATTTTAATGCATTCCGATTCGAGGAAAAACGTAAAATTTCATTTTTGCCTTGCCAAAAAAGAAAAGGTATCGAAATTCCAAGTTTTGTGTAAAATTTATTAATATTTTTTCATATAAGAAACCCATTTTTATTGAATTTTTTACGATATAATTCTCATGATTGCTAAGTGGATCGCCGCAGATAACTATAACGTCTCAGGCTATTCATAATATATAAGTGCTTGCGATAATCGATGTAGAGTTTTATAATCAATATATATATGGATTCGTATCATAGAGGTTGCGGCGGAGCTTATTTATAAAACTTATATATTGTATATGTTTTAATAAGGTGATTATCAATGAAAAAGAACCTTGCTATTTCATATATTTATGGATGGTATATTAGAAAATGGAGTTATTTGGGAATATCTTTGAAAGCGGTTATAGAGGGATCTATATATAATTAACAAACCTCTATTATGGATTTGAAACTTATATAAGAAATAATCAGAGAATTATTGTTACTATTGTCCGTCCGTGGATTATCTTTTGGAATAAGAAAGTTATGACATTATTTTATATGTGATGAACGAATATGCCTATTGTAAGAAACCAATTCATATATCATAATGATATATGTTATTTATATAGAAATATATATAGATATAGTAAAGGTATATATCAACAGTACAATTTTTTGTTTTCTATATAGATAAAAACAATAAAATTCCCGTAACTTTATACAATAAAGAATATAAAACTGTATATATAGACAAAAGAAAATTGTATATAACTGCGGAAAATTTATATCGTGATGTATATATTTATAATTTTTCGTGTATTTATGTCTATAAAAAATTATATGAAATACCCCAAATTCAATATATGCGGAAAATGCAAAGAATTCTTTTCAATTAAACATCATTAGACTAAAGGAATTTTTAAAAACAGATCTGTAAGGAAAATAGTGTTTATATATGTTTTGAGATTTACTTAATAGAATTAATTTCAATTATTTTATATATTTAAAGAATTTGTAATTCAATTGATTGCGTAATTGAATAAAATTTAATTCATAATAATAATTTTCAATTGCATATTCACCTGCGATATAAACATCAATGATCCCATCACATATTTGGGAGTTCTTTTGCAATATTATTAATAATTTTCATGAAGAATACAAATGCAACTCTGCAACGTTAAGTTGTGTCTAAATAACCAAATAACACAACAACGTGGATTGGATATATTATTATACAACATAATTATTATCTTTTTAAATATATAGTTTTACATGCGATATGGTAAAAAAAATACAATTTTGTTAGATATTTTTAGGGATATACAAAGGAATAAAAAGGATATAATGTAGAGAATAATAACATGTAAATATAATAAAGGGTGATTTTTTAGGCAACACTGGTTTAAACAGCTGACGCACGTTTCGTGTTTTGTTTCACTGTCAAACATCTTCAGTTTGGTCTATAATTTAACCATGAATCGTCTTACAAACGAACAACGCTTGCAAATTATTGAATTTTATTATCAAAATGCGTGCTCTGTTAAGAAAGTTCATCGCGACGAAATTGTGTTCAGCGACGAAGCTCATTTTTGGCTCAATATGGGTACGTAAATAAGCAGAATTGTCGATTTTGGGGTGAATATCAGCCAGAAGCATTGCAACAGCTACCAATGCGACGCATTGGAAGACAACATTGAGGCATTTATTCGTGAGATACTGGCCGAAATGTTGGAAAGAGTATGCCAAAATTGGACTAAGCGGATGGACCATTTGAGGCGCAGTCAAGGTCAACATTTGCATGAAATAATCTTCAAGCATTAAATTATATGGACCGTACTATCGATTCAAATAAAGATTTCATGCATTTTTCTGAATTTTATGTGTTTTTTTTTTTTAAAACTTTCCTACAGCTTTTAAAAAATCACCCTTTATTATAATATAATCCATAGTTACGCGAGTTACGACCATATATACGACCGTATAATAAGGAACAATAAAATTATTATTTATTTACTATAAACAATTTCCATATAACTATACTGCGATTATTATTATTTTGTTGTTTAGATATTTTTAAAAACAAATTTCTATACATAAATACATAAATTAATATACAAAAGTTTCAATTGCGATATTTGAAACAGTTTATTTTTTTTACAAAAATTATATATTGCTGGTAATAGAAATTAAACTGCTGCCGTATAAACAATAATAAAACACCCGCACACGGCCGTGTATAAGAATTTTTTATTTAATATTTTATTTAAATTCTATTATATTATATTTCTTTTTTTTTAACTATGTATATTGAGTTTGTTAATTAAAAGGTTAATAAAATAAGTCTAACTGATTTATTTATTGCAAGTGCGTATATTTAAAGTTAAAAGCTTAACTTTGATTTAAAATTGATAATTTTGATATTGGATATACTTTTGAAAAAAATGTTTTAAATTGAATTTTAAGTTGAAACCACGAAGCGAAATTGAGGGTAAAATTATGAGTTATCCTTAAAGAATATTTAACAATATATCTGATTATATAGTTGCATCTGTGAACTTTAGTGTTATTATAGCGTAATAAATTTGCATTATCGAATATAATTGTTTTTTGAAAAAATTGAATATTTGATTATAAAAAGCAAAATCACATCAGATAAATATTGAAATAAAAAGGATCAAAACGTATATGAAAGTTACGTCGTTTATTCATTTGATTACCAGAGGAGTGTGGGTAAGTATATGTATATAGAATATAGCGTATATAGAATAGATTAGATTTTCATAATCCGAACTATACACCGTACGCATACACTATAGCAAAGAGTAGTTCGGATTAGGAAAAGTTCAATCTTTTCTATACTCTTTTACTTATTCTTATACCAATAACTGATCCTCTGGTAATCAAATGGAACACGTAACTAAAATATTTCACTATTTTTCACTTTCATTTCATTGCGCGACGCAGCATTCAACAAAAAAAAAATTGATTACGCCTTATTTAAGGAAAATTGATTAATAATTTTGATTTTGCATTTACCGTGGCTGTAATATAATTTTTAGGTTTAATAAGTTATATTAAATGATAATAATTATATCAATATGGATTATTATATGGATTATTATATATACTATTTTAGTTTTAATATAAATATAAAAGGTTTTAAACAAAAATTGTATTTAACTATGCGTACAGACCGACCGATCCTTTAATTTTATGACTAAATCTGCTTACCTTTCGGGTAGATTTCCTCTATGCCCGCTCTGCGTATGAGATGCAATGGAAAATTGTGTTACAAACTAACTGTTGAATGTAATAGTTTAACAATATATAATAGAGATGTCGGTAGGCTAGGTTAAGTATGAATTGTCACTTATGCCATAAAATGTAATAAACGTTTTCGTCAGTCTTCCACTGCACATTGCCAGTAAAAAAAAAAAAAAAAAAAAAAAAAAAAAAAAAAAAAAAAAAAAAAAAAAAAAAAAAAAAAAAAAAAAAAAAAAAAAAAAAAAAAAAAAAAAAAAAAAAAAAAAAAAAAAAAAAAAAAAAAAAAAAAAGATCATCAGCATTTTAAGATTAAAAAAAATCATCAGCATAGTTGTATACTAAAAAAATCATCAGCATTTTCATAATTAAAAAAATCATCAGCATCGTTGCATATTAAAATCATCATCAGCATTTTATCATAATAAAATAAAAAAAAAAAAAAAAAAAAAAAAAAAAAAAAAAAAATCATCGGTATTTTTCATACTAAAAAAATTAAAAAGTAAAAAAATAAAACAACGAGAATCATCAGAGTTTTTTTTCTATCATCATGATGAACGAGGAAATTCATATAGAAAAATTAAAGGACTGCAACAATTATCAGGTATGGAAATTTCAAATTACAATTTTATTTAAGTCCATTGACGTATATGGCGTCGTATCGGGTGATGTGGTTGCTCCGGAAGATAGACCGGCCGAATTAAGTGAATGGAATAAAAGAGACGCAAGAGCTCAAAGGATGATAATGTCATCAATAGATAAGGGTTCGCTAATGCATATACTAAGCGCAAAAACCTCAAAAGAAATGTTCGACAAGTTAAGTTCAATTTTTGATCGTAATGGTGAGCAGCGCAAATGGGTGTTAATGCAAGATTTTTTTAACTATGAGTATGACAAGTCGACTGATATGGCATCACATATAAGTAGACTTGAAAATATAGTACACAATTTAAAAGCACATAACAAGGAGATTGACGATGCAATGTTAATGTCAAAAATTTTATCTACATTACCAGAAAGATATAGGTACTTTATGAGCGCATGGGAATCAACACCGGTGGACGATAAAACGTTAACCAATTTAACGGGTAGGTTGATTTCAGAAGAGGCCAGATTCACAAATAAAGAAAATGATAGTGTCGCATTCAGGGCAGATGGTGGAAATTACCGTGGACCACTTAAAACGGGCGTAAAAATAAACTCGTCACTAAAATGTTATAAATGCAATTGTTTTGGACATGTTGCAAAGTACTGTAAAAATAAAAATGGACCAAATGAAAAATTCTGTAGGGTATGTAAACGAAAGGGACATCTTGAAAATGACTGTTACTTTCGGAAAAAGAGGACGAACGATAATGTGTCGTTTATGGTTTCAAACGAAACAGATGGCATCGAATGGATTCTAGACTCAGGATGTACATCGCACATGGTTAATGAGCTGAATTTATTAAAAGAAATTAAAATGGTGAATGAAACAATAGGAGTTGCAAAAAAGAATGAGACAATGCAATGTAGGGCAATGGGAACGGCAATAATAAAAGGGGTACAATTAAAAGACGTACGATATGTTCCTAGCCTAAGCAAAAATTTGTTGTCGGTAAACGCCATAACAAGAAATAATGGTACAGTAAATTTTAAAAACGAAGAAGCGGAAATAATATATAACGGTAAAATGGTGTTGAATGGAAAGAAAAGTGAGAACGGTCTGTACACAATTCAAGGAAATGATAATACTGCTTTGTTCACGCAGGAAATGCAGGACAACGTAATAAATTGGCATAGAAGACTCGGTCATCTTGGTTATGAAAATGTCAAGCGGTTAATTAATAAATCAAGCGGAATGAATTTGAGAGAAGGAAATTTCAAGGGTATCGATCAAATATGTGAGGTCTGCTTGAAGGCAGGACAGACAAGGTTACCATTTAAAACAACAAGAACAAGGGCGACAAGACCACTTGAAATCATACACAGTGATGTGGGGGGTCCAATTGATATAAATACGTGGAACGGAAAAAGGTTCTATGTGACATTGCTGGATGATTTTACGCATTTTGCGATGGTGTATCCGATAAAGAATAAATTTGAAGTGGCGGATATTATTGGTAACTACATAGAAGAAGTAGAAGCAAAATGGAATCTAAGGGTCAGCAAGATCAGGTGCGACAATGGAGGCGAATATGTTAGTAATTTTTTCAAGGAAAATTGCAAAAGAAAGGGAATAGTGATTGATTATACGATTCCGTATTCACCGCAATTAAATGGTCGGGCAGAAAGATTAAACCGGACATTAATGGAAAGGTCTAGAGCAATTATTATGGACTCAAATTTATCAAGGGATATGTGGGGCGAGGCAATTCAGGCGGCTGCATATCTACACAACCGTAGTCCAACATCTATTCAGGATGAAACACCGTATGAAAGATGGTTTGGAAAAATTCCGGATTTAAGAAACATCAGACTATTTGGATGTGAAGCATTTGCAAAGAATCTGGGATCAATTGGAAAAATGGAAGAGAGAAGCAAGAAATTGGTTCATGTCGGATACACGCCTAATGGATATAAATTATGGGATCCGATAAAAAGAAAAATGACTGTTGCTAGAGATGTGATATTTAAGGAAGTAAAAAAGTTGGAAGTCATAGAAAAATTGGAAAAGAAATATGATTCAGTAATAATAGAAGAGGGTGAAAATGAAGACGAGATCAACAAGTGTGAAGATGAAAATGATGTAAATGACAATAATGATGTGTGTAATGAGAATGAACATCTTGAATTAAATAAAAGAAACAGAAGATTACCAAAAAGATTAGAAGATTACGTAATGTTAACCTATCAAGAGGCAATAACCGGAAATGAAGGGGAAAACTGGAAAAAGGCAATAAAAGAAGAAAAGGAAGCGTTAATGAAAAATGAAGTATGGAAATATGTTAAAAAGGAGGAAGCAAATGGTACAAGGTTGTTAAGCAACAGGTGGGTGTTCAAAATAAAGGACGATGGAAGATATAGAGCGAGATTGGTAGTAAGAGGTTGTGAACAGAAATGTGGTATAGATTTTGGTGAGACATATAGTCCAGTGGTGGAAAATAGTTCATTACGAATAATGTTTGCAATTGCTGCAGAGAAAAATTGGATTATCATGAAGTTCGATATCAAGGCTGCATTTTTGTATGGTGAATTGAATGAAGATATTTTCATGTTGGTACCAGAGGGATACACCGTTGAGGATGATAGGGTGTGCAAATTAACGCGGGCCATGTATGGTTTAAAGCAGGCTCCGCTGAAGTGGAATCAAAGGTTCACAAGTTTTTTGAAGGAAAAGGGTTTGATTGCGTCGAAATATGACCGGTGTATATTTCGCACTGACGATTATGCAATGTTACTTGCAATTTATGTGGATGATGGTTTAATAATGGGAAGTGATAGAAAGAGGATATGTGAGCTGATGGACGATCTTGGTAAGGAATTTGAAATGACACGAGATGAAAATGTAACAACATTTGTCGGAATGGAAATAAAAAGAAACAAGGGTAATATGGGGTTACATCAGAAGACGTATGCTGAGAAAATAATTGAAAAATTTAGAATGACGGATGCAAAGGGTTCGAGAATACCTATGACAATTGATAATTCGAACGCCGATGTTTTGAACTCAAGTGGATTATTTCCATATCGCGAAGCAATAGGGGGTTTATTGTATTTGACCACAAAAACGCGTCCAGATTTGGCATTTGCAGTAAATTACGGCAGCAGATCGATTGAAAAGCCAAATGTCAATGATGTGGGAAATGTGAAGAATATGTTAAGATATTTAAAGGAAACAACGGATGTGGGGATAACATATTCAACGGCAGGTAATTTTGATTTAAATGCATATTGCGACTCGGATTTTGCCGGGGATAAAACCACCAGAAAAAGCACTACGGGATATGTAATCATGTTCTGTAATGGACCAATAAGTTGGGGCTCAAGGAAGCAGCCGACGGTGGCGCTATCAAGCACAGAAGCAGAATACATAGCAGCGGCAGATTGCTGTCGCGAATTAATTTATTTGAAAAGGCTGATCGAAGAAATCATTGGCGTAAATATTGTTGTTCATCTCAACGTGGACAATCAGAGTGCCATAAAATTAATAACAACCAACGTATTTAATCGTAGGAGTAAACATATTGAGGTTAAGCATCATTTCATAAATGAGCAGGTTGCGGCTGGGTTGATTAAAGTCAAATACTGTCCAACGGAATTTCAACTGGCAGATATCTTTACAAAGGCACTGAACGTAAATAAATTTGAAGGATTCAGGGATCAGCTGGTATCCAGAACCTATATTCAAGAGAACAAAACTAACATTAATTACATAGGTTAATAATTTAATAATTTAATATTTAGTTAAAATAAGTTTGTAAGACATTCTATATTATATTTGGGTTAAACAATTAAGAGAAGGTGTTGAATGTAATAGTTTAACAATATATAATAGAGATGTCGGTAGGCTAGGTTAAGTATGAATTGTC
This sequence comes from Dilophus febrilis, assembly GCA_958336335.1. Taxonomy (NCBI): domain Eukaryota; kingdom Metazoa; phylum Arthropoda; class Insecta; order Diptera; family Bibionidae; genus Dilophus; species Dilophus febrilis. Next base: position 31,567,895 of record OY284469.1, on the reverse strand, counting down.
ACTTATGCCATAAAATGTAATAAACGTTTTCGTCAGTCTTCCACTGCACGTTGCCAGTATAACATTCTCGTTTTAATTATTTAACACTAACAAACGTTCATTAAGCCAAAAAAATATAGATTATTTATTATAGATTTCGTGAACTTGGAAAGAAAAATTTGAAATGGGTAGAATAAACTATACAGTTTTAGGCTGGTTCTATAAGGTTTTATTTATTCCCTATACTATTTTTTTGTATTCCATATCACTTTTCTTACATATTTGTATTTTTATTAACATATTATTATACATCAGGATTCATGCGATATGTTAAGTTGTATATAAAAATAAATGTAAATTACCGGCATCCGATATTTATTATATTTTAATTTTTTTGTTAAATGCAAAATAGGAATTTGTTTTTCTTTTTTTACTATATATTATAATTTATGTTGTATAATAACACACAACACATAATAATATACATAAAGCAAATTACTCCCGGGAAGAATAATTAACATTTTTATGTCTGTTTATTTATATAACACAAACACACCTATGCATATATTAAATATTTTAATAATATACCTCGCTACTTAACATAATAGTATGCAGATAACTCAAATTTGTATTTAAAATAATTAATAATAATTTCGATTTTAATTTGCATGACATGATGTTTTTTAGGAGAGGCAGAAGAAGACAAAGTATTATTATTGGTGATTTAGAAAAATCATCATCAGAACCAGATTTAACAGGTAAATAATATATATATATATGCTTTAAAAAAGGGATTAAAATTTTATCATACATATAATATGAATTTTTACTTTCCGTGATTACGCGAAAATCTATATATATATATTTATATAGATTTTTCATCTAATCCGTTGTTCACATCAAATCGTTGGCGAAAATTTGATCATGAAACAATTACCGTTGATGAATTAAAATTTTATCGACGTAGAAAACCTCCAGGTGCTTTAAATGGTAACGTTTTATTTCCTTATTTTGTATAAAATATATTTCGTTTATTAAAATATCGAATATAAAATTTTATTTTAATAATATATGCGATAGATCTTCATACAAGAAGTAATATCTGTTTATATGACACCGATGAACCAATTATACCTTATTCAAATTTAAAAACAGAATATGAAACTGTATTTTGTGATAATAATAACAATAATAAAAAATTTAATAATACATCAAAATCGGATTTATTACGACGAGATACAACATTAAATTTAAATAACGGCGGTCAACCAATGGAACGGTCATTCAATAAATCGGAACAACAATCACAATATCAACCATTTGATGAAGAGGAAATTTTAAAGTAATATAGAAATTATCTTATAATGTTCATTTATAATTATCTAAAAAACCAAATTCTTGGGTTTCCAAAATTTCTAATATAGAAATCGTTCAGCAATAATAAAACAAAGATCTGAAAATTTTGCATTAAATAATTCGGATGTATTAAATCAAGATGAAATTATTGCTGATTATCATAATATAAATAGTATTAATTTATTGTCAACAGCAGCAGCAGCATCTAATCTTCATTCAAATAATAATAATCACCATTCAAATAATAATAACGATTATGAAATGAATAAAAATGATTCACAAATGTGTCATTTAAAATTAGAAGGTGAAATAAATTATTTACCCGAATATCGTAGTCAATTTATAAATAAATTTGCACAAATTGAACGAGCCCATTCAATACCACAAATAAGTAGTATAAAATTTCAAGGTAATTTTGTGGGTATGCCCGAATATCGGGATAGTTTTAAAAGTTATGAACAAATTGCAAAAAGTGCACCAATTAAAAAACCTGATAATATATGCGTTGGCAATGGTAATGGTAATGGATATGGTATTGATATTTCAACGGGTAATTGTTACCCCGGCGCCGTTGATGATGCTGATGATGATGATGATGATGAATACTGCAACCGCACTGCTGATCGGTATAATAAAAATATAATTAATAATAATGATAATGCAATCGCCGGCGAGTGTCGAACCAAATCATTAAAAACCGATGATCATTTACATGTGAATGGGATGACCAATGATTTTTTAAATGATTCAACAGTATTACCAGAATATAATGAAAGTTTTAAAAATCCAAATATTACGTGTATGCCGGAACGGGCAAAACCACGTATTGGTTATTTAAAATTACACGGAAACATTGAATATGCACCGGAATATCGGTTTGTTTGAGTTTTTTTGTTTTATTGTATTATTTTTAATGATTTATTAATAATATTATTGTCGTAATCTTATTCGGTGGAGGAGTCTTTTGTCATAAATTTTGATCTTAACATTCCCAAAACTATGAGATACTCCAAAACGAAAGCTAATTTATAGCAAAAAATTGAATCTTGGGATTTCAACGAACTGAATTTTGCCTTTTACGATTTTATACAGCAAATTACTCTCGGGAACGATTTTATTTTCTATTTTCTTAGATTACATCTTTGGGGTTATTCTTTTTCAATTTTTCTTCTAATAATCATTCTAACATAAATACATCTAACATAATTACAAAAATAGTTCTTTATATTTCATAGAAGAAAATTTCAGAAGCTTGAAAAAGGTCTTTTTTCCGCACTGAATTCGAATGGAAAATCGACTATATTTTTTTTTAAACCATTCATAGGGCGATTTTCAAATATATTTTCAATGAAATATTATTAGAAACTGATTGAATTTTCAAATTATATATGAAGAAAATTAATATTGAAAGAAAAAACCAGAATTTAGAATATATAGCTATTTAAGGGAAAATTCTTTGAACTCCCAGCCTTTTTTTTGTCACCAAATCATAGAGCTTTTCCTTTCACAATATCCTTATATACGGACATAATTTTCTTTACGAGACGCCCCGTTATGTTTTGAAAAGTAAAACTTAGAAAAACCTTTTAATTTAAAATTATACAAAAATAATATAAAATTAAAGTAGTTATAATTATCTTAATTATATATTTTTTCCGAAAAAAAGATGTTCATATTTAGATTTTCCAAGAGCACGACCCATAACCAATAAACCAATATCAAATTTTAAACTTTCAAATAATCCAATAATTGATCGTACTACAACAACACAAAACAACATAAATCCAAAAAACCCTAATATTTCTAGTGAATCTTCTGCTGGAATTGCCGCAGCGGGAGTGGGAGCGGGAACTACCGTACGAAGTAGACGACCACGAAGACGTTCATCACAGGAACAATTTGAACCAAATCCAGTATTACGTAATATGATTTATCATGATTCAACACAAATTTCAACCAATAATAATGATAATGATAATAATGATCAATTATCATTTTTTTGTCAACCAGAAGTACGTAAAGCTAAAAAAGAATTAATGATAAAAGAAAGATCACCGTCACCGCAACCATTACATTACACAAAAATACAACCACCAGAAATAAAAAATGAAATAATTAAAAGTGGTAATTTATCAAGAAAAAATTCATTAAAAACATCACAATCACGAAATACATCACCAACAACCTATAAATTAATGGTTGAAAATGTTGATAATCCCCGGGGAACATTTAAAACAAAAAAACAAACACCGAAATTTGGTAGACGTTCATCAATTACTAGTAGTAATCATTATACAGGAACTGGTGGTGGTGGTGGTGCTAATGTTGGCGATGGCGATAATGCACATAAATTACGTAATCGTACAAAAATCATTGAAGGCAATTCAAATTATATATCGCAAAAAATTGTCAATGGAAATTTAAATAATGAGAAAAATTTACCATCATTTATTGTATTAAATGAACCGTGTAAACAAAATGCATGGATGAAACCGTCGTGGTATTCATAATAATATCATTATAATTTTTAATTGATTTTTCACAAAAAAAAAAACAAAAAAAAACATTTTACTTAATAATTTAATTTATACTATTTTTTTTTTATTTTTTTTATTATAAAATATATTTGTTAAGACGATAAAATAATTTTAAGCAAACTTTTTTTTTTTGAATAGGTGTGTGTGTTTGAGTGTTTTGTCTATGAATATTTATTTTATTATATTTTGTGTGTAAATAATTTATTAATAAAATTAAAAAAAAAAAATGTTATAATTTAATTATTATTATTATTGCTTAAGTGAAATGTACTTTTTTTTTTGTTTTTTTTTTGCTCTATAAGAACCTTTCGTTCCTATCATCTCTAGCAGCTAATAATTAATATATTTATATGCTGTCATAATATATTATAATAAATATCCTTTTCTAAAATTAGTTGTTTGTTACATCTTAAATAAAAAAAAAAGTTAATAAAAATAGGGAATAATGAAATGGTTTTTAAATGGTAAATTTTAAACGAAAAAAAAAACAGATTTTGTAATACTAAATAACAAAAAAAAAAAAAAATCTATTACTATTTTAATAATTGAAAACTTAAAATTTTATTAAAAAATATTTTATTATTTATAATTCACATTTTTATTTTTTTTTAAATATTCTTCTAATTATAATTTTTTTAATTTTATTACGATATGACAAAAAAAACGATACATTTAATAATAAAATAATAATTATAAATCAAAATAAAATAAAATTATCGACGATATTTACCTTTAATTGGTGTTGGACTACGTGTTCTACTTCGACTTCTGGATTTACCGGAACTTGCTGTTGATGATGACGATGGTGACGATGATACTGACCGTGATGATGACGACCGTGAACGATTTGAACGTTGACGTTTTATTGTCGATTTATCTTTACTATTTATGGAACGTAATCGTTTACGTTTTATGTGGTCATCATCATCATCATCATCATTAATCTGTTTATTATTTTTTAAATTTTGTTGTAAATCATCACGACCTTTTTTTGAACCATTATCATTCGGTTTATTATTGTTTTTTGTTTTTTGTATGTGATTTGTCGCCTGAATATTTGACATTGGTTTTGATTTAATTTTAGAATTTGTTTTTTGAATTGAAATTTTTGACTTAGCAGTTGTGATGCTTTGTATTTTATTTGGTGGTGGTGATGATGAAGAAGACGACGATGAAGATTTTGATGATGATGATGATGAAGAGGTGGACGATGATTTTGATGAATTGGATGCAGAAGAATGAGTTGATGATGCTGATGAGGATGATGAATACGATGAACCGGATGATGATGATGATCTTGATGATGATGATCCTGATGATGGTGAACGGGATCCACGTTTACGATTCGTTGATTTTTTTGATTTTAATTTATTATTTATATTATTTAATTTTTTCTTTTTATCATTTTTATCAATTTTATCATTTTTATTAACGTTTTTATGTTTTTCATCATTATTTTCTGTAATTTTATTATTTTCTGCATTATTTTTATTATTATTATCGTTTTCTTTTGATTTTTTTGCCTTCCTATCAACATCATCATCCATATCATTATCATTATTATCAGAACCCCATAAATCATATTTTGATAAATCAGCATCATCATCGTCCTCCTCCTCATCATCATCATCATCATCATTATCTTCATTTTGATGTCGTGCTACGGGGGGTTTTATTGACGAAGCAATGCTTATCGGTTTATTATTTTTATCATCATGTTTCTTTTTATTAGATGACGGTTGTTGTTGTTTGTTGGATTGTGATTTTGTAGCCGACGATACTGCTGATGATGATGATACGCGTTTTGAATGTTTTTTCTCGTTGGTACTACGGCGTTTTTTACGTCGTCTTCCAAATTCATCATATTCATCATCATCCGAATCGTGTGTTCGTTCTTTATATTCAACTACACCACGATCATTATAACCACCACCATAACCTGTTGAAATAGTTTTTGAATATTAATCATTTCATGTTTATTTTATTAAAATAGAAATACTATTCCTCTGAGACAAATATGCTGATGTATAGATGTTTTGAGATTGTGGGTTGAAATCTTACCGAATCTTACAATTTAAGATTGTAATTTCAAACAGTATTACGATTTAACCAAATTAATGAATATTTCATATTGGACAAATCCAATAAGATTAATTACAATTTCATAAAAGCATAACAAACACGCACTGTAGTTACGCACGCGGACTGTATCCAGATTTTAGAAATAAATCAAAAATAAATAAATCCAAACTTACCGGTTCTTTCTTCGACATCGGTAAATTTCGGTGCATTACACATATTGCATGTTTGTCGGCGTGCCCAATTTACATTTGCACATTTACTACATTGCCAATCTTCGGCACTAAATAATCCACGAGATTTTTCGGCAGCTGCCTTACCAATTTCCGTTCCCAAAGTTTTTTTAGTTTTAGAATGTCCTTCAATGACACGTTCTTTATTACAACGATTACAGTGTGTTCGACGGGCAAAATTTAAATTCTTACAACTGTATACAATTAAAAAAAAAAAAAAAACAACAAACAAAAAATATATAATTAACAAAATAGAGTATTTTTGAGGCGGGTGACTTAAGAAGGGGGGTTTTGAATTTTGTTAAACGGTATTCAGCCGCAGCGAACAACAACAATATTAATAAAAACAAAACGCCGCTTGGTAAATTTAAAAAATTGCGATATTTTCCTTACTCTACATCACTGCAAATCCAATCACCATCAATTGTTTTTGCTGAACTATACGACGACGATGATGATTTATTACTTAACACAAGTTCACCATCATCTTCTGAATCAGACATTATTTTTTTATTTAGTTTATTTAATATTAAATTAATTAAAAGTGTTTTTTTTTCTTTTTGTAATTAAATCTATTTATTTAATGAAACGAAAAATTATTTAATTTTCCATAATAATATCAATTGTGATGGCTTTTTTTTTTTTGATAGCAGCAAATAAAAAAATAATATCAATAAAAAAAATATGATTATTTTATTTGTTTTTTGATTAATTATGCTACTGTCAATAAAATACGTTTTTTTTTTCGTTAAATTTGTTGTGAGAAATTGTTCGTAGATGGCAGTATTGAATTTCATTTACAATAAATTCTTTTTTTATATGAAAAATATTTTAATTTATAAATGATTGATTTGATTATTAAATTATAATTAACACAGAATATAGAAATTAATATTTAAAGATAATAAAAATAAAAAATTGCCGTTTATTTTATTAAAAAATGAATTAAAATGCGGTTAAAATATATAAAAAATAAAGTTGACCGCTGTAAATTTATTATTATTCAGTTTAGCCAACCAAAAAGAAAAAAAATTAATTTAATTTGACATTATAAAATTTTCCAGCGTCCATCATTTTTTTTTTGTTTTTCATTTTCAATTCCATTTAACATTTATTTTTGTTTGTGGTTTTTGTTGCAAAGGTAACAAAAATAAAATTGTTTTTGCAAGAAAAAATTTAATTAAATAAATTTATTATTTAAAAAAAAAAATTGATTATTTACAAAAAGTTTGTGTTAATAAAAGTGAAAAATAATAATTAATATACAATTTATTATTTATATTATATAAAAATAATCATTCGATTGCAAAACTGATTTTTTTTATTGATTATTTAATAGCAGAAGAACAACAACAACAACAACATTTTCTACCTTGTTGTGTTATTTTGAAGGTAAAAAAAAAATAAAATAATAACAATGACTCATTTTGCATTTAATTTAATAATATATTTGTGTTTTTTTTTATTATTTATTAAATATATAATAACACCTTTTAAGTATAAATTTACAAAAAAATAACATTTATATTACATCATTTTAATCTTATCTGATTTACATGAACCAATTTTTTTTTCTAGAAATCTCTTAAAAAATCTTTTTTGACTATTTTTATAAATATAGCACCGTTTTTGTATTGCGCGCAAGAATATTGAATTACCTATCCTGATTCGTCAAAGCCCATTTCGTGTTATGGTATACAAAATTAATTTCCATTTTTAATTATTATAATTACAAATTTTGCGTACATCTTTTTCATATCAGGTATTTTTTTATTCATGTTTTTCAATCAAATTTAAATCAAAATAAATCAAGTAAAAAAAAAAAAATACACGTTAGAAGGTACGTCTTCGGGGTATCGCATTTGTGATTGTCATCAGAGGAAGTTATATTGCGGAAAATTAACCCACAACTTTTTTGGAGTGTGTGAGTTTGGAAAAAGTTAAAAAAATGTATTGTTTGTAAAAAACAGAAGGAATTGAGGTCAGGCATCATTAATCAAAGCATACAGCAAACATCTATTTAACAAAAAAAACGAAGAAATAATCAAGAATATGATCAATCAAAATTTGTTAAATCGTCTCTTTGATGAAGTTACTCGTACATGAATGAAGAAAATATTTCAAATGGCTTTAGTTGCGCCGAAGAAATACAATCAATTAAAGAACGAAACAGAAAATTTGTTGGATTCCAATATTACGTGTTATATAGTCAAAGTTTATCATAACATTTCATTACGTTAATTACTTCTATGATTCTATAATTGTTTAAACCTAAAATGGGTTTTATAAATCATCATTAAAAAGAATCAGCGTTCATAAAATTTGTTTTTAAAAACCCCATATATGATCGGTTTACCACCAATTCATAAAATTGTAATCCTACATAATATTATTATATCTTAATTGTTTATTCATAATAATGAAATTAAAACAATTGAAATATTTCGTTTACTCATATACTCATAGATTATATTTATAAATAAACGTAAACATAATTGTTTTAAATCAATTAATTTAAGATTTATTGATTATATTCACAAAAATCTACATAATATATATATTATAAATAGGTACAATAAAAGTTCTGTCTGAATTATTTATAACATAATACGATATATATGATAATATACTCTAATTATATTTATTACTTTCATAGTCATATTTGTCATAAATATTCCATTTCGTTATCATTGTACGAGTTGGTTAAATTCAACTGCTTATCTTTAATTTTTAATATCATATATAAATAAATGTGTGTTTTATCACAATGTAAATAGAAACTTGGAAATTTTTTTTTTATAATAGAAGAATTAAAATAACTTTACGCAACTGTAAAATGTAAATGACGATAATAACTTCTGTAATGTCTCTACCTGTAAAAAAAAAAATATCATCATAAAGTTTTCTTTTATTATATTATCATTTAATTTTTTTTTTATTAATACAATTGTTTTTTTTTCTTTTCTATTCTTAAATAATATCATAGATTCTCCAGAATAAATTTAGATTAAAACACAGCAGCAGTAGTAACAATATTAAATAAAATAAGAATTCAAACAACACGCAATTTCAAATCTTCAATCTTCAATCTGGTGAGGAACATTTTTGGTTATCTGAACTTTTGAACAACAAGAATTAAATAAAACAAAAAAAAATGCATGGTATGTTATAATTTTATTATATAAATAATCTAATATTTTGTTTTCTTCTTCATATCGTCGATTTTATAGCTAATAAAAAATATATTTATAAAATTCTGTATCAATAAAAGTCAATAAGAAATTGAATAGAATTTCCATCAGTCAACATTATGAATTATTATAATAATGCTCCACCATATTATCAAGGTTTTTTTTTAAATTGTTATTATTTTATATTATTTTAGGGGTTGTAATGTTTTTTTTGATTTTTGTATGTGTTTGTAGTGGTTTTGTTTTTAACTGCATGGTTATGTACAAAAATTTAAACGAAATGATAGAATTATAGAATGTTGAATGCATATTAATTAATTTTTTTTTTTAATATTAATAGAGTTTTATTAATTTTTAATCGTTTTTAAAAATTTATGCGGGATATTTATCCAATTCCAATCTTAAAACTTACAGGAAATCATCTTTTTCCCCTTTTACTATGAATAATTCTTAAGAGTTGTTTTATCTGTAACGTTTTTATCCGCGTTTTAGTATTTTTTATTTTGTTTTGTTCTTATAACTTGTATAGAATTAAGAGTATAAATAAAATATTAATTAATAAATATAGTATTGTTTGAATGCATGAATATAGTAGTTAAGGAAAAATTACGTTTTAGGAACTTTGCACACAATCAATTAATAAGTGAATTTTTATTTGTTTAGTTTTTGAAAAATTTGAAATATTTTTTTTTTTTACTTTCACTAGTTAAGTTTCATTAGTTAAGAATGCAAAAGAAGACTCCAAGATATAGAGTTCCTTTCGTTGATTCTCGACTGATTTGTATACAAATATAACAAGTTTTTACGTTCATGACTCATTTGGAGATATTTTGATAGTTATATGAAAGAAAATTTTGGATATTCGACAACGAAATATGAAAAAATTACTTTCCCTAACATTTTTTCTGACCTCACAGCAAAGGAACTCCAATAGAAATTCAATGGATTATTATTTGAAACTTGTTAGATCTAGAGTTTTGATGAAAACAACGGAGATATTTTTTCTGATCCACTTCCAACAAGGAAATCAAAACAAGGAATTTATTGTTGAGAAAAGTTAAATATCACATTCACACTTTAAAGATAAAACTTTATGAAGCGTTGATTGGTACAAAAATGCCTCTATCGTCCACTGATTTTGTTTAACTCAGTTTGTATTCTAGAAAAATTGTCCCCTGAGAGCAGTATTTTTAACTTCCTGTAGACGTAAAATCATATATTTATTTATTTATTTATTTATTTATTTATTCATTATTGTATATTTGAGCTAAAAGCTCATAACAAATTATATACAATATAAGATATTTGTGATATATACTAACTGTTCTTGAGGATCAGTAAGGGGGAAACAAAAAAAAAACAAGAAAAAAGTTAAAGGAAAGTAAAGTAAAAGTAAAAACAATTTCAGAAATACCCACACATTGCCCTAAAATTTCTAACATTTTTAGACAGCTTAGCCTTAATTGGCAAAGCATTCCACAAACTTATAATGTACACAAAAATGGATAGGGATGAATGACGGGAGAAATGCCTAGGAACAATGAGGTTATGCGTTCTTTCGGAGCTTCCGCATTGAATTAATTCAAACAGATATGTAGGTTGCGATGTTTTGATCAATTTATACATGAAAAGCACACATCTATAATCATAATATTTAAATAAGGGACATCCAAAAATACAATTACCATAACCCGAAACATGATCATAACGACGCAAGTTGTTAATGTATCTGACACATGAATTAAACAATACTTCCAGTTTAATACGGCAGACCGAATCAAAAGGAACAATAACAACGTCACAGTAAAGAAAATGGGGAATAATTAATGTTTTAACAAGGAATAAACGAGTGTCACGAGAGATAACGGCAGCACACTTCCAAAGTCTACGAAGCCATCCATATACGATTGTTGAAATCTTGTTTATATGATTACCCCATGTTAATGTTTTATTAAATACCACACCAAGATTTTTGACAGTAGGCAAAAATGGGATGGGTATTGAATTTAGAAAAAGCCCCGGGAAGGAACCCGTGTCAATACTTCGTTTATATATTACAATACTTTGAGATTTCAATTCGTTCAATTTTAGCCGATTGCGGTAGACCCAATCAGAAATTGTTTTGAGTTCCGAATTAATAGAAGCAATGGTGAGAGAAACATCGGATAACGAACAATGACGGTACAATTGTACATCATCAGCAAACATATGCATTTTAGAGGACGTTACTGTAGTATTTAAATCATTTATAAACAAACTAAACATGAATGGTCCAAGAATAGATCCCTGTGGCACACCAGAAGTTATTGAGATAGGTCGAGAGGAAACATTGTCTATAACCACAATCTGAGAACGATCCGAGAGATAGCTTTTGATAAGTTTAACAGCACAATGAGAGAATCCAAACAAATTTTTTAATTTATTGCACAGTATTTCGTGATCAATCATATCAAATGCCTTGGAGAAATCCAGGAGAATTAGAATTGATAAAAGGTTGTCATCCATCGCAAACCTCATGTCGTTTGTAATTTTCAACAGAGCAGTTGCGGTACTATGTCCAGACCGAAAACCCGATTGGGAGGGCGATAAAAATGAGTGATCATTTATATATTTAGACATTTGCAGCTTCATAATACGTTCCATGATCTTGGAGCAGCATGGAAGGATACTAATTGGCCGAAAAGCATCAATGGCATTCGGAGACGAATTTTTAGGTATGGGGATAACCCGAGCAACCTTCCAAGATAAGGGATAAACCGAAGATGTTAATGCGGAATTCAGTATATAAGTAAGGTGGGGTAGAACTATATGTAAAATCATTTTAACAAACCTTAACGAAATGCCATCCATTCCAGCAGAATTAGATTTCATAGACATAATCACACTATACACATCCATTATAGAAACATTTGAAAAGGAGAATTCATGCTCCACCACGTCAGGCATCACACTGCAAGATGAAGAAGTACAATTAATATTAATTGCATTGTTTATATTGGTCGCATTGCTTGTATGGGGCACGGTAAGGAGGCCAGTGGTCGAACCGAAATACTCATTGAAATCATCCGCCGTGAAACTGCCATAATCAGCATTTCCGGACGATAGTATACCCAGGCCCCGTATATTTCGCCACAATGTAGCACCAGAGTGACGCGGATTAAGGGAAGTGGAGAAAAAATTTAATTTGGCCCTCCTAATTAGGCATGTCACATGATTTCGAAATTTGGCATATATGTTATGAGAGAATGACGTTCGATTTCGCTTCCACTCGCGATAAGCCATATCACGATCGACCATCGCACGAGCTATTTCAACATTAAACCATGGGTTTAGCCGTGGTTTTACAATGAATTTACGAAGCCTCACATGCCTATTGAATGTGCAGTCCATGTATTCATTGAACAACAGCACCTGTTCATCCACATCATGCAAACAATAAAGCCCATCCCACGGTAAAGCACACACATCCGCAAATAGTGCATCCATGTTACAACCAGCAAAATCCCGAAAATAAGAAGTACGGTTCACCGCATCACAAGGTGAATCCAGTGAGTAGGAACCGTAAATAAGGTCATGATTTGATACGCCAGGTATAGAAATTTGATTGAAGAATTTCATTCTATGCGATTGAGATTCCAATACAATAAGCAAATCAAGCAATGAAGCAGAACCATGAGAAAAATGCGTTGGTATAGTAGTGTTATGCACCCCAAGCGCAAATTGAGATAGAATATCCCCAAAGGTAGAAAAAGTAGTCACCCGCGCCAGTATATTCAAATTAAAATCACCCGTTATCAAAATATGATCGAATTTAGGCGTTAACAATTTTAATTCATGTTTCAGTAACCCCAATGATTTGGATGAAACAGGAGGACGTAAATATACACAACCAATAAGGATTGATATATTATTCCGATAAATTTCGACGAATAGGCATTCACATCCATCACTTGAACATCTGCCCACGACCCGAGCAGCCAAATCGCTTTTAATATACATTATAACTCCACCACCACGTGTTGCCCTGTCACACCTATAAGATTTAAACCCACGTATGCGTACCATGGCACTGGTAACAGATTCATCCAACCACGATTCTGTCACACATATTGCATGAAAATTTATGGATTCCACTATGCAACGGATTTCATCCATTTTATTGAACATAGAGCATGCATTCAAGTGGCATACATTAAACACATTAGGATTAGGACGAATACTTGAACGCAACACAATATTGGGTAGACACGATAAGTTTGTGGAACTTACATTCCTTATATTAGCCATCAATATGTTTCGTTATTAGCAATAAATCGAACAATGTGTAGGAGGATAGTAACAAGAATAGATAATGGTATTTAACAAGGATATAACAATTATAGGATCCAATATTACATAATAGCATAAAATACATTTCAATTATCATGTGAAAAATAATCCTTAGGATTACAATAATAAAAGTAAGAAGAAAAAAAATAATAATAAAAAAAAAAAAAATAGATAATAACTACAATCAATTTAAATTCAAATAAAAAACGTTTCTCCATTCTCTTATCAAAAAACTTAATCATTCTAAGTAAACAAATTCCAATCCAATAAATTATGTTTCATTGGTTATACAACCAGATACTGGTGGAAGATCATCAATGTGTAGAATTTTCTTAAGTTGATCATTTTCACGAATTCTAATATAAACCCACCCAAATTTAACAACTACTTTATTAATAATTTTTTCCTTTAATAGCACCAAAGATGCCTTTTTAATGTCAGCATTCACCTTTGATAACGAATCATTTATATAGATGCGCGTAGTTGACTTAAAACCAATATCAGATAAACATAAATGTTTAAATTTAATGTAGTTCATAAAAAATTCATGTTTCATAGAACCACTGATAAATTTACAAATGATGGGTCTATTGATTGACTGGCCCTGTACACGAAAAATACCATTTAAAGCCGATTCGGTCAGAAAGTGAAAATCTATGACCTTCGCAATAGATTTAAAAATGTCCATTACAATTTCACCCCGGACATAGGGCACGCCAGTGATTAATAAATCATTTTTAGTACTCTCCCGTTCTAAAATAGCCACCTTACACTCAAGTGTGTTAATCAGCTGCTTATGATTATTCATATCCCCATGAAGCTTAACATTCAAACTTTCCAATCCTGAATTAAAATCATTTATTGCATTATCCAGCTTTCGCGATAAAGACAACTCAATCCCATCGATTTTGGATGACAGCTGTTTAATCAACATTGCAAGATCATCATTGCTGGTCCTTGTAGAACGTAACTCCTGAGGCATGATTGTAGACTAAAATTTCTGATAATAATAGATATAGATGTAAATATAAATGAATGATAATGATAATGACGATAAATTTGTAATAATATGATTAAACAAAACTATGCCGGCGGTGAACTAATAATTTTATTCACACAAATTATTATACAGTAAAGCTTGATCAATAGCATAAATTTCTTGTCATATAATAATAAATAAAAATTGATGATGATGCTGATGGTGATGATAACGAAAATGATGATAATTTTAGTTGAAATGATAATTTAATGTAAATATAATATAAACATATGCTTAGTTATCATACAATGAAGGTGAATGCCAATGTCAATAAAACAAAGAAAAACATTCAAAATAATGCAACTGTAATCATAATTGAAGCCGCAACATATATATATATATATTGTACATATCACAATAAACTTTTTTTTTTTTTTTTTTTTTTTTTTCTCTTATTCTTATCTATAGAATCAATAACATTATAAGAACTATAACACCATTATATTAGGTATTATGAGTAAAGAAAAAAAAAAAAAAAAAATAATAATAATTACACTAAAATCCACAATATTAAAGTTATTTATTAATTAAGTTAAATCAATTTTAAGAAAATTTAATTTAATAGACTGGCCAAACCAATATAACACAATAACACAACTACTCTGCTGTACGCATTGATGAAGAGTGTGAGTGTGATATATACTCGATAAAAAAAAATAAAATAAAAACCACAGATAAATATTCTTATAAACTTTCACATTCACACGTAACACTTGAATTACTTATCGCGCAAAATAACAACAAAATAAAAACCATTCATACGATAGATAGACGATAGATATAAAAAAAAAAATATATGAAATTTAATATTAAAGACATACAAGTCAATAAACAATATCTTTTGCGTGTGCTTTCAGTAAATTGCATAATGCATTACCTTTCAAAGTATATTTTAAGTTACGTTTTTGTTTTATTATCAATTTTTTCCACGATTTTCTAAGTTTTTATTGTAAAAAATCAATTGTCAAAGAATTTTACATTTTCTTTTGCACGCTCATTTGTCTAGTTTCGTTAAGTTGATATCTCAATATGTTTGGTATCGAATGCAAAGAGTTACGTTTCCGGGAAATTATTTCTTATATTATCCAATCCGCGTGGGGCTCATAATTCAAATACAATCCAATACTGTAATAGAGGCAATTCGTTTTGATTCTAACGACTTGATGAGCTTGATATTTTAGATCTGAAACACTGAATTTCGAACCTGTCGGATTGATGAAACATGGAAACCGTTTTATTTTGCGAATTCTTTTCTGTTTCCCTTCCATTCGCGCAGGAGGTTCGTGACAAATCCAAGCTATTCCGACTAATTGTTTTGGAAAATTGAATTTTATGAAATATAAAAGATAAGATTTTTTCATCATCATATGAAGTAAAGGTCGATTTTTTAAAAGCTATAGGAAAGTTTTAAAAAAAAAACACATATAATTCAGAAATTCAATGCATGAAATCTTTATTTGAATCAATAGTACGGTCCATATAATTTAATGTTTGAAGACTATTTCCTGCAAATGTTGACCTTGACTGCGCCTCAAATGGTCCATCCGCTTAGTCCAATTTTGGCATACTCTTTCCAACATTTCGGCCGGTATCTCACGAATAAATGTTTCAATCTTCCAATGCGTCAATTGAAGCGGGCTTGTCTGTACCGACATGAGCTTTAACATAGCCCCACAAAAAATAGTCTAAAGGCGTTAAATTGCACGATCTAGGCGGCCAATTGACCGGTCCCGAACGTGAAATAAAATGTTCACCGAACTCGCCTCTCAATAAGTCCATTGTTGCGCGTGCTGTGTGGCATGTGGCATCCTCTTGTTGAAACCACATATCATGCAAGTCAAGCTCTTGCATTTTGGGCAAAAAAAAGTTGGATATCATCTCACGGTAGCGCTCACGATTCACAGTTACGTTACGATTTGCATCATCTTTGAAGAAGTACGTTCAATGTTTCCACCAGCCCATAAACCGCACCAAACTGTCAGTTTTTCTGGATGCATTGGTAGCTGTTGCAATGCTTCTGGCTGATATTCAATCCAAAATCTACAATTCTGCTTATTTACGTATCCATTGAGCCAAAAATGAGCTTCGTCGCTGAACACAATTTCGTCGCGATGAACTGCCTTAACAGAGCACGCATTTTGATAATAAAATTCAATAATTTGCAAGCGTTGTTCGTTTGTAAGACGATTCATGGTTAAATTATAGACCAAATTGCGAAGATGTTTGACAGTGAAACAAAACACGAAACGTGCGTCAGCTGTTTAAACCATTGTTGCCAAAAAGCTAAAAGCTAAAAAATCACCCTTTAGAATAGAATTTAAAAAAAAATGTCTACTCTATTCATATATAGGATTTCCTGATCAAATGAAAACCCTTTTCCAAACACCAAACAAATCCTTTTTCAGACTAAACGTAAACATCTTAGGCGTTTTTCTTCGTGTGAGCTTTTTAGGTTCGAAGATAGGTTCTGTCAAACCACCCTTTCAACCTCTAATTTACCGAATGTTTCGATGATTTTGTTTCTTAAATATCTCGCGTTTAGCTCATTCTCGTTCTTTAAATTTTTTATGCCGAATTTTGGTTTACCAAAAGGCAAAACATTGAGTTTTCTGTGAATTTTTTCTGATCCCATTCTTTCCTGCACCTGCTTCCCGACAAATAAAAGGGAGTTCATCATATCATAATTTTTAAAAATGGTATGAAGAGTTATATTTTCTAACACAATAAACTCCCACTTTTTCCTAGCTCTGGCCATATACAGATTTATAATTAAATAATATTCTAATTAATATTTCGGTATTTCTCCGAAAAGCTTTCGTTTGGTCGGGAAAAGATTTCATTTGACCGGGAAATCCTACAAAATTTTCGTTCTATTCTATATGAAATGATTTGAAATGACTATAACATCAATCGGTATCAATCTGTATTTATATATGTACTTTATGCCTACATTTTTTATACTACGTATACAAATAAATGTACATATAGCCAAAAATGAATCATAATAATGTCGAGGGGGGAAATACACTTTTTATTATTATATATTTTTCCTTCAATGACTGCATTTCAAATACATACAAAAACATTATCTGTTGGTGTGCTGTTATCATTATCATTATTATCATTATTATATTGATAATGAATGTATTTTATTGTACAGAGAAAAAAAATGATGATGATTTGTTATCTAACAACGCCGTTGTCGTATAATAAGTCATCAATCGTCATGCATATACTTTAGACGCGGTCATTAGAATAGGATAAATTATAAAATAAATAATTATTCCTCATATTTTTAACAAATAATATATTAAAAATTATTTACGTCGTGTAGTTTCTCACATAATAAAAGTGTTGATTGTTCATAAAAACAAAAAAAAGCAATTGTTTCGGTATGTCTTCAGAAGCAGATCAATTACATAGTAAAATTTATTTATTTATTTATTTATAATTTTTAAAACAATCCCAGTTTTTATAATGTGCATGTTTTTTTTGTTTTTTTTGGTTTGTAATTAACCGAATATAATTCACATAATTGTGATGTTTAAAATAACAAACAAAATAAAAGCGGTTTAAATTGTTTTTTGGTTGGGCGTTTTTTTTTATTATTATTATGATAACAAATAATTTTAGATAATTTGTGTTTTTTTTTTTATTTATCAATGATAAAAATCTGAAATATATTCTATAAATAATTAATTCGCACATTTTGCGTAATTTAAAAAAAAATATTTCAAAGTAAAAAAAATTGAAATATTTCCATTGTTGCAATAAATTATTGATTTTATGCTATTATGCGAATCAATAATTGCCTGTGTGTACAAAATAATACAAATGAGATTACCAAGTGTCATTGCCATTATTATTTTTATTATTATTGTTACACATCGGTCGGATTGATCGGCTCTCTGTTTTGTTTTATTATTTCCTATATATGCAATGCAATGCAAATAATCTAATTGTAGTTGTAAAAATATTGTAAATTTCACATTACTTTTTATTAGAGACTTCGCGAGTTTATATTCATAATAGTTTTATTGATTTTTTTTTCTTCTTCTTATGTTTATAAAAATATAATCGATATTTTTTTATTTTTTTTTGGTGATGATTCCATTCATTTTTTGTAGATCCAAATCAACAATATTATGGTGGTCAACCGGGTTATCCACCACCGGGAGGTTATCCGCCGCCACAAGGAGGCGGTGGATATCCACCACCAGGAGGATATCCCCAACCGGGGGGTTATCCACAACCGGGTGGTTATCCGCCACCGGGCGGCTATCCACCAGCTGGATTTCAACAACCACAAGGTGGATATCCACCACCGCCGCCACAAGGTAAATAAACCAAAAATTGATGTTAATAAAAAATTAATATTTTTAAATGAATCCCAAAATTTTGTACACAGATAATTGAGATAATTTTAATGTATGTATGATTGTGTTTTTAAATTTTTCTTTTAGGTATTCCATATGGTCATGTACCACCGCAACCCGGTTACGGTGGTTATGTGGATCCCGAAGATCCCGAAGTAAAAGGTTTTGATTTTAATGAAGAAAGTATACGTAAAGGATTTATACGAAAAGTGTATTCAATTTTAATGGTAAATTCATTTTTATTTTTTATTGATTTTTGACGGTTTGTGAAGTAGCTCATAAAAGTTTTGTTTAATTTTAAAAATAATAAAAAAAATCTTAAGGCTATTATTAATATACATATTTACTTTCTCAACATAGTGTCAATTGTTAATAACACTTGGATTTATTTGCCTGTTTACATTCCATGCACCGACATCAAAATGGGTACGTGGTCATCCGGAAATGTTTTGGATTGCATTTGTCATAATGTTGGTAACATTAATAGCAATGGCCTGTTGTACGAACGTACGTCGTAAAGCACCGATGAACTTTATATTTTTAACATTGTTTACATTTGCTCAATCATTTTTATTGGGTATTTCGGCATCACGTTTTGATACCGAAGCGGTATGTAATATATTATTTAATGCAAAAAAATAACTCTATTATATTATAAAACTTTTTTCAATATGTTTTAGGTATTAATGGCAGTTGGTTTAACGGCGGCGGTTTGCGGTGCCCTAACCCTCTTTGCATTCCAAACAAAATGGGATTTTACCGTTATGGGTGGTGTTCTCTTTGTTGCTGTCATTATTCTAATGATCTTCGGTATAGTTGCTATATTTGTGCCCGGTAAAACAATGACCCTTATTTATGCATCATTGGGTGCATTAATATTTAGTGTTTATTTGGTGTACGATACACAATTGATGATGGGCGGTAAACATAAATATTCGATTAGCCCCGAGGAGTACATTTTTGCAGCATTAAATTTATATTTGGACATTGTCAATATATTCTTATATATTTTAACAATCATTGGAGCCGTCAGAGATTAAATGCGGTCTATAATTGTAATTATTATTATTATTATTCATAAACCGTGTTTATCTGTGATCTATATGATTTATAAATAATATGTGTAAATAAGAAATCGAAATCAAGAAGAGGAAAAAAGTATATAATCAATGTGTTTGTGATGATTTAGTATTTTTTTTTTTTTATTATAACTATTTTAATTTTAATAATTATAAATGTTTTGAAAAATTCCGTCAACTAAAAATGAATTAAAAGTTTTAAATATTATTATAATTGTAATAATAATAATAAAATAATTTGCTTAATTAATTTATATTTTCTGAATTGACTAATATTTAATTTAATTGAAAAAAAAAGACAATTAAATTTTTATTGCAAAATATACAAAAATAAAAACCAAATATTTAAATTAAAATTATATATATTAAGATATAATCAATCGATGTATTAATTTATTATAAAAAAAATAAATAATTTCAAATAAATGTTTATAAAATATTATAATATTTTTTAATTGTTATTGCTTTTGTTACTTTCTTCTCTTATAATCGCAATCAAAAATTATTTTTTGGTGTAATCGCGCCAAATATTCATATAAGTATTTTAATTAGATTTAGTAATAAAAATTAAACACTTTTTTTTTGTTTAAAGAATCGAAAGAAAAAAATCGATCATTTGAATATTTCCTAATATATGTTTCTTATATAGTTTTTAACTATTAAATTATTTATAATTATGTTAAAATTAATACCGAATTAAAATAAAAAAAATTAAATTAACAAAAATGTTTGTATTCCATAAAATTTTCAATTATTCTGTCGTATGAATTATCCGATCCTAATCGAAATTCATCAAATGGGATGAAAAAACAATCAATTTTTATGAAAAAAACCATGAAAAATACAATAAATATGAGATTTTGTTACCAGGCGATCATAATATGAATGAATACATTTTTAAAATATTTCTTTTAACAATAAAATTTACAAAAATTTTTGTATATAATAAAATTTTCAATTATTCTGTCGTATGAATTATGCGATCCTAATCGAAAATCATCAAATGGGATGAAAAAACCATCAAATTTTATGAAAAAACCATGAAAAATACATCAAATATGAGATTTTGTTACCAGGCGATCATAATATGAATGAATACATTTTTAAAATATTTCTTTTAACAATAAAATTTACAAAAATGTTTGTGAATAATAAAATTTTCAATTATTCTGTCGTATGAATTATGCGATCCTAATCGAAATTCATCAAATGGGATGAAAAAACCATCAAATTTTATGAAAAAACCATGAAAAATACATCAAATATGAGATTTTGTTACCAGGCGATCATAATATGAATGAATACATTTTTAAAATATTTCATTTAACAAAAAAATTTACAAAAATGTTTGTATATAATAAAATTTTCAATTATTCTGTCGTATGAATTATGCGATCCTAATCGAAATTCATCAAATGGGATGAAAAAACCATCAAATTTTATGAAAAAACCATGAAAAATACATCAAATATGAGATTTTGTTACCAGGCGATCATAATATGAATGAATACATTTTTAAAATATTTCATTTAACAAAAAAATTTACAAAAATGTTTGTATATAATAAAATTTTCAATTATTCTGTCGTATGATTTATGCGATCCTAATCGAAAATCATCAAATGGGATGAAAAAACCATCAAATTTTATGAAAAATACATTCAAAAACCATGAAAACTACAATCGATATGAGATTTTGTTACCAGGCGATCATAATATGAATAAATACATTTTTAAAATATTTCTTTTCATAATAAAATTTACAAAAATGTTTGTATATAATAAAATTTTCAATTATTCTGTCGTATGAATTATGCGATCCTAATCGAAATTCATCAAATGGGATGAAAAAACCATCAAATTTTATGAAAAAACCATGAAAAATACATCAAATATGAGATTTTGTTACCAGGCGATCATAATATGAATAAATACATTTTTAAAATATTTCTTTTATTAATAAAATTAACAAAAAGGTTTGTATATAATAAAATTTTCAATTATTCTGTCGTATGAATTATGCGATCCTAATCGAAATTCATCAAATGGGATGAAAAAACCATCAAATTTTATGAAAAAACCATGAAAAATACAACGAATTTGAGATTTTGTTACCAGGCGATCATAATATGAATGAATACATTTTTAAAATATTTCTTTTAACAATAAAATTAACAAAAATGTTTGTATATAATAAAATTTTCAATTATTCTGTCGTATGAATTATGCGATCCTAATCGAAATTTATCAAATCGGATGAAAAAACCATCAAATTTTATGAAAAAACCATGAAAAATACAACGAATTTAAGATTTTGTTACCAGGCGATCATAATATGAATGAATACATTTTTAAAATATTTCTTTTAACAATAAAATTTACAAAAATGTTTGTATATAATAAAATTTTCAATTATTCTGTCGTATGAATTATGCAATCCTAATCGAAATTTATCAAATGGGATGAAAAAACCATCAAATTTTATGAAAAAACCATGACAAGTTCAACGAATATGAGATTTTGTTACCAGGCGATCATAATATGAATGAATACATTTTTAAAATATTTCTTTTAACAATAAAATTTACAAAAATGTTTGTATATAATAAAATTTTCAATTATTCTGTCGTATGAATTATGCGATCCTAATCGAAATTCATCAAATGGGATGAAAAAACCATCAAATTTTATGAAAAAACCATGAAAAATACATCAAATATGAGATTTTGTTACCAGGCGATCATAATATGAATAAATACATTTTTAAAATATTTCTTTTAACAATAAAATTAACAAAAAGATTTTTATTTAATCTATTTTTTCGGATATTATAAACTAATTTTATTTAAATGAAAAACTTTACAAACTATATATTAACTATACTTAATATTGAAAAATCCATCAAAATTGATTAATTTCATTCTAAACTACTTTATTATATATATATTACAGTTTATTTTTGTGATTCAAAAAAGGACTCGATGACCTTTGAAAATGTGTTACATAACCTTGATTTTTTTTATTGTATCATCAACATCTTTTTGTTTCGCAAGACGGCAGACTCATTGGCAGCAACATTTCAATATCTCTTTATATATTTTATTATAAATATATTTTCAATATTTTCCTGAATGAATGAAAATAGTAAAACAGTAAAAATAACAAAAATGTTTCAGATGTTTTTTAGTCATCAGTCAGCTGTGTAGAATGCGATTGCACTTGCACTACATATAAAACAAAACAAAGAAAAAGCCGAATATATCCTTGTTTCTGTAAAAAAAAAAACAAAAAAAAAAAAGGATTTGAAATAATGTCGGAAATAACACCGCCTCTAAAAACTACATTAATTAGTAAAATTAATATATTTTTTTATTGGTATCTTAAAAATTAATATATTTTTTTTATTACATTATAAATATTAAAATCTAGAAGACAATGGAATAATGAATCTTTCTCAATTATTACCAAATGAAATTATACGAAAAAATGAAATTGATGATCAAAAGGAAGTTTATTACAAAGGTAAAAAAATGATAATTTATATAATATAACGGATAATTAATTAAATTATAAATTAAAAAAATTGCTTATTGGAATTTTATAATTACATGTTATATATAAATTTGCAAGAGCCTGTACCGGTACAATCGAATAATTACTACGCCGGTGGTACGACATCACCTGCTACAAAACCACTTGGATTGGTTAACATGCAAGAGTTTGTAGATCCTACAAAATGTTTTGATTTTTCTGAATTTAGTATTCGTCAAGGATTTATTCGTAAAGTTTATTTATTATTAATGGTATGTTTACGCACAGCAATATTGTAATTTTCAAAAATGTTCAAAAATTTATAATTAATCATAATTAAATATATCAATTAAGTGTCAACAATTAATTGCATTGCTATTTATTGGTTTATGTTCGTTTAACGACAACACAATAATGACCTTTATTGTTGTTCACACCAATCCAATTTTCATTTTGATTATAATCTTAATATTATTGATAATGTTTATTGCAATGGAATGTTGTGCTCGATCACTATTACGACGAACACCATATAATTATATTTTCCTTTTTGTATTCACATTGTTAATGGCAATATTACTTGGACTTTTAACGGTGCTCTTTCAAACGGATTCTGTAAGTTAAAGAAATAAAATTCCGATTATATAATAATATTTTAATATAATAATTTATAATAATAATTTTTAAACCATTTTAAATTCATTTATATATAGATATTAATTGGAATTCTAATGATTACAATTCTATTTGGTTCATGTTCAATGTTTACATTGCAAACGAAATGGGATTTTAAATTTTTTTATTGTATGATATTCATTGGGTTGATATCAGCGATTCTTATTATTATTGGTATAATTGTGAAATCCCGTCAGAGTACAACAGCAATTTGTATAGCAGCAATTAGTACAGGATTATTTTGTTTATTTACAATTTATGATACTGAAATGATAATTACATATGAACATGATTTATGTTTGGATCCTGAAGAGTATATTTTTGCTGCATTATTATTCTATATGGATATTGTTCATATTCTATTGAAAGTATGCCATGTTGATGATTATTTATTTGATTGTGATGATGATGACTGATGACGGCGATGTGTTAATGAAATAATTAATTTTAAGACATCTACATATATTGCTTTTTATATCATATAATTAAGACTATAAGCAAAAGGGCAGTTCCAATTTCAATTGTAATGTATTCATTATAATGATTTTGGGTGGATTTTTTTATAGTATAAAAAGTTTATAAAATGATTAATAAAATTTTGTATTTTTTAAAATTAAAATAAATTACCTTGTTTATTATTGACCTAAATTAAAATTTGTATAGTAATTGTTAGAAAATGGCCAATAAACACACCCCCCGGTGAAGATTATATTGAATTTTGCTGCAGTTTCTAGAATTTCAATGAGGAAATGAATTGGATAAAGTGAATTCAATAAAGATCATAATATACTTTAATTTTGATTGATTGATTTATACAAGTTTATAAAATAGATTTCAAACATAATTGATTCATTCGCGAGCGCAGTTCCATCCCGATTAAGATAAATTTTTAACAAATTCATCATTTGTTTATTAAAAAAACTTCCATATTAAAAAATTAATTTATTAATCATAATGGACAATTCGATTTATAGACGTACAGCTTCTGATGGAATTAAACAGATAATGTCGTGTGGAATATATACATTGTCCAAGATTTACCAATTCAGTTTTAGCACTATAGATAGTTTTAGAGTTTTAGAACTTTTGGAACTTTAGAACTATACATAAAGTGCGACTTTAGATGGATGAGTACGTCTTTTTGCAGATATATAGGAAGAAATGCTTAATTTAAATGACTAAAGTCATAAGATAAGGTGGAAATACTAGACCTGCGGGAGACTGTTCAATATATATAGTACTTATGTTCTTGGAAAAAATTAATTTCCAAATCTGTTGGTTCGCAAAAAAAAGATACAAAGATTGGATGTGCCGTTTGAGAATTTTGTGGAATTTTTGAAATTATCAGAGAAGTTAATATAGACAGACATATAAGATTAATTTAAAAATTTCATTAAAACATTATATTGGTTAATGAAGCCGTGTACTGATCGTCTCTATAATTCAACAATTCAATCGAATTTTTTATATATTGGATTGATTTCTGATCAGTGAAAATCCACGTTTTTGGATCCTTTACCAATAAACTGTACTGTTGTAATTATGGTGCTAATATATAGTTTATAGAACTTAATATATATAGACATCTTGTACCATAAACTCTATATATAAATTTGCAACAGTGCTGTATTTTAAAAATTAACGTCATCACATTTTTATAAAGAGTTATAATTATGCAAATATACATATATGTATATAAATATTTGCCTCCTTCATAAAATATATATATGTATATATATATATACTTAAATTGCTACAAAGTTTAATATAGCAATTTCGCCGATATGGCGCCTAGACATGCATCATATGATCGGATATATATACATTTATATACATATGTTTCAATACGATAATGTGAATAAAATGTTTGGTAGTTTATATAGTGTGGGCATTACCCAAAATTGTGTTTGTGTGTTTGAATTCGCAAAAAAACTAATATTTTGATACTGTAATTTTTTAAATGAAATTGTTAGAAAAAAACGCAGCAAAATTATTTTACTGCAAGTTTTGTGTCTTTTGTTGAATAATTACTTGAATTCACAGACGTAGCTTGGGAAATTGTTAGTCAGATTTCCAAAAGGATAAGTACTAAATTCTTAATAATTCATAGAAGAAAATTTCGTAAAAAGTAAAATCGCCCAACAATATCGCCGGTTCAAAAGATATGGCCGCGATTTTCCATTCGGATTCAGTGAAAATTTAAAGAAATTTACGATACTAAAACTAAAATATCTTTAATCTACTACTGTGTACAAATATGAGTAAGACTTTTCAATTTAAACTTCCCTGGTTTATCTATTTGGACAAATGCTTTTATTTTTACGTAGGTAGTACTGTTATGGACATTTTTGACAAATTTTAAGTCAATTGGTTCATTAATTGCTGTAGTAGTTACGTGTGTGTGTGTGTGTGTGTGTGTGTGAAGAAAGGAAAGTTGTTTATTCGATTTTTTGATAATGTCTGAAATTATTCAACAAAGAAGTAGCATTAAATTTTGTGCGCGAAATGAAATATCGGCCGCCGAAACGTTCAGAATGGTGCAGATGGCCTTTGGTGAGAAGACGATGTCAAGAACAAGTGTTTTCGATTGGCACAAATTGTTCAAAGAAGGCCGTGAACGCGTTGAACACGAACGGCATCAAAGACGACCAAGAACCTCTACTGATGAGCTGCACGCCAACAAATTCAAAGAATTGGTGCTGCAAAATCGTCGATTGACTACTAGAGAGCTTGCTGATATTGTTGTAATTTCAAATGGTGGCTCAGTCAACACCATTTTGAAAGAAATTTTGTGCCGCAGAAAAGTCAAATCGCGATTGGTGGCAAAAATGCTCAATTTAATCAAGAAAACCATCGTCGCATTGCAGAGTGTGAAATAATGCTTTCGACTATCAAAACAAAATAAGACGCATCATAACTGGAGATGCGACTTGGATCGTGACTTCTGGCTTTTCGCTGAGCTTAAGAGACCGCGGCTACAGGACACCGTTTTGACACGATTGAAGGGATAAAAGCTGAATTGAAGAGGGAACTGATGGCCATTCCGGAAGACGAGTATAAACAATGTTTTGAAAATTGGAAAAAGCGTTGGCATAGTTGCATTGCATCAGGTGGGGATCATTTTCAGGTTGATGATTTAGATTCAGAAGAATAAATAAAGATTTCAAAAGTTATAAATAAAGTCTTACTCATATTTGTACGCAGTAGTATATGCGAGCTTTGAAGAATATTTTGGCAAATTCTCAACCCGATAGGATAAAATAAAAGTTATGGTTACAAACATTTTTATACTTAAAGTACATCAAAAATAAAACAATAGGACAAATTTTACGAATCCTTTTTGGAGGAAAATCGACGGTATTTTTTGAAAAGCAATAACGGGGACGATTTTCAAATTATTCTAAGGAAAAACGGAAATTAGAGAAATAGACGAAAAATTTAGTTTCATTCGAAATATCCTATCTTTTTGGTAATATGACAATACAATCTACAACTCTGCCAATTCCTCTAACATAATTTCTTAAATTTTACCATTTTGAATTCGAATAAGATTTCATTTATCATTTAATTTTAAATCATAAACGTTCAAATATTCCTATTTTTTAATATTTTTAATAAAACTTTTTTTGAAATGTCAAGAAAAACATCTTTTATATTTTATTTTTTTTTTTTAAATTCTGTAATGTGTAAACCCAATATATATTTTATTTAATAAATTATTATAATTTTCTAATACAATTGTAAATTATTTATATTCTGTATGGGTCGGGATATTTGATAATATATGATTTTTTAATACTGTATGTATAAGCTCTGTAATAATAATATACAGTATATACGGACGATGAGGAACAACAACAAATCTGTATATATATAGATGTGTGATTTGATGATACTAACTTTATCGTATGAACAGAACAGCCCGCCGCCATACTCTTGAAAAACAAGAATATCCATTGATTATATTATATATATATTTGTATTGTATTTTTCAAATATATATCTATATATATATATGTATAAAAATTTATGTAAAATACAACTAGTATATAGTCAGATTAAATAAGAAGTTATATCTGCTGCACTCTTGAAGTTAAAAAAAATTACAGAATAGAAATATTCCAGTTAATAAAATATATTATAAATAGAGGAGATTCCTTTTTTGTTTGTTTTTTTTTTTGGCAACAATCCACATTATAAATTGGACTTATTGACTAAAAACTGTTTCGCAAACAAACAAACAAACACATTTTCAAAAACGTGTAAATTAAAGGTATTTCTATAATATTTTATATAAATAATAAAAGATATTTTGTGTTGTTTTAAAATGCAATTGATGAAATTATTGTAATATTAATAATAATAATAATAAAATATATATTATTGTATAATAACACCGGTCTCATCAACAAGCAACAATAAAATCAATTATACAAAATCATATTTGCATTGAACTTTTATTATTTTTTTTTATTATTTTTGGTTTGGGTGGGTGTCATATATCGCATTTTTATATTATATTATTTACAATTTCATATTCTTTATCGTTTTTCTATTATTAAAATTTTAAGATTTTATTATATTACAATATACAATACAACAAACAAAGCTGCAGCATTTATAGTTTATTTTGTGATAATTATATATATTTGTGTTATCACATCGCAACAATATAATAAAATAAAATCATTTATATTGCAAAAATTTTTACAAATATACAAACGCGATGAGTGGTAAGTAAAAAAAAAATAATTTTTTTATTGCGTTTTTAAAATCCATAAAATTTTTGCCATCAATATTAAATTAAAATGCCAAATAGTCGTCGGTATCTCTATACAAAAAAATAAAAAATATATACATTTTGTGAAGGTCAATATTTATGTAAATTAATCGAATATATTTTTTTTTTTTAAGAATATATACACACACGCAAACAAACCAACAAATTTTGTATTTAAAATTCTAAAAAACAAAAAAGTTAGCATCATAACAAAATTTTTTCAAACAGAAATTCTTTAATATTCAATACTCAATAATGTATAGTGATTTTTTTGGCAAATGTATAAAATGTGATGAGCTCTTTCCGGCAAGAACAACTCAAACAACAAGAATATTCTAATAATTTTCATATTTTAAATTATTTTGATATGGTAAATAACAATAAAATTGGAAATTCACACACATTTTTATCAAACATATGTAATGAATATGTTATTATAAATATACATTGTTGGATTAATCGGACGTGTTTGTAATTTTGCAGAGATAAGATTACTTAATATCCTTTTAGATTACTTAAGATTACTGCGGATTACTTAGAAACATTACTTAGAAATGTAAATCTAACCATTCAGAAATTAATTTGAATTCCATTCAGAATTTCCCTATTGAAATCTTATTGACCATGCATCGTACATATACATAAACTCATAACCATTGCCATTTTCTATTCATTCATAAAACTAAATATTCAACAATAATACATTTATAAAACAAATAATCAATTTTTCGTTTTTTTTTTAAAATAGAAAAACCAATATTACAACCACCGTATCCAACGGGTGGACCAACACAACAATATCCTCAACAACACCAGCAACAACCACAACAATATCAATCTGAAGGTTATCCATTACCACCAAATTATCAAAATGCTGGTTATGCATCACAAGGTGGTTATCCAGCTCAACCAGCATATCCACCACCATCGAATTCTGGTTATAAACAGGAACAACATAATACTGGTGGTGGTCCATCTGGTTCTTCGGTTCCACCAATTGGATTTGTTCAACCGCCAACTGGATATTATCATCCACCAAAAAATGATAAGTAAATATAAATAGAAAAACAAAAAAAAAAAATATAAAATATTAAAAGATATTAAAATTTCCATATTTATTTATATTTAAAATATATAGTGATCAACCATATAGTACAATAGATCCAGAATTAGGTGGTGAACCAATGGTATCAGGATTTGATTTTTCTGAGGAATCAATTCGTAGAGGATTTATACGGAAAGTGTATTCAATATTATCGGTAGGTTTATTAATTTTATTATTATAATATTTTATCTATCTATATATCAATTTTTTTAAAAATAATTCTTTCTATATATATATATATATAGATGCAATTAAGTGTTACATTAATATTTATATTTTGGTTTGGTTATCATCGAGCAACAAATTTATGGGTTTCACAAAATTTGGCATTAGCCTATGTGAATATTGCTGTATCATTTGCTACTATTATTGTGCTTGCATGTGTTGAATCGGCCCGTAGAAAATCACCATTAAATTTAATTCTATTAGCCATATTTACATTGGCCGAATCATATTTGGTTGGTCTAACAACGGTATTTTATCAGAAAGAAGATGTAAGTTGAAAATTGATTATTATGTTTACTTAAACGCACAAATAAGGTTATTAAGGAGTGATTCCAAATTTTACAAATAGAATTCGACGAGTCCGCAATTGAAAAACTCAGACAGATTGACTTCGACTTTGACTTCAACTCCAAACACAAAACTTAGACTTTGATTTCAATTTTGACTTCGACTCCATAGCTTCGAATGAGACAGGAATTTTATAATATTTCAAATGGAATAAATTATAGATCATAATTTTAGATATATGAATTATGATGCGAATGCATTTAATATTCAAAATGTTATAGCAAATTGTTTATAAGTTAATATGCCATATAGCCTAAATTTTCCATTAAAAGAATCACGAATTATCTTTACTCGTATAGCTCTCTGGGACAGGTTATTATACGTACACGCGGATTTCACGATACACAGATTTTGAATGTGTTCGCATGATAACGCCAAATTTGTTAATAAAAGACTGGCGGAGGGTGTTCACTTTCTGGATAAAGGAAAGAAAGTATTATCGCTATTTAATAAACTTCTTAAAAAACTATTAATTGCATTTAAATTTTAGCGTAAAATACAAATCACAAAATACCAAAGGAAAGATATTTACAAACAATTAAAAAATTTGTAATTGATAATTAATGTATGGGAGTCGAGGAGTCGGTTCAAATAAAATTCCACTACGATTCCGATTCCATTGATTCCACACCCCTGACTTATCAATTTGAAGACATATCATATAAAATTTGACAAAATAATATTGGGACCTTGCATTAAAAATGTCGATTTAGATAACATATGGCGTAACTAGCGTTGTGTGCATCGGAGCACACCGCGCCCATATTCTTTTTTTTTGTCTGTCATTACTCTATAAGTTTCAGTATATGTCATTTCATTGAAGTGTAAACAACAAAGCTTTTTTTTGCTTCGAATATGTCGAAACACATGCCTGAAAAAGTTGTTTTGCGGGGAAGTTTAATAGTTTTCTTTAATTTGGCGATGAAAAGTGGGTGTATTACGACAACCCTAAACGTAAATCATCATATGTTGATCCCGGCCAACCATAAACTTCACAATCAAAACGCGATATTCATTGCCAGAATCTTATGCTGTGCATTTGGTGGGATCAGAAGGGTGTCGTGTATTATGAGCTGTTAAAACCGAATGAAACGGTTACATCTGATCGCTACCAAAGACGACAACTGGGCGAATTGGCAAAGAAATTGAACGAAAAACGACCATTGATAGTTCGAAAACACCACAAAGTTTTAATGCACGATGACAATGCCAGACCACATCGTGCAAACATCGTTAAGTAAAAAATAAAGAAGCTCGGTTGGGATCATCTTGATCATCCCTCGTACTCTCCAGACCTTGCTCCTTCTGATTACTATTTGTTCAGATCAATGCAGGTCGCCTGACAGATGTATGCTTTCGAAATGCTGAAGAATGCGAAAATGGGTCGATAAATGGATTGGGACAAAAGATGAGGAGTTCTTCAAACGAGGAATTAACAAACTTCTTAAAAGATGGGAGGAAGTCATAGCTAACGATGGGCAATCAAATTTATTGGTTAATGTACTCAATCATTTTGTTATACAAATAAATGTCATTTTCAAGCCAAAAAATCGACATTTTTAATGCAGGGTCCCAATAGTATGGAGTAATTTTAATATAACAACATATAAATTAACAGTTTTCTTTAATCATACGCTACGATTTACTATTTGTAAAGATTTTCCAAAAATTGTTATTGCGACAATGAAATTGAATACTGAATACTTGAATACGGAAAAATTATCATATAATCTTTATTCTATATGTTTCTTCCCCTTGCGGTTGGTCGTACGGCTAATTACCGACACCGTAAAAGTCACAAATTAAGTAACTAACAACAGAAGGCTGTTGTTGGCCGCTAAAACCAGATTGTTGGTTGTACACGTTAAAAAAAATCTAAACAAAATCCTTTCCTTGGCCCTCTATAATAAAATTCACTAATGATTATTTAATTTCTATTTTTAATTAATATTTTTTGTTTATTTCGCCCCCGGCAAAAAAAAACACACACACAAAAATTAGGTTTTGATGGCATTGGGCATCACAACGGTTGTCGTTGTATCGCTAACAATATTTGCATTTCAAACAAAATGGGATTTTACCGTATTGGGTGGAACATTATTCGTTGCCGTTATATTATTATTTGTATTTGGTATAATTGCAGCAATTTGGCCCGGTCGTATTATGATTTTAATTTATTCGATAATGGGTGCAATAATATTTTGTATATACTTAATTTATGATACACAAAAAATTATCGGTGGTGATCATCAATTTAAATGCAGTCCAGAAGAGTATATTTTAGGTACAATTGCATTGTATTTGGATATTATCAATATATTCTTACATATTTTACGTATTATTGCTGCTTCTAAAAAATAAATTATAATTTATTTAATATATGTTTGTTTTTTTTTTATTCATTTTGTTTAAACTGTGCGCGCCGTTTATTGTAATACAAATATATAAAAATATACAAAATCAGATTATTATAAATAAATATATGTAGAAATATCAGCATTGTCTCGTGAAAAATTTGATCCACATATGTTCAAAATAATGGGAAAGGTACATTTATTTCATAAATGAATGCAAAAAAAAAATCTGGTCGAAATAACGAATTAAATTTTTCGGGAAAATCCACTTTATTTTTTACGGAAGCAGTTCTATTTTTTTTTGTTCAATTACAGTCTTGGTTTTTCTTTTAATAATATGAAAATGCAATAAATTTCGGAATCTTTCATAGAAGAAATTTTAAAAATCGCTCAATTTGTTCAAAAGATATTGTTGATTTTCCATGCGATGTATAAGTGAAAATTCAAATAAAGTTGTGATACTAAAACTTAAATATCTTTAATTAAACTTAAATATTTTCAGACCGAATGCTTTTAAAATAAAAGTAAATAACATTTTAAAAACAGTCCAATAAAAATAGAAAAAAAAT
This sequence comes from Dilophus febrilis, assembly GCA_958336335.1. NCBI lineage: Eukaryota > Metazoa > Arthropoda > Insecta > Diptera > Bibionidae > Dilophus > Dilophus febrilis. The sequence continues at coordinate 31,534,111 of OY284469.1, read as the reverse complement.
TTGTAGGTACACTTTTTGGAAAATCTACTTTAGATTTTTTGAACCAATTTTCAAATTTTCTTCTATGTAATATCATGGAAATTGATTGGAAGTAAATTTAGTTTAGTTCAGAAACTTAAATTAAATGTGTACAAAGAAAATTAAAACTGAAGGACTACCAGGACGGTAGTCAAACAAAAAATAGAAAAATTAATTTTCCCCAAAAATTTATTTAATTGAACATCCCGATTTTTTTTTTACCATAAATTGGCTATTTATATAACTTTCGCATGCCTTTCGAAATATATCCTATTATTTTGGGACATAAACGGATCAAATTTTTCACGAGACTCCGCTGATATATAGAAATAGAATACAATATAATTATATTATATTATTATTATACAAATATATATATATATATATTTTTTAATATCGCGATGTTTCGTCCTTAATATACAATACAATAAAAAGAATCTCAAAAAAAAAAAAATCCTCATCTTGCGAAAAATTATACTACAAACATATGTTGATGCAATTTTTAAATATTATTATTATATATAAGTTGAATGAAATCAATGATGATGAATTTTGTCTTCATGGCATTGATATACATAAAACAAAATTATTATTATTATTATTATTAATTACTATTTAAAAAAAAAAATAAATCAATGAATTTAAAATTAATTTTAATGATATGATACAAATTATAAGGACGTGTTTGATGAATTGCTTTCGAATTATCATTAATTTAATTTAAACGAAGGAAACAAAAAATTAAATATTCTTATATTGCATTCATTCGCAATAAATAAATTTAACAAATATATTTATGCTTTAATAATAAGCGATTTTAATTCTTTCTGCTTGATTTCTCTGAATGAATATAGTGAGTCTTCCACAAAATAAAATAAGTCTGTCCAAATAATATAAATTTTAATTAATATTTTTTAATTTCTTTGAAAATGTTTTGCCTTTTCTTTTTATTGTATAATTATGAATTGTTTAAATAAAAAAAAATAAATATTTTTATTTATAAGAGAAATAATTAATTAAGAAAATTTTTTGATAACGAAACAGTTTTAAAAGGGTTTTTTTTTTTTTTAAATAATTTTACATTCTAAATTAAGTAATTTTTTTGATTTGTGTTTTTTCGATAATTGATAACACACAATTTTTTTTAAACAAAAAAAAGGCAGATATGCAAAATTATTTCAATTATTTAAATGAATTATGTATGATAAAGGATAAATTTTTAAAGTTTTATTTTATTCTTTTAATTATAAAAGCGGTGACTATATATTTTTTGATTCATTTATTTATATATATATATATATATATTATTTTTTTTAACGATCAATTAAGTTTTTATAAGAGTAATTGCTTTTTATTAAATTAATAAAACAAATGAATCTTTTATGAGAAAGTTTTTGGTCAAAAAACAGGTGATTTTTGAATCTTATTAGAAGGTTTTAGGATACGATGGATCTTATTTTATTTTTTTTATAAGATTTATTCATTTATATCACATATAAAAAATGTTTTTTTATGATATTAAAACATTAAAACCGTATTTGAGATAAGAACGCATATACGTTTATTAAATTTATATATTGAACAAAATTATTAAAAATTAATTAACAAAAAAAAAATAAGTTTGATAATTCTACATTAAATATATTTATTATGTGCATTAATTGAGCGTATATATATTTTAAAACATTAAAAGGTAATTAAACAAAAATTTATTTACTATACATAATATATTATATAATAAAAAAATCTTAACAATTTTTTACAATATATTCGGATTTAATAATCAATAATCAATATATACGAGGACGGATTGGTATTGATCCGGTTTCTAAGATATGGCGCTACTGGTAATCAAATTGATATTTTTTCTATCAAATATTATCTGTTGTTGTAGGCGGCTCCCTGTAAATTTTTAGAGCGATGCGTTATTTAGTTTTGGTTTGGGAGCGGTAAACGGCAGACAACTTTTGATTTTTCTTACAAATTTGAAAAAAAAAGTGGATATCATGAATTGATAAAACATTACTTTTTGCATGGAAAAACCGCAAAAGAAACAAAAGAAAAGCTTGATAAGTATTATAGAACATGTGCTCCAGTGAATTCAATCGTAATTTATTGGTTGGCTGAATTCAAAAACGTGGTCGTACATGCACCGAAACAATACCATCTCCGGAAAGACCTAAAGAGGTGAGAACTGAAGAAATGGTCGACAAAATCCATGATATTGTTTTGAATGATCGCCCAGTGAAGTTGAGAGAGATTGTTGACATCGTAAACATCTCACATATGAACGTGTATTCAACATCTTACACGAATATTTGCATATGAGAAAGCTTTAGCGGTGGTGTCGTAATTATGATTCCGCTAATTTACTTAAATAATATGAGAACACTTTGTTACACTACGATATTTAAAAATTACTTTATTGAAATAAACTGATTCCGTTTTAATATAACGAGTAACTTAATGTTGTGTACGTTTAGTGTTGAAGGTTTGACGGTTAATCAACGACTCTTCTGTCTAATGCATGTGTTGTGTAGAAAAATGATGATAACCAGTAATTATAATTATTGATTAATTATAATTATTGGTTGTCATCTCATTTTCTTGAGATGAGCTTTTAATAGCGTTTTGTGTGCAGTGGTGTGCTGCTACAAAGCTATCAGCAAGATGGGTGCCGCGTTTACTCACAATCGAACAAAAACGAAATCGTCTGATCACTTCAAAACAATGTTTGGTCCAAATAAAGCATAATCCAGATGAATTTTGGCGTCGATTAATAACGCCGTTGATGAAACATGGATTCATCACTATACAACTGAAACAAAAAATCAATCGAAACAATGGATAGATAGGGCAAGTGGAAGTGCTCCAAAGAAGGCAAAGACGTTTAAATCAGCGGATAAGGTAATGGCGGCTGTATTTGGGATGCGAACGGTATATATTGCACATCGACTATTTTAAAAAAGGAAAAACCATAACAGGAAATTATTATGCAACATTATTGGATCGATTGAACGATGTAATCAAGAAAAAAACGACCACATTTAAAAAAGAAAAAAGTGTTTTTTTTTTTCAAGACAACGCATCGGAGCACACGTCAACAATTGCAATGGGTAAAATTCAATGAATTGCGTCACGAATTGTTACGGCATCCATCCTACAGTCCAGATTTAGCACCCAGTGACTTCTTTCTGTTTCCAAATTTGAAAAAATGGCTCGCTGGAAAGAAATTCACATCAAATGAAGAAGCAATCAACGAAACAAACGTGTATTTTGAACAGTTCCCGAAATCGTATTATTTGAATGGCATAAAAAAGTTGGAAGATCTTTGTAATAAATGTTTAGAGCTAAACGGTGACTATGTTGAGAAATAAAATAAAATTATAACGAAAAAAATGGTTTTTTCTTTGTTAGACCGGATCTTTATCGCTCCGCCCTCGTATATAGAAATATATTCTTTTATTTGATTTCTTGGAACTGTACGTTTAAAAAAAATCTTATGTTATAGTTTAAAGACTGTGGAAAAATGTAGATTAATATACGATATTTTAAAATTTTAAATACAAAATAAAGGGTTTGATCGTAACTCGCTCATCATCCTCAAGGTGTCATCAAGGGTTAATTAATCCAAATATGTTGGATATTGATTGGGATTGGACAGTATAATTCTTAGAAATATTACATTTGATTTTGTTTCGTTCTGATTCAAATTGTTTGGTCAACTCATCAGACTATAGCGACAAAATATACATTGTTTGTCAGGCTGCCAGACGCAGTTTGAGTTTGGATAGATAGATTTTAAGATTAAAATATTCAGGTAAAAAAAATCAGGTATTCAATATTTTAAATACCTTTTTCTTTACTTGTACCGGTCGCTCTATGGTCCAATTATTCAAATTCAATATTCAAAATAAACGTGGTTTAATCTTTAAAGGTTGATGATTCTCCCATCTACAATATGCTCATTTAATGGTAATCTTTAATTAGTATATGTCAATTGAAATTCAAATATATAATCTATATCTTATATATATTGAATTAGATTACAAATGAATTTAACTTTTGTCTTTTATACAAACATATTTTCTGCCTTATCTGTACTTATACATATACAAAAATTGATATCTTTTTGATAAATATTTCTTCAGTGTAAAACTGCGATAGATTATTTAAATATTGTAACAAACAAATATTTTGTTAATAAACAATCAACCGCATTAAAATTAGTTGATAATTGACAGTGATTCCGACTATAATAGATTTTCATTCATTCCGACTAATAGAAAAAACAAAAACAAACTAACAATGTCTTGTTTTTGTTGCAGCACCACACTAATTTTAGCCATAATAATTTATATTTTAATAAAATTTATTAGAAAAAAAGATGGACCACCAATTTTTGGAATTTATAAACAAAAAGGAAAATGGTATCCTTTAAAGTATTTACTATTTTTATTGATAATTAAATTTAGACGGGTAAGTCAGTCAAAGAAGATGAATTTAATTTGTTTTTTTATAATTTCAACAATAATCAATTAAAAATTTTTATCTATATATAGTTAAAAGAGAAATTAAAAACAAATGATGAAATCCAATCAGATGGTAAAGTATCTTTAAAAATTGAAAAAATGGATAAACCACAACCATTATCTGATCATCCATTGGTAAATATAAGATTAATCTATTAATTATCGATATATTAAATATTATTACGGTATTTTATTACCTGAAAATGAAAATAATCAATTTGATTTATCGCATTTATTTTAAGTACATGATAATTTTTTTTACATTTGGAGATTGTTTATTATATTTTAATATCATCGCAGTGCTTATTATTTATATATAGAAGCGATGATTCGGACAATTTCAAATAAATTAAATGTTTTTTTTTTTTTAAATATACCGGCAATAATATTTTTTAAAGATTGTATAAAATATCAAACAGAATAGATTATGTTAATTATTTATTTTGTAATATTTTCAAAAACAACAACAATATAGGGTTTTGATGCAATATTTTTTATTGGTGCCGATGAACAAGGTTATAAATTTGCATTGGGTATGGAACGAAGACATCATGGACTTGCCCACTGTGTATTCTATTTTATAACACCTAATAACAAAAAATTTCGACTGCCTTGTGTTCCGGATTCATTTTTATTTGGTAGAAGGGAAAATGATAAAGACAAGGGTGAAATCGAATCATTTGAAGTCGAATGTATAAAAGTGGAAATGATAAAACCAATGCGAAAATGGAAATTAAGCTATAAAGGTCCATTGAAAGACGAAAAAGATAATATTCATTTGGTAGATTTTGAAGGTGAATGGTCTTCGGAAAATAAACATTTTCTTTTTGAAACGGATTGTTTGGCACGAACGTTAGCCGAAGCAATTGCACGTGAAGATTGGTCACAACAATATTTTGATAATTTAAAAATGTAAGTATAAAAAATATTAAATATAATATTTATTAATTTTATTAAACTTTAATTTTTTTTTACCTTTTTGTAGGGCACATCAAACACATTATGAACAAATGGGTGTATTTAAAGGACGGGTAACTATTCAAAATAGTTCAGGTGGTTCTATGGCGCCGGTGGTGGATCACGCATTAAATTTACAATCATTTCGGGATCACAGTTATGGTCACAAAAGAGATTGGTCACTTATGCATCGTTATGCATTTTTTATATTATTCTTTAAGGATGGTTCAAGTTTATCATTAGGTATAATTTGTCAACCGTGTACTAGTACAACGTAAGTGAAAAACAAAAATTGAATGTAATGTAAAATTTTAATGTCTCGCCTTGCAACCAATTATTGGTTTACCCATTCAAGAACATAGCATTTTATGTTGTTGGTTTCATAATTTTTTGCTTTTTTCGGTGTTGGTAATTAGCCGTACCACTCCATGAGAAGTTACAATTTTAGTAAAAATTTAAGTTGGAAATTTTATCAGCTACACCACAGATTTCAATGGATGCAGCAAAAATAGCATCTATATTCAAATTTAATTATACCAGCGATAATTTCTATTTTTATTTATAGACAGACCTCTCTGATTATAATTTTTGTTTTTTTTTTTGTTATAAAGATTAAAAATTGGATATCGTTGTACGGCCAAAGGTAAATATATACCAATATCATGGTGTGATTTTGAATTGTATCAACATGGTGAAGGTGGTGAACCACCTAATGATCATTCATTTCAATTTAAAGCCGGTGGTAAATTATATATACTTCAAGTAATAAATGGTTTTTTATTTGTTTTTTGCGTCGACGGAGCTGGAAATTTTTTAATGAAATATTACCAACGGGATAGGATATTTCAAAAAGGCACATGTAAATTAATTATTCTATACCAAATAAAAAAGACAAAATTTTCGGGAAAATTCAAAAAATTTCAAAATTATTCGAATTACAGCCATAGAATTCTTCAAATTGCTGTCAATTTTTAATTTCCCGACAATAATTTGAAAATTCAATCAATTCTTAATAATGCATAGAAGAAAATTTGAAAATCGCCCAATTGGTTCAATTGGGTATTTCAATTTTTGATTTCTTTGAATTTTTACTGAACTTTAATCTGAAAATCGGCTATTTCAAAATGTCTTCTTAATATAAAATATTAAGAATTGATTGCATTTTTTTAAGAAAAACCAATGGGTTGTAATAACAAAAAATAAAATATTTAGAAAAATCGATTACATCCGGAAAATTTAGTATCGAAGCATGACAAAAATGTTCAGCAAATCTGCCGTTCGGAATATCCTCCTATCCTTTTGGAAATCTATAGATAACAATTTTCCAACTCCGCCTATGCATTTTTCTTTAATTATATTATTTAATCTATTATTATACTATACTATTAATTATATATTTATATCAATATACAATATATAGATTGTTGTTCAATATGAAAGTACACATTATGTTGGATTGAATTGGAAGGCAAAAATGGTTGAACGATTTGTAAATTGTACATTGAATGGTGTACGTGGGTATGGTGTTTCAGAATTTCATTATCGTAATGATAATGGACGACCAGAAATGTATAGTGTAAATGATCCAAAATGGTTTAAAGAATTTACTGATGCCCGGCAACAAAAATAATAAAAATTAAATGTAATTTGTGATGGGCAAAGATAAAAAAAAAAAACTATCCCCAATATAATGAATATTCAAAACGAACAGTGTTGATTTTTACATTAATAAATACAAATAAATACAAATTTTAATTTACCTAGTATTTAACTTTTTTTTATTTATTTAAATTGCATTTTTATTTAATTAAGTCATTTTGTGCGAGGCGGGTTTTATTTTTATAATCATTCATTTAATATTATTTGATTGACAAATTGAATAAATTTATTGTTCATAATAGAATTTTTTTTTATAATACAAATATTTTTTTGATTCTTTAAACATACACGCGATTTTCAATCTATATGCATTATCTTGTATATAAAGGGTGATTTTTTAGCTATTATCTATTTGGCAACACTGGTTTTAACAGCTGGTGCACGTTTCGTGTTTCGTGTTTCACTGTCAAACATCTTCAGTTTGGTCTATAATTTAACCATGAATCGTGTTACAAACGAACAACGCTTGCAAATTATTGAATTTTATTATCAAAATGTGTGCTCTGTTAAGAAAGTTCGTCGCGACGAAATTGTGTTCAGCGACGAAGCTCATTTTTGGCTCAATATGGGTACGTAAATAATCAGAATTGTCGATTTTGGAGTGAATATCAGCCAGATGCAACAGCAACAGCTACCAATGCATCCAGAAAAAGTCACAGTTTGGTGCGGTTTATGGGCTATGTTAAAGCTCATGTCTATATACAGACAAGCCCGCTTCAATTGACGCATTGGAAGACAACATTGAAGCATTTATTCGTGAGATACCGGCCGAAATGTTGGAAAGAGTATGCCAAAATTGGACTAAACGGATGGACCATTTGAGGCGCAGTCAAGGTCAACATTTGCATGAAATAATCTTCAAATATTAAATTATATGGACCGTACTATCGATTCAAATAAAGATTTTATGCAGTTTTCTGAATTGTATGTGTTTTTTTTTTTAAAAACTTTCCTATAGCTTTCAAAAAAATCACCCTTTAAATAAATTTACTTTTATATTATAAAATTATTGTCAATTTCAATTTGATGCGAAAATTTGGTAATGTTAACATAATAATGCGGTTAAGATTTATATATAAACAAATTGCGTAATCTTTTTTCTTAAATGTAATGGCTAGATACTTTTATTTAGCCCCCTACACCCTACAGAATTTTTTAAAATTAAATTCTTATTCGATATATTTGCTATGCTATTAATTGTAAAATTTATAAATTATCATAAAGATAAAAGGTGCCAAAAAAAAAAAAAAATACCCATTCGAGCACTTGCGATACTAAAATTATTATTTCAATATAGGTTTTATTATAAAATTAAATAAAATATTCTATTTTTATATAGACACAATTCAAAATAAAGTGCAAAACTGCCCTTTTTTATATACATTATTAGTTATTATAGTAAATAAATACATTATTTTATATATTAGATTAGTAGAGAGTAAATTTTTGCAATTTATAGTAGTAATTTATAATGAGTTTAAACAAATTAATAAATTGTTTCTTGTTTTATATTTTTTTTGTAATTTGTATATAACAACAAATACAAAATAATCTGCATTGTTATATATAAATGGAACAATAATGATAATAGATGTGCATCGTGTACACTACAACACAATATGATAATAATATTAATAAAATAATAGAAATTTAGAATTAAATAGTAAAAAATTACTATTTTTTTAAAAAAAAATTTAATAATTTATTATTTATTTGTAAATTATTATGTTTAGTCTCCGCATTCATTGCAGTATTGTTATGCGTTTCCATTAGATTGCACATCATCGTACGTGTGGATAAATTTGCATTTTGAGAAATTATTGCACATTATGTTTTATATATAAAGTAGATATATTTGGAAAAAAAAATTCTGGTCCGAAACATGTCGACAAACGCGTTGATTAATAATAAAATGATATTCAAAATGTGAATTTATATAAATATAAAATAACTGCGTATTTAAATTTAAAAAAAATATATTTAATAATATAGTATAAATAATTAAAATAAAATTAAAATTATATTAAAATTTCGGTATAGAAAAAAAAGGTGTTTAGTTAAAATTTAGAATATTGTAGTGATTGTAGATTTTTTTTGTTTTAACAATATGGATTTCGATTCTATTCTACCTGATGTTGGATCATTTGGTGTTTATCAAAAATTAGTTATTGCAATGCTAATGCCAGCTGTATTTCCATGTGCATTTCATGCTTATAGGTGAATTTAATATAGTATTTTGTGTTTAGTGTTATTATATTAACTATATTGTTAAAAAGAAAGTGATGAAAATTATTATATACATAATTAGAATGTTAAATTTCAAATTATATAAGTTTTTTGTTGGTGAAAATACAAAACAAACACGATATATTATGGATTGTATCATAAAGGCGGAGCTGGGAAACTGTTAGTCAGATTTCCAAGAGGATAGAATATTCTGAATGATGGCACAACAAATCTAATTATGTGATTTATAAAAAAACATTTGTTTTTTGTACCGACTTAAATTTGCCAAAAAATCTACTTTTTTAATTACAACCCGAGATTGTCTTAAATTTTCGTGTTTCTTCACATAATTTTTAAAAATCAATTCTTAATATTTTGATTGCAGAAAATCGCCCAACATCATGGTTTAAGATATCTATCTGATTTTCTATTCGAGTTCAGTGAAAATTCTAAGAAATTTGCGGAACTGTATACGATTTTATACGCGAGTACATCAAAATTGGGACAAATTTTACGTATACTTTTTGGAATATCTACTCTATATAGAAAGACTTGTAAGTCTTGAAGAAAAACTTGTAAAAATATTTAATTTCATGGAACATTATTCTATTTTTTTGGTTATATGACAAAAAATGTTCATCTCAGACCCTTGATTTGATTTCATTATGTTTTCTAATCAATTATGAAAATAATAATTAAGACTTATGAAGTAGAATTTGTTAATTTTATTATACAAAATTTTATACTGCGATTAAAAATGAATAATTTATATTATAAAATTTCATTGTAAGAATTTAATGTAAAAGACATTTTTAATATATCCCTTTACCAGAAAATCTATCTTTAATATTCTATATACTACTTTGTACAAATATGAGTAAGACTTTATTTATAACTGTTGAAATCTTTATATATTCTTCTAAATCTAAATCATCAACCTTAAAATGATCCCCGCCTGATGCAATGCAACTATGCCAACGCTTTTTCCAATTTTCAAAACATTGTTTATACTCGTCTTCCGGAATGGACATCAGTTCCCTCTTCGATTCGACTTTTATCTCTTCAATCGTGTCAAAACGGTGTCCTGTAGCGGTCTCTTAAACTTAGCGCGAAAAGCCAGAAGTCACGATCCAAGTCGCATCTCCAGTTATGATGCGTCTCATTTTATTTTGATAGTCGAAAGCATTATTTCACACTCTGCAACGCGACGATGGTTTTCCATTAAATTTAGCATTTTTGCCACCAATCGTGATTTTACTTTTCTGCGGCACAAAATGTCTTTCAAAATGATGTTGACTGACCCATTTGGAACTTCAACAATATCAGCAAGCTCTCTAGTAGTCAATCGACGATTTTGCAGCATCAATTCTTTGATTTTGTTGGCGTTCAGCTCATCAGTAGAGATTCTTGGTCGTCTTTGATGTAGTTCGTCTTCAACGCGTTCATGGCCTTCTTTGAACAATTTGTGCCAATCGAAAACACTTGCTCTTGACATCGCCTTCTCACCAAAGGCCTTCTGCATCATTCTGAACGTTTCCGCGGCCGATATTTCATTTCGCGCACAAAATTTAATGCTACTTAAAATAAACAAATCGAATCAACAACTTTTCTATGTTCACACACACACACACACACACACACGTAACTACTATAGCAATTAACCAATTGACTTAAAAATTCTCAGAGTCACAGATGTCCATAACAGTACTACCTACGTAAAAATAAAAGCAATTGTCCAAATAGATAAACCAGGGAAGTTTAAATTGAAAAGTCTTACCCGTATTTGTACACAGTAGTAAATAATTTTTAAACTAATTGGAAATTCTAAATTACATATATATATGGATAAATTAAGAACAATTATATAAATGAGAGTTACCCAATTGTGATCAGTTGAAAAGGGTGAAAAAAATATACGATGAATAAAACGTGAAACTACAACTCTTAGTTTTTGGTTCATCAAAAGATTAATCAAAACAAAATTATAATGATCAATAATTAGTAAAATTATCTGGATAACGACGAGAGAATTTAAAATCGTTTTTAAATTAATGTTTTTAATATGAATTTATAGATTCAATATTAAAAAAACTTTCAAAACAAAAAAACTCACAAATTTTCCTTAATTCAATATATTAATTTGATTAACGCACCCTTAAAATATATAATTCTTTCAGTTACATTTTCGAATGTGAAAGTCAATTAAAATATTTCAAAATAATTGCTTTAAAATTTAAATTGGATTATAATTGAACATATGTTTATTTTTTCACAGTCAATTATTTATAGCATCACAATCTGATCATTGGTGTCGAATACCAGAATTAGAACCATGGGTTCATGATTATCCCGATATGATTAAGAATTTAAGGTAATGGGAAAATTGTCTCCATTGTCTTTTTTTTTTTGTTTTCCCATTCTCTTCGTATAATAAATTTTTTTTTTTTAGTATACCAATAGAATTACGTGATGGTGAATTACAATTTGCCGAATGTAAAATGTACGATAGAAATTATACAGAAATTGCAAGATTTTTAGAATCTTCAACATCATCATCATCATCGTCATCATCTTTAGCTTCCATAGTTGAATTAAACAATTTAAAATATAGTCATCAATCAATAATAAAGAAAGAATGTGAATATGGATGGAATTTTGATCGAAAAATTTTTCCAAATACTGTTGTAATGGAAGTTAGTTTAATTTGCATTTTATTTTATGTGTGAATTAACTATATTTTTTTTTTTAAATATTTTATCTAATTTCAAATACTATAGTGGAATTTAGTTTGTGATAAAAGTTATCATACAACATTTGCTTTAGTGTTGTTCGGTGTTGGTGGTTTAATTGGCAATTATATATTTGGTTATTTACAAGACTATTGGGGACGAAGACCATCATTTTTTGCGTATTTATTTTTAGAAATAGCTGCATGTGCAATTAGTTCATTTGCATGGGATTATCCATCATGGTTGGTTTGTCGTATATTAGTTGGTATTACAGTACCGGCAATATTGGCCAGTCCATATGTGTTAGGTAAGAAATGTATATATAAGAAATGTTTTTTAGAAACTGTCATATTAGTCTCTATGACCTGACCATATGGTTATTTAAGATGATCGATTTTGGTTGATCCCTTAAACATGTCTTACTTAGAAAATATATTGATTTGATGATAGGTTTCTAAAACTATATATTTTTGCTTATTTGTATTACAGCTATTGAATTGGTAGGACCAAAACATAGAGTATTTTGTACGATAGCATTAAATATTGCCTATTCACTGGGATTGGTAATATTGGCGGTTGTTGTGTATTTTGTAAGAGATTGGCGTTATTTAACATTGGCCGTATCATTACCACTGCTATTATTATATTCATGTTTTTTTGTATTACCTGAATCACCGCGTTGGTTAATTGCTACCGGTAATTATAAACGAGCGGCTAAAGTTATGAAAACAATGGCACGATTTAATGGTAAAACAATACCGGATAATTATGCGGAAGTGTTAAAACAGAAATTAAGTCGTACACCGGAAATTGAAGAAGTGGCGGTGGTAGTGGAGGAATCGGCGACCGGCGACGATACAGAAAATATTCCAAAATATGGTGTATTAGATTTATTTCGTACAAAAAATATGCGTGCTAAAACATTAATTATTACATTTATTTGGTTTTCAAATACGGCCGTTTATGTTGGATTAAGTTATTATGCACCAGCATTAGGTATACAAACTTTGAGATAATTGTTTGATGGATGCGGTTTTAATAAATTATTAATTAATGGTTTTATTATGTATAGGCGGTGATGAAATATGGAATTTCTTTTTGGCCGGTGCCGTTGAATTACCTACATATTTATTTTTATGGCCTGGTTTATTGTACATTGGACGTCGATGGATATTATGTTCGTCGATGATTATCGGTGGTTTAGCATGTCTCGGTACATTTCTCGTACAAAATGAACAATTTTTTATGTTAATTTTGTATTGTATTGGTAAAATGGGTATTTCATCGGCATTCGTTGTATTACCATTGGCCGCCTCCGAATTATATCCAACGGTTGTTCGTGGTTTAGGAATGAGTGTTAGTTCGGTTATCGGTATGATTGGACCAATTGTTATACCGCTTATAAATCATATGGTAAGTTTTATTATTATTGGTATATTATTTATTAAAAAATTAAAAAAAAAATGTCTATTGAAATCTCAAATAACTAAATAACTTTGGATTATATTTGATTTTCAAATTATATATGAATTCTATTTAGCATATATATAGTCATTTAAGCATCGGATTAACATTGTGTTAAGTATATAGTAAACATTTTGTATATCGCTTCATTGTTATAAACTGTGATATCCTTTTTTTTTAATATTAATAAATTAAGCCTGTTCTTGAATAAAAATCTATCATTCATTCAATTAATTTTATTCATAAAGCAAGAATGTTTAGCAACTTCAAAGTATATTTTTGTTAAATAAGTTTAATTATAATAAATCTCTCTGTTGTTAGTGCGTAAATAGAACATATTAACATAATTTAATTAACCAATTTTAATATTAATTAAAAATACAAAATTTAACAATCGACAAAAGGGAAGAAGATTTTTGTCCCCCCACACATTTTTTTTCGTATACAATAAAAATTATACATTTTTTTAGTATGGTTAACTACACGCGGTAATTATATTATTTATATATATAAAATATAAATTAATCATCTGATTAATAATAATATAAATATGACATCATTAAAAACTAAAAAAATATTTTTATATTATAATGTCAATGAAACAACATAAGTTTTAATATTAAAAATATTATTATTATTATTATTAGCATCGTATATATATATATTTTTTTAAATACATTCACAGTTTTTTTTTTAGTTTTTTCAATATATAACAATAATACAAATAATAATAATAATATATGTTAATAATTTCAACGAAATTTTATATATTGGATTTGCTAATCGCGACGATGTCCATATAACTTAACACGCTAATTAATATTAATTTTTTTTTTTTTATAATTTTAGCTCTATATAAAAAAAGTTAGTTTTTTTTTTTCAAATTGTATACAATTAAGAATATATAAAAAAAAATAAATCGAAATGATTAAAAAAATATTTATGAAAAAAATAAATAATTTATGGAAAAAAAAACAAATATATCTATATATAGTATAGTATATATTAGATTGATGATGAATTATGTGGAAGTTGTAATTGAAAAAAATATGGTATATTATTAGTCGCAGGCAAGCAAGCAGTGGTTTTTAATCTTTTAATTTCAGTGGTCAAACTCAATTAGTTTTTATTAGTTTTATAAGGACTATGTATTATATGAAAAGCGATGCGATAATTATTAGAGAATGAAAATTTTGCTCTAAATAATTATTTATTATTAAACAGAATTGTTTTTATGTTATTAAGTTAATTAATTTTTTTTTCTGTTTAGGGTCATAATATGTTAGTACTACCAATTATAATAATGGGAACATTATTAACACTCGGTGGAATTGCTAGTTTATTTTTACCAGAAACAATGGGACAACCATTACCGCAAACAATTGAAGATGGTGAAAATGTTGCGCTGACAAATCCATTTAAAGTAAAATGTAAATGTTGTTCAACTGGTAATCATCATTTTCATGGAAAAAATTCACATATTTGTAGTATTTGTAAAATTGAAATGAAAAATTTAAAATAATAAATTATTTATATTTATATAATATATGGTATATTGAATATATATATAGAATTAGAATTTTATTATAATATAAATGGATGATGAAAATATTTGAATTGTGTTTTAACTTAGCTATAATATACAGGCTTTGCAATTCAAAATTCAACCTCTTACATTTTAAATTGAACTACATTTCAACCAATGCTAAATCCGATAGAAAATCCGCTGTATTCTAAAACGAAATTTTGAATCTGTTATCGGAACCATAGGAAACAACAAAAATTTTTGTTGACTTTATTCAACACGGTCCAATGATACGATTACTTGATCGCAATGAATTGTAATAAATGCTATGAGTACATGCGACCAGGAAATTGTCAATATTGCTGTATGCGGCGAGGCTCAATTTGGAGTAATAAAATAAGACATTAAAGGTTTGCGGTATGGTTGGTTTTTTTTTCATTTCAAAATTAATATTAATTTCATTATATTTAATTAAGCATGTAATGCAGTTGACTAAAAAAACTATAAAAAAAAAAATAAAAAAAATTTTTTGCTATACAACCAACAATCTGGTTTTAGCGTCCAACAACAGCCTTCTGTTGTTAGTTTCTTAATTTGTGTCGATTACGTTGTCGGTAATTAGCCGTACGACCAACCACAAGCGAAATATACAACTCTGTGAGTAAAATTCAGATTCGAAAAATAATCGAGCCCGAAATAACCGAAAAATAACTATAAAATTATGACAAAATAATGGTTATAAAATCTTAGTAAAATTAAATATATTAAAAACTCAATACATTCAGAAAAAATATGATATATGGAAAACGATAATTTTTATTTAAATATTTGAAAAATTCTATTTTTTTTTATAAATTTAGGGGTTGATATTTTATGGGGTAAATAATGTTGTTATATTTTTTATATGGTAACAAAATGTATTATATATACATTCATACCGAATATTATTGATATATATGTATTTGTATATGAAATATATATGTATATAAAATGCTCCCCTCCTAATAGTCCTTAAAATCATGATTGTAAATACAGTTAAAATAATAACAATAATAATATAATAAATGAAACAACACATCATATCAGGCAAAGGGAAAAAAAAAAGAAAAAGGAAAGGAAAAAAAAAAAAGAAAAAGGAAAACGGAGAATTTAAATAACAATGTCCTTTCTTTTTTTCATTTAATATTATATATATATATTTATACATATTTGTTGAAATTGTTCTGGTTTGAACTTGAATTTTCCCCTCTACTAAAAAAAGGACATGAAAAATTATCAATTTTGAACGAATTCGATTGTGTAAAAGTTTTTTTTTATCACATGGAAATGTTGTGATATATTTAATGAAAATGTTGAATGAGTTTCTTTTAATGAAAATGTTAAATTGAATATATACAAATTTCAACGTACGATAAATTTCCGCACACAAATGATTATTTGATCTTGTTTGCGATCCATATTTAATCAATCCTTATCACGAGGAGGATCACGGCACTACATTTTTTTCATATATCGTCAAATGCATCATATGATGTTAAGATTAGCGTAAAAATTCACCCACCCAAATTTGATATTAATTATAGAGCGTAAAAATTCACCCACCCAAATTTGATATTAATTATAGGATATATTGAACAGTAACAGGATTCTTGAAATGGATTATCAACTATTTTGGATTTGTTCTCTGATTCTAAAGTTCAAATTATGACTTTAAAACAAGGATATTTGTTGAATATTTGTTCAACAAGATGAATAAAGGATATTGGGAAAATTTGGATTAGCCCAAAAAGGATTTATAATTATGAAACTAAATATAAGAAATTTGTGATACAGATTATATATAGGAGACGGGAGACGGATCGAAAAAGGGAAAATTCGATAATATTAACAATGATATAGACGGAAAATTTTCCCAATATATATTTGCTAAATTGAACAAAAAAAATCAATAAAGAATATTTGAAAATTTATGAATTCGCTTTTGGGACATTTTTGGATTGAATATACATTTCAAATGTTGCGATATTTATGTCCTCACACGAATTATTATATATAGATCGCTTTTTGCGATATGATTATAATAATTTTGGAGGATCGACACTATATTTATATAACAAGAAACATTACTTGATGAAAACATCTATTCGTCTATATAGCAATTAAAGGATCATAATGAAACAAAATCCAAAGAAATTTGTAATACATATAGATTATTATATAGAGACAACTTGGAAAGGATAGACGAAAATCGTGGCAAATTTTACTGATTTGAAAAAAAAAAATCCATAAAGGACATTTGAAAATTTGAATTAGCAATTAAAGGATCATAATGAAACAAAATCCAAAGATATTTGTATTACTCGGACTTCGTCCGACTTCGAAAATTTCGTATTTTTCTTAATTTATATGGTCGAATGAATGTAATGTCTAGACTCTAGACGAAAATTCTCGCAATTTTTTTTTTTGACTATATTGAAAATGTAACTACATTTAAAGGTACAAACGAAAAGAAAAACGTTTCATATGTTTGTAAACCCAGACGTCTGTCATTCATCCAGACTATACCCGCAAGTGTATATATATATATATATACTAACAATAAATACACATTAAGAAAAACGTCAAAGTAGTATTTCATATATATATGTTATATATATATTAGTATGGATAAATTTATTGTATACAAAATAAAACGTTTGTATATTTGTAAGTTTAGTATATACTAAAATAATTAAAAATACTATATTATTGGTACTTAGTATTTTTCATCTTATACATTTGTATATAATATTGTATATGTGCGTCTAAATTACACACATATTGAACTTTTTTTATATATAGCTTTTCCTATATCATCGTGGCCGTAAATGCCGTATGTATAAGAAACGAGACCACCGCATCATCAATATAATAGCATATTGAGTGAGTCGTCGGCAGTGAATTGAATATAATATATAGTGACTACGGACTAGTAGTGTATATGTGATATATAATAGAAGAAGTATGTCGGCATCTACAAAACGACGTATTGATCCTCCAAGTTCTGCTAGTTCAGACAGGTAAAGAAACTCATCCATAAAATAAATAAAAAAAAAAGTAAAAAAAGAAAACACTTTTAAGAATATTTTAATAAATCACACATTTTTTTATCGTCGTTTATCATGTTTTTTTTTTATGATAAATATAAAATAAATAAATATATATGCATGTGATTATACATATTTTTTATATTGTTGCAATATGCGAGTTTCAATTTGTGTGTATAGTATAGTATAGTCAATATATAGTGAATGGTGGTGAAGTTCGCATTTTTTTGTTTTTTTTTTTTTTTGATATATTTATTTAGAGCACTTTAATTTATCGGCTAAATCAATATAATAAATACGTACTATAACAAAAAAAAAACAGAAGAAGTCAATTGTGATAATATAGTATAATAATAATAATAATAATAATAATAGTATAATTAACAACACCTTAATAGATATATCTATATTTATATACAGAGAGTATAGAAACAAAAAAAAATAATTTATTTTAGTGAATTTACTAAACACGATAAATTACCGTATTATTATTATTATTATTATTATTATTATTTTAATTTATTTGTTTTTATGTGTAATTTATTTTGTAAATGTGCGGAATTAAAAAAAAAAAATTTTAATATCAAATAATTTATTGTTTAATTCAGTTTAATAATCCGAAGAATTAAAAAATTACAATTATTTTATTATAATTTGTATTTTTGTTTTTGTTTTGTTAAATATACCGACAGATTTTATTACAAAAAAAAAACTTACTTACACTTAGCTTACGTATTCATACAAATAAAATATACGTAATTATTTTATAGTATTTATATTGTTTTTTACCTAAAAAAATCATTTACAATAAAAATCATCATGCCATCCAGTGAAATAAACGGCCACATGTAACATTTTTTTTCTTATATATATATATACATTTTTTTTTTTTGGTTTTAAGATGCATGCGATTGATTTAAAAAAAAAAAAAATATTAAATATTTTGAGAGTTTGAAATGTGAAAAATGGTGAAAAATGTGAATGAATAAATCAGTTTTTTTTTTTTTTTGATGTGGGAAGAATTTCTTTTGGTTTTTTTGAAAGAACAATTTATAGAATTTATATTCTTTTTGTATTAGAAATTATAGAAATTAGAGAGTGGAATAATAAAAAAAAACACTTCGTTCCATGTGCTTTTTTATTTTTCTTTTTCTTGTGTTAATTTATATATTGTGAAATATAAAATTAATCACAAAAAATTGTTTTAATCAAAAATATACTTTATTTATGTATTTTGTAACCTAAAAAATTTATAAACTTGAATGTATTTTTAAAATACATATAGATTTTTTTTTTGAACAAAAATATATATATATTATACATTAAAATTTTGTTATACGGGTGTTTTTTTGTTTTTAGTACATTTTTAAAAAGGAAAAATTAAAACCACTACATTTTTATATATCATCAGAGTATATATAAATATTTTTAGTCATTCATAAAATCTAAAACAAAACTATATATAATAATAATAATATAGACAGAGTAGAGTATAAATAATACAAATAAATATACTATACTAAAAGAATTACGATAAAAAAAAAAAAAAAACATTTTTTTTATAAGTTTTATTGAACTTTTTTTGTCTCTAAAAATAAAATATACGACATGATTTTTTATTTTGGTTTATTTTAAAATAATTTTTTTTTTCCCATTTTATATATTTTTATGCCAAATATTGCGTATATAAAGAAAAAAAAATAAATACATAAGAATATTTTTACGCACAAATAATAAATTGAAAAGAAAAATTATTTCCATTTCTATATAAAAAAAAAAAAAAATCATCTCCTTCAAAATTTTCTTTCTAATTTTCTATATTCAGAAACAATGAAAAATTCTGTAATGTGGTTTTGTATATGATTAAAAAAAAAAATTCACCGAATATAATCAAAAATTATAAAGTTGATAAATTTATATATGTTGTTAATATAAAAAAAAAACATTTTTTTATTTAATTAAAAAATATATGGAACAAACAGCAAAAAAAAAACATGAACACGTTTTTCTTTTCGTCTACGACGGCAACGACGATAATACATTAAAAAAAAAAAATTAATATATTGGAGTGTTTTTACATTTTTATCAAACAAATGTATTGAAAAAATGTGTGTGGCAATTTTGAATTTTTTTTTTTTGTTTGTTTCAAATGCGTGGAGGAAAATGTTTTCTATGTGTTATGATGACGATTAGGAAAATGTTTGTGATAGTATGATAATGTATATATAAATAAATAGTAGTAGGTATAAACGTAAACCGTATACACGATTGTTATATTATACGACGGTATATCTCACGTTAGAATGAATACATATTTATTTATTTATCGTATGTTGTGTTTAATCAAAAGGAAAGTTTTTTTTTTTGATGGACATACCGGTATTTTTATAGAAAATTTAATGTATGTGTCATATGGCAAAAATATATGATATAATATACCATCATTTTTGAATACGTAAATTTTTTTTTATAGAAAGAAGTATATAAATTCAAATATAAATGACCGCCGTCATCTATTCATATATCGCTCGTCTAAAAAAGAGTTCATGCAAAATAATTTATGATTTATTTTACCGGTTTGTATCTCTATACTATATATATGTTATAAATAAATTATTGATTTTTTAAAGAAATTTGACAAATGGCAAATGAAATGAGATAAAATTAAATATTTTTAAATTGATTTTTTGTGAAAGTATCGTATATATATAATATATGAAGAGAAAAAAAATCGATAACGGAAATGAAATGTGAATCTATAAAAGTGATAAATATCTTTTTTCTTTGAAAGGATATAATAATTAAATTATGAATCCCAACTGGGAAATTTTTATAAAGGTTTTTTTCAAAAGGATAGGAAATTCTGAACTGTTGGATGGTAAATGTCTATAATTAGATGATTTATAAAACATAAAAATTTTTTCGTGGATCGAACTAAACTATTTTCCGGAAAATCCTGACTAACTATATTTCTTAATATATACACCTTTTTAACTGCAAAGAACAAAAGGAGTTTCCAAACGAAAATGAAGTGATCATTTTTAATAATACATTTCCTATTGAAAAATTAGGAGTTTTGTTAATTTTTCTTAATATTCCAGTGTTTTTTTGTTGTCTTGAATTGTATTTAACATTCTAATAAAATGAATTTTTCGCATATAAAAACATGGAACTTTTCCTTTTACTACTATTAAGTTTTTTTTACACAAGTATGCATATTTCGCTTGCCAACTGGTCAGATAGATTTCTTTGAGAATTTAGCAAATACTTTTACGATATTTTTCGAAAATCAATCCTATTTTCGAACGCTATTTCGAGTGCTAAAGAAAAATTATTTGGTAAAAAAAGCAAATAAAGGACACTTTCTAAAAGGTAAATGCTGATTTTCTGAAAAATTACGACAATCACATAATAATGATCTTACAAACGAATTTGTACAAAAATTAATGGTAGTAAGGAAAAGGTAGAAAGGAAAAGGTACAAAGGAAAGGAGAAAAGGGAAAAGGAAAAAGAAAGGAGAAAAGGGAAAAGGAAAAGGAAAAGGAAAAGGAAAAGGAAAAGGAAAAGGAAAAGGAAAAGGAAAAGGAAAAGGAAAAGGAAAAGGAAAAGGAAAAGGAAAAGGAAAAGGAAAAGGAAAAGGAAAAGGAAAAGGGAAAAAGGAAAAGGGAAAAGGGAAAAGGGAAAGTTCGAAGTTTTACAATTGACACTCATATCATATAATGAAGTTACTCAGACGAGTTCGTAAACAAAACTTTATAGTGATAGGAAAAGTTCGAAGTTTTTATACGAATTAAACGAAAAAATTAATGATCACTTTTTGTTTTCGTAAACACAATTCTTAATATTATAATTTTCTGTTTTTTTTTTAAAACGCACGTATATAATTTATAATCCGAATCAATTAATCATACATTTCTCCGATATATAACTATATATATTTAAAATTGTCATCATAAAAATGAATGCAATTTAGCGCATTTATATAGATAGGTTAATTATAAGTGAATTAAATTTCTAAAAAACAAATATAGACATCTGTTTTAATTGTTTAATATATTTATAATAAATTAATATGTTTTATAATGCATACCTATTTAATCTAATCGAGCTATAAATTTATGTGTGCATTTGACGAACGATATTAATTAATATATATAATTTTTGTTTATTTTTATTTGTAAAAAAAATAAAAAAAAGTTATAGCTTATTTGTATTTTACAATTCTGTATATGTATACAAAATATAATAATTTTATGCCGTATCAATTCAAATCAGTCGCATTAATTGTGATGATAACAAATAAATATTCTAGCAAAAAATGTTTTAAATAATGTTCGTCATATATTTATATATAAATAATAATAATAATAATAAAAATTATATAAAATATTGTTGCCAATGTCTTATCAGTGTGGAAATAGAGATATAGAAAACAAAACAACAAAAAAAAAAGCCAAAAGAGACATAAAAAAAAATAAAAATAAATAAGTTACATTTTATTACGCTTAACAAAATGTAATTTATAGATATGTTTTTAAAAAAATTATATACATTTTAAAAATCTATTTATTGTAAGTAAGGGTTCTCAGATGTCCTCCTATACGGAAACCTAGGATTTTACAAATATATTTAAGGATTGTAATAGAATTTTAATCGTTATTCCAGAGGATATATAAAACGGATTAGACCCACAGGCAATTAATCGTGCGTGTTAATTATATAATAAAGCAAAAAAAAAAATTCAGAAAAAAATAAATAATTAAGGATACCACCTTTTGTTTTTTTTTTGCTCCTTAATATACCGGGTATAGAATCCGCGTTTCATGAATTAAAAAATATATAATAGAGTATTTTCGAACTTCCTGACACAAAAAAAAACGATATATAAATAAGAAAAATCGTTATGCTGAATTCAAAACCCATATAAGTTAACTATATATTTTGATAGTTAAAGAAAATTTAGCATTCTGCCACCAATTGAAAAAGGAAAATTTATTAAAAGAAAAAATAAAATAAGGAAAATTGATTGATTTTAGCCAAGCAAAATTATAGAAAGTTATTTTTACGAAATTATTAACTTCAAATACCGAAAAATTCTATAAAATATATACGTCTATTATTTTTTTATTTTACATTTTTTATTAAATTTTATTTTTAATTTAAAAAACAATGTTTTTTACTATCTAAAATCTTCCTTAATTCCTTTTTAAGATATTTACTATATTTTAATTTATATACGATCTATAAATTTATAGTATATAGAAACCAATTTTACTGTTAGATAAGATTAATAAAAATCTTTTTCCTTCATTTTCGAATATATTTTTTTTTAGCAATAAATAAAGCAATAAATCTAAAATTTTATAAAATTCGACAACTCTCAATACGAAAACGTTCTCAATTCAATGTCTAATCTCTAACATTTTAATTAATGAAACACGATGACCTTTAATAATAATAAGTATACATTTTAAAATGACTTATATATTTTTTTTGGTTTTCCCATTGCAATAAAATGCATTTTTTTTTTCATTTTTGCATTTACCATATATACAATATCAATTTCACAGTTCATTTTATTTTTCCCACACAATGCACAATGCACACAAACACTTTAATACAAAAATAATAACTATATATAGAAAATTAAAATTGAGTTTTTTTTTGAACCGGCAAAACAAAAAAAACAATAATAATAATAATAATAATAATAAAAATGAAGATTAAAACAATATAATAAATTGCTGATAAACAAAATTATCAAATTATTTGTTGACAATTTATTATTGTTATTATTATTATTATTATTTGTGTATTTTGTTTAATTGAATGTTTTATAAGATAAGTTCATTGTTTTATATATATATATGGCATATATCAATTCGGCGGCGGGGAAAGAATTCGAAAAATATGATGATTTATCGTGAATAAATGCATATATTGCAGCGGGGATTTGTTAGCCAGAGATTTCCAAAAGGATAGGATATTCTGAACGCCTGTCTAATTATTAATGATTTATAAACAAAAAAATTTGGTTCTGAATTGAACTAATTTTCTTTTCTAAATGCTCTAAATTTTATTAAATTACAAATTGGATTTTTCTTAAATTTAATCAATTCTTAAAACTGAACATTAATTGATTGAAGGGTAGGATTTTTTTATTATTTATAAATTGAAATATAAAAAACATTGCATTAATGCATTTTGAATGTTTGCAGCGTCAAATACACAAACGTTCAATGCCTTATTTCTTGTATCATATGACCATTAAAATATATAAAAAGAAATAACATTTTTGTATTTAAATACAAACATAAGAGATGTAATTGAATCTGATCGACTGTTTAGATAGAGATTTTTTTTTATTTTTAATCATTAACCAAACAAAATTAATCTTTAACCATTATAAAGAGATTTTGTTTCAAATAAAAAAATGAATTTGGAAAAATTGTCAGACAATCTAAAAATTCAAGTCATAAACAAAATCCACAATCTCTATATGCTAAAATGTATATAATAATTTTTTTATATAGACTTATTAATATCTATATAGTATATGATAGATAAATAATAAATTGCCGTTTTCCCCGAAAAAAATAAATAAAAATTAAGAATATATATTTTAATTAAATTATGATATATATGAAATAAATGAAGAACTAACAAATTTATTTAATATTATTATTACTATTATAAATATTGTATATAAAGATAAATTATTTTTTGTTGAATGATTAATGGATGAATGATTAAAATTTGTTTTTTTTTTTTGTATATACGAAGCAAATTGATGATTATTTATTTTATTTTAACGTATACAAAATAAACAATTTAGTAATTTTTTATCTGTATATAAACATATAGTGACATTGGTGAACGTCTAGACCTTACAGAACCCATATATATTGAAAAATGTCCATCAGAAGATAGCGGTTTTATACCGGGTCCAAATATTGATTATTGTTGTCCAGCATCACCAACAACCGTACCCGTAAAAAGTGTTCCAGGTATAAATGAATTTTTATTTGGATTATGTTAAATTTTCTAAAGAATCTGTTGGCTAATATTATTTTGTTAATTTATTGATCGCGATTGATATTTGAATATATATTTGTTGATTAATATTAAAGGATCACATTTACGTTCACCACGACAACGGAGACAACGAACAACGTCAACAAATCAAACAACCACAATTACATCATCAGAATCAATTATTCGAGCTAATAATCGAACAATATATACAGCCGGTCGTCCACCATGGTACAATTGTGCAGGTCAACAAGTCGAACCATTTGTTATTGGTAAGTGTGTATAAACAACAACAACCGCAAATATCCGCAACAACCGCAAAACCGCAACAGCAAATAATATGCGGAGCTGGAAAATTGTTATAGACAGATTTCCAAAAGGATAGGATATTCTAAATATTTCTAAATTTTCTATTATTCTTTTTTTTTGTAATTACAACCCGGGGTTTTCTTTGCATAATTTAACAATTCAATAAATTCTTAATAGTTCATAGAAGAAAATTTGAAATCGCCTCAATTGTTCAAATTTATAAACGGTTTTTCATTCCGCTGTTTAGAGAAAATTCACAGAAATTTTCGATATTGTAAAAATCGACCAAATGGTACAAAATTTTTATACATAATACATTAAAAATGGAAGAAATTTTACGAACATGTCTTGGAAAATCGACTCTTTTGACGAATATCTTTTGAACCGCAATTGGACAATTTTCAAATTTTCTTCCATAAAATATCAGAAATTAAATTAAATTAATTTCCAATAATTCTAGGGAAATGGAAAATTAAGAAAAAAAAATGTGGACAATTCTAAACTATCCGGAAAATTTTTGTAGAATAATTAATATCCTTTTCTAAAAATGCTATTCTTTTGGTAATATGGCAAAGGTATTTCGATCTAAGCTCCTTAGTAAACCACGAAGAAACGCGTTTGAGAAACCATATTATAGTCATATACATTCACAATGAATCACAATCACACTCACAATCACAAATGTTATGAAAAGATATTTATTTGAAATTTTAATTTTTCCTTTTTGTCATTCATTGTCATTGAAAAAAAGGAATTTGTGGTGGAAGTGCATCTGGAAAAACAACTGTAGCACAGAAAATAATAGAAAGTTTAGATGTACCATGGGTTACCTTATTATCAATGGACTGTTTTTATAAAGTAAGTAAACATGATAATAATAATAATAATAATATTGCTGCTCAATAATAATATCAATCAATATATTTAGATTTTAAATGAAAAACAACATCATAAAGCAGAAGAAAATGAATATAATTTTGATCATCCAGATGCTTTTGATATTGATCTCATGATAGATGTATTACGTAAATTAAAAGAAGGTCGTAAAGTTGAAGTTCCTATTTATAATTTTTTAACCCATGCAAGGGAAATTAATACAAAAACAATGTACGGTGCAAATGTTATAATATTTGAGGGAATTTTAGTATTTCATAGTCAAGAGATATTGAATATGTTGGATATGAAAATATTTGTGGATACCGATGCTGATATACGATTGGCTAGACGTTTAAGACGGTAAGAAAGACAGAAAATAATTCCACAACAAAAAATAAAATAACTATTCTTATTAATAATATTTGTAAAAATATATCTTCTATCTATAGTGATATATCACAACGAGGACGTGATATGGATGGTGTACTTAAACAGTATTCAACAATGGTTAAACCATCATATAGTAATTACATAGCACCCACAATGGCACATGCTGATATAATTGTTCCACGTGGTGGTGAAAATAAAGTGGCAATACAATTAATTGTACAACATGTTCACACTCAATTACAATTGGTATAGATTTAAATGCCATTGGTTATTTAAAAAAAAAAAAAATAAACATATATATATATATATATATTTTTTTAGCGTGGTTTTAAATTACGTGAACGTCTGGCACATTCATACATTGGACAACCATTACCGGATTCATTACATTTATTGCCGTCAACGCCACAAATCAAGGGATTACATACATTTATACGGAATCAAGAAACATCACGTGATGAATTTATATTTTATTCAAATAGACTTATACGTTTAGTCATAGAATACGCATTAGGATTATTACCATTTAAAGAGATAACCGTTGAAACACCACAAAATATTCCATATCATGGTAAACGAATGTCATGTGAAAACATTTGTGGTGTATCAATTTTACGTGCCGGTGAAACAATGGAACAAGCTGTCTGTGATGTCTGTAAAGATATACGAATTGGAAAAATTTTAATACAAACAAATCAGAGTACCGGTGAACCAGAGGTACGTGTATTAAAAAAAAAAATATAAACAATTTTTTATTCAATTAAATTCAATTAAATTTGATATAAATATTTTTATTTTTATTTTTTTTTTAATATAGTTATATTATCTAAGACTGCCAAAGGATATAAGAGATTGTAGGGTTATATTAATGGATGCAACCGTAGCTACGGGAGCCGCCGCTATGATGGCCATTCGTGTTTTATTAGATTATGATGTACCCGAAGAGAATATTCAATTAGTATCATTGTTAATGGCCGAAATTGGTGTACATTCAATAGCATATGCTTTTCCAAAGGTTTGATTAATTAGTAAAATCATTTATTTTGATTTTTGATTATATTTTAATTTAATGTATATTAATTATTATAAAATAGGTACAAATAATAACAACAGCTTTAGATCCAGAAATTAATGAAAAATTCTATGTAATACCAGGTATTGGTAATTTTGGTGATCGTTATTTTGGTACAGAACCATGTAATGGTATTTATAATTAATATAAAAATTAGTGAAGAGTGTGCAAATTAAAATTGAATATATTTATATATAGTATGTATATAAATAGTAAAAATTTAAAGTCTATAAAAAATAAATAAGAATCCAAATGATATATAAAACATATATTTATATATTTTTTTTATTATGAATATTTTTTTTTTTAAAATACTAAATAATTATTTTGCAAAAAATTTTTTAAAATGTGTGAGTTTTTTTTTATGATTCATTTTTCAACAAACTTATTAATTGTGAATATTATCATGTTTTTTAAAGTAATTAAATTAGCAATCGTATAGGATGAAAGAAAACAAATAAGTAAAAAACATACGATACAATTTTAATTAAAATTATTTTAATTTCTTTCTTTTTTTTTTTAATTTTTTATTTTAAAACAATCACAAGTTTTGTATTATATTTAAAGAAAAAAGAAATCAATTATTAAAAATAAAAAAAAACCCAATAGACTTTTATTTTAAATATTGAAGTGTTTTATTTTTATTTTAAATTCTATTTTGATTCTACTTTTGATATCTGCGACTTAAAGAAGAAATATTACAGAGACTTTTAAAAGATTTGGTATTTTGTGAACAGATTATATGACTTTATGATAATTATTTCCAGTGAGAATTTTGCTTTGCGTTCAATAGATGAATGAGAAAAAAAAAGAATGAATTTTATAACTTATTATATTGATAATTTGCAGTACTACCGTATTTTTTTTTGTTTCTTACTACAACAGTATAGTTATGTTGACTTAAATTTTATATAAATTTTCTATGGACAAATTCGGAGACGATCATTCTATAGTCTTTTTTAATTCTATTACTACAACAGAATCGTTGTAACGCCCGTAAATCCCCAGAATTCTATTGCTGGCACTCGTAACGAAATTACTTAATCGGGCGAGGAATTTATAATATAAACATTTTTTTGATTTGACAAATATTTTTATATTTTCAACATTTGATAATTAGTTAAAGCCCACAAGTTAAATTTTGTAAAATGAATAGTTTTATAACTCATTGCAAATGCCCAAATACGTACCAGAAAAATAGCAATGCCCAAATACGTACCAGACTTTCTGGTAGACAAAATTTGGAGATTGGATGAAGACCAAAACCCAAACGCAACACAAATTGGCGGAAATGTTAAATGTGTCTCAAAAATGTATTAGAATTCGTTGTTAAAATCAATAGGAAACATTCAGAATGCGGGAAAATGGGTACCGCACATATGAATTGAATGCAAGACAAATGGAAAACCGCAAAAAGTCACTTGTGAAATGCAGCCTCAACGGCAGTGAATTCGAAATGATGAAAATGACCAGTGAAGTTATTTCCATCATTTCGAACAAGTTCAAAAATGGATGTTTTGAATGGTTTCGCTCAAAGGACAAACAATTTTATTGTGATGGTATTCATATTCATTGCCCGAAAGATGATCAAAATGTGTAGAATCAATCAGATGGATAATACTTTGAATAAAACATTTTTAACTATACGCATTGTAAATAACGTACGTGTTTTCTATGATAACAAAAAAAAAACGAAACCGAAAAGCAGTAGGAAAAAATAACTCATATATGTCTATCTATCATAATACCATCTAATTCAATGGAATTATATCATGGTTTCATTGCTGCTGATCAGTGTGAGAGAACGTATATGCTTTTCGATCCTGTCACTAAACTCTAGTGTAGTAATTGGTTAACCGGCACATATGAAAGAATTGTACACTATATAGAAGCGGTCTTAAAAATGATTTATAAACTATTGTGTTAAGTTTTCAGAATTAAGCATCATAATTCTTTGGATCAACTTAAGAATCCAATGCCACCCTACCCACCTTATTAATTGCAATAATTATATTATATTGTTCCATGTAAATTTGTTTAACAAAGACATTCCCAAATTTAATGGGTCTTTATAGATTATGGAATAAGAGTATATTACTCATAATGATTGGGTGAACATTTATGGATCTTTTGTTAGAGAGAAAAAACATTCATTTTATTTTCACCTTTTATTAAGATTGAATCGTTGTATTTGATTTTTATTTCCACTGACTGCAAGCCAATATTTGCATTTTATTTAAAGAAAGGGACAGTGTGGTTAAAATAAATTATTAACGAGACTGTTATATAGTTGTCCATACATTAAAAGTCACTTATTCTTATACGAGGGCGGATTTTTATTGCTTCGGTTTCTAAGATATGGCGCTACTGGTAATCAAATGGATATTTTTTCTATCAAATATAATCTGTTAGTATGCGGCTCCCTGTAAATTTTTAGAGCGATGCGTTATTTAGTTTTTAGTTTTGGTTTGGGAGTGGTAAACGGCAGACAACTTTTGATTTTTTTTACAAATTTGAAAAAAAAGTGGATATCGTGCATTGATAAAACATTACTTTTTGCAAAAGAAACAAAAGAAAAGCTTGATAAGTATTATGGCACATCTGCTCCAGTGAATTCAACCGTAATTTATTGGTTGGCTGAATTCAAAAACGTGGTCGTACATGCACCGAAACAATACCATATCCGGGAAGACCTAAAGAGGTGAGAACTGAAGAAATGGTCGACAAAATCCATGATATTGTTTTGAGTGATGGTCAAGTGAAGTTGAGAGAGATTGTTGACATCGTAAACATCTCATAGGAACGGGTATTCAACATCTTACACGGACATTTGCATATGAGAAAGCTATCAGCAACATGGGTGCCGCGTTTACTCACAATCAAACAAAAACGAAATCGTGTGATCACTTCAAAACAATGTTTGGACAAAATAAAGCATAATCCAGATGAATTTTGGCGTTGATTAATAACGATTGATGAAACATGCGGATTCATCAATATACACCTGAACCAAAAAATCAATCGAAACAATGGATAGAAGCGGATGGAAGTGCTCCAAAGAGGGCAAAGACGGTTAAATCATCGGATAAGCTAATGGCCACTGTATTTGGGGATCTTTGCACATCGACTATCTTAAAAAAGGAAAATTATTGCACATCGACTATCTTAAAAAGGGAAAATTATTGCACATCGACTATCTTAAAAAAGGAAAAACCATAACAGGAAATTATTATGCTACATTATTGGATCGATTGAACGATGTAATCAAGAAAAAACGACCACATTTAAAAAAGAAAAGTGTTTTTTTTTTTAAGAAAACGCATCGGAGTACACGTCAACAATTGCAATGACTAAATTCAATGAATTACGTTACGAATTTTTACCGCATCCATCCCACAGTCCAGATTTAGCACCCAGTGACTTTTTCCTGTTTCCAAACTGTGACTTTTTCCTGTGTATTTTGAGGACTTCCCGCAATCGTATTATTTGAATGGCATAAAAAAGTTGGAAGATCGTTGTAATAAATGTTTAGAGCTAAAAGGTGACTAGGTTGAGAAATAAAATAAAAAATTATAACGAAAAAAATGGTTTTTTCTTTGTTAGACCGGATCTTTATCGATCCGCCCTCGTATAAAGTCACAAAAGTTAAATATTTGAAATAATATATGAATAAAAAATATATTTGATAAAAAAAAATGTTTCAAAAAAATGATAAGTCACTTACCAAAACGGATTTTGTATTTTAATTCTATCCTTTGTTAATTCTATTCTTGATCATCTATCCTTTAATTATGATATCGTTATGAATATATTGATATTGTAGGTAAAAAATGATATGATTATAAAAATAATACATTGTTATATTATACATCAAATTTGAAAAAAAAAAAAAAAATCACTGAATTCACTTAAAAAAATACTGTGTTATTGTGCGTTCTCATTAGAAAATTGCTGAATTGTTGACAACAAACTTTTAAACGATTTAAAATATACAAAAAAAAATAACGCGATATTTGTTGATGATTCTTGAAGTTGTTTTGCTTCTTTTAAATTTGAAGCAATCTTAACCATAATTTAAAACAGCAATAAATTCTTAATTAATAATTTGTGTCTGTACTATATATTTTGAATAAAGTAAAATTCATGACTGTGTATTACTGAATTTACATTTGACGATGATGATGATGAACACGTTGAAAATTCATTATGGTTTTGTTTTATCTGATATCAAGAAATTAAATTATTTTCAAAATTTCGTAACTGGCGATCCTGGAGAACCATAACGTCCTTTTTCAGACATTTTCAAGAACCAATCAATCATCCATATCTACTTATGGATATTGTATAATAATTTTCAATTTTTCCTATATATGATTTGAATGAATAATAAATAAAATTTTGTATGATGAATTAAAATACATCAATCAAAAACCCATCCCAAAATTATTCTGAGTTTTCCCCTCCCCTCAAACGATCCCTGAAAATATATAAGTATCAAGAAAATTTTACAAACTTTTTTTATCGTTATATAAATAATAAAGTTCCAAAAATTATGTAGTATTGATAATTATTAATTTTTCATTGGTAAATTACCTTTTTTAATTGTCTTTGGGAGGTTTTTTGTTTTATTAAAGATTTTTTTCCTTATTAGATTTTGATTCATCGCTGCATAATGGAAATTTTTAATTGTTTTTTCTGATTTTTTCTGATTTTTTTTATAATTTTTGGATAAATATTTTTTAAGATTCTTTATTCGAAATGCTATCTAAAAACTGTTTTGATATATACTTGCGATTTAATTTTGAATTTTTTTTTCTTTCGAATGTATCAAAATTTGAATATTTCTTTTTTACCAAAATGTTTAAATATAATAAATTTTATTATTTTCTTATGATGGTGGGATTTTTTTTTTGTTGTTTTGTATTAGTACAAGAAAATGAAAATAAAAATAAATATCCCTTAATAATTATAAAATGAATTATTAATTTTTATATATTGCTTTTTAGTTTTAATTTTATAATTTGCACCAAATGATTTTTTATTTTTTTTTTTTCATTTATTATATTTTTATTTATGAATACTCTTGTATAAAAAATTTATTTGATTTTTTTCTTTATATTTTTTATATATATATATTAATTATTAATTAATTATTATTATTATATATTAAAAGTTTTACAATTTCTCGTTTAGCTTATTGTTATATTATTTTTTTTTTAAATATTTACTTATTTATTTATTTACTTTCTTATAAAAAAAAAATTACTAGAAAAACAAACAAAAAATAAGTGTTAATTTGAATGATTTGTGAATGATGAAAAAAACAAACATCTTGTTTTGAATTTACTTTAATTTTATAATTAATTATTTAAATCATATTATTTTTTATATGGTTTTTTTTTGTAATTTGTGGGGGTGGTTTTTTTAATGTGTGTGTGTATTTATTTATTATAATTATTAATTTTTTATAATCGCAATCGTAAAAATAATAATAATAATAAATCGCCGTGTAGCCAAAAAAAACAGCAGAAAGCAATTTTATTTTTCTTTGATTAATTTTATATAATAGTAATTTTCTGATTGATAATGATATTTAATTTTACAAAAAAATAAATAAATAAAAATAAGGGATAAATAACCATTTATAAAATTAATTAATTTGTTTAAAATAATAAAATGAATGTATTTTTTTTTTATTTTTTTTTGATTGTTGATGTTCATTTAAAATAAAGTTTGTGTATATTTTAATTATTTTTTTGTTTTTCCCTAAATAATAAAATGCAATATATTTTGTATTATTTGTGTATATTTTTTTTTTTTTTTTGTAAATGTAGTAATTATAATAATGATAATAATGATAATAATATAATAATAATAATAATAATATAATAATAATAGTACAATATAATAATAATTATAATAATATTTTTTGCGGTATCGTCGCGTTTTTATTGTTAAAAATTGAAAATTAATTATTTAAAAAAGAAAAAAAAAAAAAAAA
Organism: Dilophus febrilis; assembly: GCA_958336335.1. Taxonomy (NCBI): domain Eukaryota; kingdom Metazoa; phylum Arthropoda; class Insecta; order Diptera; family Bibionidae; genus Dilophus; species Dilophus febrilis. The sequence goes on along the minus strand of OY284469.1, from coordinate 31,500,235 downwards.
AACAATAATCAAATATATGTTAATGTCATTATTATACTAAAAAATAAATTGTTAAAAAAAAAAAATTCATTTAAAATAAAAAACAATATTTTACATTATTATTATTATTTTATTTTTTATTTGTTTTTCATTTTTACAATTCAAAAGAATTGTATTTTTTAAAATTAAAAATATTTAACGAATTTATTTATTATTTTATATTTTTTAATTTTTTTTTTGAATTTGTTTTGAGGCACGAAATTTTATTTATTTATTATAGAAAGTAAAAAATACAAATAAAAATATTATGATGCGTGTAAATGGTATTAATTTTTTTTAATTACTTTTATATATAAAAAAAAAAACGTTTATATAAAATGATATTTTTGTTCTTTTGCTAAATTAATTGCTAGTACTTTTTGTTTTTTTTTTTTTTTTTATTAATATTTATATTTCTTTTTTCTTTTCCCATTTATTTCTTCTTATTCTTCTTCTACTTGTTGACAACACAAACTATATATATATGTATGTTAAACTATCTAATAATCGTTTTAAATTTATACATTTTTCAATGATGATGAACGCGACAAGACATTTAGTAGTAGATGGTTAAAAAAAAAAAAAAAAAAAAACAACATTTTTTTCTATTAAAATAAACAACTACAAAACATATTTAAATATTTTTTTAATTTTTTTTAATACGGTTGGTACACGCAAATAATATATAATTAACTTAATTAATTATAGTTAATTGGAATTACACGAGATTGTGAAAAAAAAGGGATTGTGTTAAAAATTCAATTATTATATTAAATTAAATTAAATTAAAAAAAAAAATCTATGCTGATGAAATTTACAACAGAAAGAAGATTTTATCGGGCGGTTTTTTTTTAATATTATATATAGGAATTTATGCGTTCATGTAAATAATTTTAAAAAATAATACGGGAATATTCATAATACACATCTGGGGGCAGAATAAAGTGAGAGACAGTGAAAAAGTTACATAGAGAGAAATTCGCGATTCCAAAGGTTTTTTTTTAAATTGTATGATTAATTTGAAACCCCAACCGCAACCGTGTCACGGTATCTTTATGTCCCGGAATCTGGCCCCTTGATTAATTAAAATTTTCTAATTGCATTTTAAACGGTAAATTTCATACGAATTGATAAGGAAAAAAATGTTAATAAAATGATTTTTCTTTGCCTAAATAAGTAAAGAAATAATATTTAAATTTAAAAAAAATTTGACTAATCTTAAACGTTAAAAAAAAAAACAGGGACGGTTATAAAAATTAAAAAATTAAAATTATTTGAATAATCATCGCAAAGAGACTTAAAATACTAAAATTTGTAAAATTATATATAAAAAAAAAAAAAATGGACAAAACAAAAGGAGAGACGACAAAATAAGACATAAAAAAAAACTATTTGTCATGGAAATTAATATGTTTTTATCATTTTTTAAGAAATATTAAAACAATTATTAATTATTGTTTAATAATAAGCAAAAAAAAAAAAATTAATCATACTTTGTCTATGAAATGCATATAGGAATAAAAGAGACCGAAGGACAAACAAATTTCAATGTATTTAATCATTTGAATGCTAGACAAACTACAAAAAAAAAAAATTTCAATATAATAAAATTAAATTATTAAAAATTAAATACAAAATAGATTTGATAATTATATTAATTAATTAATTAATTAAAAAAAAAATTAAAATAGTAAAAAGAATCTCAATAATTTTAATCATATTTTTATTTTATATCTTTTTTTTCATATTGCACGATTTTAAAAAAAAACAATAATTAAAAAATATATAATATTTATTGAGATTCTTTTGTTTGTTAAAAAATAAAAAACTGTTTAAAAAATTTTAATTTTAAATCTGATTATTGTAAAACAAAATTAAAAATTAAAGCAAAATAAAGTCCGGGAATAATCATTTTATTATTATTATTATTATGCTGGCTGGGGAGTTTTTTTATTGATTTTTTTTGTATATTTTTTAATTAAATACGTAATATAAATTGTTTTTTTTAAACTATATATTTACACTTATTATTGTGTTTTTTTTTTTTATATTTGTTTTGCATATGAATAATCGTAAATAATTATTAAATCGCGTTAAATAAAATGATTATTAAAAAAATCATCTAACATCGTTTTCAGTTTTTTTTTTGTATATTTACAACTCCGATAATTCTATAAAATAATAATAGTAATTTTTTTTTTTTCCAAATTAATTAAATCATTTTAAAAATTGAAAAAAATAATAAATTGTTTTTTTAATGGTATTATTATAGAATTATTTCGTAGATTTACCATCCACTTATTATAGAGTAATGGAGGAATTGTTTTTTGATTTAAAATAATTTCCCATATGGGTTTGGGTTTTGGCAAAAATTTTCCAATATTAGGAATATAATTAATATGTTTTCCGATTGCCGATGGTTGGTTGAAATTAAAATTATAATTGCAGTTTAATGAAGAATAAAATAACCATTTTTTTTTCTTTTTTTTTTTTTTAATGCAAAAATGATGTTATGGATTTTTAAAAGGAATGGTTTGATAAAATGTAGTTGGTGGCGTGGAGGCAATTTACAATTGTGAAATGCCAATTTTGCGCGAGTAATTAAAGAGGAAAATGTAGAAATATTAATACAAGGAAGAGTTTTAAGGCTAATAAATGCCTAATAAATGAAATACCTATTTGAAATGTATCGTAATCCGATTTGTAAAATTGATCAATTGACAAAATCTCATACAAACCGATAACATTTTAAAATAAAATGTTTTTTTTAAACAATTATTTTTGAATTATCCATAAACAATAAATGGGGTTTAAAAATTGTAGAATTAAATAAAAAGGAATGTATTTTTAAATTACATTTAAATGTATTTTGAATATTTTTCGAATTCAATTCCTTTTTTTAAATAAAAAAAAACTAAATGTCATGTAATCAAAATGTAATTAAGATAAAAAAAAACCAAAATAAGGTATTAATTAAATTAATTTCAAAATAAAGGTCATGATCGAAATAAATTTTTTGATTTTTTTTTATATTTTTTCAATGATAGTATATTATTTGTGTCTTCTTCTTATTGTTTATACCTTTTTTTTACTGTTGTGTGAATTAATTTTTTTAAATTTCACAAAACAACAAAAAAAACCAAAAAATCAAATAAAAATTATTAATTATTTGTACAGCTTCAATTTTTCTTCATTAAAAAGTAATTATTTTTTTTTTGTGATTAATGGCAATAAGCCGACAATTTTATTTTTGCTAATTTAGTATTAGATTTTTTATGTTTGTGGATTTTTTTTTTTTTTTTTGCATTTGTTATAATAATTTTAATTTTATTTTTTTAGTTGTTAAGTCTTCTTTGTTTTTTTTTTTCTTTTTTTTAAAGTACACGTATACTTAAAAAATATATTTTATTATATTTTTTTTTTTTTTTTTTAGTTAATAATATAATAATTAATTTACATTTGTTTATTTTTTATATAAAAATTTTTTTTTTTTAATAAGCCAATTTTGACTACTTTTCTGTATAATATTATTTTTTTTACCAGCATAGAAAAATTGGTAGAAAAAAAAATCATCATGAAAAATATATTATTATTATTATATTTACAAACAGTGAAATATATTTATTAATAATTAATTATATATAAAAAAAAAAAAAAAAACACCGATTTGTTTTATATACTTATTTAATGTTCATGATAATTATATAAAAAAAAATAATAAATTTAAATTAAAAAAAAAAATTGTGTATATTTATTTTAAATATTAGTATCTAAATATATAATTAATAATAATAATAATAATAATAATAATAATAGTTAATTTTTCTTTAATGAAATGCGTCACATTTTTTTCTGATTTATTTTTTTATATAATCACTGTTTGACAGAGGGATATATTTTTAAATATATATTAATAAAAAAACGAAATTAATACAAAGTAATGTACGCGAAGATAATAATTCTAATATTTTAGTTGATAATAATTAATAATAATAATAATAATAATAATAATTATAATAGTGAATAATTAATTATATAACAATTTATAATATTATTAATATAATGATAATGATAATTTATAATAACTTTAATGTGTTATTATTTGTTTTTTTTTTTTTTTTTTTTTTGTATTTTCCTTTTTATTTATTTATTATTTATTTTTTTTTTTATATATATTTTGTTGTTCTTTTTCTTTTAATTTTGTTTTGTTTTAATTAACGCCAAACTAAAATATTTAATATAAAAAAAAATAAAACAAAAGAAAAAAAAATCAAAAGAAAAATGTTATCACGCATCATTATTTTTTTTTTTTTTTTAATCTTTTACATATACTTTTAACTTTTTTTTAATTATTATTTTTTTTTCTTTCTCTTGATTTTTACCACATAAATAATAATAATAATTATTATTTTATAAATAATATAATAAATATTATATAAAGATATATAGATATATAAATTATCTACCAATTTGCCATTCCCGGTTTATTAAGCGTCATAAAATAAATTTGACACGATGAAGCACCTTTGGCACTACTGAAGAATACTTTATCATTTCTTTCACAAAGAAATTTAAGACGTTGAGCTTTTTTATGCATAAAAACTCCATCTAAATGGCCAGTTTCCACGGAACGTATCTATTTTGTAAAATAAGATTTAAATTATGATTTTTTTTTTTTTTAAATTATATAAATGGAATAATTTTTATAAAAATAATAATAATAATACCTCAATTGCTTTGTTACCCCAACCCATTATTTGACCTGTTCCAATGTATGCAACTGATGTTGGCATTTCACCCCACTGTTTTACACAAAAAAAAGATAACAAAATATTATATGAATTAATACATTTTTTATATTAATTTCGAGGGATTTTCTAGTCAAAATTGATTTTGTGATGGCGATCGTATACTATACAAAAAATCCTGGACGGCAATTCAGTTGGATCAAGAAGAAGCGTTGGAAAGACGAAATTGGACCTTCGGGCTATTGGATTTTGCGAATGGCGGACATTGACGGTGAATAAGTCAGGTGGGAGAAGACTGTAAAACCACCGGTCTAGTTTTTTGGCATTAAATTTATCTATCTTAAACATTTTCAAACATACCTGTAAAACAATATTTTTTGATACTCTTCCAACTGTATTCACATAAACACCTTCATTATCATAACATAAAAGTAATTGCATACCATTTGAATTTGGCAATGCAACAATACAATGAGGTATTATAGGACCCTGAGTCTATTTGCAAAAAAAAAAACCATAAACAAATTAATAAATTTTATATAGATAGAATTATAAGGAGAGAAAAACAAACAAAAATATTTACATGTTTTGGAAGATAAATATCGTAAACAGTTGCCGAATCTAAATCTACAGCATGAAAACCTTCAGCCGAACCATAAATAACTTTTAATCTTGATTGATCTTCAATTGTTAAATCAACTAATAATGGTCGATGTGCTAATTCACCAAAACTCTATTTTTTTTTTTTTTTTTCAAAAACCGAATATTTATAATTAATTTATGAATAAAACAAAAAAGAAAGAAAATTCATAACAACAAAAAAATACAAACCTTAAATGCCATAAATTTATGATATGGTTTTGGTGCCCATGCATATATTTCTATTGAATCTTTTAGGGCTATTACCAAAAATTTAATACGTTCATATTTGACAATTTTAAAATGTACGGCACCTTGTAAATCACCAACATTTATCCAACCATTACGTCGTTCAACTTGCTAAAATTTTCGCGTTTCAATTAAATTTTTTGTTGTTAAAAAAACGCAATAATCCTTATAAGAATAAATCCTTATAATAATCATTATAAGAAGAATAAGAATCGATTAATAAACACTTACATCAGACAAACCATCAGTTCGTAAAATTTTCGATTTTAACCATGATAAATAATATACACGTACACGATTCTTTTTACCGGATATTGTTACCAATATATTTTGTCCTTCCAACACTTCCATTTGTTGGAATCTACGTCTTGATATTAATTGATATACCTAAATTAATAAAAAAAAAAAAATTGATTAATTTCATATTAAAATATCAAATTTTCACAACATTAGTATATATCTTTATAATTTACCTTTCCTTGACCGGATCGATCCAATAGCATAAGACCATTTTCCGTTCCAATTAATAAATTAACACCCCATAGGGCAGCACATAATATTTCGGAATTAAATCGTTTTTTATATTTTCGAATTTCGGGCGTATCGCTGGCCGCATCGTGTGATGTCGGTGTAACATTTACATTTACATGACTTTCACGACGTGACGGTCCCGAACCGCCAGCACCAAATCCAAATGTTAAAAAGCTACGTTGTTTCTGTTGCAGAGCATAAGCATGCGGTGGCAATGATGGTAAAACAACAATTGGAGACGACGATGTCGACGTGGACGATGAAGAAGAATTATTTAAATTATTTTTCATATTCATTGATTGATTTGGGCTATTGTGACGGGATGAGGGATTCGAATGGGGAGATGATACAGCGGCAGCCGAAAATGTTGAATGTGGTGAAATATTTGCGGATATAAATGATTTGGATGGTGTGGAATGTACAGAAGAATTGTTGACAGCCGCACGATACTGTAAAAATTTTTTTTTAAAATAAAAAATTAATTTAATAAAAAAATATAAAAATTTGAATGATTTTATAAAAAGAAATATTATACAATAGATTTTTAATTTTTAATTAAGCCAAAAAATTCTAAAAATACAAAAAACCCGCCTTTTTTTAGGAATGTATTTTTTTATATAAATATAGAATTTCCACACATGCTTTCAAAATGAACAAATATAATATATAGAAATAACGGCAATTACTGAATAAAATAATAAAAATATTAAGAAAAAAAAAGTCAAAATTTATTTTAATTAATCAAAAGTTAATATATAATTAATTTAATTTTATAAAAGACTTTTTTTTTTTTAATATTTTTATTATAATTATAGAAATTAATAATTAACAAAATTATGAAATATATTTCAATGTGTGTTCTTTGTATGTGTAAATAATTTCATTAATAAAGCTCTAAAAATTTGTTTTTTTTTTTTAAGGAATTTTGTATTTATGATTTTTTTTTTGTTTTGGTTTTTAAATAAATTTTGCTTAAAAATTATATTAATAATAATAATAATAATAATATGGTAATGCAAAGTTAATAATAAATAAATAATAAAAAAAAATGTGATTAGTCTTTCCCAGACGCCCTGTGAAAATTACAAATAAAAAATAAATAAAATAAACTAAAAAATAATAATAATTAAAATTAAAATTAAAATAATAATTATTGTTATAAAATTAAAAGTAGTTTTTTTGCTGTTCTTTTGCGGAAAATTCCATAATAATAATTTTTATATTAGAATTATTTTGCGTTTCATGCAAAATTTAGACATAAAATGGGATAGTGTTTTGGAAAGCGGGAATTTATTAATACAATTGAAATTTGTGTCATTTTGTCTATGTTGTTATTATTATTATTATTATTGCAGTTTTAGGATACTTTTGCAATGATAATTTTTACAATGAAAATCTCTATAAAATTATCCCTGTTTATTAATCTTCATTTCAACGTCGAAAATATCAAAATTAAAATGTTGTTTTATGGAAAATTTTAATAAAAATCTTTATGTAATATTATTAATTTTAATTGTAATCCGTAATTTATCAAAAGAAAAATCAAGGAAAAATTCATTAGACGCAATTTAATTAATTTTAAATGTTTTTTTTTTTTTTGCTTTTTGATTTTGGGAATTGTGCAATTTTGTGCAGTTTTTGTTAAATGTTCTTCTGTCTAAAAAAAATTCTAATTTAATAAATTAACAAAACAATGCAAAAAAAATTTAATAATTTTAATACTTCAAATCAAAATTTCTTTAAATTATTGGGACCCTGCATTAATACTGTCAATTTTTTGGCTTGAAACTGGCATTTATTTGTATAATGATTGAGTACGTTAACCAATATATTGCCCATCGTTAGCTATGACTTTCTAGCACCTTTTAGGAAGTTTGTTGATTCCTCGTTTGAAGAACTCCTCATCTTTTGTCCCAATCCATTCATCGACCCAGTTTCGCACTTCTTGAGCATTTTGAAAGCGTACATCTGTCAGGCTGACCTGCATTGATCTGAACAAATGGTAATCAGAAGGAGCAAGGTCTGTAGAGTACAGGGGGTGATCAAGATGATACCAACCGAAACTCTTAATGTTTTCCTTAACGATGTGGTCTGGCATTGTCATCGTGCATTATGGGCCGTTTTTTCCGTTCAATTTCTTTGGCAATTCGCCCAGTTGTCGTCGGTAGCGATCAGATGTAACCGTTTCATTCGGTTTTAACAATGTCTCATAATACACGACACCCTTCTGATCCCACCAAATGCACAGCATAAGCTTCTGGCAATGAATATCGCGTTTTGATTGTGAAGTTTATGGTTGGCCGGGATCAACATATGATGCTTTACGTTTAGGGTTGTCGTAATACACCCACTTTTTATCGCCAGTGACAATTGCAAGTGACTACGTTTCTTGTGCTCGGCAAGATGTTTATGGCATGCATCGTTTCGTGCTATGAGTTGATTTTTATTCAGTTGATGTGGGATCAATTTTCCTAGCTTTCTGATCTTTCCCATTGAATTCAAACGTCTAGAAATGGTAGATGCATATACATTTAACTCTAATGCAAGCTCCAGTTGCGTTCGACATGAATTTTCATCCAACAATGCCTGTAATTCTTCGTCTTCAAATGTTTTTTGGCTGACCTGGCCGTTCTTTGTCTTCCAAGTCAAAATCACCATTTCGGAAGCGTACAAACCACCGTTCACAAGTTTTTTGAGTTGGAGCATGTTCACCGTAAGCTTCTACCAACCAAAATCGATAACTATCAGCAGCGGTTTTCTTCAAATTAAAGAAAATTATTAAACTTCCCCGCAAAACAACTTTTTCAGGCATGTGTTTCGACATATTCGAAGCAAAAAAAAAAGCTTTGTTGTTTACACTTCAATGAAATGACATATACTGAAATTTATAGAGTAATGACAGACAAAAAAAAAAAAAGAATATGGGCGCGGTGTACACAACGCTAATTACGCCATCTAAATCGACATTATCAATGCAAGGTCCCAATATAAAGAACAGAACAAAATTTGTTAAAGTAAAAATGATTAAAATTATAATAGAAAAATAGCCGCGGCAATCTTATTGTCTAGAAACATTATTATATTGAACCGGCACAGAGTTATATGCAATAATGGAAAAGAAGCGTTTCATTTTGTTTAACCGTAACAATTTAATGTGGATAATTTAAATTAAAAAATGTTTTAATTGCACGATAAAAGAGAATTATTTTTTGTTTATATTAAAGATAATTAAATTAAAAAAAAAAATAATAGACCATATACGAAATAAAGAGCCTTTTTTTAGCTTATAATAAAAATTAAAATGTTCAAATTAATAATATATTGCATTAAGAATAAAAAAAAATATAATACAATAAATAACCAAAATAAACATGAAATCAAACAAAATTAATTATAAGGTTGCATTCTTTTTTTTTTTTTTAACATCCATATAAAAAATTTATATATAAAACAATATAATACAATAAAATAAATAATTAATTAACCGTGAATTTTTTTTTGTTTTTAAATAATAAAACAAAACATCAATAATATTTTAAATGAAAAAAAAAAAAAAAATTAATAAATTAAACATTTTGAATTTATATCTACAAACATATTAGAAAGATATAATACATTTTTTTTTTTAAATTAATTTTTAAATACAATTTCTAAAATATTTTACATATTGATTAAGTTTATATAAGTTTTTTAAATAGTTTTTGAATTTTTTTTTTAAGGTTTGTTTTTTTTTTTTTTTGAATAAATACTTACTATACAAATATTTTTTGTTGTACAAAAAATAATTTATATCCATCACATTAGCTGCTGCCAAAAATACTCTCAAAATCAAATACACGTCGCAGGAAAGACAAAACACAAATTTTGTAATTATACGATATATAAATATTTTAAGTTAATGGTTTTTTTTTTGTTTTTTTTTTTTTAACAATAATAAATCGTAAAATAGGATTAAATTTTAAATAATTTTTATATATAAATATACTCAATAATGAATTAAAAATAATTTTTCTTTTTTAATTATTTATAAATCAAAAATAAAAATTATTTAATTAATTTTTTTTTTAATATAATGTCTAAAATTTTTAAATTATCTAATCAATGAATAATTTAAATGGAAATTAAAATGATTTTTAATTTTTAATTGATAAAAAAATGAATATAAATTTAATGGGTAGGTTTTTTAATAAATAAAAGATTTCGGCGGGCGATTTTCAAATTTTCTTCTATAAAATATCAGAAATTGATTGAATTTTTAAATTTTTCTATAGGTAAATGCAAAAATTAGAAAAAAACTATTGCAATGTAATTGGAAAAATTGAATTTTCCGGAAAATTTTGTTTGAAAGATTTTTGGTTTTTTTGTAGAATAATTAATTTGCCTTCTTCGGAAAGAAACATCCAATCCTTTTGGTAATATGGCAATAGCATTTTCAAATCTGCCCCATGGATTAGGTATATTATAAATTGAAAATTAAATCTAAATCCTTACAATAAAAAGGAAAAATCAAAGTTACGGAATATTTATTCATTTCGATGTTTATAAAAAAAAACCTTTCAAAAAATATTTTACAGCAACCAAAAACAATAAAATTAATTAACAAATTATTAATGAAATTAATTAAAATTAGTTACAATTTTTTTATTAAATAAATAAATATTGAAAGAGAAATGAATAAATATTTTTTTTTTAACAGGATAAATTATTCTTCTTTTAAGTATAATTATATAAAATTTTAGCCATTATAGAAAAAAAAACCAATTTAAATAATGTTTTTTCTTTTCTTTTTCTTCTCATTATAATTAAAATTATATTTGTTTATAATTTTCCTTTTTTATATAAAAAAAATCTCTTAATTTAATAAAATTTTTATTGTTTTTATTATTAATATAAATAAAAACAGAAGGATCAAATATAAAGGAACGGGAAAATAATGATAAAAAAAAATAAATAACACCACCCGCATTTATACGTACCTCTTCGCTGGAAGATTTATCATGACGTGGTGGAGTAGCCGGTGATGCTTGACTCAATAAATCCGGTAAAACATTACTCGTACGCGTTCCAGGTGTTCCACTATTTTCACCACCACGATTCTATATTCATACAAAATAAATAAATACGGATATATTTTATATAGAAAAATATATTTGTTTTTTTTTTTTTTGTTTTTTATTTTAAAATATTAATTTGTTAAATAAATTTTAATTGTTATTTGATTATTAATAAATACTTATAAATATATAGGCTTATTTTACTTAAAAAATTTTTTTTTCCTTAAAGTTTTATTTTAGCTTTTATTTTAAAAAAATATTGTATTGATAATTTGGATTTTATTCTTTTGTTTGTGATAAATAAATATACTTTGAAAAAAATAAGACCTTTATTTTTTTTTTTAATAATGACTTGTTTGTAATTAATTGAAACTCATTAACTATGGAAAAAATTGAGCGAATATTTAAACTAATGTGAATTTTAATGGGTTGATATGAATTGAAATGTTTTTTTATAGCCTAAACGATTGATTTTTTTACAATGGTAAGGGCATTTAAAATATGGAAAATTATTATTATTATTATAAGATTTTCTTTATAGATTATATAAATTGGATTGGGTACTAATTTCCCGAAACACTTAATTGAATTGAATGATATTCTTTTAATAAAATTATGAAAGTTTCCTTTTATCAAGATTCAATTTTCCAAAAAAAAAAAAAACCAAACAAAAAAAGATAAAAAAACATTTATTTTACGAATTGAATTTTTTAAGACTTTTTCACGATCTAGAGAATTAATTGAAAATGGTTTTTGAAAACTTAATTAACAATGAATCTATTAAATCTATTAATCAAAAAACCGTATCTAATTATACAATATCTTACTGAATTCCAATCAATTGCCAAACTTCCATCATTCCCTGCTTATGTTTTTTAAATAAATATTTTTATTATTAACATTATAAATAATGTTAATCACATTACGAAAAAAAAAAAAAATCATGATTATGTGATTGAATGAATTTATAAAAACCGTAAGCTTTACATCTCTTATCTTTATCTACCTCCCCCCCCTTTAAGTTTTAATTTAATTTTAAAAGTTAAATGTAATTAAAAATTCTATTATATTATTATAATTAATAAATATTTAATATACTTTGCATTGCTTTGGCTATATAAATTGAGATTCCTTCACCAATAATTTTTACCAAAAAAAAAAAAAAAACTATTAAAAATAACAATGGAGTAAGAAAATGTGTCCCGCAATCAGACCAGACAAACCAGAGATAGGATATTCTGAAAAATTAAAAACATATTAATTATACTACAAAAAAATTATGTTTTTCTAACAAAGCTTTCCCGGAACTTTAAGTTTCTAAAATTTTGAAATTTTCATAGCAAAACAATCAAGTTTTTCTATATAATTTTCATTTTCTTTGCGTCATTTGAAAAAAAAAAAACCGCAATTAATTTCTGATTTTTAATAAAAGAAATTGTTGGAAATCGCATCATTGAAACTTTTGAAACAATAAACCAAATTTCCAAATTTTCTTCTACAAAAAAGTCATGAATTTACTTGTGAGCTTTCAAATTTGATGTAAAGACTAAATTTTTCCACCACGACTAAAAGAATTGGTGGAGAAAAAAAACTATGGCAGTTATTCAAGAAAAATAAATCAAAATTTTGTTCGAAAAATTCTTAATTTTCTTGTATAGAATAATAATTTTTGTTTTTAAACCTTGTTCCTTTTAGAATATCCTATTGTTTATATGGCCAAATCAGGACACATTTTTTTAGCTCCCCACGCGATACTAAAATACAATCTTTAGTATCTCTGACTAGTTATATAATGAAGCAAGATTGAAAATATAGAAATTAAACAAATTACGATGATACAAACACAAACATATATAATATATATATAGAAGACAAAATCACACATTTTAGAATATATTATATAATAAAAAATATAGAATTTTTCGCGTTTGCTTTTTTTTGATATCTTACTAAATCTATCCTATTCTCTAATCTATAAATTAATTAATCGGAAAATAGGCAAAAAAAAAAACTTAATTTTTCATTATAGTTTGATCCTGTAAATGTCTGTATCGAAAATCGCAATATACTACTCTAATCACCATTATATCGGACACTTGCTATTTTATTCGAATGCTCGATTTTGAGATGCCAAAAAAGGATTTTAAACAATAATTTTTTAATCCTTCTAATTTTATTGCATAAAATGATGGTTTTAGTTAAATAATTGCGGAGACAGATGTAAAAAATCTTTTAAATTCAATTAGTTAAGGAATTTAATTCAAAATGATTCAATTTCAGAAAAAAAAAAATTGACCATTATAATATCGGACACTTATATTAATCTCCTCTGTAACGTCTCCTTTGGCCTAATAATAGCATCCATTCTCTTAGACGTTGTATTTACTAAATTTTTGCATTCATCCGGTCCAAACTAAATGACACACAGCAATAACAATTGACAGAATAGTTGCTGACAGTTGTGCCAACGTTGGGAAAAAAAAGTGTTTGAAATATTCTCAGCGGGAAAATTTAAAATGAGAATTTCCGGATACTTATTTGACAGAATGTACAACGTCTAAGAGAATGGATGCTATTACAAGGCCAAAGGAGGCGTTACAAAGGAGATTAGTGGCGTATAATATAAGTGTCCGATAACATAATGGTCAAATTTTTTTTTTGTGAAATTAAATTATTTTGAATTAAATTCCATAACTAATTGAATTTAAAAGTTTTTTTACTTCTGTCAGTGCAATTATTTAACTAAAACCATCATTTTTATAAAATAAAATTAGAAGGATTAAAAAATTATTGTGTAAAGTCCTTTCTCGGCATCTCAAAGTCGAGCATACGAATAAAATACCAGATGTCCGATATAATAGTGGTTAGAGTAGTAGTTTCAGTTTTATTTTATTATATTTTTTTTCTCTGATTTACGAAAGTTCTAACGAAATTTATCAAAAATTATTTATTGTTTTTTTACCACAAATATATTTAAATCTAAATATAACTAAACAAACAGCTCAACCTCAATCATGAAATTATTTAAAATTTCCATATCCTAATTGTTAAAATGTAAATATCAATTTATTTATTTTTTCTTTTCCTTTAAATTATCAACACTTCAATATTTTGAAAAACAAAAAGAAACTTGAATATTAATAATAAAAAATCATCATATATTTTTGTCAAATAACAAAAAAAAAAAAAAAAAAACACAACATCAAATGAGCGTAAAAATTAAAAAAAAATTATTAGTTCTTTTATGTTGTGGTTAATAATTTTAATTTATATATTTTTTAATATTTTTTTTGTTTTTTAGAAAATATAAATAAATATTTTTAATAAGATTAATTATTTTTTGAATTGTTAAATTATTTTAATATAAAAATTGTTAAAAAAAAAATAAGCAATTTAAATATTAATATTCGATTAAATATTTATTATTTTGCTTATGCGGTTGTTTTGTTTTTATTTTTATACAAATGGTAGAGGTTCTGCTTTTTTTTTTTTTTAATTATTAAGAATATATATTGAAAAAATGAAAAATAAAAAATAAAATTTTTTTTAATAAATAAATAAAAAATATATCATATATGGATTTTATATAGGATAGTTCTTTTTTTATTTGGTTGTTTTTGTTGTTGTCGATATTAATATTAATCATCATATATATATATATATATACAAATAATAATAATTATAATAATAATATTATTTATTTATTTATTATATGTTAAATTAAAGCACAATGAATTAATTAAATGTGGTTGGTTTTAAGGGCAAGGGAGGATTTTTTTTCTTTTGTTTAATTTTTTTTATTAGTAAAATTAAAGCCAATATCATCACCATCCATTACCGTGTACCAGCCATCATTCATTATATTTATTTATTTGTTAGATTTACAGCATTAGAATTTTTTTTACTGCATGCCTGTTAGTGTAATTTATATTATACATATAAAAAAAATAAAATATACCTTTTTGACCAATTTTATTTGAAAAAAAAAAAAAAAACACAAAAAATAAAATAAAAATTAATTTAAATATTTCCCACAACCCTAAAACAAAAAAAAAATCTATAAAACATTTTATAGAATTTTGAGAAAACTTTTCTTAAATCAAAAGTTGTTTTAAAAGGAAAACAATTATTTTAGTCGTATTGAATTTGGACTTGTGAACTTGGAGCTGGGTGGTGGACGATATCAAAGATAGACCAAAGAAAGTAGTGTGTGTAAAAGAAATAAATTGTAGGATGATTTTTGGATTGTTTTGAATAAATTTGTGTAAATGTTTTATATGTGTATGGTGTATATGTGATGTATTTGTATATATAATATAATCGTGTAATATGTATAAATTGAATTTAATTGTATATTTATATTTTAATATATCGGAAAAATATTAATGGGAAATTTTTTCCCCCAAATAATTTTCTATTTTATAATTTGCCGGGCCGGTCATATTATTATTTTTTGGTTGTTGATCAATTTCCATATAAACTATGGATTTTTATTAAACAATAATTTTACCAATAATTAAATTCGATTTTCGATTTTCGATAAAGTCGATTTTCAAAATAAATAATATCTATTCGAATAATATCTATTCGATTGAGTCCCGAATGCAAAAAATACGTAAAAAATATTACTCTATTCGGATTCGATTAATTCTATTCCGTATATGCCCTCAAATTCTATTCGAAAATCTATTAATTAGATATATAAATCCATTAGTTCTATGTGTCAAATTCCCTCAAATTCTATTCGAAATTGCCTCAAATAAAAACAGAAATTCCATCACGAATTCCCTTAATTCTATCCTAAATTCAATAAATTTGATTTTGAATTAGATGAGTTTGATAGAAATGCGATTAATTCTGTTCGTAAATAAATCAATTTTAATTGAAAATTAAATGAAAATGAATCAGAAATTTCATTTTTTTCATTAATAACAAGGGCACTAAAATTGGTGAAAGAGAACGGTGTCGCTGTTGGAATATACAAATCTCGGGATTATACCCGAAATCTTTTAATTGAAAAACCATAATCGTTTAGTTAATGGCTTTCCAAATCGTATGAATGGATTTATGAAACGATGGTTTTTCATTTGATTTTAAAAAAAATTGTATAATTGAAATGATCTAAAGGTAAATTTTCTATTGATTCAACTAACTCTAAAGATTTTTATTTTTTGATTGTCTTTATTTATAAGGAACAATTTTAATGATTTAGATATAAATAAGTTTTTTGTTTTGTTATTAACCAAAAAAAAAAAAAAAACAATACATTTTTATTATGATTATTGATGAATTTTAAAAGATCTTAAATATAGGGACTTTAAATGCTTCATGATGATAATCGGCATTCGAAATAGGTCATTACAACACCATAACAAAAATGATAATGATTATGTGAACGGGAGATTTTATGATTTTCTTAAAAAATAAAACAAAAACAAAAAATAAAACATAAAAACTATTAAATAAAACAAACAAAAAAAATATCAAAACAATAAAAAACAAACACAATGTGCATTATATTAAATAATAAAATAAAATAAAGGATATAAATAAATAATTAAAATATCAATGAATATTATTATATATGAAAAATAAACAGCACATGAAAAACAAACGAAATATAAATAATGGTATAATATAGTAAAAGCCTCCCAAAATGCTTAATTTTAATTTTAATTTAAATTTTTTCACAAATGTGGCGAAAGACATGCGATTGTTTGTTTTGTGTTTTTAATTTGGCCGGGGGGTTTCTATTTTTTAATGTATTTTTTTTTTGTTTTTAAATAATTTGTTTCATTTTATTATTTTAATTTTTTAATTTTTTTTTTTCTTTATATATACATATGTGTATTGTTTGTAATTTGTTTACCTGCTGCTGTTTTTCAAATAAAAGCTGTTTGGTAGCTGAATTTCGAACAAATATAACTGATTCGGTTTTTTCTCTTCTTGGTCGTAAAAAATTGAAATTTCTATTATTATTATTATTGCTATTACTGTTATTATTACAATTACTACTGTTTTGGTTATTATTGTTATTAATATTATATTCATTAGCAATAGTAGTAGTAGTAGTGGTAGCAGCAGCAGCAGCACTAGCAGGAGCAGCTACAATAACAGCAGTAGTAGTAGTAGTGGTACTAGTATTTATAGCATTGGTCGTAGATGTAACGGTAACTGGTTTATTAATAGAAAATTCACCACGTCCACCAGTTCTATTACTAACAAAATCGGTTAATATTGGTTCGCCTTTGGATTTTCTTTGGAAAATTGCACTAGCCCGTTGTTGTACGGACGGTGACGATGATGACGCTGATGATGATGGTAATAATTGGCGTTCACCTAATATTGCCGAATGTCGTTTAGACAATGGAAAGAAATCGGTATTTTCACGTCGAAATCCACGTACAAAATTTAATGATATTTTTGAATCACTATCTTGTCGTTTATGATTTTTACCATTATTATTATTATTATTACTATTACTGTTTGTATCTTTTAAATTATTTAAAAATGAATTATTTAATTTTGCATTATTTGCATATATTTCACTATTGACTTTATCTTCCAATTTTAATTTATTATTATATTCATCTAATTTTGATTTTGGTATCATCATCATCTTCAAGGGGGAAGAAGAATTTAAATTGTTTGTCATTCCACCACCATTGCCTAATAATATTTTCGGTGGTGTATTTGAATGTTCTCGTGAATTACGATTTGAATTTGTATTTGGAAAAAATCTTTCAAAATCCCAATCACGTAATAGGACGGCTTCATCACAATCGGATGATGTTGTTGTGGTTGTCGATGATGATGTTGTTGAAGTAAGTGTTGCTGAACGAGATAACGATGAGGATAACGAGGACGAAGAGGACGATGATGTTGGTGGTGGTATCGTTGTAGTTGATGATGATAATTCATTATCGTTTTTCTATTTTGTTTGTGTGTGTGGTGTGTGCGTGGTGTTTAATTTTTAATGTTAATAGTTTATTTATTTTTTAAATATATTTATTTATTTTATTTTTTATTATTATTTTGGGTATGGTCGTGAATTTTTTTTTAGTTTAATGTATAAATGAAATGTGATTTACCAAGAATTTTTCATAAAAAAAAAAAGGACATTTTTTTATTTTGTTGATGTTATGAGAAGAACACATTTTTTTTTTAATATATACACACATAGATTCAATTCGGTTTTTGGTTGTGCAATTTGTGTATTTGAAATCATATATCGTAAACATAATAATAAATTGTTTTTATATTGAGATTAGGAATGTTTTATTGTTATTGTTTCGGTTGTTGTTGTTGTAGTTGTAGTTGTAGATGTTTAGAAAAAAATATAGGATTTTTGTATATATTTTTTTAAGGGATACATCAAGGATACATACATAATAAAATATATATAATCCAAATTTATTTATGATAAAATTTTGTAATAAATAAAAAAAAAAAATAATTAAATAAATATATATAAGGAATACGAGAAAAAGAAAATGTTTTTTTTGTTTTTTTAAATCAAAAATTAAAAATAAATAAATAAAAAATAAGAACCACAACCATTTGTAATTTTATTGTAAAAAAAAAAAAATAAATAATAGAATTATTCTTGCAATAAGTAAAAATATTTTTAACTATAAAATATTTTCATTTTATTAGATAAAAAAAAATATATAAAAATTAACAAAAATAACTTTGCATATATATGAAAAAAAAAATTCCACGAAAATTAAATTGTAAATAATTTCATTATTTTTTAATCAAAAAAAAAAAAAATAAATAAATACCCGAAAGCAAAAATATATTTTTATATAGAAAAACTGATTGATATATTATTATTTTGATTGATTGATTGCGATATATGAAAAATGTATTTATTTTTTTTTATATTTCACAAAATATATTTATTTTAAATAAATAAATTGTACATACCTTTTTCATGATAAGTGTACGATCACCTTGCATTTGATCATCATCGTCTGGTGTCGGTGGTAACGGACGATTTGGTGGTCCGCCAGGACCATGCACATTACCACCAACTACGAAACCTCTTTCAGTAACATTACCACCACCACCACCACCACCACCACTTGTTGTAACACTAACACTTGACGAATTAATATGTGGTGATGATGATGAAGATGAATTATTTGCTGTTGTTGATGATGGTGTCGTTGAATCTTCAGCCAAAACACTTAAACCGGGCCTATATGAAAATTCAGGACTAACAACATAAATTCAACCAAAACAAAAAAAAAAAAATGGGGGAACAAAAAAGTGGAACAACAAAATACCAAATAACGAAAACCAAAAATAATTGACAAATTAAATTAAAAATTAACGAAAAAAATAAAATAATAATTATGAATTAAAAAAAAATAATAAATTAATGGGAATGAATATATAAAAAAAAATATTAATTAGTATTATTATGGGGGAAAATACCCTTTAAAGTTTAAAGTTTTCGTTTTTAATTAAATATTGTAAAATTTCTCAACTATTTAAAAATATCATAGTAGATATAATTGGAGATGATCCTCATAAGGAATTGATTGACATCAAATTACAAAAATATAAAAGTAAAAAAAAAACTCACAGTGGTTTTGGTGGATCACTTGCTAAAAGTGTACCATCATTACGTCCACGTTCATTTGGTTCTTCTGGTTCACTATCCGTATCTGAACTTTCAATTGGATCCAATGGATTTATCGATGGTGGATGATGATTATTATTATTTTGATTTTGATTTGATGTTGGCATCATTGCTGCTGGTTTATTACTTGAGGCTATACCTGCTGCTGCTGCTGCTGCAGACACCGTCACTTGTTGTTGACGATTATTTCGTGGTGGTGCTTCCGGTTGAGATTGTTGTGACTGTTGAGAGACGCCCAATTCATTTAATTGTGCAGCTAACATGTCCAAATCCTATATATATATCAATATAGGGATTTTTTCGATATGTCAAACAAAAGAGATAGGGACATCGACGGCAATCGACGACAACAACAACGAACAAACGTTATGTATTTTTATAGAAATTGTTATGAAACATGGCATATATTAGTGTATGTAAATATTAAAAAAAATAAATAGTATTTTTTATTTTATTTTGTATGTGTTTTGTATGATTTAATAAATTAAAATTAAAAAAACAATTATGAACAATGGCGAAAAATATACAATTAATATTAAAAAAAAAACAATTAAAAACAATTTTTGATAATTGGAAATTTTGGTTTTTAAAATTTGCGTGCGTAAAATAATTATTGTAATTTTGTCTTTGTGTGATTATAAAAATATTGTGTTTTGTATTGTGTTTTGGTCTGGTCTGAATTATTTAAAAAAAAAGACCACCACAAAGAAATTACATATTATTTTATTAGCATTTAGAGAAATATAGAGAAATGATGATATGAACGAATTGCCATTGTTTTGAAATCATATCACATATAAAGACAAGTTTTACTTGTAAAAAAAATATACATATGCAAAAATGTACAATTGAATTGGGATTGAGGGGTGCGAACATATACATATCATGCTAAAATCGTGCAACATACAAATTAGTATATTTTTTTAAATTTTATATCATGGGAATAAATTAGAAAAATTTGGTATATACACAGTGCGACAATTTTAAATTCCGGACTGGTCCTAGGAAATACATTAAAAACATGATTTTTGAAATCTTTTTTTTTATTTATTCAAAATATTCTCCTCCTGATTCAATACAACTATTGTTAAATCGATTTAATGATGATTCAAATGCGTGTTCCAGCTCATTTTGTGGTTTTGCCTCTAGTGCGCGTGTAGATGCTGTTTGAATGGTATCAATATCCTCAAAAAAAACATCCTTTTAATTTCATTTTAAGTTTTGCATTACGAGTATTGTGTTGATTTTCGATGGAACTTTTCTTGTTTTTACGTGCCTGTGTTTTAGGTATCCACGAAACGTTTATACCACTCAAAAACTTGTGTTCTACCCATACAATTATCGCCATTAACTTGTTGCATCGATTTGAACGTTTCTGTTGCAGATTTACCAAGCTTTGCCTTGAATTTAATGACTGCTCTTTGTTCCATGTTAAAATTTCTACTTCAACTAAAATATTGTTTCACAAGAAATATCATAACTTTTTTATTTGTCAACCAAATGCAATGAAATTTTTACAGACGATAGAGAAAATGTCAAGCTTCAAAACGAATGTTCCATCACATAGATCGTCCCACCGGTTAATGAGATATGGTTTGAGTCCGGAATATTAATTGTCGCACTGTGTATAATACAAATTAGAAATATTTTTTTTTAAGATTTTTTATAATATTCACTTATAGTTGAATTTGAATGAATTTTAAATCATTTCTTTGCAATTTTTGTACAAGAAAATTGGAATTTTGTACAAATCTTACAGATTATTACAAGATTCGCAGTGACGAAGTTGGATTTTGTTTTGCCATATTACTCAAAGGAAAGGATCTATCAATTTTCCAAAATTTTGAATTTTTCGAATTACAACCCAAAGTTTTTCTGTAATTTTCAATTTCCCTATAGAATAATTTGAAAATTGAATCAATTTCTGAAATTTCATAAAAAGAAGGAATTTGAAAATCGGTTCATTGATTCAAATGATATTGTCGATTTCCCCCCCCCCCCCCCCCCGAAAATCGTTGGTTTCGCTTTCGTTGGACCGTATATTATTGCAATTTTCAATGACCTTACGTGTATGGAAAATCGCGGTTATATCTTTTGAATCGTGATGTTGGGAGATTTTCAAATATTTTTCTACGAAATTCTGCGAAGAAAAATGACAATACAATAAAAACCATGGGTGTAATTGAAAAAAAAAATGAAAAACATTTTAAAAGGTCGATTTCCCGGGAAACTTAGTTCGATGGACGACTAATTTTATAAATCAGCTATTTATAAACATGAACCGTCGTTCAGAATATTCTATCCTTTTGGAAATTTCTGGTTAAAAATTTCCCATAACCGGGAAATACAAGATTATAAATAAATTTATAATAAATGCTTTTTTTTGGAAAATTCTTCAACAACATTTAAAATAAAAATGTTATTCATTCAATTTATCAAAAATAATGATAAATTTTGAGCAATCCACCCTGCAATTCACCCACCCACCCACCCAATTCTCATATTGATATGCATATTTTTAAGAAGAATATATATAAAAAAAATAATAGAAGCTAAATTTTAAACACAAATTATTGTGTAGTTATTGTGTTTTAATAAAAAAAAAGTATAGTAGCAGCTATAGCAGCGGAACACAACAGCATAGAAAATAGGAAAAAAAATAAAATAAATATAAAATCTATCTAAAATAATAATTTACATACACACAAACAGGATATGATGTTGATTCGAAAATATATATATATATTATTAAAAACAAATATTATATTTAAGAAAGCCAAATCAAATCAATAACTTTTTTGCGAATGTTTTGCTTTAATTTTTTTTATATGAGCTGAATGAAACATTAAATCAAATGTATTATTATATTATATGAAATGATGGAAATTTTAATTCAATTCAAATTCAATTTATGTGATTTTTTGCCGGGTTTTGTTTGTTTTTTTTTTTGTGGTTAATAATTGAAAGTGTGTTTTTGTTCGGAAATAATTTTGGCAGATGTGTATTTTTTTTTGGTTGTTTGTTTTGAACGTTTTGAAATTGAAATTTCTTAGTAGAAGAAAAATTTTCCAGTTTATGAAAAAAAATGTAAGTGTATAATTTTTATATTTATGCGGTATATGTACAAAAAAACATAAAAATATAAAAATTAGAGAGTTCAACAACAACAAATCAAAATAATAATGATATATATAAGAATATTGAAAATGCAAAATAAATTAATTGCAATGCTGACGTCTCGCCGCCGCAGACACACAGTCAAATTTTGAATAATAATAATAATAATAATAAAAATATAAATTCATTTTTACCTGAATTATATTTTAATTATTATTTTAATAATTGAAAATTTTGTGTGTGTGTGTGTTTGGTTTTTTTTTTCAATTTTAATTCAACGTATTTATATATAGAGAGCAGCAATGCAATTAATATATTTTTATTAATTTTAGATTAAAATATTGTATATTAAAGGTTAAATTATAATTTAAAAATAATAAATGTTTTGTTTTAGCAAGTTTTTTTTTTTGTAATGTAAATGAAAAAAATTAAATTAAATTATTATAATTAAATTTACAAAATGTTAAAAAACAAATGTATGAGATATTATTTATTAAAAAAAATAATAATGATGCAAAAAAAATAAAACAAATATTTAATATTATTATAAAAAAACATACCTCTGGTTTTCTTGGTGGTAGCTAAACAAAAAAAAATATAAAATTAAATGGAATTATTATTGATTAAAAGGTAATTGATTTTTTTTATAAAATTAAATTTCTAAAACAATTAAACTTACCATTGGTTTAAATACATTTTGTTGATTACGTTGCGGTTGTTGTGGTACAATTGCTGCATTTTGTTGTGATGATTGAACAGCCGATGATGATGATGATGAATTACCACCACCACCACCAGCACTACGAGGTGTTGGCGGTAATGGTCTATTGGCATGTTGTGGTGGATCGGGAACTACAATTAAACGATGTGGTAATGCAGGTCTTGATGGTGGACCAGGTTCTTCAATTGGTTGTTTATCACGTGAAACTTTTTGATTTTGACGAT
This sequence comes from Dilophus febrilis, assembly GCA_958336335.1. Taxonomy (NCBI): domain Eukaryota; kingdom Metazoa; phylum Arthropoda; class Insecta; order Diptera; family Bibionidae; genus Dilophus; species Dilophus febrilis. The sequence goes on along the minus strand of OY284469.1, from coordinate 31,476,284 downwards.
TTTGACCTTGCGGTTGTTGTTGATTTTGTTGTTGCTGTTGTTGTAATATATGCTGTTGTTGTTGTACTTGATCAACATTTTGTGAAAGTGTACGACCTTCTTGTATTTGTTGGAAATTTCTACGTAATGTATCGCCACCCGGTGCTTGAATAATCGATGATGGTTCACCGGCTGTTTGTGGTTCTTCATCATCATTTTCCGATCCTGAATAACGATAATCTTCACGTTCTTTCTCTTGTTTACGCTTTTTACATCTATAATGGATGGAACAATAAAGCATCATTTTTTGATATATGATTCAATTATGTGTATATATTTCTGTAACTTACCGATCAATATGATCTTTTAATTGTATTCTAACTTGTCTTTCCGTTGGTTGTTCTTTAATAAATGGATGTTTTAATAATTGTTCGGTATACGGTCGTTGATGGTAATCTTTGACTATATTTAGAGATTAAATTCATAAAGATATTAATAAATTTAAGTTGTTTTTTTTCGGGGTAGTTATATCATAATTATATAGTATATACATACCAAGTACAGTATCAATAAAACCATGAAATTTTTTTGACCATTTTTTTGATTTAAGCCGTGGTGGTGGATTTCTTGGTATCAAAAATAATGCTCGCATTGGATGTAAATCACATAATGGTGGCTGTGATTCAGCCATTTCTAATGCCGTAATTCCTAATGACCATAAATCCGATCGATTATCATATGTTGCATCTGGATTTTCATCACATGCTATAACTTCCGGTGCCATCCAATACGGTGTTCCTATTTGTTTTTTTTTTGTATTTATTTATTATTATAGAGGTTAAACAATAAAATATATAATAATTAAATGAATAGAAAAAAAAACCGTTTTGTATATACCGATAAATGTATTACGTCGTCCTATCGTTCGATCTAATTGAGCTGAAACACCAAAATCAACTAATTTCACTTCGGCATTGTCCGTCAACAATACATTTTGACCCTTTATATCTCTATGTATAACTTTATTTGTATGCAAATAACTAAGGCCACGTAATATTTCACGACAAATATATGCAATCCATTCTTCTTTTAAACTTTGTCCTTTTGTTGATTTCACCAAATCGGTAACTGAACCAGCACCACAATACTCCATAACCAACCATAATTGATCATCTTTGCCCGCTGGTGATTTTTTTATAAATGCACCATAATACGTAGCAATATTTCGATGATTTGAGTATTTTTTTAGCACATTAATTTCTAATTTAATTTCTTCTTCTTCGTCTTCGGTAACGTCCATAACTTTGATGGCCGCCAATTGACCAGTTTTTGTATGTCGTCCCTTATACACTTGGCCATACGTTCCATTACCAACCACTTCGATTAATTCAAATATTCCAGCTGGATCCTATTGTTTAAAGTTAATAAAGAAAAAACAGAACATTCCGTTCAGTATACAATTGATCTATATTTTGAAAGGAGATTTTTCTGTTACTTTAGAGAAATAATACCATAAAAAAAGTATTCATTCATATAAGATTTTATGTGATGAATCATATTTTAATTTTGCAATAATAATAATAATTTTAACCTGCTTGTGTCAATGATTTGTATTATATTTAAAAAAAAAAATTGTTAATTAAAATAAATGAAGTATAAAACCAAACCGCATAGACATAACAACATTGTGCATTTGTCACATATTTAAACTTCAAATTCATACATACATTTCTTTTTTATTATCCTCCTCATGTAGAGTATAGAAAATTTTAATTTTTTTTTTCCATTCTATTTTTATAATATATACCATATACATTAGAAAAATTGATATAGCAACTTCATTTACAAATACATATTATTATTATTTGTATTATAAATGAAATGAGATAAAATAAACTATCCTCCGTCCGTATGTCTTTGTTATAATAAAGAATCACAAAAAAAAAAATAAAGTACAATACAGAATATATTTATTTATAGTTATTAAACTGATGTAATCATTATATTGTTACATACTACATACTTATGTATATTTATCATCATTTGTTTTTTTCATAAAGAATATACAAATGGACATATTTTTTATATATGGTTTATATTAGATATAGTGGTGAAAATAAAATATGATATGATTTTAGATGATTATCCAAAATGTCATTGAACAATTTATGGAAGAATTTCATTGAATTTATATAGAATTAATTTAACAGTTGAGATTTTTTTCAAGACGGAAAAATATTAGATTTTTTCAAATTGATCCAAATGCGATCGCTTTAAAATGAATAATGTCATTAAAAGCTATTTGTTTTTCTTTCAACTTCAGGACCTAAATAATTCTTTAAAATCCAATTTTATCCATAAACTCGTAAACGATATACGATATTCTGAAAGGTGCTTAAAAACAATAATTAATTTATGTCACAAAAAAAAATGTTTTTCGAACTAAATTTCCGGGAAAATACAATTTTTCAAATTTAGAATTTTCCAAATTCTATCTACAGTTTTTTATTTTCTTTTACTGTTGATTTTCTTTGCATAAATTGAAAATTGCTGGTTTTTTCATAGAAGAAAATTTTCGAAAATCGTATCATTGGTTCAAAAGATATATAGTCGATTTTCCAAGATTTTCACCATTTTCCCAGCTTTATCTTTTGAATCATTGCTGAAATTTCCAAATTTTCTTCTACAAAAGTATCAGAATTTATTTGACTGTACACCTTCGAAATATGCAAAGATATTGATGGTGGAAAGGAAAACTATGAATTCAAATATATCAAAATTGAATTTGCTGGAAAAATTTGTTAAAAAAAAAATTTTTTTTGTAGTATAATTAAGTTTTTAAGCACATTTGTATTTTAAGAATACAAAACCGTTTCGAATTTTAGATTGTCGGGACGAATTTTCTCACGCCCCGGCCACTAGTAAAAAAATATCATTATAAAACAATCAATGATCAATTGGCTTATTTTAGTTTTTATTAGATCCTATTTTATAGTTTATTATTCAACAGAGAAAAAATTGATATGTTTACTATTATAAAGGTTCTAAGGTTCTATTAATTTTATCACACCTTGTTTTTTTTTTAATAGATTATCTGTCTATTTGAGTTTATCTTATCACATATTAGTTCTTTTCCCATTGAACAACAAAACAAAATTTTTAGTTTATAATAATAAAAAAATTATACATTCTATTTTGATATTAAAAATAAAGTACAAATAATCTAATTTAGTAATCATCAAATGTGCGATTGAAAGAAAGCAGCAGTTTTTACTTTTATAATATAATTACTTCATCTATTTTTTTATTTATTATAATCGAATGGAATGGAATGGAATATAAACTAAATATATATATATGGAAAAACAGATAATTCTTCTTGTAATGAAAAAGAAATAAAAATAAAAATAAAAAACAGGTGCAATTTCAATTAGAGAAAATGATAACAAAATAATATGAGAAGAAAAAAAAACTAGTTTTATATACATTGTAATATGTTTATTTTATTATTGAATGCTTATTGATTTTGAATTTGATATTGCGATGCGGAAAAAGCAGAACTGTTTTGTTTGCATACATAGAAAAATTCATAATATAAAGATTGTGATAAATAAATCATAATCTGTGATAAATTCCGTGTGTATTAACTTTTACATTATAGTTTGCGAAGATAATTTTGTCTTGTAATCTTTATGGTTTTTCATAATTTGTCCAAGAAATTTGGAGAGAATGAATAATATAAGGTAAATCAATTTTGCATTCAATTTGATACAGTTTAAGATGTAAATGATCATATTAGAACAATTTTTTTTCTGATAATTTTTAAGTTCAGCCAGAATCTTACAAAACATAGAAATAACATTGATTTTTATCGTCACAGTTATGAAATTTCGTAATTATATGATTTTTATTGAATTGATTTGTTTCATTCTAAACATTATATTTTCAGAACATAACCATTTTTACTTTAAATCTAAGAAAAAAGATTAGTGTTTTAGATTAGAACGTTACTTGAATTTATCCATATATAGATTTTAATTGGCAACAATTCTTGATATCTTGTCTGGATGATTTTTATTATACTTTTGGGAAATTTCTTCTTATAAAATATAAAATGTTTACAGGAAAATAAATGAAAAGAATAATGCGTTTTCATAGGTACATTAGAATTCAAACTCATTAATGCAGACATCGTTCGAATATTGCATTTCGTTTTGGCATTTTTTTTTATATATTCCTGTAAGGATTTTCCGGTCAAATTAAACCTTTTCCATCACACACGAAACCTTTTCTATCACAACTGAAACCTTTTCCTGAACAAAACGAAACCTTCGTTTATTTTCCGGTAAACATTTTATATTGAAGAAGGGCAATTTCCCAAAATTATACTAAAAATTACCCGTACAAGATATCAAGAATTGTTGCCGATTAAAATCTATATATGGACAAATTCAAATAACGTTCTAATCTAAAACACTAATCTATTTGTTCGATCGAAAGTAAAAAAAGTTATGTTCTGAAAAGATAATGTCTAGAATGAAGCTATGTTTTCTATGTTTTGGAGGGTTCTGATTGAACTTAACAATCATCAGAAAAAATATTGTTCGAATATGATCATTTACATCTTAAACTGTATCAAATTTAATGCAAAATTGAATTAATGTCATATTGAAGTAATTTACTGGAACCAAATTTTCATTTAAATATCATCAGAAGACGAAAAAGAATAATGCATTTTCATAGGTACATTAGAATTCAAACCCATTAACGCAGACATCGTCAGAACATTCAAGTTCGTTTGAGTATTCTTTTCATTTAAAGGATTTTCTGGTGAAGCGAACCCTTTTCCATACCAAAAAAAAATCTTTTCTATCACAACTGAAACGTTTTCCAGAACAAAACGAAACCTTTTCCATACCAAATGAAGCCTTTTTGAGAAACAGCGAAATATTAAATTAGATTTAGTATATCCACATCCGTATATATATGAACATTGAACAGGGTCAGGAAGGTGGGAGTTTATTTTATTAGAAAATTTCTTCTCATATCATTTAAATATTAAGAATTGATGTGATGTGCCACACCCTTGTATATATTTTATTTGATTACCAAAAACTCTTAACTTTTATTTGTATGGGAGCAGGTGGATTGAGTGGAATCAGAAAAAAACAATTGCCAGAAACTCAATGCTTTTCATTTTGTACCATAAAACGTTATAAACATTTCTAGAGAGAGAAAATGTCTAGTACACTTCGAGATATTTAAGAACCGACAAAAAATTTGGAACATTCGGAAAATTTGAGGTCGTTTAACAGACCCCAAATTAGAACTTAATCAGGCCACGAAGGAAAACACTGACAGGAAAACAGGAAAGAACTTTGTTCATGATATTCTATGAATATAATTAAAATTAATTATTAATTAATTATTAAATAATAAAAAAATAAAATTAATAAAATTAATTAATGTTAATTACTGTTTTTTTTTGTGATTTTAAAATAAATTTTGCCGTTTCTCTAAAAAGGTTTCATTTGTTGGTATGGAAAACGTTTTTTTTTTGTTTTGGAAAACATTTCGTTTGGTCTTGGAAAAAAAATCTCGTTTGGGATGCTGGAATACGGTCAAGGTTTCGTTTGGTATGGTTTGATTTGACCGGGAGTAAAGAAATATACCAAGTTGTTACGTACCTTATACACTGATCCTATAGTATCAATTAAACCAAAGAATCGGTAACAAAATTCAATTCGTTTTGGTTCTTTCTTGTGATTTGAGATTTTGGGATTTTAATATGTAATTTACTAAAAATATCTTATTCAAAAATATTTTTCTATTTCTTATTTTCATTTTTTTTTGTCTAAATCGCAAAATACTATAGTAATTTTTTTCTGTTTTGTTTAAATAAACACATTACAAAATTTCATTTATATATTAATTTCGTGATACTAAAAAATATTTTTATTTTTTTTTTTTTTCGATAAATAAAATACAAATAATGTATTTTCTTTTTAAATGTATAATAATAATAATAAAAATACAAATGTAATAAAAAAAAATGTAAGTCAAATAATAATAATCAAAAAATGATTATATGCGCGCGGCTGGGACTTGAACGATATTGACTTTGACGACGACGACGAATGTGAATTGATAACCGATGAAAAGACTTATTGTTAAAATAAAAAAAAATATATATAATGTTTATTTATTTATTCGGTTCGGTTGATTACAAAAAAATTAAATAAAAATAATAATTGTTATTATTATTATTGTAAATTATTTAAGAGTGTTTGTGTTATGTTTTGTATATATAGTTTGATTAAATCTCATAAATCTATAGTACATTTGATTTTGACGATGTATTAGTATATATAGAGTGTGTACTTCCTTATAAATGTTTTTTTTTTAAATTTAAATAAATTATTCGTTTGGCAGTGTGTTTTGTATTCCAATGATGATTCATACTTAATATATTATTTAAATAAATACAAATAGATTAAAAATAAAAAAAATATTGTATAGATTTATCTATTGAATATATAGTTGCTATATAGAATATAGAAATATATGTGGTTAAAAACTACAACACTCGTATATGATACAGAAGAACCCATTTTCTATTTTTTCCTTTATTTATTATTTTATTAATATTATATATATGTTGAATTTCAAAATAAAAAAAAAATATTATAATAAATAAATAAATATTATTTTATTCGACCAGGTTTTTATTTTGCATGTTGAATATTAAATCGTATTAATCGCATAATACATATTTGTAAAATTGTTATCTATTATTTGTTCCATTTGAAATATTATAAAATTCTGTCCGAATTGGACGCCGTGATTAGAGTCGATGTCTGAGTTGTTGTAGGTAAAGTCCATGTAAAATTGAAGTTGGAGTCCATGTAAAATTGGACAGACTTCACAACTCTGTGCTAAAATAAAATGTTTAGCAATATTTACAGGATACAGGGATTGTTTTTAAATGAATTAATATTTCTTGATTTGAAATCATAATGGAGTATGTTTGTGTAGTTAATCGAATCGGATGATTTCTATTCAATAGTTTATTTAATAAATAAAGCCATAAAAAAAGGAAAGTGGCAACATCAAATTTTATTAGGGTACTGAATGTTAAAACATTAAGAATTTTCTTTCATAAAAATTATTGGAAAAACTTTAAATTCTTATCACATTTTCCAGATTCAACAATATTGATTGTGAAAATTCTACTTAGGAAATCGATTAATTTTTTGAGAATATTTTCAATTTTAACCAATATGTTCTTATGCATAAAAATTTTTTCCAGCTGCACATAAAAATTCCGTTTATCTCAAAAAATTTACCATAATGTCTACTAAATCATCGCTCATTATAAAGTCTGATTTGATTTTAAATCATTTTCAGACAAATTGTTTATATATTTAAAAAAAAAAAAACCCATATTTATATACACTATGTCCTCTCTGTCCCATAAGTTTCCGAACTTGTTTAAATCAACATGGTACAAACAATTTTTTCGATGAAAATAGTTTTATTTATAATCGAAATTAATTCTCCCACAGCATCACTTCAACAATTTGCGGGCAATAAAAGATCGGTAAATGACATAAATTTCAAGTCAATCTGAAACACGACGACGAAGAATCCTTTACAAAAAAAAACGCTTAAAAAGCTTGAACATTAACACCATTAACAGTGGTTTTTTTTTTGGTGAACGTACTCATGATGAATAATACCCTTTGAATATCATAGAAACATGACCATTATCATTGTCTTTAATTTTGAACGAGATTTTCGTGTTTTTTAATGGAATGGGATCATATGGAGACTGGAGACTTTCAGCACTCTGACCTGTAGTTTCTGAGAATCATATGCAATGCACAATCATAGTTCATCACCAGTTTCTATGTTATACAAGAATTTTTCATCACTATTTTCATGAACTTCACGTCTTTTGAATTCCTATCATTTTTTAGATAATACGGAATAAATTCAGTAAAACCTTTCGTAAATTTAGCAAATTAATCTTTCGTAGATTCAAATTTATGTTTTAAAATGCGATGAATGTTTGTTTTTTGGTGTACCCAATTCGAATTCAATTTATCTAACGGATGATTTTGGATTTTTTCCATAAATTCAGTGACTTTTTAGATAAAAAAACGAAACTGGTGGATGGAAGACCACTACTAAAATTATCATCAATATACTATATCAGTATATTTTCCTACTTCTAAAATGTGTGTACCAACCACTCATAAACACTTGTACGACACAAACAATCATCACCATAAACAAATTTTTTTCATCCATTTGTACATTTCTTTTTAAAGCAGAATTTTATATTTAATATATGATCTTGTTGCATTTTTCGAACGTGGGCACAAAACATACTGTCACAATTGCCGCGATAACTTGGTTTGTAGTGGTTCGATTGTTAGAAATTTTGCCAAATGGTCAATGAAATAAAGAACTGTTGTCACAACTATAAGTTAGCCCAGTTGTACCTCATCACGTTAATTCTAATTCGGAAACTTATGGGACAGAGAGTGTATTTAATAAAATATGCGTTCGATTCAATATATATATTCACTATATTCTGTTCTTCGTCTGATTGTGTATTGTGTGGTTATATGGTGACGATGATCCATCTGAATACATATGTGCGTATCCGTATATAACAACATATATGTTTCTGTTTATAATGTATTGTAAATATTATCATCATATGTATAATATGCGATGTTGCGAGGATAAGTTCGAGAGTTTGTTGTATATGAATTTTTTTTTTTATTTGAATGGTGTTGGTTAGTTGTGTGGTATATTATATTAATATACAAATGAATAAATATTCTACAAAAATAGAATATAAACAACAAATAATAAATATATATATGAATACAGAACACAGAAAAAGCGACGAACTTACATCAGAACAAGAAAAAAAAAAAAAGTAGCAACAACACAACTTTAAATATTTTTATTTGTAACTTTTTTTATTTGTATTAAATTCGTATTCATGCTGTACATATATTTTTAAGTTAATATAATAATATATAAAATATACATAAACTATGTAGTATATATATTTTTTTTTTATAAATGCAACGTGTACGTTTTACTAAAAAATAAAACTTTTTTTCAATCAATATATTGAAATTATCTTGTTTTTTTTTTTTAATTATATTTTAACATAACTCATCATCATATGTGTATTTATTTTTATTTTTTTTTGTGATACTATTCATAAATAAATTGAACAAGAATCAAACTAAAAAAAAAAACAAAAAAATTCTCTAAATTATATTCCATTAGAATTTAATAGAAGTTTTCACATAAATTTAATATATAAATTATTTAATTTTGAATAGATTTCGTTTTGCCGTTGGATAAGATATAATTTCTTTAGGTAGTAAAAATTTCGCAGATGTTTTAAAATAAATTCTATTCTTTATTTTCTTTTTTGTAATCAGAATATTGTCGACCTACCAAAGAATTTAATATTATAACATATATATCATGAAGTCTTTGGAACGAATTATAATAACACAGCTAAGCGACATAAATACTCTAATCTTATCTGAATATCTAAATTTTATCTTCAATCAGTGATTTCCTGATAACGTTGTTTAAATTCTTATATTTGATGGTTGTTCTGGTTGACAATTTCTATGAGACATCCATTTGTTTGACATTTGACATTTGTTTTGAATATCAATCCGTAGATAAATAAGGTTTCCCTGTCTAATGACACATTTTTCAATTATTTCAAATACATATTTCCGGTTGGCACGAAAGGTTTTATGGGAAATGGTTTGAAAGAATGTTGGATGAATTGAGGTATGAAAGATACCGCCCGATCTTGAGCAGAATATGAAATCGAATCAAGGGATTGAGAATCAAGGGATATTTAATATTGGATAACTGAAACGGAAATCATGATAAAAAAAGAGATGGAGAAAAGTTGTATGAATCAGTTGGTAAATGAACGACAGATGAAAGATTGGGTATATCCGGAGTTGGAATGAATTACCGGGATATATGAGGGTGAATCGGGTGTTTGATGAGAATAGGGAGATACTGTGTGCTAGGGGATACGCCATGAGATTGAATACAAAAGGGACATTAGGGGTTCGGAGGAAAATTGGATATGTAGTTTATGAAATATGTATGTATGGACGTATGGTATTTTGTGGAGGAATCCCCGATATTGGCGGAGATGATAGTAAAAAGAGCGCTGTCGATAAAATGTGAAGTAAACCCGAAATGGTTGGGTGTGAGAGCGCTGTTGATAGAACGTGAAGTAAACCGGAAATGTTGACGGGTAGGATCGGACGTTTAGGGAGATTGGTGAATTGTGTAATTGGAAGTGTGTCGCTGAGGTAATGCTGGAAATGGAATGATATAGAAATGGATGAATGGTGTAAGGAGAGAGTATAGGAAATGTTTGTTTTCATTGGTTAGGCAAAACTCGGGGCTACGTTCGAATGACCAAATCTCTAAATCATCGTTGTCATTTAGTTTTATTTTTATTTTGGGTAATAGAATAAATGAATTAAATTATTTATAAAAACCGGTTTAATCCAAATTTTATAGCGAATAAGTTCTATTTTATAGCAAACTGAATAACAGCAAAACGAATAATTATATTTATATAATAATTAACATGCATACATTTCATCATTCATGTAGTGTAAGTATGATTCAAATGTTAACAATAAATAGTTTTACTCTTAATCATATAAATAAGATAAATTTCTTTATTCTTTATACAAAAGATATTTGGATAGTAACAAAAAATAATAAGGGTATATAATAATTCATTATTATAAATAAGCATGATTAATTCAAAAATGAATGCAATCTATTATTAGCTCCCTAACCATTGCTCTACAATGATTGTATACAAAATTTAAATAAATTGATTATCAAAAAAAAAAAAAAAAATTGGTTTTGTTATGATTGCATTTTGAATATACTTAATAATAATTTACTTAAAATAGACAAATAGACAAAAAAAAATAAAAAAATAATAGATTATTATTTATCATCTCTATTACATATTCATATACATAAATTACTACTACTCAAATACAGTCCCTGCTCAAATGCCCAAATGAATCATTACAGTTGGTTGTAACATTTTTTTTGTTGTGTTATTATAAGAGCTTCGACTATCTGCACTGGAAATTAGTATGCGATATTAACATGATTTTAAATAATCATCTTCATTATAAGTATTATACTAAACATATAAGGATAATATTTAAAAAAAAATCAATCTAACTCAAGTATATAGTATATAATTGTACATGAAAGTGGACATTGAATTACTAGATAATGCCCCAAAAAACATTTAAAAGATAATCAATGATATGATATTACCACGATATCTTTTGGATGATAGGTTTTTCATAATCTATTTATCTATATTTTTAACCGCTCGACGATATCTTTTGGAAGATAAAAATGCGATATGATGTGGATAAAACAGAAGATATTGAAAGAATGAAATATATCTTTGATTCCCTTCCAGAGGATAGAATGACGATATTATATCGAAATTTAGTCAGCAAGGCGATAAATTGTTGCTTGCCTATCTGCACTTGTTGATAACCATATCTTCCTTTTATCTTCCGTGCGATCTCGTATTCGTATTGTTCAAGCGTATCGCATTCTTATCGTCCAAGCGAATTTCCTTCTTATCTTTCTCGCGATATCCCTAATTCAATTCTCATCGCGGAAGACCCCCATTCGCAATATCTTTGCAGTTAAATGCATCTTCTAGGTAAATCGTCGGGAATATTACCGACGTTACGAAATGTTTTTGGGGTGTAATAAAATATTATATTGAAGTGTTCGTATTTGATGACGATAAACAAAGAAAAACGAAATTTTAAGATGTTTTATGTTAATTTAAAGATTTAAAATTGGGTCTATGTATAATAATAACAAAATAAATTCAGGCCACCCCACAAAGCCGAATACCACGTGTTCCTGGAACTATTTCCAGGAAAAATTGTTCGGGAAGGGTGGTGGGGTCTAACTTCAACCCCTACCGAGTTACAGGGTGTTGAAAAAATACTGTTCACTGAAAACATGAGTTCACTTATTAACTCATAATTTCCAAACCATTCAAGTTAGAATAAAAATTAAATACTCTATTTATAGGTAAATAAAATACTTTCAATTTTGCTCGGGACACAATTTTTGCTATCTATTTCTCTATTTGGATTTATTGATTCTCAAAGTGAAAAAAATATCATATTTTCCCCCGTCAACTGTTTTCAGAAAAATTGATTTTTCTCAAAATTTCTCAGGGTAAAAATTTGTTTTTTTTCCTAAGTAACTTTTGTGCACCATAAAATTCCCTTAAAGACCACTATACAAAGTTAAGGAATGTGACTTATAAATTTGAAGTTATTACGTGATTAGTAACGGCAAAACCGAAAAAAATCACGGCGTTCTATCGCGGCGAGATAGAAATACAAATTTTGAAAATCACCTGAACCTTAGCTCATCACCTAAAGTTGTGAAGCGGATCAGTACAAATAAATGTAACCACAACAAGGACAAGTGTAATTTTACCCAATTTTTTATTTAAATTAAAACCCTATAGACTTATAGATTTAGTTTGTTGGTGTAATAGAAAATAATTTGATTAATAAATTAAATTATTAAGACATATTATTTGAAATAATAATAATAATAATATAAATAAATCCAGATGTATTTATAGAAGATAATGACAAAATAATTTCTACCAAAAAAAAAACTTGTTCAATGAAACTCCATCCATATAAATATATATATATATGGAATGGTTTTAAAATTCGTTATATGGCAGTATTTTTTTCAAAAAAAATAAACAAAAAAAATTATAATACATAAAATTAATATCTCCATATAGTTTATAAAAAAATAAATAAATGTTGAATTGCGCGAGTGGGTTGAAAAACAAAAAAAAATAAATAGATATATAGTAAATGTAATAAGTATTTAAATTAAATATAAAAACATGTATAAGAAATGAAATGAAATGACAAAAAAAAAAAAAAAAAAAAATTGGAATGTTACCTTTAAAAATGACCTACAAAATTTATGTTATTTTACTTGAGGCTTCGTAAAGTGTTTTGCTATTTCTCAAAAAAAAAAAATTGCACTTATCTTTCTTCGATATACATAAAAAAAATAATATTATTATTTATTACGATTACCATAAGTATATAATTTTAAGTTAATTTTTTTTTTGTTAAGTATATAATTATATATGATTCATCAATTAAAATTCCTTATTTTATGAGAATGTGATTATAAAAAAAAAAAAAAAATTGTATATACCATCATCATCATCATCATATATTACAATAAAAATAATAAAACAAATTTATTTAGAAATATGTAAATTTATATTGTATTTAGTGTTTGTTTTTAAGTTTTTATTGTACTATATATGTTCTTAAAATAAATATGATCTGGAGAGATGGAGATGAAGATGAAGATGGAGAAGGTGATGGTTGGAGTTTAAATTTTTTGTGGTTTTTTTTTTTTGTTTTTCTTATGAATATATAAATTTCTTATAAATAATAAATAAATAAATAAGTAAAAAAAAAACCGACGAAGACGACACAGACAATAAAAAAATTATATAATGAAATATTTCAAGTTTTTCTAGTTTGTATATTTGAATATTTTATAGTAAATTAATTAATATTTTTTTTTTATTTTATTATATAGATATATAAAATAAATTATAGATGTTCATAGTAAATAGAAAATTAAAACGAAAACAAAAAAAAAAAATAGTAACACAAGAAATGATTGTTTTGTTTTGTAGATGGGAATTTTTGTTTTGTTAAAAATCTATTAAAAATCAAATACAACAATAAAAAAAAAACAAATAAATAAATACGAATCGTCGTCAGTTATTCTGTCGGAATAATAAAATATAATATTGAGATTAGATTTTGGATTATGGCTTAACAAAAGAAATTATAATTATATTATTATTAGAATAATTTCACCCATTGTTTATTGATTGTTTTGTTTATTGTTGTTGAATGCAATTTTTATTTTAAATGTTCTCATATTTATTTTTTATTTTTTTTTTGTTTTGTTTATAATAATGTAAAGTAATTATACTTTTATTGTTATTATTAAACAATTTTTTTTTTTTGTAATTATTTCTTGTGTACATTATTATTGTATACAAGTGTGGTTATTTGTATGAGTATGTATTATTTTATCTCTAATAATAAATATATGTGTATGGGTTTTGCATTATCACAGTTATGGATAATATATGTTTTAAAAAAGAAAAATTTATCAGTTTTTGGTTAGATTAAATGCGGTTAAAAATATTACAATTTATTTACAATGGACTTTTGAACTTTTTTGAAGAAATATATAAACATATAACCGTTGGATATAATTCTATTAGTTTAGAGAAGAATTCTTGGAATGGGAAATTGATATAATTGAATAATAATTACCCGTGTTTCAAAGTATTTCAATTCGGAAATATTAAATTTTTGTTACCCATATCTGATGCATAATAATAATAATAATAATAATACACAAACAAAAAAAAAAAAAAATATACATACAAAATTTCATATGAAGTGCGAATGATTCAATATGTTATAATGAAATTGTATGTTTTTTTTTTTTATCAATTAAAATTAAAAAATATACAATTTTTCTTTCCTCATCATTCATCATTAATGAGAAATGAAAATTAAGGTATATAAAATTTTATTATATACAATTTTTTTGTGTGTTTCTTTCTTTTGTTAATCAAAGTAATAAATAATATAATAATGAATTTTAATGAAATAATGATTAATAAAATGAGATCATATTTTATTGTGTTCGTTTTGTTTGATAAGAACACAAACAAAATAAAATAAAACATGTACTTGTACATCTATATGTATATGATATATAGTTGGTTATATAGACATAGACCTATTCTATTATAATATAGTGCGGGTTTGGGGACTTGGATTTGTTATTGGTTTTTTCGTTATATATATTATTATTATTATTATATAGACGATATGATATGGACAAGAACATTTGAGATTTTATCCCCCCCGTTTTGAATACATCTTTTTTTTTTTTTTTTTATTGTTGGATGTATAATTTTTCAAATGTTAAATTTAAGACTAATATAAAAAACTTAAAACTATAAATTTTAATAATAATAATAATAATAATTTATATATTAACCTTTAATGCAGTTAAATCAATATCATCTAATGAACAATTTACAGACGGGGCAATTTGATGCGCCATTTTGACGTAGGCTCATATACAATATATATATATATAAAAAAAAAAATAAAACAAAAAAAAAAACACCACACCACACTTTTTTTTTTTTTTTATTTTATTCCTTCTTCAGATGATATTACAAAAACAACAAAACAAAAAAAAAACACTTTATTTAACCATGTACTACACAACAACAAAATACAAACTTTTCTTTTCTTTTTTTTTTGTTTGATTGAACACTTTTTTTTTTTTTTTTTTAATAAAACCAAACACAAAAGATAAAAAAAAACAACTGTGATTATTGGTTATATTTTATTTTTTATCAATCGAAATAACAGTAAAAAAAAAAAAGCAGCAAATTAGATCAAACAAAACAACACATTCATAAAAAAGAAAAAAATATGTAAAAATACGTATTCAAAAATATTTTTTTTTTTTTTTTACTTTTTTTGTTCACTTAAAAATGCAATATATATATATATATATAAATTATTTAATCAGATAAAAAAAAACTTGAAATTTTAATATATGTTTTTGTTCTTCTTCTTGATTTAAATCACATTTTTTTTTTCTACTTATTATACAAAAAACAAAATAAATGTATAATATAAAAAAATTATTAAAAGAAAAACAAGTAGAATTATAACAAAAAAAAAAAAAAAAGAAAGAATTCCGGATGAAAATATTAATTATATATATATATATTTTTTTTTTATAAACACACACACACTTCACTTCTCCTCGACGAACGTTGACGCACCCTATTCGCACTGATTTTTTTTTTTAAATAAAATTTTTTTTTTTTTTTTTTGGGTTTTTTGTCAAAATGGAAAGATTTTTCTTTTTAATTTTCACACGCCGCCATCATTTTTTTTTTTTTTTATTAAAAATGTTGTATATCGTTCTCTTTCCAACTTTTATTTTTCTTTTATCAAATACTAAAAAAACCGGCTCGCGACGGCGTACTAAATTATTTCGTTCAATTTTTTTGCGATAAACTTTATATGGAGTGTCAAAAATGCACAATAAAAAAAAAAAAACGTAGAATTTTATTTTATTTTGTTGTTGATAGGTTTTTTAATGTGTGTTGGTAATGCAGAAATATTTTTTTTATTGTTTTTATGATTTTCATGGAGGAAAATTAAGTTTTTTAAATGTGAATTTTTTAGGGAATTTCTTCGCAATATTTTCTGGATTACCAGCTAGATTTTTCTTGTAGGTTTATAAATCTTGTAATATATAATATATATAGAATATTTAAAAGAATTGATTTTTTGTATTCCTAATGCAATTCCAATGTTCTTTTAATAAAGGTTTTGTAGAAATTAAGTGAAATTCTTCATTTGTGACTTTGAAAACGATTGATAAACAAAAAAAATTCCAGGAAATTGAATTATTTGCCAATGATGAGATAACAAAAGATTTTCCAAAGAAGTTCTTTAATAATTATTCTTGATAAACAAAATACACCGATATCTGTATAATATAACTTAACAAAAATATATAAAGAAGATTAAAACAATTTAAAAATCTAATAAAATAAAATAATAATAAAATTTAAACTGAAATATTTTTGTGGACCAGATTTGCAGTTAATATGCCAAAAAAAATGAATCACCCATCCTATTTCGTTCGATCCATTTGTCTACAAATAAATGGTCTAGCATCTAGCATTCAGATTTTGAACCCTAAATTAAGCTTCATTTTCCATCGATTTTATATTGACACATCAGATTTTTTCTATAGATTTTCATATATAAAAAAATTAAAAATAAAATATATTTATTAATCGCATATTTATAAATTTAATAATAATTTTTTTTAGATCATTATATTTATATATTTGTTGTTGTTTCATTATTATTATTATTTGTTTTTTTTTTTTTAAATTATATTTTTACAAATTGTAAAATTAATTAATTATATCATAAAAAAGAAACAGAACAAAAAAAAAATGAATTAATTTACAAATATTTTTCGTATATTTTTATACATTTTCATCATATTTTTTTTTTGTATATAGGAAAATTAGAAATAAATTTATTTATTATTTATATGTAATAAATTATTAATTATTATATATATTTATAATTATAAATAACAATTTTTAACAAATTAAAAATATATTTATGTATAGTATATTTCACAAATTAATCAAAAGAAAACAAACACAAAAAATATTAAAATAAAAAAAAAAAGTGGCATTTAAAATATATATAGTAATATATATAAGCAACAATATTTTTTAGTAGTTTTTTTTTGTGGATAGATTAAAAAATTAGTATAGAGAGAAATTTTTGTTTTTTAAATAAAAAAATTTAATTATTATATATATTTATTTTTCTTTTATTGTGCTTAATTATATTTTGATAGTTATATTCAAAAAAAAAAAAAAAAAAAATAAAAAGAATTGTGAAAAATTAACTATTTTTTATTATATTATTCTTATATTATTTATTATAAAATAATATAGGTTTAAAATTGGTTTTTATTTAAAGCTCGAAATATAGATTTATTTTTGTTTTATTTTATTACTATTATTATTTAAATATTTGTTTAAATTTTTTTAAAGATTTTTTTTTTAATTTACTATTTTTTAAATTGTAATATAGCAAAATTACACATTTTATATATAATTTAAATAATCAAATTGGGGTTTTTTTTTCAGATTGAAATGGATTTCATTGTTTTTTTTTTTTAGTTAATTTAGGTATAAAATTAATAGATTTTATAAAGGCTTATTCTTTCTTTTTATTTTAATTATGATTATGAATTGATTATATAATTATTTAAATATCACAAATAAATTTTTTTTTTTAATAAAATTGTGCAATAATTCGTAATAAAATAATCATAAAAAGAATAAATAAAAATTCTTGATTAAATACGAAATAAATTATATATTTATATATAATTTTTTTATAGGTTGAATAGGAATTTTATTTAAAATAAATTTTATGAATAAAATCTCAAATTATATTGTAATATAAAATAAATTTATTATTTTTTTTTTTTTAGTATAACAAAATATAGAAATTTAAAATCAAAAATATATAGTGCAATCATTTTTATTATAGTGTGTATTTAAATATAGAAAATAAGTGCTGTTAATTTTTTTTAAGTATAAAAAATTTATTAAATATTTATTAGTTTTTTTTTTTTGTGCCAATTTGTGCATTATTTTAATTTCATTTTAAATCAAGTGCTTTTTTTTTTTTTTAATAAAATCATATTATTTAAAAATGAAAATAGGAGGTAGAAAAACATTTTTTTGAAATTAAATTATTGGTAATATAAAATAAAATGTATGAAATAAATGCAAAAAAAAAAAACATATTTAATAATAATTCAATATGTATAAATAAAAGGAAAAAAAAAACCACAAAATGCACAAATTAAATAAATAATTTAATTATTTATTTAAAAAATAAATTAAAGGAACAAAATTAACGTAAGAGGAATCTTCGCCGTTTGTTAATAATTTATTTTTTTCAAATATAATATTTTTTTTAGCTAATTTAAAAAAAAAAAAATTTGATTTTTTGATCAAAAATAAAATGAAAATTTTACACTTTTTAAAATTTAATAAATATTATTATTAGGCGTCGCAGTTTTTACTTCCTAAAGTGTTCAAAATAAATTAGAAATAAAAAAAAAAATTATCACAATATATTTGTTAATTTTCTTTTTAATATTTTAATTATTTATCACATTTTTTTTTTTTGTTTCTCTTTCATTTATTAAAATTATAATAGCAAAAAAAATGTTAACTATTTATTAAAATGTTTCTTTTTATTTTTAATTTATATAATTATTTGAGAAAAAAAAAATGTGCATAAATTTTTAAATAATCATTTTTATTTTATTTATTATTTTATATAAAGTGTATACAATAATCGGAAAATTCAATGATTTTGAATAGAATTTTTGCATTTTTTTAATTAATTTAATTACTTTTCCGATCACTTCACATTATATATTAGATATAAATTATGTTTTTTTTATTTTATTTATTTGTTATGCTTATATATAATAATATATAGTTTATTTTTTATTTATTAAATTTAATATCGTAAAAAATAAAATCATTGTCAAAGCAATTATTATTTTTTTTTGTTTATTTTAATTTTATTAATCAAAAAAAAAAAAAAATGGATTTCTGAAACAAAAGAAAAAAAAAATTTTAATTGATAAATTAAATAACAATCACAACAATTTATTACATTTCTTTTTCTTTTTTTTTTTTGTTTTTTTAATTTAATTCATTTCAAATAATATTTTTGTTATGAAATAAAATACAAAAAAAAAAAAAATAGAAAATTTTTTAAGCATTTATTTAAATTATTTTAAGTTCATTATTTAGTTTTTTTTTTATTTGTTAATAATATATAATATTATATATAAATATTTTGTTTATTAATTTGAATAAAATTTTTGAGATTTCTTAAGAATAAAAAAAAAAATTAGTTATAGTTTTAGATATTTTTTTAATTTTTTTGCAATATTTTGAGAAATAGTTAATTTGTATATAGAATTGAAAAATTTTGAATCAAAATTGTTTTTGTGTTTTATTGATATTTTTGTTTTATTTTTTGAGAGAGATATTTAAAAAAATTTGAATCATATTACAGCAGAAATTAAATAAATGATTTAATTATAGCTTATAATATATATTTACCCTTTAATAAGGTTAAATATAATTTATTATTATTAATATAGTTTAATTCAATATGATGTTGATTTATAGAGTTTTTTTTTTATTACCAAATGTTGATTAATATAATAAAATAGTTTATTTTGTAATCATCAATAAAACAAAAATATAAATTAAAATCCCAGAAAATATAATAATATAAATTAAGGTATTTAGTATTCATAGTAAAATATGTATTTTATAACACAACAAAAAAAAAATTGCAGAATTTAAAAGTTCAATAATAATTCAATATAAAATTTAATTTAATATAATATAATTTCTTTTTAACTTTTTTGGAAGGCAATTTATTATTTATAAATTTAAATTTAAATTTTTATAATTTATACAACTTTTTTTATATACATTAATTAACATTTAAAATAATTAAGTCACTTAAAAAAAAAAAACAAAAAGACAACATAAAGCACCATATTATAGATAAAAAAACACAAAAAAAAATATTAATTTATACACACTTTTTTTTTTTTAATAATCACAACAAAATTATAATTAATAATTAATTAAAAATAAATATAAATTAACAAGAATAATTAAATATAAATAATCTTGTGTGTGTGTGTGTGGGGCGATGAATTAACATTGTTTTTAAAAATATAATTAAAAACACAAACACAAAAATCTAAACACTTTTTTAAAAACAAAATTAATTAATTAATTATAAATTACCTCTTCTTCGTTATTGATAATATTTGTTTAAAAATTATCAGTTGATTTCTTGATGGTTATTTTTTTCAGTTTTAGTTTTAGTTTTTATTTTTATTTATTAATAATAAATCTATCTAAAATAATTTTTTTAATTTACCTAAAATAAATTTATGTTATTTTTTAAATTTTTTTGTTACCGATTCAAATAAATCGGAAACATCAAATTTATCTTTATTTCGTTTAATTACATTACCTATACTATTTGTTATACTATTATTCTTATTACTATTTTCTGTTAATGTATCGGTTGATGATGATGATAATCCGGATGATGATGATGCGAATGATGTTAATTGATTTGCATTACCTCTAGCCTCTTGTTCAAAATAATTTAATTTTGTTGGTGATGGTGATAATCGTAAATACAATGGATCACGTAAACGTTTTAAATCATGTTCAATTTCTGCTATTTGCCTTCGTAAATTATTATATTGTTCAATGTTAAAACCTTTCTTTTTCGCTTTTTTATGCATTGTTATTAAATATTGACGATCTTTAACTTCTGGTAAATTATATTCCTATATAAAGAGGTGGGTGAAAAATCAACAACAAATCGAT
Source organism: Dilophus febrilis (assembly GCA_958336335.1). Classification (NCBI taxonomy): domain Eukaryota; kingdom Metazoa; phylum Arthropoda; class Insecta; order Diptera; family Bibionidae; genus Dilophus; species Dilophus febrilis. Next base: position 31,455,049 of record OY284469.1, on the reverse strand, counting down.
AACATTTTTTTTTTGATAATTCCCTTAAAATATATATACGTACTTGTCTTGTTAAACAATAATATGCATAGGCTGCCATTGCTGTACCATATGTTACAAAATATGTTACCGGTTCCATAATATCCCATGAATATTCCCACCACGTTAATCGGGCTAATATACCAAATTGTACAGACATTAAACCTAAACCAATCCATGTTAACATACCCGTTTTACGTTCAGCTCGTACAACTAATTCACTTTTTACCTAATTTATTATAATAATATAATAAAAAAATGCAATTAATATTAAAAATTTTGTAAAATTTCCATCTTATAACGTGCAGAATTGATTTCAAATAAATTGTATTTTTAATTAATATATGCGGAGATTATATTAGCTGGTGGTGATCAAACAGATTTTTAAGCAATATTTTTGCTGTCTGTCCTCTGTATGAGAACCTCTCTTACTATATGCTATGAATAATACTAGATCGGGGAATATCAGAATATTATTAGCTTTACCAGCCTTCCGTATGAGGTTATGTTATGGCTGACCAACAAATTCTCAATTCTATAACAGTATTTAGACCCCAACAAAACAAAACCCGAATAGAGTGGTGATGTGTATACCTAAACGCATCATCAAATTAAACAGCGAAATTTATATTCATTTTATGGAAAAATAATTTACGTTCATCTGCTGGATATCGCTTTCGTGTGTGTCCGCTCCATCACAATAAAAAATACATTAAAATTAAAGAACAAAATCAAATTTTTTTTTTTTTATTTACTTGTTCTAATGGTCCTAATTTACTATTCAATTCTTCTAAACGATTCTGTAAATCACGTTCTTTATTAATGTGATGTTCGCCAACATTTAATGCTTCGTATAACTATATATATAATAAACACAAAATAAAATAATATATAAAATTAAAATACAATCAAATTAATTTAATTAATTACAATAATTAAAAATCCTTTAAAAACAATGGAAAACGAGGAATGTTTCTTTAAAAAAAAAACAACTTGTATATGATGAATTGCGGTAAGGAAATATTAATTTTGTTAATCAATAAATCAATTGATAATTTTATAATTTATAAGCTTCAAGAATTTCGGCAAAAGGGAAATTACCAATTATTTTAGCAATTATCGTTTTTTAGTATTAAATAAAAAGTCTAAAAAATCAAAGATTTTTTTGTAATGAAGAAAATTAAAACAAATTCAAATGAAATTAACTGAGAAAAAATTTTCCAAATAGAATAGAAAATAAATTCAATAAAATAAACTTTAGAATTCCAGTTCGTAAAGTAAATATTCATTATATTAAATCAGTAACAAATGATTTTTTTCTAGTAATTAATTAAACAAAAATAAATTTTAAATAATAAATATAAGAAATTATCCGAAGAACAAAACAATTTATTTCTTTTATATTAATAATAAATTAAAAAAAAAATAATATCAAATAATTAAATAAATAAATATAAATATAATTAAATAAATAAATAAAAGCTCAAAATTAATTTATTTACCATCCAAATATAATTAAAAAAATATACAAAATTTATAGTAGAAAAAATAGATGAAATTTTTATTATAAAATAAAATAAAATAAAATACTGCATTTATATTTATTATATATAAATGTTTATATAATAACAAATTAAGTGCGGGTTTTAAATAAGAAAAGAAATGCATTTTCAAATAATAAATACAATAAAATCTTTATTTCTCATAAAAAAAAAAAAAAAATAGAACAAAAAATGTGTATTATTTTTTTTTTCTATTTAAGCTTTAAATTTATTTATTTTAAAACGAAAAAAAAAAAATAAATATAGTTCAACTAAGAAAAGTTAAACAATACAATATTAAAAAATAAATAAATATTTGTATTCGAGTGTGCAGTGCAGAATAAAATGAGGAAAAATTAACATCGCAACTAAATAAAATAAAACCAAAAAAAATTACTAAAAATAAATTATTTATTATTATTTTTTTTTTGTTTTGCTTCTGCCTCTGAATTGGTAAGGAATAAATAAGTTTTTTTTTATTGCTTATTTATTTATAACACTTTATATTGGGTGGGTTTTTTTTTGTGTATCGATCACAAGATGGTCAATGGAAAAATGGATTTTTATCAATCTATAATTTTATTTAAGGATTTTTTTATTGAGGGCGGCAATCAAGAATCATTATATATAGGAAATTTATTTTGATTGGTAAAAAATATTTTAATTCACATTCACATTTACAGAAGGGATATTTAAAAGGATCTTTTCAATTTAATTTTTATAATAATTAAAAAAATAATATGAAGATTCTAACATAAAAATACAGAATTATAAAAAATCTATAGGGTTATTTTTTGTGTGATGTGGAAAAGTTGCGATTCTATCGCACACATGAAAATATCTATAATAACATTTTCAACTCACATCAAAATCATCCGAGATGATGTTATTTCACGGGAATCATATTCATATTAAAACATCCTGTATTCAATATATATTGTATATATTTATATTTGTATTGTATCTTAAATTTTGAGAATTATTTTTGTTGAAACAACAAGAAAAAAAATAAATATAATTTCTTATATATAAATTTTTTTTTATTTATTTTCTTCAAGGTTTTTGCGAAAGACTTTAAAAAAACTCTGAATTTGGTATATAAATAAAATATAAAAAATAAAAATAATAATCATGTACAATATAAAATTGTAAAATTGAACTGAAACAATTGTTTATTTATTTATTTATTTCTTGTTTTTTTTTTTATTATATGAAATAAAAATGATGAAAATACAATTCCTTTTTTTTTCTCCAATTCCTATATATATATATATTATTATGGTGTTTTATTTTTAAATATATATCTGTTTGATATTGAATAAAATATAACCGTTTTATCGATTGATATTTTTTGACAACTTTTATATATAGAAAAGTATAAAAATAAATGTGATTTTGTGGTGGAGTTGATAAAAAAAAACCCCCCAAATTCTTATAAAATTTAAGAGTTCAATGAATTTGAATCCTATAAATACTGAAGGATATAAAATTTGTTTTATGGTTATTTTGGTTATTTTCGATTTTGAATTTTCAAACATATAGTTGAGTATTTTCTCTTGGAATTTGGCGTACGTTGGCTAATTAACGACACGACACGAAACAATTTATGAAATCAACTGAAAAGAATTGGCTGTGTTGTTGGACGTTAAAACAAACCAATATTGTGATCGGTTGAAATGCAAACATTAAATTTATTATTATTATGTATACTACTCTAACCACTATTATATCGGACACCTGCTATTTTATTCGTATGCTCGATTTTGAGATGCCAAAAAAGGACTTTAAACAACAATTTTTTAATCTTTCTAATTTTATTTCATAAAATTATGGTTTTAGTTAAATAATGGCGCAGACAGAAGTAAAAAAACTTTTAAATTCAATTAGTTATGGAATTTATTTCAAAATGATTCAATTTAACAAAATTTGAATATTATAATATCGGACACTTATATTAGATCCATCGTGATTGTTTAAAACGCACTGTGAAATTTTCAGCCAGTTATTATAATTTAAATTTCAAAGGGAGTTGTTTCTTTTTTTTTAATTTACTTACTTAATTTTATTATTTAGATTATTATTTTATTTAGATTTCATTTAGTGTACGGTTAACTCCCAAAAACACATTCATATATTAAATGAATATACCTTTTGCCATCGAATATTAAATTATATTCAAACGGCGAATATACATTTCAATAAGATGTTGCTCTACCACAAACCGCTAAAGCAACTAAGAGCTGGTTGGAAGCTAAAGAAATGGGTTTAGAAATTCACTTTTAGAAATGGATATTTTCAAGTCCCGATTTAAGTACTATAGAATCGTTGTGGACATTAATAAAACAAACTTAAAAAATTATAAGAAAGTTAAAATTGAAGGAGTGAAGAATTCCGAAAGGAAAAATCATTGAAATGAGGAATACAAAAACACCGGATGAATGCAAAAATTTAGTAAATACAACGTCTAAGAGAATGGATGCCATTATAAAGGCCAAAGGCGGCGTTACAAAGGAGATTAGTGGCGTATAATATAAGTGTCCGAATGGTTATAATGGTCAAATTTTTTTTTTTTGTTAAATTGAATCATTTTGAATTAAATTCCATAACTAATTGAATTTAAAAGTTTTTTGTCTGTCTGCGCAATTATTTCACTAAAACCATCATTTTATGAAATAAAATTAGAAGAATTAAAAAATTATTGTTTAAAAGTCCTTTTTTGGCATCTCAAAATCGAGCATTCGAATAAAATAGCAGGTGTCCGATATAACATATAGTGGTTAGAGTAGTATTTATAAAGCGAAATAATAGATACTTACTTGTGCGACTAGCGTTTGAATATCACCAAGTTTTGATATTTCTTCTAATGATAATTTTGTACGTTCCGGTGGAATTACAAAATATTTTTTATCATTTACATGAAGCCTATACGTAAAAAATAATATAACAACATTTGTAAATATTCATATATTTGTTTAAATTTAATTTAGTCTATAGTAATTTTATCAATAAATTAACTATAAATGAAATTTTTTCAAAATTGTTATAAAACATAACATTGCAAAATATCTATCTGAATATAAAATTAAATTTATATATATACCAAAATTCATCATCCATTAGACTTTCTATTGAACATGATGAAGCAATTCGTATCCCATCATCATTTAATATTGCAGCCCGATCAATACCTTTATCTTCAGCCTTTAGCATATTCAGAAAATCACCGACATTATGCGATACAGGCCTTAAGGTAAATTGACATTTTTCATTTCGACTCGGTAATGGTACGGTTACGTGTGGTAAACCTCGTATATATTTAATTGTTACATCTGAAATAAATTAGAATTAGAAAATTTGAATATTAATATAATGTTACAAAAAAAAAATTGGTTTATAATTTAATTGGTAAAATTATGATTATGAAATTATATCTACAATATTATAAATGTATATATTTCAAGTAAATTATTTCATAAGATCAATCGATTAAGAATCCGATTGTGAATTTAATTGTTTGAAGATTCCATTATGACTTAAACATTATATGCGTATATTAAAATGTTAAAAATGAAAAAAGAATTTTAATTTTTACGGCTTTTCTTTTTTACATTTCTCTTTTTGTTATCATCATTTCGTTTAATTGGTTTTAATTTAATAATAATATAGACTACCTGGGATTTTTGTATATATATACCGTTTTTTTTTTTAAAACTTTGATAATAATTATCTTATAAAAAGTTATTAAGTTTTTATAAACAGTAAATTTATATCATCGCATATTGTTAAATTTTATATAAATTTATGATATACAATTATTTTATTGTATGGTTATCAATAGAACAGAGGTGTATTAATCTTAAATGTTTATTATACAAAGAATTTGTCATATGCATATATAAAAAATTGGAGAGGCTAAATTTCTTCAAATTTATCATAATTAAACACTGTGTTTGTGAATTTACAATTGAAGCTGTCACTCAAATTTATCTTTGACTTTTTATTCATCGTTCAATGTTCGCTAAAATAATAATTTTTATATATATATTATATTTTCTTTATAAATCATATTGCAAAAAGGAAAAAATATTTTTTATATATAGATAGACTTTACGGTTTGAATTATGATTATTATTAAATATCACACATGAATGAATACATTATATACATTTAATAACCCCATGCATATATGACAAATTATCTGATGTTTTAAATAAGATATTTTATCCCCTTTTTTTTGATGATATAACGAGTATTATATAAACGAGGGTGGTTCGATATATTTCTTGCGTATTCATATTAAAAAAACGAATGGTTTTGGTATGATATGGTGATGAACTATTAGTATATACGTAAAATATTATCCATATATTTTTTTGTGATATCTGTGGGTGATAACCGATGTTCAAAAGAACAAAAAAAAGGTCATGAACTTGAAATTTATCACAATTTTATGAAAAAAACCAAAAAAATGAACTTATTATTAAATTGCTTTTAAATAATAAACCTGTACTTGATTGATTAGTTTGAAAATGTACATCACATCACAGAATGTATATAGTTTTCAAATGGCAACCGTAAAAATTTAAGATGTAGATAGTTACAGGAAATCTAATCTAATCTAATCTAATCTAATCTCGTATTGCATTTTGGTATAAAACGATAATAAAATCGTATTCTGTATCTTTTATATGAACAGGATGATTCCGTTAAAACTATCAACCAATATATAGCGATACTGGATGATGATGGATTCAATGTCAAGATAACTCTATATAATGCAATTATATATAAGGTAAAATTTTAGATATTACTTTGATTATTAATTGAAGGTAATCTTACTGTGGCGATAAAATTATTTGATATTTGATATGCAAAGTAATATATAAATATTAGAAATATCAGTCAATTCTACCCTTACAAATCTCTCTATCGATGGTATATTTTATATTAAGGACACCCTACAATTTTTACTGATGAATATAACATCTTAAAATTTATATTCTCCTATACGAAATAAAAATTTGATATATTACAGATGTATATGACGATAGATAGATGAATCTCGCAATATATTATATATATATCGGTCATATATCAGTTTTTCTCTAAATATGTATATATAAATGAACGTATACTTTAAACGTATCCATGTTATTAAATATACAATTTAATAAACACAATACAGATGATTTTTTTAGTGCGGATATAATCTAATATATATGTAATTAAGTCCCTTCATTATTATTTTATATATAAACTTCAAATGACATGCATTTAATTTTTGATATAAAATGGTTTTTTTTGTTGTGTGTCAATTCCCAAGATGACAATAAAATTTGTTTGTCCAATTATCCAAATATCGGATGAATTTTGTATTTTTATTTTTTGTATAGAATAAGATGTGGTTTAAATGAACCCAAAAACATATAGTATTTATACGCGCAGCACTGCAATGTTATAAAATTCATAAGTATATAAAATAACTTATGAATCATTAAATAAATATATTCGGTTGATGATTGTGTATCGTTTTTTTTAATAATTACAATTAAAAGTTTATAAAAATTAATAGCATATCATATATGTATATTTAGGTTATCGTTATCTTTTGAAATATATTTTATACACATGTATAATGTTTACATATACTACTGTGTACAAATATGAGTAAGACTTTTAAATTTAAACTTTCCTGGTTTATCTGTTTGGACAAATGCTTTTAATTTTACGTTCGCAGTACTGTTAGTGAAATTTTTGACAAATTTTACGTCAATTGGTGCATTGCTGTAGTGGTTACGTGTGTGTGTGTGTGTGTGAGCAAAGAAAAGTTGTTTATTCGATTTGTTTATTTTTTGATAATGTCTGAAATTATTCAACAAAGAAGTAGCATTAAATTTTGTTTGCGAAATGAAATATCGGTCGCCGAAACGTTCAGAATGGTGCAGAAGGCCTTTGGTGAGAAGTCGATTTCCAGAGCAAGTGTTTTCGATTGGCACAAATTGTTCAAAGAAGGTCGTGAACGCGTTGAAGACGAACCACATCAAAGACGACTCAGAACCTATACTGATGAGCTGAACGCCAACAAAATCAAAGTATTGGTGCTGCAAAATCGTCGATTGACTACTAGAGAGCTTGCTGATATTGTTGGAATTTCAAATGGGTCAGCCAACACCATTTTGAAAGATGTTTTGTGCCGCAGAAAAGTCAAATCGCGATTGGTGGCAAAAATGCTCAATTTCATGGAAAAACCGCGTCACGTTGCAGAGTGTGAAATAATGCTTTCGACTATCAAGACAAAATGAGACGCATCATAACTGGAGATGCGACTTGGATCGTGACTTTTGGCTTTTCGCGAAGCTTAAGGGACCGCTATAGGACAACGTTTTGACACGATAGAAGAGTTAAAAGCCGAATCGAAGAGGGAACTGATGACCATTCCGGAAGACGAGTATAAACAATGTTTTGAAAATTGGAAAAAGCGTTGGCATAGTTGCATTGCATCAGGCGGGGATCATTTTGAGGGTAATAATTTAGATTTAGAAGAATAAATAGACATTTCAACAGTTATAAATAAAGTCTTACTCATATTTTTACACAGTAGTATATAAATAAAAATTAATAATTTATGTTTATTTTATATCTCTCCCTATATACCTACATATAAAAATAAATATATATATCTATCTAATGAATTTATATATACCTATTATACATAAAATTGCAATGACACGATAAAATGTTTGTCTTTATATATAATTTAATGTTTATATGACCCTTATATAAAATAAAGCGTCACCCATCTTCAATTCAATCGATATTTATATTTCATATATATTTCAAAGGAGTAATGAGGTAATTTATAGATAGTTAATTAATTATTTATTTATAAAGTTATAATATGGATAATTAATTTATAACAACATCACCAATATAATTAAATTTCACTATAAATAATAAATATATTAATTAAATTGCAGATCATTTAAATAAAATCATTTTGGTGTTAAATTCGAATGATAAATTATCCATATCGCATATACAGTCAGATAATGTGTTATAATATATATATATATATATATATATGGATTATAAGTGCATTTGAATGCGTGCTGTCAGTAATTTATTTATTATATAGATAGACATTTTACATGGTTTTATGTTTACTTAATTAACATTTTATTTAAATACATTTTTTTTTATAAAAATAATTATAAATACATTTCTCATCATCAGTTTATAATAATCTATATTGTGTTAATCTATATATATATGATTATTAAATTATAATTTCATTCCATATATAGTTAAATTTAAATTAATAAATATATATATTTTAATGTGCGTTTTATTTTACTTTATATAAGTATGTATAAAATGCGGTTAGTCGATTATTGAAATCATATTTCACAGTATAATTATTATGAAGAACATTTTTAAATCAAATTAAAATGCATTTTTTATCGCAGAAATAAATAATTGTGAAAATTATATATGAAACGTTTTTTTTTTTGGTTTGCTCATTTGCTGTTATATAAATATTTTTTTTTAATCAATGCAATTAAAAACAATATTTTAAATTTAATGAGTATATAATAATAATAAAAATATCATTCATTTCGTTTATTTTATAGGTATATAGGTATTTGAAACATAATCGCATACAATTTTTAATTGATTCAAATTTATCTTTTGAAAATTTATGTTTTTATATAGAACAAAATTTTGAAATCGTTTCATTTGTTTCAAAGATATATGATAGTAGGTATAGGAAAATTGTGGTTATTATATTTAAATTTATACGATACGAAGGCATACTTTTTGGAAAATCGGAAATGTCCTCTGAATAAATCTTCTGCCATTTCCAAATTTTCGTCTATTAATCACATAAAAAAATATTAACTAAATTTGGAAATGATCAATTGCAATTAAATGAAAAATTACAAATTGAATTGAATTTTCAAATGTATAGTGAAAAAAAATAATAATAATTTAAAATAAAAACTATGACTATTCAATTAAAAAAACTAAAAAAACACTCGGAAAATCTGATTTTCCGGGAAAGTGCAATTCCATATTCAATAAAATGTATTTTCCATTCTATAGTTATTTTACTATTCAAGTTTTCTTATCGTTTGCAAATTAGTTAAGAATGGGAGCCCCAGAAATAGAAACAGCCATCACAATTTTGTTCAAATTTAGCATTAAATTCTGTTGTTGTTTGTGCTACAGAAATTCTGAAATTGAGCGAATGAATAACAGAAAATTTGCATTTTTTGCTCCAACAGATAAATATGTTTTTTTATAGTCTGTTTTGGACCCAAATTTAACCCATAACATAATTGTTTTATTCAAATAATATAAAGCAACTAATTTCGAACTCTCAACTCTGTGGTGTGAATGTTAAAAATGCCAACCTAAAATTCTAACGAAATTTTGGGGTCGTGGGTTCGAATCCTACTGAATGCATAAAATATGTTTTGTGTTTTCGGTTATTTTTCGAATCTGAATTTTAACACAGAGTTGTATATTCCGCTTGCGGTTGGTCGTACGACTAATTACCGACACCGTAAAACCCACAAATTAAGTAACTAATAACAGAAGGCTGTTGTTGGACGCTAAAACCAGATTGTTGGTTGTATAGCGAAAAATTTATTTTTTATTAACTAATTTCGAATCGAAACTCTCTGGTATAGTATAAGCGAACTCTTCTATTACCAAATAAAACGATAAATAACATATATTGAATGAATGAATTATTCATACTTCAGCTTGATGTTTTCTCTATCGTCGGTAAAAGTTTCATTTTATTTGGACAAATAAAAAATTTATGATATTTCTTGTGAAACAATATTTTAGTTGAAGTAGAAATTTTAACATGGAACAAAGAGCAGTCATTAAATTCAACGCAAAGCTTGGTAATTCTGCAACAGAAATCGATGCAGCAAGTTAATGGCGGTAATTGTATGGGTAGAACACACGTTTTTGAGTGGTATAAACGTTTCATGCATGGCTAAAACACAGGCTAAAAAAAACAAGAAAAGTTTCATCGAAAATCAAGACAATGCTCGTAACATTTTTCGATAGCAGGGAATTATCCATAAAGAATTCGTTCAATCTGATCAAACATTCAGTGGCGCATATTATATCGAAGTTTTGAAGCGTTCGATGGGCAGGATTCGTCGTATTCGACCTGAATATCGTGAATCAGATAATTGGTGTTTGTTACACGATAATGCACCAAGTCATACTTCACTCATTTTTCGTCAGTTTTTGGCTCGAAATCAAGTCTGTGTGTTAAATCATCCACCCTATTCACCTGATTTAGCACCATGTGCATTTTTTCCTTGTTCCCAAAACTTAAAATGAAATTGAAAGGATGTTTTTTTGAGGATATTGAAACCATTCAAACAGCATCTATACGCGCACTAGAGGCAATACCACAAAATGAGCTGGAACACTCATTTTAATCATTATTAAATCGATGTAACAATTGTATTGAATCAGGAGGAGAATATTTTGAATAAATAAAAAAAAATTTCAAAAATCGGGTTTTTAATGTATTTCCTAGAACCAGTCCAGAATATTAATTGTCAAACTGTGTATAGTTTAATTTTAGATACCAAAATCTCTATTTTTTGAATATTTTATTGTTCTAAACGAAAATTCTTACAAAATTTTGGGGTCGTAGTTTCGAATTCTATATACTGAAAACTTAAAATATGTTTTGGAATTTTTCTGTTATATTTGAATTTGAATTTTCACGCACAGTTTTTGTATTTTCCCAGGTCGATTGGTCGTAAAAGCAACAAATTAAGAGAACCTAAAAACAGAAACGCCGCTGTTGTTGTACACTAATAAAACCAATTGTCGGTTGTAATGTGAACATTTTATTTTATATGGCTTTACATGTTTAATATATACTTTCAAAATATTTCTTATGCTTATAGTTTATTATGTTTACTATAAGTCATTTTCTTTGATATATGTAATTTAACAATATGTACTTTAAAGTTGTATAATGTGTTCAATTGCAAAAGGCATATTAAAAATTCTATTTCAGTTTCATTCAATATATGGTAATATTAGTTCAAAGGTAACACATTTCTATATATTTTCTTTTTATTAACTGTATATATATCTGTTTGTTTTATATCAATATGTTCTTCATTCTTCCTATCAAGACTTATATACGATTTTTTCTTTCTTTTATATATACTATATATACCAAACGATTTCCTTTTTGTCTGTTTTGAATATTTTCTTCTTATTTCAAAAGATGAAAAGATATTATTTAAAAGATATATTCAAAAAAAAAAAAAATAAAGGCTATAATAAATAAAAAAAATAGGATAAAATAAAATATTTGTTCAATATGTATTTAAAAAAAAAAAACAAAAAGAAAAATGACTAATTATTTTTCAATTGTCGCAAAAAATTATTATTTTTGAATATATTAAAAGAAAAAAAAAGTGAAGCTTAATAAAGTTTTTATTTTTTGTTTTTTTTTGCATTCAATTTTTGATACAAATGAATCGGAATTGATCATATAATAGAAAAAATTGAAGAAAAATTGTATTTATAAAAATTAAAATACAAATTAAATTTTTTTTTTGATTTTAAATTCATTTTTCTTTTAATTTCATATACCCTATAGATTTATGCGTATTAAATATCCATAAAAAACAGTTTTTTTTATTAACATTTCTATATATATAATATTAATTATACATTAAATATATTGCGAGTGTGTACTTACAATAATAATAATTATAATACATAAAAAATAAAAATTAAGGTAAATATTTTTGAAAAATTTCATATATTAGTATATAAATGAGCGAAAAATATAACATTAATTTTTTTATTAATATTGTTTTTATGTTTTTTATATAAATTTTTCCATTATAATAGTACTTTATTATATACAAAATAAATAAAAATAAATAAATAAATAAATAAAAATAATGAATGAATAGAAACAATTGTTCTAAAAAATATTTGAAGCATAAACTAATTGTTTTTTTTTTTTGCAGTAGCATTTCTTTTGCATTTTAATAGTTATATATAGTAAAAGATAGATACAGTTTTTTTTTTTTTATGTTTCTTATTAATATTTAATATATTTATTTCAATTTTTACTATTTCTCTTCAATTTCATATATATATATATATATTCATTTAGTGAAAAATATTTATAATTTGTTTGAAAGCGCATATAAAAAAAAAAGTGATGGGTACACGCAAAGAAATTTTTAATATATATATAGTAAATATAAAATCACTAAAAAAGAAATGTTTTTAATATTTTTAATATCATGCGATGATTATCTTTAAACATCATAATAATTAATTTTTCTATTTATATATTAAAAAAAAAAAAAAAGAATTAAGAAATGTATATTAAAAAAAACTTTTATTATATAAAAAAAAATAAATATAATTTAGTTAAAGTTTTGATTTTGATCATATCGGTTTGAATTTATTTTTTGTTCAATTTAAATTCTATATTAAATATATTGAGGTTAATTTAAAAAAATAAAAAAACAGAAAAGAAATTGTTGATTTGACTCTGTTTATTAATTATTCATATTGTTTTTATTTTGATGATTAGCATATATAATTGTGAATAAATTAAAAACAAAAATTTTTTTATACTAAAATCAATATTTTTTATTAAGTGTTTTGATAAAAATTAATTATTTAAATTAAATAAATAATATTGTGCCGCGATTGTTTTTATATAAATATTTTTTTTTTAATATCCTATATATATATAATTTTAAACTGTTCAATTTTACATATAACAATAATAATTATTGTTAAAAAAAAATTGCAAAAACTAAATATAATTAAAATAAAACAAATTATACAATTTCAAAAATCACAGTGAGATTTTTAAAAAGTGTGTAAAATTTCACGTAAAAAATTAAATAACGTTTATAAAAACATCAATATAGGAACCGGTCAAAGTACAACATCATTTTGTCATGGAGGTGTTAAAATCGGATATTTACAATCATCATCATCAAATAACAAAAAACAACATAGGTATTTTCTATTATTTTGATTTATTTATAAATGCGGTATATGTATGTATGTATGTTAGCAAACAAAACAGAAAAAAACTTTCAATCAATCAATAAATTATATATACTGTATATTGATGTTAACAAAAACCAAATAAATATATATACCTTGATCGCTTGTATACTTGAATTATATATATGGTATTAATTGACGACTGCACGATTATATATATATTTATAATTATTGTACAAATGTTTTAATTACAATTTGTTTTAAATAACAAACCAATTCAATAAGGCTTTTTTTATTATATATTATGGATTCACAATATATTCATGATAGAGAAACAAAAACAAAAATATTTTATTATAAATATATACGTTTTTTTTTTCATTTTCATTTTATTTATATAAAGATTCTTTTTTATTTGTTTTTTTTTCTTCAAAAAAAGGTAAAATATTCGGCCATGATAGATTTAGATGATTAAATCCAAATCCAAAATTATTTTATATGTTATTGAAATTAAGCGTACGCAACAAACATTCAACAAAATTATTTATTTTAATAATATTAAATTTGATATTGTGATATATGAAACTGTGGTAGGGCTTAAAAAATTTGTCCTGATAACGATTGGATATGGATAAAATTTGTAAATTAATTACTCTACAAAACAAATAATTTTTCTAACACAATTTTCCGGGAAATGCAATTTTCCAAATTTTCAATTTTTTGAATTATAGATTTCCTTCAATTGTCATTTTCATCATTGCATCATTTGAAAACTCAAGTCAATTCTGAATATTTTGGAAATTGGTTTATTTTTTCAAAAGATATTGTGAAAAACTTTGTCCCATTTTGAATCAAATGATGTGATTTCAAAATTTTCTTCTATATGAAAAATCAGAAATTGATTGACGGTTTTTAAAATGATGTAAAGAAAATTCTAATTAATTATGGGAAAAAAACTATATGGGTGTAATTTGAAGAAAATTGAATTGAATCCGGAAAATTTTATTTGGAAAATTATTTTATTTTTTTTTTATAATTTACTTTTCCATTCAGAATATCCTATTTGGGTTTGGGTTATCAGGACAAATTTTCTCATGTTCCGCCACTGTTATGAAGAAATAAAATATAAAAAATTTAAAAAAAAAAACATTAAAGTAATCAAAATATAATATTATTTTAATTGATGAATGATCATAAATCATCATTTTGTTGAAAAATTCTCTAAATAAATAGATTTAGGTATAAACTCTTGAATGTCTATTAATTTTTTAAACAAAATTGTAAATGTTTTATAAGTAATGTTTTTTTTTTTTACAAAGTGATTAAATATTTTGATTTTGAAGACTTAATGTATTTAATCCAGAGAAAATTCTATATAAATTAATGCGCAATGATTTATTTCTTTTTGTTAATGAAAAGTGGTGTTAATGTTAAAAATACCTAACGAAATTTTGGGGTAGTGGGTTCGAATCCTACTGAATGCATAAAATATGTTTTGTGTTTTCGGTTATTTTTCGAATCTGAATTTTAACACAGAGTTGTATTTTCCGATTGCGGTTGGTCGTACGGCTAATTACCGACACCGTAAAAGCCACAAATTAAGAAACTAACAACAGAAGGCTGTTGTTGGACGCTAAAACCAGATTGTCGGTTGTATAGCGAAAAATTAATTAAAATTTATTTAATGAAAAGTTAATTAACTGTGATTAATAATAATTTGCATAATTAAATTGTTAGAATTTAAAAAAAAAAATCATTTGAGTTTTAATAAGAATTATATTAAAAATCATAATTTAAATTGCAAATTTTAACTAATATAGAAAATATTTTTATATAACATTAATATAAATGTAAGTAAATTGCAGATGATTAAAAGAAAGATAATATTTTTAATTAAATACATTATTTTCATTGCCATATATTTATATAATTGTAATTATAAATTGGCTATTACTTTTCATTCTGTAAAATTTGAATTTAAAAGAATGTGAAAATTTAAAGAAGAATGTGAATACCAGCACCTCACAAATAAAAACCTTCTATACAGATTTTTTTTTTCATTCACTAAATCCTTAAATTATAATTCTTTTAACAATATGAAGTTCGAACTTTATCCGATAATTTTAAAAAAAAAAGGCCATAAATGAACATTATCTATAAATATATAAATATAAATATCAGAACAAACGCATTTCGATTGTTATTGATAACTCGCGATTGATGCGTGCGATTTTATAAAAAAAGATTATATTTTTTTTTTTATAATATTTATTATTTTATCAATAAATTAATTTTTTTTTTTTCTAATGATTAAATCTTTTATTTGTTTAAAATTGTTAATGACTATAAAAATAACAAAATGATAATAGCAAAGTATAAAACAATAAAATATTGTATAATGTAAATATACAATTAATTAAATATTATTATTATTAAATATTCTTATATTGTATATATATTTTTTTATGCCTATATGCCGCTATATAGTTGTTTATTTATTACATTACAATCATTACACATATTTAATATATGTTTGGGATGCAAATATAGTTAGTATATATTTATTATGGAAAATTAATCGTTGGTTTATTTCCTGGGTCATTAAAAAAAAAAAACACACACACACACACTGACTGGTGAATGATTAATTATTAAAAAATAATTATATATGTTATATATGGTAATTTTATAAAAATTATAAAATCTATTTTTAAAATCTTCATATAACTAAAATAAAGATTTTTTTATTCTGTGTATAGAAAATATTTAAAATAAATTCTATAAAGTACAAAAAAAGTACATGGTGAAAAAATCTTGAAGGTTTATAAATTGAGTTAAAAAAAAAAGATAAGAATCAGTAAATTTAGTATATTTAACAAATTGTTATCGGAAGATTTTACTTAAACAAGGCAAAGTTAATTTATCTTGAATGTTTTCCAAAGTTGGGAAAAACAAAAACGGCAAAAATCATTTAGAATTGAAAAAACAAATTTGATATTTGATAAAGAAAAAAATTGTTTGGCGGGGGTATAGACAATTTTAAACAATTTTTTGTGTGATACATACAATTGATTCTTATCAATATATAGAAAAAAATTTTTTCTTTTTCGCAAAAAAAAAAACATCAATTTGAAAAAAAAAACAAAATTAAAAACAATAGAATATTTATTTATATGTAAATGTTTATTTAAAAAATATTATATAATTCTATTTTTAATTTTTTTTTTTTTGTATTATTGACGCAAATTAATTTTCATATTTTTGCATGGTCAACATTTATTTATATTCTATAGTATTATTCTATATATGGTTTATCTTTGTGTATGAATATAAAATTAAAAAAAAAAAAATAAATCATTTACATAGGTGTATTATTTGTTCGAAATCAGGTATATATAGTTAATAAAACTGATTCATTAACCGGAAATGTATAATATACGTATATGAATATATCTGCGGTTAAAATATTACACACACGCGTTCAATTCATATAAAGTCTATATACCATATATTGTTGCACAAAAAAAAAATTGTATATTATAGATGCATATATTGTTCAGATCAGGGCATTGTGGAATCGGAGTCGATGATATTTGAATGGGCTCCTATATACTCCCACAATTATCAATTAAATTTTTTTCAATTTATTTGTAAATTTCATACATTCTAAAAAAATTATTTAATCGCTGTTTTTTTTTTAAAACGGTTATTAAAAGGATAAAATATTTCTATCCATTGTTCGGAATTTGAGCAAATTCCTTAGTCTTTTATTAGAAACTGTATCTTTACCTCAGACAAATATACAAAATATATGTGGAGCGCGTGTAAGTAATGACCTGTCCTTGTAGCTAGTAAAGGATGTGATGGAAAACGTAGAATATGGCATATTATTGACTTATTATAACACTTATAAGCATTTTGTCACAACATTTTGGATATTAAATCGCATTCGCATAATTCAGAGATCTTTAAAATTTTTATATCTATGATTTATTTCATTGGAAATATTATAAAATTTTATTCGAAGCTTGAATCAAAGTCGATGTCTATGAGTTTTGGTTGGAGTTATTGAAGTCAGAATAGATGGAAAATTGTTTCGACCCCACAACCCCTGGTTCAGATAGACACTGAATATTAAAAAAAAAAATAAATAAACGGAAATGATTTATGTATTATATATATATATGAGAGGTAGAAATGCGGCGACGGCGATGGATGATGATAATAATAATGGTATATATATTAATGTAGATGAAAATAAATGCTATGAAAAATTGTATACCAATAAATTTAACAATATAAAAAAGAAAGAAAATATATAAAAATTAAAATATTCTGGTCGTCGTTTTTTTTACTATACATATATATGTAAACTGCCGATCATTATTCATTTACATTCATATTTTACAGTTCAATTTACATTACATATGATCTTCTATATATATATATGAATAATGAATTGGTTAAAGTGCTGATAACCCATTTAAAGATCTACTATATTTTACATTTATTGTTTGATAGAATAATTGTGTTGTTTTTATTTATGTAATTCTTATTAATATTATTATTATAATTATTATTAAAAACCTTTACATAATGAATTTAAAATTGTATTTTTTTTTCATAACCTCTCTTATTTATTGTGATATAATTTGCGATTAAAAAAAAATTATCTAAAAAAAACATATTTTTTATTTTAAATTGCGATTATAAAAATTTACAAGAATTAAAATTTACAAGAAAATTTGTTTTTTTTTTGCCATTCATATATAAAGGTTATAATTATATTAAAACTAACATGTAAATTAAATTTTAAATTCATATGCAATTATTACATAATTATTAAAAATTACTAGGAAAATATGATATATATAAAATTTTTTTAATTAAAATATAATTAATTTATATATATAATAAAAGTGCATAATTTAAAATACAAAAAAACTCTTTAGAAATTTGCCATATTATTATACGGTTGTTGTGTGTTAAAATTATTTAGTTTTTGTATTTTATTAGCCAAAAAAAAAACCTGATTTGAATACTTTTTACATAATTTACTAAAAATTAAAAATAAAAATCTGTAAATAAAAATGATTATATATTTTTGCATTCGCATCATCGTACGAGTAAACAAAAAAAATTATTATTGACTATATGCGAATATAGAAAGTTAACAAAATTTTATTTTTTTCTGGAAAATAAATATACATTTTTTTTTTAATAATAATAATAATAATAATATATATTTATTTTTAATTGTTCAATTTGTTATACATATATTTTCTATATATGAACAGATATATATTCATTCAAAATAATAATATATTCATTTACTACATTCAATTACGCGCGATCTGTATATAAACATTTTATTATTACACATAAAATATGATATTATTATTTTATTTTTATTATATATTTTATAGATGAAATATACGCACACATAATATATATGAAATCAAAAGTTCATCTATATAAATATATATATATATACAATTTGTGCATATATATAAATGTAATTCAATGACCTAGATTATTTAATTTACAAAAAAAAAAAAAAATTAAATTAAATCAAAATCATGTATGGAATTAAATATATATATAGGTATATAAGTAAGATTAAAAAGAGTGTGACTATATGTAACTATAGTAAATATCTATTATATAGAGTTAATAAATCTCTTGGTAAATAGATACAATTATGCACACGATAAGTTATTTTGAGAAATAATAACATGATAATTAATTACATGTAAGCATTAAGATATAGAGATTACAGGCTTTTTTAAGTCTATGAGTATTGTTGTTATGTATATATGCCACAAAGGTTTTAAATGTTGTTTTGAATAGTATTTTGATAACAAAAAATATAATTCGATTGCGGAGCGGAGCTGGGAAATTATTAAACAGATTTCCAAGAACATATGAAATTCTGAACCGCACTTGTCTAATTAGCAGATTTATGAACAAAAATTGGCAGTTTAAAGTACTAAATTTTCCGGAAAATTGATTTTTTTTTAATTATCTATTATTTTATAATTACAATAAGGGGTTTTTTTCTTAAATTTTCCTTTTTCGCTTCGCATAATTTAAAAATTCAATGAATTCTGTTCATAGAAGAAAATTTGAAAATCACCCCGTGGTTTGGCTGATTTTCCATTCCAGTGAAAATTCAGTGAAAATTCAAAGAAATTTTCCATTCTGTAAAAGTAAATGACTCAAGATATCGTAATCAAGACGTAGCTCTGATTTAAATATATGTGGTTTTAATATTATGACTTTCACATGAAAAAATTTACGATTTGCAATATATTTAATTAAATGTTTCAATTTCATCAAAACCTAAACAAATTTGATATAATATAATTTGTAAATAATTGAACCGTCAGAATCCTTATAAATTATAATGTCTTTCATAAAAAATAAAAAAATTAATTTGTCGCTATACATAACCAACAATCTGGTTTTAGCGTCCAACAACAGTCTTCTGTTGTTAGTTTCTTAATTTGTGTCTTTTACGGTGTCGGTAATTAGACGTACGACCAACCGCAAGGGGAAAATACAACTGATAAAATTCAGATTCGAAAAATAACCGAAAACACAAAACATATTTTATGCATTCAGTAGGATTCGAGCCCACGACCCCAAAATTTCGTTAGAATTTTGGGTTGGCATTTTTAACATTTACACCACAGAGTTATGTCTTTTATAAATGATTTCATAATATGAGGCTTGAAAATTGAAATAAAAGGGTTAATTTAACTTTCTTCCAATTAATCGCAGTAAAATATTTCCAAGTATATATAGTATTTTTAATCTACCCTTCCGGATTTATATACAAACACTTTTTCTACCAAAAATGTATCCTTTATTTTTTGTTTTGTCAATTCCTTTTCATAACACACACAGCACACTGTCATATAACATATTCATATTCATTTCTCGCACAATTTAATACATTTTATTACATGCATTTATTTATATATATATAGATATATAGGAAAACATATAAGAAACAAAAAATAAACGAAAAGAAAAGTTTTAATATGTTACAATTCAATATATAATCGATTTCATTTATCATATATGTACATACATAAATATTGTATTGGGATTTATATTTATAATATGATTTTTCTTTGACTTTTTTTTTGCGATGATAAAAAAAGACAAAAAATTTGAAATTACATTATTATATATATGTATATATTTATTATATCACATTATATGTAAAACGTGTCCTATTATACAGAATGCCATTTGTACTATAGAGATATATGTATATTGTAATAATAAAATCTTCATATCTTCCAAAATATTTATGTATATGTATTTTTCTATTGACTTTTCTATATATATATATATATATATACAGTGCGACAATTAATATTCCGGACTCAAACCATATCTCAATAACCAGTGGGACGATCTATGTGACGTTTTGAAGCTTGATGTTTTATCTATCCTCTGTAAAAAATTCATTGCATTTGGTTGACAAATAAAAAAGTTATGATATTTTTTGTGAAATAATATTTTAGTTGAAGTAGAAATTTTAACATGGAACAAAGAGCAGTCATTAAATTCAAGGCAAAGCTTGGTAAATCTGCAACAGAAACGTTCAAATCGATGCAGCAAGTTAATGGCGATAATTGTATGGGAAGAACACAAGTTTTTGAGTGGTATAAACGATTCGTGGATGGCTAAATCACAGGCTAAAAAACAAGAAAAGTTCCATCGAAAATCAAGACAATGCTCGTACCATTTTTCGATAGCAAGGGAATTATCCATAAAGAATTCATTCCTACTGGTCAAACAGTCAGTGGCGCATATTATATCGAAGTTTTAAAGCATTTGATGAGTAGGATTCGTCGTATTCGACCTGAATATCGTCAATCAGATAGTTGGTGTTTGTTACACGATAATGTTACACACTTCACTTATTGTTCGTCAGTTTTTGGCTCGAAATCATGTCTGTGTGTTAAACCATCCACCGTATTCACCTGATTTAGAACCATGTGACTTCTCCTTGATCCTAAAACCGAAAATGAAATTGAAAGGATATTGAAACCATTCAAACATGTGTAGATGATGTGCACTAGAGGCAATACCACAAAATGAGCTGGAACACACATTTGAATCATTATTAAATCGATGTAACAATTGTATATTGAATCAGGAGGAGAATATTTTGAATAAATAAAAAAAAAATTTTCAAAAATCGTGTTTTTAATGTATTTTATAGGACCAGTCCGGAATATTAATTGTCGCACGGTGTATATATAAAATAAATGTATAAAAGAATACATTTTTATATACAGATTTTCAATAATATTTACAATTTATTTGATTGGAAAAATATGCAAATTATCTTCGTGTTTACATACAGCAAAAAAAATGAGGGAAATATTTTCAAATATATTATAAATATAAATAAGTGATGAATCTAATACATATTCATATATCAAATTGTTTGATTGAAGAAAACTTTTTAATTTTATAAAAACAATACTTTAATATTGTTTTTTTTTTTAATATATTAATAATAATTTATTAGAATTTTTTTGTTAAAAGTCATAATTGGTTATTAGTTTTACTAAAAATTAATCATTAAAACAGTGACAGCAAAAGGTATATAGAAATAAGTTGTGATGGCCAAAATATGATAAGATCGTCTGAAAGGTGTATCTACCTAAAATAAATTAATTATACTATACAAAGGAAAATACTTTTTTCCTATAAAATTCTTCGAGAAAAATCAATAAAATGTTGTTGAACATTTTTTTCATTTTTTCAAGCCACTTCACTGCAGTAAAGGAATTTTCCGGTATATAGTAATAAAAATGTAACCTTTTTATGTGATATATATAAATGATTGATTTTTCTGATAAATTCCCATATCAATTGAAAAACATTACACTAAATAATTTCATATTTTATCTTAAACGCCTTACAATTTATATTGAAAACTTCGTCAATCAATTAATTATTGATTAAGGAAATCATATATATAATAAAAAAAAACCTATATAAAAAATAAAAATGTAATTGAATTATTATTTCATTTTCTTATTATTTATAGGATAATTATTTTATATTTTTTTTTATACATAATATTTGAATAATATAAGAAAATAAATTGCATAACTCTGTGGTGTAAATGATAAAAATGCTAACCTAAAATTCTAACGAAATTTTGGGGTCGTGGGTTCGAATCCTACTGAACATATAAAATATGTTTTGTGTTTTCGGTTATTTTTCGAATCTGAATTTTATCAGTTGTATTTTCCCCTTGCGGTTGGTCGTACGTCTAATTACCGACACCGTAAAATTAAGAAACTAACAACAGAAGGCTGTTGTTGGACGCTAAAACCAGATTGTTGGTTGTATAGCGAAAAATTTATTATTTATTATTTAAGAAAATAAATTTTGTTATAAATAAATACTAAAAAAAAAAAAAATAAAAACACTTTGCATAACAATTAATTAACTCGTAATGAGTATTATAAAAAATATTATGTTCAATTATTTCAATAATTCATTATTATAATAATCACAATCAAATCAAAAACATATAAAAATTATTTATATATGTACAAAGTCGTTTATTATTGTTTATATAACTTAATCATATATGCACATATAATAAATTTATATTTAATTCATGATTATTATATACATATTTGTATGTAGATGAATTCAAAACAAGTATTTTATTAAAAGCGAAAACATCATGTATAAGATATAAAAAAAACACATATATAGGTTAATAGTAAATATATTTATGTAAGAGCATAATAACAAAAACAATATAATAAAATAATAATATATTATTATTATTATTATTATAATGCAGTAATAAAAATGTAATAATGCAATGCAAAGTTTATGTATCTCATAAACTTAAAAATAATGATGTCTTATTTCAATAAAAAATATTGATCTATACCATATTGTATAAAACATTTTTTATGTTATGTATTACTATATAGGACAGAATTAACAATAAGACTTCTTATATATACGAGATAAATTGTTAATAAAAAAAAATAAATATGGTTTATTGCAAAATCTGGCTGGATTTTTTTTTGTTGAAAAATTCAATAATATAAATTAAATTAAAAAAAAAATGGCAATTTTATTTCTATTTATTAATTTTTCTTTTATTTTTTTTCTCCAATTACTCCAAACTCGTAAAAAGAAAATTTCAATTTCTTTATTGTATATTCAATGTGAAAAGTAATTTTTATTCTTTTTTTTCAGTCACAAAAAAAAAGACTTAATAGACTGTTTAACATTCGTTCAACAGAAACCACGACAGAATTTAATGTTAAATTTGTACTGAATTCTGTTTTTGTTGTATTGAATGCAATACATTCGGTTTATCGTCTGATTAAATGATTGTTGGCTCCACAGCTATATAGAATTTTTAGAAATTTACCGAGATTTTTCATGCACTAAACCAATTCTGTCATAGTAACGAAAAAAATACAAATCCGATAATTTAAAGTTTAAAATGAATTTAACATTTATGTATAGGAATAGTTTTGATTGATATCAATCCACTGTACTGTACTTCATTAACTAACCAAAAATCATAATATTTTATGATGAGATTTTACAAAAAATATATGCAATAATTTTACTATATAATGCCATTGACATGATTCTAAAATGTGATGATGATATCATATATCTGCGTCTGTATATTTAGTATATATAATAAATTCATATAATTGTTATGTGGTAGACTTTATAGAGACATTAAAAAAAATGTATCTGTGTTTTGTTTTTTTTTTCCTTTATGGCAACATCAATCAAAAATGTTAACGCTTTATGGCCACACATTTAATGAAAACGAAACGAAAAAAAAAAACAAAAACAATGATGATTTGTATGTTCGCCGAGAGTAGAATAAAAAAAAATAACAGATTTATATACAGTATTATACAAGGTAATTATTTGTCATTGCTTAAAAAAAAAATAAATTAATAAAATTCATTTCATTTCTATTTCATCCAAAAATAATTTTACCTTGTATATATAAATTTTATAGAGATTTTATAGAGATATTTGCTGCACAATTTGATACAATCGTATATAGTTATATTTGATACACCCAGAAGAATATTTTTATTTTTTTTTTTGCGCTAGCGGATATAATTAAAAAAAAAATTGCTTGTCATTTAGTATATTCCTCTTCTTATTCCATCCATGTATATTATATATATATAGAATTTTGAATAAAGACTATCAATATCTATATAGATATATTTTTTCCGTATATTATATATACCATTAAAATTTTTTTATATATAATTTGATAAATATCATTTTTAACAATTATTTTTTTTTCTCATCACGGTTTTTTTTTTTACCAATAATTATATATCTAAAAATCTAAACAACAATCCATTTATCATCTCTCTATTGTTTCTATATGTCAATATTTTTATTTATTTTTTTGTATATTTTCTATAAACAAATACTATTGAATATCTATATGCCGATAAAATTATTTATAAGTTAAATTTACATTTCAAAAGGATTGGTTTTTTGTGTGTGTATATTAAAAAATCAATGCGTTTTTTTTAAAGCAATAATGTTATTATTATTATTATCTTATTATATACATATGATATATATCGACAAGTTTGAAAGAAAATGCATAATATTTATATAAGTGTGTGCGTCTCTACGGCATCTGTATATAACTATACCGCATGTGAATATTTCTATATATGATGTATATTTTATACAGATAAATGCAGTTGAGAAATCTGGCGCCATACACATTTTCCTATGAACAGATTTATAAATGGAATAAATATTTTGTTGCAAAAAAATGAGGATATTTACACTTTTCCCATTTATCCATAATACACAAATTGCTCTATATATTTTTCACATTATTAAGTCAACAAAACTTTAAAAAAAGACGCATTTTTTTTAATCAATAACTATATATAGATAATTGTATATATATATATATATATATATATATATATATATATATATATCGAAAATCTATATATTTTTGATACACAAAGAATTATTTTGTTCAATTAAGTTGAACAAAACAAAAACCATCGCATATATACAAAAACATTTCCTTAATATCCTTCCTATATACTTACTTTCATTGTTGTTTGTTTTCCCTTTCTTATATCTTATTTTATCTTTTTATTTTATTTTCACCTGTTTCTATGTCAATTTCAAATGCTGCATGAATATTAAATAGTTTTTTTTTTCTTTGCTCTTAAAATGTTTATTTTCCATTATATAGCATTTCATATACCATATATATTTATATATAGTTATATCTTGCTGCGGTATATCATATGGCAATTAATATATTATCTATACACTCTATAGTCTATTCTATACAATATATATGTTTCTTTAGATTTCGACTGAACAATATAATGAATTGTTTTTATTGGTAAAAATAATCATTATTTAACGTGCCCGCATCATCATCATCATCAACATCATTTGTTTTCTGATAGAAGACCATATTTATCTATAGCATTTTTGGTTTTTTTTTTATTAAATTTGTACATTGAAATTGACCGTCTATTGGAAAATTGTTAGATTATATAATAATTTGATTTATCGATTATTTGAAGAAACCAGAAATTTTTTTTCCGTATATATACATACATATTAGTAATTATATATGAAATTTCAACGAAAATATTCATATTTAAATAGAGGGTTTGTTTTATTTTCATTAATACCATATTGGTGTCCGCAATATGATAAATGCCGGATCTTGAAAGCAAACAGCGAAATAGAAGAAATGGTTATAGATTGAAATTTGTAAAACTTTCTCCTGGGGCGCCCAGGAAATGAAAATCATTGTGGAAATCCTTTTTTTTTAAAGAGTTAAGGGCCAAATTAACATTTTTTTTGAAAAGTACGCCCTATTTCGGAATAAATTATCAAATTAAGAAGCTACAAATAAACACTTTTTGTTAAGGGGGTTTTTGAATAGTTAATTTAATTAATAAAATTCTCAATTAAAAACGATTTGTAATTAAATAAAATTTCTTTTTTTTTTAAATAACATATCATTTTGGACTATTTTTTTGCCAAATATTCTTTACTGGGGGCAGATTCCGGAACAAAATAAGGTATAGTGACATGGTGCGGTGAAAAATATTATCTCACAAGTTCTATTCTATTTACTTATGTGAGTCAATATTGCGATTCTGCAACCAAACGTGAAAAAAGTGTATACAAAAACTGATAAAAAAAAGCCGATAACTCGGGGAAAAAACTATACCATAAATATCAATTATTCACCATAAAGATGGTGAAATATGTTCACATTACTTTTGCACTTTTTAATCACAATTTTAAAGCTTTTCGAAATCGCGAATTTCTCACTAAATATGACTTTTTCAACGTGTCATTGTCTGGCTTTGTTCTGGAATCTGACACCTGTTCTTTACAGTCAATACACGGCTTCCAGTGAAGGCTTAATAGAATTGATTGTATGACGATATCTTCTAACTTTGTTTGTTTTCTAAAGAAGAAAGTCTGGTATTTATTATATTATAGATATTAGACACCTAGTATAAAGATTTCAATATCAATATAAAAAAAAAACAATAAAGAAAATTATAAAAGGTGTTCTTTGTCAAACTTTTTAAATCTAAATATAAAGTAAATAGTTGGGATATATGCAAAGCAATTAAATCGTATGACTATATGCTGTAAAAATATTCATTTTTTCTATGAAAATTTATATAATTAATTTATTCATTAATATAATATATATATAATTTCTTATGCCGCGAAAGTTTTTCCTATATACATTACATATAAAATTAAAATACATTTTTTTAATTAATTAATTTTAAAATTACAACAAATAATTAATTATAATTTAAAGTATACTATATAAAACAAACGAGGGTTGTTTGTCAGGTACAAAAACACACAAAGATGTAATATTAAATAATATATAATAAATTGTCTATATATACAAAATGTCTTTACATATAGTTATAGGAATTAAGAAAGAAGACAAATCATTATTATATTCTTTGGCTTTGATTTTTTCCCCGTTTTGTTGGTAAGATTAAGGTTATGACTTAAAAGGTGTGTTTGATCTGTTATCCGGATAAAAAATTAATATTTATTATAACAAGATAATAAATATTTTACTAAAGAAAATTAATTTTTTTATGCATCTCGAAACATTTTTTTGATATTTAAATGTAATTTAAAGTCCATTTATAATGTTGCTGTATACATAAAATAGCATATATTATTTTAATCCTTTTGTTTATTATATTCATTATATATCATAATGTTTTTACTTAATATAATTTAAAAATTAAAAAAAAAATTAATATGATTTACATTATACTTTTAAACAACCCTCGCTCATCATATATTTTAATAATATATATTCATTTCATTTTAATTAATAAAATATAATATAAATATGTATATAAATTTTAGGGGGTAGTATATAAATAAAAAAATATTGTATAACCATTTACAAAAAAATAAAAATTAATTAAAATTATTTATAACTTTATACACATAATGTTAAAACAGTGAAACGATAAAGTTTCAAAATTCGTTTTATAATTGTGTTATATTAAAGTAAATTTTAATTTTATTTGAAGTGTCTTTAAATAAAATTCATTGCTATTTATATATATTTTATTAGTACTCATATATATATATTATAGCGTAACTAATGAAGGGACGTGAAAAAATGTGTCCTTATCATCAAAAATGATATAAATGTGTGTGAATTAAATTAACTATAGAACAAAAAATTTTCCCGGAAAATTCAATTTTTTCAATTAAACATCCATCGCTTTTCTTGTCGTTTTAAGATTTAACTTTTTTGTATCATTTTCTGACTTTTGCTCTAGAAGAAACATTTTTTTCAAATCTCGTCTCGTTTTGTAGCAAAAAAGATTTAAGACTAAAAAAAATGTGATTTTGATATTTTATTTGTTTTGATTTTATTTTATTTTGTACCCTAAAATGGGAACAAAAATATATATATTTAAAGATCCCTGAATGTTTTTTTTTTCGTATTATATCTCTAAAAGTATTGAATGATAACAAAAAACTTTTGAAATATTTTATTTATTTATTTATATTTATTTATATACATACATACTAATAAAAAATACAAAGTTTTAATTAAGTTTTAAATGTTATATATAATTATATGGGATGTGTGTATATTATTATATTTATATAATTTTGTTGTGTATCTAATAAATTTGTTGGTTATTTATTTATATATTGTATTATATAACCAAAATTTAATAAATTTATTTGATATGACAAGAAGAATAATTCTATAATGAATATTATTTAATCTATATATGGTACATATGCAATATATATAATATACAAATTATATCACCACACCATTTCAATAAATAAGAGTAAAGTTTTTATTTGCGTATTTGCGTATATGATGAATGAATATATATTACATTTATTTTTGGGTAAAAAGCAAAATTTTGCAGTGCCGGGGGCGTTTGAAAAATTGTCCAGACAACCCAAACGATAGGATATTCTGAAATATAGTTTTTCTTTAATTTAAATTTTCTTTGGATCTTTTGACAACTCAAGTAAATTCGGAATTTGGAATATACAATTTTTATTTTATAGAATAATTAATTTCTTTTTATAAGAACGTACCTTTCAGTATATCCTTTTGCTTGTTTGGGTCGTCAGGTCAAATTTTCTCACGCAAAATATAAGATTGGTAACGATATATATATATATAGGGGAAAAGTATGATTCAAAGTCACTTCTTTCAAAATTATATTTGCAAATTATTATCATTACTTGATAGATAACACCCCACCGCGCGCTTATATATAATTGTATTGTATATCATTTCTGGATTATTTATATAATTAAATTAATAATATTTTTCTCTCTCATGATATATATAAAGTTTTATATTATACAATTATATATATAGGAATTTTATATTCTTCTTATAAATGAAATTTAATTATTATCAATTAAATAATTTTGTACTACTCAAATATAGAATTAATATTAAATTCAGTTTTTTTTAATCTACATTAAAACAAAAGGAGGTTAAATTTAATATACGCAAGAATATCATCTTGAAAAGGTTTTCAATTTTGATTAATATGTTTTAAGATATTACTTAACTTAATTTGATTTCACTATATATGACAATGAGATATTTTTAACAATTTTTTTAAATGCTGGCGTTTACATTTTCATATATTTGATGAATTAACCACCTTTCATTCATGTTTAATTGATTTCATATTTATTTTTCTTTTAATTTTACATTCAGTCAATTTTTATATATTTCCAAAAACAAAAGATGAACGAAAGGTGAACGAACGAACTCCGTATTTTGTTTCACGTTTAACAAACGCTACGTTAAAATTTTCTTTTATACGTTCACCTTCTGATCTGCACTTTTCGTGTGAATTCGAATATAAAACGAAAGTTTAACTTAAAGGATATATTACCAAAAAACAAAAAAAAACAGGATATATGTAATTTTTTTTAGTCATAATCTTCTGCAATTGAATTTGTTATTGATTGAGAGAAAATTATAATATTCAAATGACACACTTTGCATCCCCAGAATGTTATAATTAAACAAAATTTGTTTGCTTTTTTTGTATTTTTTTTGGTTAATTAAAGGTCAACACAATATCATTTTTTTTTGAAAATCATATAATTTATTCATTTGTATACGCAATATTTTGTTGGAAATTTATAATCTACATAGAGATTTTCTACATATAAAATTTTAATTGATATATATACATCGCATATATATAAAATGTATAATAATTATATACATATCATATAATTAATCTAATTTATACATGATCTTTATATCTATAATATATATATATATAATCATCATATATGCGAGTAATTAATAATTCAAGGTTGTATAAAAAGTGATACAGAAAATGTATATATAAATTGTGTGTGGTATATAAAACAATAGACAATATATAGTATATAATGGTCATATAATTTAAAATAATAATAAATTTTATATAATTAATTTTTTTGTTGTGTACTATATAAACAATGTAAAATATTCTAATTTTCGCTTATGACCGTAGATTGGTTTTATCGTCCAACAAAGCGAGTCTTCTGTTGTTGGTATATGGGAAAATATTCAAATGTTCTGTATGAAAATTCAGATTCTAAGTAACCGAATAGCTAAAAAAACAACATAGTTTGTGATTCCAGTGTAGGATATCCGAACCCCCACGACCCCAAAATTTTAAACAATTTGAGGTTGGCCTTATTTTTTTTATCAATTACCCACCATCAAATGCTTAATTTGTTCATATAACAATGTAAAATATTTATCTGTATATAAAATATACAGATTTATTTGTTTTTTTTTATTTTAAATATGAAACAATAAAAATTGGCATTATATTCTATATGTGTATATATAAAAGTAATAAAAAAAAAATATGGACAAAATAAAATAATTATATTTAAAAAAAAACCTCCCTTTTATTTTTGTTGTTCAATCAATTATTTATATTATTCATTATTTGTATATTTCATATTTATAAAAAGTATTTAATTATTTATACTTTTTGAATAGGCAAAACCGTAAATAAATAAATAAAGAAATGTGAATTTGATACATTGATTTAATATTAATTATGATGTGTATTTAAAATACCCTTTGGATATAGATAGATAATAAAAAAAAAACCAAATTTTTATTTGCATATTCGAATAAGGGATAATAATGTAAATTTAATTCTTATATTTTTACATCCAGATCGTATATAGTATATAAAAAAAAGGTTAATTTATAATATATTGAATAAATAAAATGTGGGAAATTTAATATATACGTGTGCAGACATTTAATATATGTAAATATTATAAGTGAATACGCTGCGCGATTATATATAAGTGTACATTTTTGATATTTATACAAGTGTTTATAAAAAAAAAAAAACTAAATAAATAAAGGATATATACTCTTTTATATAATATAAGTACGCATTTAAGGATTCTGTTCAGTGGCGGGTCGTAGGGAAATTTGTCCTGATTTGACCGAAAGACCCAAAGGATAGCTAATATTTTGAATGAAAAATAAATTAAATTATACTACAAATAAAAACTGTTTTTCCAACAAAATTTTCCGGAAAATTCTATTTTCCAAATCTTGCATTTTTCGAAAGCGATTTCACTATAGTTTTCCTCGAACTGTAATTTTGCATCATTTGAAAACTAAAGTAAATATAGTGATTTTGTGTTGAAGAAAATTTGGAAATTTCGATGCGATTTCAAAATTGTCTTCTTTGAACAATGAATGAATTTTCAAAAATTTGGCCAATTGAATTTTCCAAAAAATATTTAATTTATTTTTAAGAATGTACTTTTGAATAACAAACTATCATTTGGACAACGATTTTCTCATGTCCCGTCACTGCGTTTGTGTTTTATATTCATATATATCACATTGTGTAAATATATAAATAAATATATTTCAGAACAATTATACTTGAAAAGATAAAGGAAAATAATCCTTATTTATTTAATTTAATTATTTTCGTATATTTGTATACATTTTCATATACTATATATAATAATTATTATAATACATATATAGTTTTGTAAACTTTTATGGAAAATTCAATTTACCATATAAATTAATTGTATAGTTTAAATATTTTTTTTTTACTTAAATTCCTTATTGTTGAATAAATAAATGGAGAGAAAAATATAACAATTTTTCCATTTTTCAAAATAAGACAAGAAATTTTATATATACTATGTATGAATAATCTATCAACTCAGACAAAAACAAATATGAAATAAATTTTTATTCTTATATTCTCACGTTTAACTTGCATAAACAAACAAAAATAAAACAATGCATATTTTATTATTATTATTATTAAATTTAAAATAAATTATTTTTTTTTTTTGCTATTTTATTGTTGTTTGTTTCTCGTACTTTTAATATAAATTGAAAAGTAAAAAGTAAAAAATTTAAATATAGAAATAAAAATTTAAATAAAATAATATTATTATTATTTGGTTATTTTTTTTGTATAATATATTTCAATTTTATTGGATAGCACTGAAGCGTGCGTGTATTTACAAATTTTTACTCAGAATTTAAATAATATACCTATGAATATACTTTATATAATGCAGGTAGAATATAGGTATTTTTAACGCACCACCCCATATAAATATATTTTCAAATCCAATACTTTTATATATATATACAATATGAATTTTTATTGTACTGTATATAATAGGTAAATATTTACAAACAACCTGTGCATTCACATATAGTAAATATAATTTGGTTCTTTTTTTTTTGTTTATATCAAATACAGTATAACATCAATTCATTTTAGTTTTGATTATATTCGATTTTATTAATTATTTATATGAAAGTAATGAGAAACTTTTTGAAACAATAAAATAGTGACAAACAAAACGATTCTTTGTTGAAAATTTGCATGAAAAAGTATAGATTTTGAATTGTATCTTAATAAGTTAATAGGAAAAACATTAATTTTAAAATTCACAATAATTTTTTTTCCCGGAAAATTTACTAAGAAAATCTTTTCATGAGAAGTTTTTATGTGTTCATAAAAATTATTTACTTTTTCAACATTTACTGTATATTAGAAATTTATTTACATATGTACTTACAGCACGTACATTCAAATAATTACATATATACGATGATCATATATGGATCGGAATATTATAAAGTAAAGTATGTTTACTTCCTCTTAATTTCCGGTGTAATTCGTGTACAAATCATGAAATTTTCAATATATATGCATATATTAAATGAACAGAACAGAATTTATATGTATATGCATAAAATTTGTTTATAATTTATTCTTCATTATATATATAGACAAATTTAAATATAATGAATTTTTTTTGATAAGTATACGGGTTTATTGACGCATATTTATATATAAATAATAAATTAAATATGACATTTTGTGCACTTGAGTATTTGAATCACACAAAACACAAAAAGAATGTCATCATATGGATTTTTTTTTGTTATAAATCATTCAAAAATTTTATTTTATTTTAATTAAAATAATTACACTTGATACAAACCGAAAGTTTAAGGATATTTTTTACAATTTTGTTCATGTAAAGATATACATTTTAGATTTAAAATATGTATATCTATATAATACGGAAAAATGTTAATGAATTTTCTTATGAAAAGGAAATTTCTTAAATAATATTTTATATATCCGCATCATTTGGAAATTGCAACAACTTATATATTAAAAAGCAATGTATATAAACAAATTGGCGATAAGGAAAAATTAAATTCGATATACTTAAAAAAAAACATAATTTCAATTCAATACCATGTCAAAAAACAAAACAAAAAAAAAATTACCAACATTTCCTATATATTATATATATTATACATTGATTGTTTTATGTATTTATTTTTTGTACAATATATATTTGAAATGCGAAAATATAATATACATTCTATATATAAAACATCTGGTTAAATTAATTTTTTCTACCACAACGTCATATATGGTATAGAGTTGTATAAGAAAATATCAATATGGTTTTTCTTTTTTTTTAATATTTAATAATAAAAATATATACTATGGTATATATAAAATGAAATAGAGAATAGGAAATATAAGAAGAAAAGGAACGGAACCAACCAAAAAAAAAATCCCCCATCATTTAACGGAATTAAAAGTTTTTTTTTTGTAATTTAATCCTTCAATTATACAATTTATATTATTTATATAAATAAATACAATATGTTTATAAAAAAAAAAAAAGTAAAAAAAATTAGATGTATACAATATATTAAATTGCAAGGATGTTGTTGTTATATATTGAGTAATATCAGTAATATACAGAATAGAAAAATAGAATCAATATATTTGTTACTATATATTTGTTAACAAATATTATATTTCGATATTTAAATGTATCATCGATGAATGGATATTTTTTTTTTACCATTTAATTTTTTTATATCAACGTTTTTCCTCCCCCATATAACTTCATATAAATAAAATAAAAAAGGATTTCAAGAAGGAAATATCCTTTTTCTTTAATATACATTCATAAATAAAAGGAAATTCATTTATTTATATATGAGTAAGAACATTTTAACCCTTATGCTCTAGAACAAAACATTATCAAACGAACAAAATAGAACAAAATATTATCAAACGAGATTTTGGGATCCAATGGGTCAAATTTTGAAACAGCAAAACAAAGGATAAGGTAAAAATAAGCGGTTTCTTATTGTAAATTCTATACAGATGAATTTTCAATAATACCATTCTTAAAATCAGAAAATTAAACTTAATTCATATTCTATATAAAACTTGCACCTATAAAATGATTTTTATTTATTTTCAAAAGTCATCACAATATAATGTCATCGTAAATCTGCGTACATATAAAGTCATATATGTATATAATTGATTTTGTATATGCACTTTAAATATATATATATATATATCTTTATAATTAATATTAAAATCACAATTTTTAAATTAATAATCTTACGATCACCTATAAAATTATTATGGAGATTTGTAATAAATTTGTAATAGGAAGGCATTTAGACATGCACATTTGTAGAGGCCACCCCTATCATCTGACCAACTTTTGTTCTGTACATATTCTGTCGCGAACTCTATGACTTTGGCCAGAAAAAGTGGTTAAAGTTAAGGAAACATTTTTAGTACGGAAGTTGTTAAGGTTAAGGTCATTGTTGCTTACGTCAAAAATATCGCTGGAATTTATAAAAAAAAAATGAAAAAGAAAACATAAAATTTAAGGAAAATTTGTAAATGAAACGGTATATTAAATTAGTTTAATATAAGAATTTTTTACATCTATAACAATTTGATTATGTGATGTATAGTTGATAAAACCGCAAAAGTAAAATTTTTACCAAATTTAAGGTCGCGTTGGTTCGAATCCTTCTGAAAACATAAATAATAAATAAATTTTTCGCTATATAACCAACAATCTGGTTTTAACGTCCAACAACAGCCTTCTGTTGTTAGTTGCTTAATTTGTGGCTTTTACGGTGTCGGTAATTAGCCGTACGACCAACCGCAATCGGAAAATACAACTCTGTGTTAAAATTCCGATTCGAAAAATAACCGAAAACACAAAACATATTTTATGCATTCAGTAGGATTCGAACCCACGACCCCAAAATTTCGTTAGAATTTCAGGTTGGCATTTTTAACATTTACACCATAGAGTTGAGAATAGAATATATTTTGTAGTTTTTCAATTATTTTCGAATCTTGGGTTTTCCCGCACAGAATTTTTACCGACATTGTAAAAAGCAACAAATTATGAAACCAACAACAGAATGCGGGCTGCTGTTTGCCTAAAAACTCAAATTTTCGGTTGTAAAGTGAAAATTTATTATATTTTTTATCTATATAACAAAGATAATCCATCGGCAGTATAGTGATTTAAATAATACTACAGATTTCAATCGAAAGCAATTGAAAAGATGTGAAAAAAGGTGTTTATTAAGAAAGTATAATGATTTATTATTCTATATGATTTTAATATCACAATATTATTTTAAGTGATAGTAAAATGTAAATAAATTAAAAAAAAAAAATAAATAGCATATACGTAAATGAAAATGATCACATATATAATTAACAAGTGAATTAATTATATATATATATATAAATAAATCGCGTACATATAGGTAATAAATTTCTTGTTGTTGTTATTATGGTGCATTACCATATGACAAATATTTTTATTATTATGAATAATATAATAATATACAACAATCTCATATATATGATGATGATGATGATATAATATTATAATGTTAAAAATTGTACATTTACTCAACAAAAAACTTTTATACTACCGAGTATACAGAAAAAAATAAATGATCATATATATCCACAATACAACAATATATACGATCAGCGCGCATATTTAATATACTTATTTTATATTAAAAAAACAGTAGTTAAATATCCGCTGGCGGTTTTACAACGAATTTTCTCATTTGTATAGTTTTTTTTTTATTTTTTTGTTTTATTTTCCTTATATTAAGTTGTTTATTTTAAAAAAATATTTGATTTTTTCTATTAAATAAATATATTTAAAGTGTGAATATTTCTAATTTTTTTATGTTGTGTGATTATTTTAATATATAATATTGTTTTTTTTTTTTCATTGCAATCAGTGTAATTTTTAAATTTTTAAAAATTCATATAAAATATGGTTTTATATCTATAATTGTAAGTGGTTTTTTTTTGTTTTTTGTATATCGCGCAGTCATATAAAATATTTAACCAAAAAAAATAGATATATATTTTATAAAAATGTTAAATTTTGCTGCCGTTTTTCAAATGTTAAAACAAAAATTAATTCAAATTATTTATAGTACAGTACATATACAAAAAAAAAATATTCATTGCTGTATCATTTTCACTATATATATGGTATATTTTGTATATTGTGCATATATAAATGAAAATATATATGTATTATATTCCATAAAAAAAAAAAATAGAATAAAAATGACTAAATAGCATTTTTATTCGTTCATAAATTCTTTATAATATATAAAAGCCGCACAATTCTATAAATATATATACTATATTTATTAAAGGATAGGTTTTTTTTTGTACATTTTTATGCACATGAATGCATTTAGTATATTAAAATGAAAAAGAAAAAAAAATTAATTTTTTAAAATAAAAATTTTATTTATATACGCGTATAGAGCATTTATGATTACATTTTTTTTTTATTTAAAAACGAGTTGCAGAATTGGGGAAACTGCAATTAATTTTTTTTTATAAAGGCATATTTTTTATATAATTATATTATTCATATATATGCATGCGTCTTGTGAAAAAAGATTTACTAAAGTGTTTTTACCTATACCGTGTAAAAGTTACAATAATATGAATGAAAAAAAATTATATCACATGAGTTTTTTTTTTTTTACATAAGTGAATAAAAAAAAAATCTGTATTTCAATGCTATAATAAAGAGACTTTGTTTTGTTGTTCATGAAAATATATGGTATATATAGTAATATATGTGTGTGATGTGAATGATATGGAAATGGAATTATGTTAAAGTGTTTCATTTATGCATCATAATAATATATGAACTGCTTAAATGTAAATATAAGATGTAAAATGTTTTAGATAAAAAAATTATAAATAAATTATAATATGATAATAACATTTTGAATATACTTGTGTAATTAACGTTATATGATTTTTTAAAGTACATTTCATTAACAAAAAATCATTATTTATTATTGACAAATTGTAAATTGTTTACAAAATACTTCTATTTTTTTAATTAAATTTAAATAGAAAAAAATATGCGTAGTGCGGATAAATGTTAAAAGAAAAAAAAGGAAGTCAAAATTACCTTATATAATAAAATTAGTCGTGGGTGTTAATATATGTGTGAGATGAATATATTGATCAAACTTTCCCAACTTTTTTTGTTTTATAATAAAAATTAATTGGTGTAAGATTAATTTTATGTTCAGTTCAGTTTCGGCCGATTCTCAGTTCATATGCAGATAGATTTCAAAGGATACTCAGTCTATACACACAGACAGACAATTGAATCCAAGAAATTAAAATCACCTATCAAATATACAAATTTACGAGATTCATTCGCAATATATTAAGGAATTTTTCCATCTGATGATTGATTGCATGTTAATATACATTATAAATTGAATCTGTTTAATAAGAACCACCCTGATGCATTGATAAAGAGAAAATTATAGGAAGAAATTGTATAAATTTCGAAAGTTCTATCTAATGTAATCTTGAGTAATCTTGAGAATGAGGATGTTGTTGCTTTCATAATTTGTTACTTTTACGGTGTCGGGACGATCAACCGCATGGGAAAATATTTAAATATTCTGCGTGAAAATTCCGATTCGAAAATAACCGAAAAACCCAAAACATATTTTATTTAGATCTTCTGTAGTTTATACAAATGATACAATAATAAAATGTAAAAAAATCAAAAACTTAATTTTCACAATAACACTTGATTTTTTTGTTAAAAATTCTATATATAAGTTTTGTGCTTTTCCAAAAAAAAAAAAAAACGATTTTAAAACTTATGATATTTTTCATAATGTTGTGATTGTTTATTTTTTTTTTATCTATCTATTTCTGTATTATTACAATTAAAATGAGTATATCGCAGTCACTTTATTTGTATGTATAATGAATGAACTATATTATATATCGGTATAAAAGAGACTTTTAAATTAAAGAAAAAACATAAGCTTACAAAAATAAAGTTTTTTTTAAATGATAATAAAAACATAAACATAATCAAAAATTTCTTTGTTAAAATTGTTTAAAATTATTATTATTATTACGTGTTTATAAGCAAAATATGTGCTCATTTGCGTTCATCACAACGATTTGACAATTATAACTAAATCTTCTGAAGATAAAGACTTTTTGTTTTTTTTCTCTTGTATTTACCATACATAGTTTAAATTAAACATACTATTTTTGCCTATACAAATAATATTACATCATACCTATATCTATATAATAAAAGTTTTTCTTATCAATCTCAAAGAAAACAAAATTTCAATGTGATCTTATTATTAAAATATATATATTATTATATATACCATACTTGCGATTATACTTTCGTTTTTATTTTATGGAAGTTTATGAAGAGAAATATTTTTCTTTTGTATATAAGATAATAATTGACTTTTTAAAATATCTATGTAATAAAACTTTTTTTGGATGTAATAAAATCTGTATATACTATATATATATAAATTTGGAAACGAACATTATAAGAAAAAAAAACTTTAATACAAATAAATCAATCAATAATTTTCTTATTTATATCAAATTTCTATAAGAAAAGTTTTAAATCATATTTATATACCATTTGAATGTATACTGCGAATTTGTATATTTTATATGTATAAGGATTGATTCAAATTTCACATAATCAAACTTATTGACATCTTTGATTTATATAATATTATCTTTATTATATTATTTAAGTTTTAAAGGACAGAAGGAATGAAATTATTACAGAGAATCAAGTCATTTTTCTTTGTAATATGATAAAATGTTATAATGTAATTTGGAATGATAGCTGGCGTTTAAATTTTCTTGTGTTTTTGATGAATTCACCTCACATGTTTTATGCTTTGTTTTATGCCATTTAACATTCATTAAAATGTCAATTTCATATTTTTTAATATATATTTTAATATTAATATATTTTCAAAACAGATGAACGAAAGGTGAATGAAACAAACTCTGATTTTATTCACGTTTAAACGTAGTGTTAAATTTGAATTCGATTTTCGCTTACACGTTTACTTTAACGTTTGGTGTGAATTCATATAAAACGTGAAAATGCCGACTAAGGATTTATAAAATAGGCAAATTAATTATAATGTCTTATGTAAAAATAAAAGTTAAACAAGAAAATATATCAGATAACAACTAAATTTCTTAAATTTATCAGTAATTGATTAGGTAACATATGTAAAAATGTTAACACTTAATTCTTAATCCCCAGAATGAAAGATCATGTAATTAAGTAATCCTTTTATTAATGTTTTCAAATAGAAATAAATTTATGTGTATATAAAAAAAATTATACAAAATCAGCAAAGGTTCATATTTTATTTTAGTCTTTTTATAATCTTTGTATTCAAACAATAGCCTAAATAATATGGTACTAATTGCGTGAATATTTTACGCATATCTATTGCTATACATCAATAAATGTTTAGCATTAAACTAAAAAAAAAAAAGGAAATTTTAAATAACCTACATTTAAGAATAAAGCAAAACCCGTACGTACGTACGTATATAAAAAATAATGTTCATAATGCGAACATACAAAAAAAAAAGGAATTCAAAGCAATAGATATGTTAAAGATAAAAAAAAAAAAAGAACACCTTTTTTTTTTATTATTATTATGATTATATTGAGCCATATATAGAGCTTATATATACACATAAAATAATCCAAATATGTACAATATTAAAACAATAAGATAACATTTTAAACATTATTTATACATATTTTTGTGTTTTTGTATATCTGCATTCTACATATGTAAAACGACGAGAGATAATATAATTAAAATTGTATGAACAAAATAAAAAAAAAAACATAATTTTAATCCCATTTTTTTTTCACATTCTGGCTTTATAAAATAATAATCAAAACTATAACAAATATTTGCATATTTGTAAAGCTCTATATAATTTTATAAAAAAAAAAATAAATAATTTTGTAACTTACCGCCGTATGTAATTTTATAAAAAAAAAAACAAAAAATAAAAATATTGTTATATGAATTTTACGATCATAGGCGGAGTGGATTTTTTTTTTTGCCATATTACCAAAATTTTCCGGCTTTTGAATTTCCGGCATCTTCTATGATGAAATTATTCAATGATTGAATTTTTAAATTAATTGAAGAAAAACGAAAATTTCCCCGGGTTTTAATTAAAAAAAAAAAATAGAAAAATCGATTTTCCAGAAAATTTAGTTCATTTCCCAGCTCCGTTTATGATTTTGGCTTTTTTATATAGAGTAAATATATTCAAGTAAATTATTTGTATATATATATATATACCATACATGAACTGAATTTGTATTATTTGATTAAACTGAATAATGTTAATAAAAAAAAAAAAGTAAATATATATAACACAATGAATATATATAATAAATATAATAAAACCTTATATATCCAATTTGGTGAAAATAAATGATATTATTTTGTGTCATCATCATGAGAGGAGATGCGATGACAATAATTGAAATAATTTTTTGTATGTAAACTTGTTTTTTTTTTGTTTGTCTTTTTTTTTATATCATTTCACGTAACGCGAATTATTATATATATATATATATATAAAGTATATACATTATTTTTTGTATTCACTGCAAATCTGATTTTATTTGCAAAACTGATTTTTTTTCTACTGTTTTTTTTTTCCTTTTACCATATCATATATGGTAAATTATTAAAATATAAATTATATATAGAGGTTTTAATAATTTAAGGGAATTACCTGATGTGGTATAATACATATATGTGTTGATAAAATATAATATAATAAAATTAGAGTCAACGTGTAAAATACAAAACACCCAAAGCGTATATATTTTTATATTTTTTTTTTTGATATAAATACGACAATTTTGTTCATATAATTTATATGAAAATATATTTCCATTATTTTTTTATATATAAATAAATATAAATATTCTTTAAAACCTTTGTTTTATTTTGTTTTTTCCTACTTCATCTTTTCGTTCATTGCTGTATGTAGAAATGGAAAATGCATTAAATTTTGGTTATAAATTTGGATTTTCTATTCCATTTAATATACAATTGAATTATGGAAAATTTTCAATGGAAAAAATAAATATAATGATATTTAATTATTAAAATAAAAAATGTTTTTTTTTTCTGTTCTGTTTCGATAAAATAAAATTTACTGAAATCTAAAACTTAATTATCATGTTGTTAAATATTTTACGTGATATTATCGCATATAATAAATATTATTATGAAAAAAAAAATTGCATTTTAATTATTAATTATGAAAAAAAAAAAAAAATTCAAGTGACTTTGCTGCGCGATATTGAAAATTGCGATACAAATATATAAAGTAAAGTGTTTTCTTTAAAGAAGTGTATATTTATTTTTTTTTTCATTTAAAATATATATAAATAATATTTATTTTATGCAATTTCATAAATAAAAATCAATATAAGAGCAATAAAACACTTATTTAAAAAAAAAAAAAATACCAATTATTTTTGAAAAACACTTTACAAAACAAAATTTTATTGCAATATTGCTTTTTTCATTTCTATATCCTACATATATTTCTTAATAATACATATATAAAAGTTTTATTTAATTTATAAGACAAAAAAAATGTTTCTTATATTCGCAAAATATCATGTGTTTTTTTTTCGATTGTTCAATGTTCAATATATAAAAAAAAAATTTGCTAATAAATGAATCATGTTTATTGTTTATTATGTACATATACAATATACAATAAAAAATAAGTTACATTATCGTCGTTTAGCAAAAAAAAAATTGAATGACTTAAAAAAATAAAATAAGAAAGAAAAGAAATGGCAATGACCAAATATTTAATCATTTTATTATCATATCAATACTAATTTTTGTTGTTATACAGTTAGGCAGGTTATCATTTAGAGTTTATAAAAATAAAAAAAAAAAATAAGAGGTCTTTTATTTATTTACTTTTAGTATATTTGTGTTTATGATTTAAATGTTTATTTAAATTATAATGAATGTGAACTGGAAAAAAAAATATTTTAGAATATAATTTTAATTTGCACGTTTTATATAATGACCAAAATACAAAAATAAAATTTTTTTGTGTTTTTTCTATTTAAAACCATTGATTTTCCTGTTTAAAATAGTATATATGTACTAATTATTTAATAATTAATACACACGCGAAGGATTGCATCATTTTTCTGTGGCTAAGATAAAATTAAATTATTGAATTTAAAAAAAAAATGGATACATTTTGGTGATATAATAAAAAAATGGATATTTTTAATTTTCTATTATACTATAAAATGATTTTTATTTTGTTATCATTTATATATTCCGAAATATAAAGTTTTTATTATTATTATTATTGTTGTTATATAACAAGCGTATGTGAAAATTTTGTTTCACGGTCAAACACGCAATCAAATTTATATGTAAAAAAAAATAATTGAATTTGTTTTATAAAGAAATATATAGAAAATGATAATCCAATTATTATATAATAAATATTTGAATACTTTTTATATTTTGAATAATAATCAAAAATGTAAATATTTATCTCATTTTATATATTGTTGAAAAACAAACAACAAATTTTGTATTTATATTCTTATAAGAATATATAATTGAAATCGCATGATTATATAATAATATTTATATAGTATAAATTGGCATATATATAGATAGGAGAGCTTTCATGCATAAAATTCAAATTAAATTATTTGTCTTAGTCTATAAATAAATAATATATTATTTAGTATATATACTAAACTTTGATTGTGTGGTGGTAAAATGCTTTCAAATTTAACTTGTTTGACCAATTTAACCACTTAATATATATTAGTTTATAAACAATATAATACAAATTAATTGAAACATATTGTTATATAAATATATATTTGAATTGGTATTGATTTAAAATAAAACAAATTCAAATTTATAATTTTCGTGCTTAATGACATTCTATAAAATTTACCTCAAAATCCTTTACATATAGACTTTTAGTTAACAAAAATATATATATATATTTTTTTTTGCAGACATTCTGAATCAACACCGAATTACATTGATCGTGTACGTGTTCAAGATAATACTTATGAATGTGGTGGTCCTGGTCGTGGATCCGGGTGGAGACAAAAATCATTATCAAACATTGATTTAACATCACAAACACGTTATACAATATTAAATAGTTGTGAATCTAGAGATTATAGCTCAAATAGTCTATATGATCTGTATTCAAATAAAGATTACGAAGATTTCTATTCGGTTAATAAAAAAGGTCAGTATATATATTATCGTTACTCAATTATACTTTATTATTATAAAGAGATATTGATTTAATTTTTATATTTACAGTAGCAGATAAAAATCATTTAATTTATGATAAAATTCATAAAAAACACGCCGCATCTTCAGATTCAATTCAACAAACGACTCATCCAATTACTGGACCAACAGCCGATGCATGTAGTTTACGTCGTACACGAAGTTTAGCTGTTATACGTGAAGAAACATATAATGATTTACAAATTAATCGTATAAATACAAGACGACGTTCACAATTGATACCTCGTGCTAAACTAATAAATCGTAGTAATTTCTTTCCGATTCATAATAACAATAATAATAATAATAATA
The DNA here is from genome assembly GCA_958336335.1 of Dilophus febrilis. Lineage (NCBI taxonomy): Eukaryota > Metazoa > Arthropoda > Insecta > Diptera > Bibionidae > Dilophus > Dilophus febrilis. The sequence continues at coordinate 31,410,424 of OY284469.1, read as the reverse complement.
GGTAGGCATATATTAATTGAAAAAAAAAACTAATAAATAATTAAACTGTACATAATTAAATAGCAAAACAAAAAAAAATGTATATATATATATATATTTATTTGAAGGACATATAAAATCGTTTCATAATGCATTTATTTTTTGCTATTTAATTTTTTAATACTCAATAAGTAAATAATACAATATTTTATGTATTATTGAAGAGCAACAAAAAAAAAAGACAATTATATTGGTTGTTATATACATAATATTATTCAATTCAATGTGATATATAAAAAAAAAGACGCGATTTATTTAGCGTATAGAAGAAATATTCATGAATTTTATTAATTCGATATTGTTGTTTTTTTAACTTTTTTTCGTATATATAATAAATGCTATACAACAGGTTAAGTTGCCACATTTAAATATATTTAATATAATATAATATACATGAATTAATATACCTAATATATATAAAAAAAACATTTAAATTCTATATATATATATAAAATGAAAGATATATAAAAGACGTTAAGGTTTTTCTATTCATTTAATTTCTCAGTCAGTGTAATTGTAATTGAAAGAAGTAAGAAAATAAAAATTGTAATATACAAATAGTTTTTTATTATTATTTATTATACAATACGAGAGATAAACCTTGATGAAATGTAATAATTCACTCATAAATAAAATAATTTTATTTTTTTTTTCTATTTTTGATATATACACAGATTACCGAAACAAAAATACCGTGAAGAAGATAGTTGTGGAAGTGGTGTTGATACACAAACGTCAGAAACACGTGAATCTGATGATTATTTTATAAATTTAAAAAAATTAAATAATACAAATAATGAATTGTTATCACAGTGGTTAAATACAGATAAAAGTGATTTGGACAGTTTAAATTCAGATTATTTTAAAAATTCATTACATCAAAACGATACAAATAATATTAGTAATAATAATAATAATAATAATAGCGAAAAAGAAAAATTCATAAATAATATTCAAATAAATGGTTATGATAAAAAATCAGAATTGCATGTATTAGAGATATTAGTTGATCATAGTGAACAATTGACGACGACAACAACTACAACAACTGATTTTAGTGAATATAAAACAATAACAAATTCTGATAGATCACAATCATCATCATCATCATCATCATCATCATTAATATCAAATGATAAAGATTCATCATTGAAAAATATCGATACACAATCATCTGATTCTATAGAAAATTTAAATTATCTTGATGAAATTATATTATTATGTGATGATAGTATTGAAAATCAAGTGAATTTTGATAATAGTGATAATAAAAGTGATGAAAATAAAACAATAACATCATCCACCGATGAAGATATTAAATTATTAAAAAACGAAATACAAAAAGATCAACAATATAATAATAACGATTATCAATATATTCATCATTATCATCATCAACAACAACATAATCGTAAAAGTATAATATCATATGATTCTATATTTTTATCATCCGAAGACGGTGATCATAGTAATTTATTAGAAAATAATAATAATAATAATAATAATAAATCAATATTAGATACTGAACGCATTGATTGTGTTGAAAATGTTACTGCTGTTGCCGCCGTCGTTGATGATAATGGTGGAAGCCGAATAACCGAAAATAATAAAAATAAAGAATTAAATATTGATGAACTTTATAGTAAAGTATCAAAACCAAAAATAATAAGTAAAAAACAAAATTTAACAACATTTTCGGATATATCAAAACGTGGTACCCTAGAACGTTTAACATTTTTATCCACACAATCATCATCGAAACAAAAACAAAAGTCCGGAAAAGAAGAAAAAATAGAACAAACAATAACAACTGATAAAATTCAATGCTCTTCAACGATATATACAAATAATAAAATAATATCTGATGTACACGAAAAAGATACAATAATAAATAATCATAATCATAATTATTGTTCATTGCCAGACGCCGCAAATATTTGTAAAAATCTATGTGCATCCGAAACAATTGATGAAAATTTACGTTCATCTTGTGGTAATAAAAATAATAACAATAATAATAATAATAATATAAATAGTGATGCTGTTAATATTACAGAAAACCATTTAATATATGATTCAATAGCAAAATTTGGTCGTGCCCATAAACGATTACGACAAAAGCAACAGCAACAATTACATTTAAAACAACAAGAATTTAATCAACAAAAGAAATTACAAGTAGCGTCAACGGTTAATGAAAATACATTTAAAATTGTTCAATTAAAAAAAGTGGTTGCTGTTGATGTTGATGAACAACCAAAAGAATCACCATCCATTGAAGTAGAACTATCACAAAAAGAAAAATTACAATCCATTGATGATGATGATACACAATTAATAATTGTAAATAATTTGGAAACAGATTTATACCAATCGAATACCGCCACAATTGATGATAAACAAACAAATATTAAAATTATTATAACAGATTCACAAAATAATTTAATTGAAGAAAATAATTATGATGTAAATAGTAATAATAATAATAAAATTAAAGACGAAGATATAATTGAAATAGATGAATTAGATGATCATAATTTTAGTAACGATTCTATTGAAATAATTCAATCAAATATTATAAATATAAAAGAAATTGAACAATTAAATGAGATAAAAATTGATAAGTTAATTATTAATTCAAAAAATAAGAAAAAAGAACGATCATTATCGGAATCAAAACAACACCTCATTGTTGATGATAAGAATAATATTACATTTAAAGATAATAATATAATAAAAAGTAAAAAAATGTCACGTCCACAAATTTTAAATGTTATTGATAATAAACGTTTTAGTACAAACAGTAAAACAATATCCAAATCTCAATCATGTCTAATAAATGATGGTGGTGGTGGTAGCAGTAAATCATATTATGAACGAATGACAAGCGAAGAAAATAAAATCAATGAAGATTTAATAAAAATAAAAAAATCTCAATCAGTATCATCAAATAATACCGAAGAATGTCAATTGGAATTTCATGATAAAGTTGTGTCTGCCAAAACATTTTGGTCAAAATTAAATGATGATGATGAATTGATCGATAAGAATAAAAATACTCAAATTAGTGAAAGTAATACATTAATTGATGATAAATTACAATCAAATCATAATGATAATTTTCAACATAACAATAATATAGAAATTAACAATAATAATGAACAAATACAAATGAATAATAAACATTTGATTGAAGATCATAATTTAAATAATAATAACAATAATAATAACAATAACAATAATAGATTCATTCAAAAGAAACAACAATTGCTACAACAAAACGAAGATGAATTTATGAGTTTTTCACCAACAGTTGAAATTGTTGAATTGGATGATCAAAAACAAGCAGCAATTGTTACATCTGAACAAGTTAATTCACAAGATTTTGATCATATACGATATAAAATTATGAAATCGGATACATTTCAAAAAAATTTATTAAATAATAATTATCATCATCATCACCATCATCATCATTCAAATTCTATTAAAAATAATACAAATTCAAATTCAAATACAAATAATAATAATAATAGTAATAATAACAATAAAAATAACAATAACAATAATAATAATGATGATAATCGAAAAGCAGAAGCACAATTCGACGGATTATTACAATATTTACAAAATTATAGTTTTCAGGTAATTTTATTATAATATTATATATTTCGTTTATAAATTATAATCTTTTTAATGTGGTTTTATTATATATATATATACCTTAGATATATTAGATAATATTATATAAAAAAAAAAGGTGAATGTGCATGTTTTAATATCAATTAATTATTATATATATATGGAGTTCCGGATATATAAATTTTATATTGTTATATGACAAAACAAAAAAATACGATAACGTGCATATCATAATAATAATACTAATAATAATAATAAATAAAAATGCATATGCAATTATAAAAATTAAATGAAAAAATTACATTAAAAAAATACAATTATCTATACATTGAGATATTTATAACTATATAGATATAAATTGACCATTAGAAATTATTTCCTTAATTGGATAATTGTAATTTTCAATTAAAATATGTCCTTAAATTTAATTCTCTATATTATTCGTGTAGAAAAATTCTAATAGTTTTCATTTGAATATCAAAATCATATATGAAATTAATTTATGTTTAATTTTTTTAAAAAAACATTATCCATATAATAACATTTGTGTTTCATAAGTTTTTGTAGTAAATTGTATTATTGAATTGTAGGCTATTGTATTAAATGTGTGTGAGATTTTTATGATTTTTTTTTCTCTAATAATAATCTTAGATATTCAATAAACAAACTGATAACGATCCATTATCTTAAATTTTTCACAGAATGGCTCTTTTCGCTGCTAATCTTTATTGGTCTTTAAATCAACTTTCTATAATTTTCGTTTGATACGTTTAGTTGACCCTTGGTTTTACCCTTTTTACGTTATCGTGAGAAATATCAATGTGAACCAAAAAACCATTAATATTTCACTTGTACTCATACAAGTTCAGTAAATGTATATATGAACTTTCAGAATTCTAATTTATACAACATAATTTAGATTGATGATTACCGGACAATTAATATTTTTAAGACTTATGATAATATATACATTAAATTTGTTGGACGAATGTTTATAAATTTTTCAAATTACAAAAATTGGATTCAATATACTATGCAAAAACTTATGAAACACGTGCTTTATAAATAAACAACATAAAATATATTTCATGTGACATTTAAAACATAATGTTTTTTAAGAAATAATTCATAAACGTGACATCATATTTTTGTGTTAGTATATATCACCCACAAAACCTATAACAAAACAAGCGACATGCCATTATTTTTTTTTTAAATAGATTTAGGGTTGAGATTATGTTTAAAAAAAACGTTGCAGGTATATACTCAAAACTCAACTCAATGATAAATATGATATTTGTTAATATACATCCATTCCATATACATATTTTTCATACTCTGTTTAGTAATTGCATAACATATTATTTATATGTACAATTTTTTTTTTTATTATCATTTTTCTAAAATATTTATATACAAAAAAAAAATAAAATAATAACATATGAAACATATTTTTATGTATATCTTTCTTTCTATATATAATATCTATTATAATATCTATATTTTATTTCAAAAATGATACATATCCGTATTTTTTTAACATTTTATTATATAAAAAAAAAATGTCAAGTTATTTTTTCTATATTCAATTCATATATGTACTTATAAAATATTTCTAAAACTTCGTTATTGTTGCATTATACATTTTTTTTTATTATTATTATTCTTTGCATCGTTTGAATGAGAGAAGAATATTATAATTTATTTATATTTTTTTTCTAATATATGTTTAGTTTTGACTAAATGAAAATGCATTTATAAAATTTTTATTTATATATATAAAAATGTTGTAGTGTTTCGTATCGTATAAATTTTAAAAGTTTAATAACATTTTGGCATTTAAACAATGTCCTGAATTGAATGATAATAAATAAGTTTTGACTAATTTTGCAATTCTAACCTATCACAAATATGGATTTTAGCGGATCATAGCGATTGAAAAATTTTCTCCGAAAAAAACTCTATATCGGAATATTAAAATCCCTCCTGAAAAAGTCTTTATTTTATGCTACCTTGTGATGTCTGTTAAAATTCCTTTTGAAGCAATAACCTTATTAAATATATTACATTTATGCATAAGGACATTTTTTGAAATGTCATTTTTATATTTAGTGCAAAAAAAAAATGTTAATATAATTTTTGTATCTAAAAACCATTAAAACAAATATATATATAAGTTTTTATTTATTTATATATAGGTTAAGTTTGTCATTTTTAATTCACCCCCGTATATAAATTATGATAATTTTTTATATTATATATGATATTTATATTAAATATATATAAACTCAATTACCCCACATTTTTTCGGTTTATTATTTTTACGGTTTTGTCATGCTATAATAGTCCATATTCCATAATATAAACTATATGAAAAAAAAATTTAATTTTTGTATATTTAATATATACTCTTTATAGTATATGACTCTGAGATGTAGTAATTCTTACAAAATTTTGGGGTCGTGGTTTCGAATCCCAAAACTGAAAACATAAAATATTGGTTATGCTCGAATCTGAAGTTTTACACATCAGAGTTGCATAAAACAACAGAATTTAAAATAATCATTAATAATTTCGATTAGCTATTTCGGGATTTGAGCATATTAAACAAAATTCTTAACTAAATTTGGAAAAATTAACGCATTTAATATAATAAATGTTTCTTTATATTTTACACACAGGAACTTTTGGCTCACAATAATGTTGTAATAATTGAACCAGTTCGTACGAAAATAGAAAAACCATCGGATAAAATCATTGAATCACATACAATTAATTGTAAAATAACTGGTGGTGCTAGAAATGCCGGTGATAATCACAATAATAAACAATATACAACGAATGGTGGTGGTGGTGGTGGTGGTAATGTAATTCGAAAACATTTTTTCTATCAACCGATACGCGTTAATAAAGAATTATTAGAAGAAGAATTACCAACACCTGATACCGTACGAAATGCTAAAAAATTAATTGAAGAAACATTACGTTTAAGAAATGTGAATAATCAAAATGATTCACAACTGAATCGAAATAATTCAATTCAAAATAATGATATTAATATCATGAGTAAAAATAATAATAATAATAACACTGTTGAAACACCAAAAATTGCTACAAGTGTCCAGAAAAGTAATACAATGGTTAAACGTAAAATTCAAAAATATTTAACATTAGATCCGGCATATAGTGGTGGTGGCGCGGGTAATACAAATACAACGATTAGAAAAAAATGGGATTCATCGAGTTTGTCAAGCGGGGTATCAAGTGGTTCAACATGTGAATGTAATGATCATGAACATCATCATGATGGTAAAGAGATTTATTCAAGTCAAGAAAATATATGTAACGATGATGATGATGATGATGATGATTTAGGTGAATCATATTTTGTTAGTCAGGTAATTAAATATTTGTTTTCAACAAAAAAAACTATTTAAACTTCTATATTTATTAATTTTTGGTTTTTATACATTTGTTTTATAGGATGTTTTAGAGAAAATCCGTGAATGTGGTTCATCGGTTACGTATTACGGTGGAAGAGTATTAAAAAATCAATCGCCATTCCCGGTCAGTCCAATACCGAAAGCAATTATGCAAGAAATTCGTGGTGAAAGTATTATGTGCGGTGTCTGTCAACCAAATAATTGTCCACACAATTTAAATGGGCCGCGAAATAATACAATAAATGATTCGAATGATGATAGTTTAGGTATTTGATCAAAATAAATATTTTAATTTGAAAATTGTATATCAATAAATGAAATTTTTTTTATATTTATATCAAATATATATATAGAAAATATAGGTGTTAAATTTAAATTGGTAAAATCAAATAGTTGTAGCAGTAGACTTGAATTAGCCGGTACGGGTAAATTACTGAATAATCATAATAATAATAATAATAATAATACAAAAAAATTATTAAATGAAAAACAACGTGAAACATTAAAAAATAAAACTGTAACCGCTGTAACAAATCATTATGAAATTGAAAAATTGAAAAAACAATTAAATAATAATCATGCTGCAGAAACATTATTATTATTGACAAATGAAGAAAAAATCATTCCATCTGAGGAATCTGTTAAAACGTTAATTAATCGTTTAGAAACGGGTAAAATATTAGAAAAAAATGTACCCAGAATTATCGAATCAAAATGTATTGAAAAATTTACACAATCCACAACGAACAATGTTGATCAAATAAATGAACAAGATCTAATAACCGTTAATAATCAATTGATAAATAAAAATATTATCAATAGATTAAATGGTGGAGGTGGTGGTGGTGGTGCTGGTAATCCAAATAATACCAATTTAAATAATAATAATAGTAGTAATCTAATTGGATCATTAGAATTAATTGAACAAGTTACTGTTAACAATCATATTACATTAGGTGGAAGTAGTAGCAGTTTACATAATCATTTATTTCCAAATGGAACATCAACGACGACGACGACAATCATAACAACAAATGACGAATCAAATAAAAAATCACAAAAAATTGGCAGAAATAAAAATGTTGATTTAGCAATGACAATCGCCAATAATAATAATAATAATAATAATAATAATAATAATAATAATATTAGTCAAACTATTAATGTAGTAGATAAAAATCTGAATAATACATTTGATATAATAAATGAATTGGCAAACAAAACTCAAAAGGTGAACTTAAAAGAAAATGAAAATGAAAATCAACAAATTTTTACGTCAAATATAAAATGGAATAAATTAAATACATTTGAGGAAAAAAATTATATTAAAAATGATATAAAATTAAAATCAAAACCAAAATATGATGATATTGAATTTGAAGAATTTGAAGTTTATGATCCATCGAATGTTATGGCAAGTTAAAAAAAAAACATAATAATGCATTTAATATTGTGTAAAATACGAAAAAAAATGGTGTTGATTGATTAAAAATTTTCATATTAGATTTCAGATATATAGTAAATATATTTATTTGTACCTTTCTATCTACTATATATAAATATATAAAATTTATATAGTCGATTATATTTTTGGAAATTATATCTATATGTATAAATGTGCTGCGGTAAAAGGATTCAAATAAATTATTTGTTAAATTTATTCATTTATTAGTAGTACATTTCTATCTTTATTTGAAATAATACCTATATAAATATATGCTAAATTAATTATATGTATATATAAATATGATATGGTAATAAAATTACATACTTAACTAACATTGCATGTAGATTTTTTATTTATATATTGTTAGGCTTCTGGGTATTGGTGAATATCCTTTAAATTAGAAGAGAAATGTATGGTAATTTGCAGTTTTCTGACTTACAATAGAAGGAGTAATTAAAAAAAAATATTACTGATAGGGTACCTTGGCTAATTTTCCGGAAAAGATAAACAAACCAAATGGTTAATCTAAAATCTATCAATCCTAAATTCTTACAAGATTTGGGGTCGTAGGTTCGAATCCTTCTGAAGGCATAAAATATGTTTTGTGTTTTTCGGTTATTTGCGGATCTGAATTTTCATTCAAACTTGAATACTTTTCCATACGGTTGCTGGTCATATAGTTAATTATCGATACCGTAAAAAGCATAAAATTAAGAAGCCACTAACAATTTTCGGTTACATAAAGCGAAAATTCATTTTTATTACTATGCAAGGTTTTATAAGAAATTTTTTTAAACGCAATCCCGATTAAAAGAATTTCTACTCTATATAATTGCCTTCCATACAAATGTTATTATGAAAACTTAATACTGTGATTGCTGTTATTCCTTCACAGATTCGATACATCTATTTTCTATTTTGATATAAATATACTTGATGAGCTTAATAATAACTATATTATTTTTATATGCGTGCGTTCATTAGTAAATATTTTCCTTTTTTTTGTTTATTAATAAGCATCAAAGCAAATTCGTATATTTATTTTGTCTATTTTCGCTTCACAAATATAGTGATATTGGAATACAATATATTATATTTATCTATATAGATAGAGATACATATAAATATATATGTATATCGTTCAATCATCATTAATTTATGTTTAACAGATTTACGTGAATTATTTTTCCAATTTCAAATGGAAATTATTATATAGCAAACCAAAATGAATGAATGAATGCAATATGAATGTATACTTGATACAATAATGTTTATTGATACAACATATACACAAATTATATAATACATACCTATTTTACAAGGTGTTAAATTTTTCATCAAAAAAGATTGTTCATAGAATAAAATTAAAAAAAAAAATTTCGAATCAATAGCATTTCATAATTTGTTATTTTGTTGATTTATGAAACCGAAAAATTGATTCAATATTTTAACCCTATTTAAATATAGGGTTAACCCTAAAAAAATATGTATAGGATATATGCAGTTTATTGTTTATTAGAGGTTAGAGGATTGTATCTCTCTGTATATCTCATCATACATAGAATCATTTCATATACCTATATATGAAACACCCATTTATATACAATATATTTATATAGACACAAATTGGTGATTTACATTTAATTGGTATATAATATTTATGTATTTAATTTATATACATAGATTGTTTTTGGTTAGAATTATATGTATATATATATATCATAAGAGGCTTTCTGAAAGTATATATTCTGTACGATGTATATTGTTAAATAATATACATCCTTTACATATATACAAAATACAAAATCTTTTTGTTTTTTTTATCTGTAGCTTTCCATCCCTTTTTTTATAATGAAATAAGCATCAAAGCTTATTTAAAGTAACCTTTTCCATTTAATAAAATTATACAATTTCAGCATTTTTTCCTTTGAATCTCCGCATATGTGAATAAATTAAAATTGATTGATAGAGAATACCAAATGGTTTTAAACTATATATTTAAAAAAAACTTTTGTAATATCTACTGTGTGGGGAAATATTTGTCTGAATAGAAAATTAATATATGATATATATGTATATCGATTATATAATTGTTATTTGTAACACACAAATTGTGTATTATTTGATTTGCATATATGCAATATAAATAATAAATAAATTGCAACAATATACGATAATTACAAAAAAAAAAAAATGTTTGTGGTTTTTTTTTTATTATGTTGAATCAAATATCAATATAATTTTATTTAGTCTATATTTATTTATATATATTTTGGTTTATTGAGAGTTTTTTGAATAAAATCATCGATTTTTTCAATATGTTCGATCGTTTTGCTACATCCTGAGGATGTTAACTAAAGTATTGAGTTATTTCACTGAAAAAAAAAATAGCAGAGACATGTGAAGATCAACAAACACATTTTTGCTGTTCCAATATAGAATTTCTCTGTTAACAACAACAGATATTTTACCCTGTTTAGCTGAGGATCGGCTAATACCTAACAAATTCACTTCTCTTTGAATCTAAACATTTTTACAGCAGAATTTTTTGCGACGCTAGCACATTTTTTTCATGTATGGAGAAAAAAAACTAGTGTGGAATTATGTTAAGCGGTGAAAGAATTGATGATGAATTTCGATGTGAATGATTTGGTCACCAAAATATGGTGTGTTATGAGAACAAAATCATGATTTTCTATAGGGAAATAAAATTTCGTATAGAAATGTTCAACGCAAGCAATTTTTTTCTTCTGTATTGAATATATATGAAAATTATCAAGTATTCAAAATGAATAATTTTATTCTATATATATATAGGTTATAATTAGAGCAATTCATTTATTTATTTGTTAATTATATACAAAAAAAAATATATAAAATAAAAATTGAATTGCTTTTAACATAAATATGTAGGGCAAAACAAAAATAGAAATCATAATTAATTTATAAATTATGTGAAACACAAATTATGTTATCAGAAAATGTTTATGATAATATAATAAATATTTATATGATATTCATATATTTATGTATATAAAAACTTTCATATACATATATTTGAATAGCGCGACTATACCAAAAAAAAAGCAACATTTGGTAATTATTGATTTTTTTTTTGGTATATATATAAACAAATAAGCCTATCTCAAACAAAAATATATACATGCTTTTAAGTATATACTTTATATTACTATCATACTGATATAAAACATATATTCAAAAGTATTCCTATATATTCCACATGAAATACAGTTTACAGGTATATATAGAAAGAATATGATAAAATAAATATATAGAATTTCGGTGTATGGCAAAAAGTCAAAATAATATATTTTATCTATACATAAACTTTTTGGCATATCCATTAGTTTATATATTACAAGTATCATATACTATATATATATTTACAAGAATGAATGTAGACTCGCGATATAAGGAACCCTTGAATAAGGAAACCTCAAAATAGGGAACGCTTCCAAATTTTGTATTATAGCTTTTAAATAAGTAATGCTAAATCAATCAAAACCTCGATATATGGAATGATTGGTGTATTTTATTCACGTATTGGTATTCGAAAATTATATAAATTACGTGTTTGAAAGTATTTTAATGAAATTATGATATATATCTCACAATCACTCGATTCATGCATGGCTGTATTTTATTTTTATTTTATTGGCTGGGTATGTGCATTTTATACTCATTACGGTTCGGTTCATTGGTTTGCGGTTCTAACCAAATAATACACTTGTTTTTCAATTGTTGTTCAAAATATTTGTTTAAATTGAATATATACCATTTGATTTTAACCTCTTTACCGACGTTTGATAGATATCTCTAGCTATAAAGCTATTTTAACGATTTTTACGGAATCCTTCATATATAAGGAAACTTTGAAATAGGGAATACGACCTCTTGCAATCAATTGTTCCTTATATCGCGAGTCTATACTGTATATAAATAAAATATTTAGTAAATTGAAAACTAAAAAGAAAAAAGGTATGTATATAAATATACACAATTCTATATATTATAGTAAAATTTAAGGATACAATTTATATAAATATAATAGCAATTGCAATTTATTATTTATGGATATTATAATATATTTTATTATATGATCTTTGTTATTTGAAAAGTGAAAAACGCAAATATGTATTATGGGATAATTTAAGTTCATCGAGCAATGATTCAATGGTACAATAACAATTTACAATACAATCTAAAAAATATATTATAATAAATTATAACCGAATGTTTTGTTGTAATAAAATTACAAAACAAAGAAAAAAATTTGGGAAAATATAAAATAGGTTTTGTGTTATATGGATTGTGAAAATTGATGTACTAATATAAAATTAAAGACTGTGTTGTGTATATGAATGCGATGGTAATAAACAAATATATATACACATACACACAGATTTATTGATCTATAAATAAAGAGTCGATATTTAACTCGTTCGTTAATGGTAGTATAGTTCGCATATATATGATATATATATAATATATTTAATAATGATAAATACGTGGGGTTATTTTCCCCGCATCCATATATATAAATTGATATTGAAAAATTGTTTATATATTGTATGAAATGCATGTATAAATACATAATAAATTTTACCTGAATGATCTTTATATATATATTTATTGCGAACTATATTCATATATATATATAGGAAAGTTTATAAACATTTATATAATGATGAATTATTATGAATTCAAGTCCATGCTCTTCAATATCCGCATATAGGGCATTTATTATATATATATATATATGACGATTTTTCTCATAGGCGGTGCAGCTGGAAAATGTGTTGGGCATTGAACTAAAATTTTCTGGGAAAATTGAATTTTCTAAATGCTCCGTTTTTTTAATTATAATCAGGGGTGGCATTATGGGAGTCGATACCATCGTCTATCGCCTATCGTCTAAAATTACGATACTCAATTATTTTGATATTATGGTAGGCGATTTTGTGGGTATCGATATTATTTGTATATCGTCTCCGTGGATATTGTTGTGGCAAATGATTTTCATATAGAAAAACAAAAAGTTTATTATTTCTATGAGAATGAGATTGAAAGTATTATTTTTATGAGAATTGCTTTTGTACTTTTTATGAATATTAAAATTGAATAAATGAACAAAAACAAAAGAAAGCAATACAAACGACAATCGTAACGATAGCTACTACCCTATCGTCAAAAATTATCGTCTTAAACCGACGATATCGTCTGCCATAATTGCAAAAATGAAAAAATCGTATGTTTGACGACAATCGTCTATCGTAATCGAATGCGATAATTCCACCTCAGAGTTTTTTTTTTAATTTTCGTTTTCGTTTGTATAATTTAAAAACTCAATCAATACTTAATTGTGCATATATAGAAGAAACTTTGAAAATCGAGCTATTGGTTCAAAGGATATAGCGGATTTTCCATACGAGTTCAGTACATTTATTATAGACTATATCTTTTGAACCCCAATGGGACAATTTTCAAATTATCTTCTTTGGAAATATCAGAAATTGGTTGAATTTTCAAATTATTTGCGTAAAATATATTTGAAAAAAAAAACCCAGGACCAAAAAATTAATCCAAACAAATTGAAAAAGAAAAATCGATTTTCCGGAAAATTTAATAAGCGCACCTGCTATTCATATAATATATATATATATATTTATTTTTCTCTTTATATTCTAAACAATTTTGTTGAAAAAAAAAATGTTGGTTTTTATTTGATTAAAGATATTTTTTTTTATATATAAATATATAGTAATTTCGATAAAACCTGAATCTATATTCATTCTATTTTAATTAATTTTATTATTATTATTATTATTAATACATTAAATTCTCCGTTTTTTTATACATTTATATACCATAGATAAAATAGATCTTATTTAGATATAGATAAAATGAAGATTATATCTAAACATATATAGCCATATTTAGCTAAGGGATATATTTATTTGAATTTAACTATATAATGTATATATATATGCCGCAGTATGATTATAATAAGTATATATATATAGAAAAATATATATGCGGGATTGATTCATGTTATATATATTATCCTTGTATACTACAAATCCTTGTGCTTTGATATCGATTTAAAATGAAAAAGCATATATAAAGAAAAAAAACACCCAAAAATAAAGATAAAGATAATAATATACATATATATATATGGCATATAATCTAGTAAATAAACATATATATATATATATATATATGAATATGATGACATGTTTATAGAAATGTCTTTTAGGCAAAAAAAAAAGAAAAGAAAACTTTTGAATGATAATTTTTGTATATATATATCTCTACATATATGTAAATTTTATCCTAAAAATTAATGGGTATATCAAAAAAAGAATAATATATACATTATAATTTGAATACTAAAAAAAATTTAATTTAATTTAATTTTTGATGTATATGAATATAGAGAGTTTTCAAAATATATATAGTATTAACTAAATCTGTACTGTAGTTTGTAAAAACGCACCGAAATTTAAATTCGTTTTGCAAAATTTTGAGGTTTAATAAGTTAAAATTCTGTACTGATACGCAGCAGGGCGAAGAATGAAAAAATTTGAAGACCCAACCGTTATCCAGATATTCTGGATGGTAATTTGCTTTTAAAAACAAATTAATTATTTTACAAAAAATAAAAAACCATTTTTGTAAGCACAATTTTCCGGGAAATTCATAGATTCATATTTTGAATTACAGCCAAAGTTTTCCACATCGTTGTTGTCGTTTACTTTGCATCGCATTTGAAAACTCAGTTAAATTGTAGATGAAAATTTGTCAGAGCTGAAAGTGTCTGAACAAAAAAAAACAAAAATGTTGATGGCAAATGCGAATACCTTACGAAAAATGGAACAAATGGAAGTTTCGTGCGGAAATTTAAATGCTTAAAAAAAATCGTCGAAAAGGATAATTTTTACTTATATAAACTTTATCGTATAAATACAAAATTTTCTTATTTTTCTTTGCATTTACATTTCAAAATTGTTTATTTCACCTACGCACTCGTTTGCACCGTCACACATGAGAGAAAAACTAAAAATTTGAAAAAAAAATTAATTTTCCGGGAAAATGTTGTTTGAAAATAAATTTTTTTTGTAGATTAATTAATTAATTTTTTTTGTAGATTAATTAACTAATTTTTTAGGCATATTTCAGAATATCCTATGGTTTGGGTGGTTCAGACACATTTTCTAACGCACCCACTGCTTTTAAGTCATGAAATAATTTTTTTCTATTATTTTTAATCCACATAACGCAAACGGCAAACCGTAAATTATCAAAAAGATATTTTTCATATTTATTGAGATTAAAATACAAAACAATTAAACTTTATATTTTAAGTTGTTCATATAAAAATGATATATAAATTTCAATGTCAATAAACATTTGTTAATATAAATTTTAAATATCACAATTATTACATTATATATCGTATATATAGTATAAATAAACAATCAATGCCCAAAATTTATATATGTGTGTATTGATATTGCATCATAAACTATATATAGTAAAATAGTATTTTTGTTTCTTATCTATATAAAAAAAAACTAAAATGTATATTTGAATTATTGATTATATACAATGTATAAAAAAAAAGAGAATTTCTTTATTATTTATTTATATACGAATAGACTTTAATTTTATTTTAAATATGGGTCATTAAATATGTATTTGATTTAAAGTTTTTTATGTTCATCTTCTTAATATATCTATCTATCATTATGAGATAACGATATATTAAATTTTATATGTTATATAAGAAGATGACGAAACAGTGATATTTATCTATCTATTCAAAATCTAAACGTATATTGCAAACAATGTCACAAAGCATTTTGTTTAGAATATTGTTCACTTCATTGTTTATAATGAAATTTTAAATACTATAAACATTCTTGTATATATATATAATTTACAGTTTTACACCTATATAGAAATATATGTTCGTTTAAAGACAGTGACATGTATATTTATAAATATATATATATATATGAAAACAATTTAATTAAATTCGTATACAAAGCAAAACATATCCTTTTTTCCGCATATATAGATATAGTGATATGTAGGTATAATTTTGAGAAATAATTATAATAATTTAATTCACTCAACTCTTAATATATTTTGCATATTTTAAACGTTATATATATAACATCACCTTATGAATATACCAACATTCGAACATTTTGTATAAATGTATAAATGGGGTATTATAAAGTTTATTTATATATATATATATATATATATCATCAAATAGGATATTTATATTATACATAATTCATTTAATCCAAACGATTAACTTCCACTACAAAACAACACAAAAAAAAATTAGTACCTATATATAACAATATCTTCTGGGCGGCTCAAAAATATATCTTTTGTATATTATATATTATATTATGAATTATATATACATTTACTTATTTAATACGATTATATCGCATCATCATGCCATGTTATATTACGTAGAGTGGTGATGATAAGAATTATACAAGAACCAAAAATGAATACAAAAATAACTTTTCATACTATATACTATAGGACTATGTATAGTATATAAATATTATGTTCCGTATTTTATATAATTTGTTAGATTCTCACAATGAAATTTTTGTATTTGGTGGGCGATTGTTGGTTGTCGTGTGACATTAATAAATATATATGTATATATATTGTCGTCGTCGGGATTTTTTTTGATAAAACAATATGGGTATATTCACCTATAATATAAAATATTATTATTTTTTTTATTGTTAAATCAATATTTTATATCACAAATAAATGGTAAATTTTTTGTTTTTGTTCATGTTTGAATTTACCCATTTCTTTATTTACGCATAATAATAATAATAATAATAAAAAAAGTTTTGATTTTTTATTTTGTATATTATTAATTTTATACAAAATGTATTCTATAAATACATGACCAGCAAAAGAATACAAATCATAATTAAATTTTGTTATCGCGGAAAATAAAAATGGTATTTCGATTTCTTTTTTAATTGGTCAACCCCATCGAAAGCGATATGTAAACATTTTTTGTTTTTTTCATTTCGATATTTTATGTTTATTTTTATATGATAAATTGAAAGATTTATAATAGTATATTTTCATTGATTGCTAATAAAACTCTTATGGTGTTGGTGTTTGGTTTATGTATGGTTAAATTTTATATATTAAGAAGTATAGTGTGGCGGGACGTGATAAAATTTGGTGTGAATATCCCAAAAAGATAGGATATTCTAAATAGGTACATGATTTTTTAAAACAAATTAATTATTAAACACAACAAAATAATTTTATCCAACATAATTTTCCGGAAAATTCAATCAAATTTTGATTTTTTATTTTAATTATACCCATCAATTTTTCTTGCTATAATTTTTGTTTGCAATAATTGAAAACTTAAGTGAATTCTAATTTTTTGTAGAAGAAAATTTGGAAATTGATTTATTTTTTCAAATATAGGTGAAAATTAGAAAAACCAGACGATTTTTGGAAAATCTGCTATATCGGTCTGCTAGGAAAAATCCAGATATTACATGAATTTTCAAATAAAGCAGAGACAATGAAAATGAAAGAAAAACTATAATTGGAAAAATTGAAAATTTTCCGGAAAATTTTGTTCGAAAAAAATAATGTTTTTTTTTGTAGTTAATTAATTTATTTTTAAGTATGTACCTAGTAGAATATCTTATCGTTTGTGTTGTCGGGATAAATTCTGATTATTTATAAATGTAGCGTTAGACAGAAGGTAGTTCAAAAAAACATACCAATGTATTTTGTTATCATTACGATAATCAATGTACAATTAAATTAATGATCTTCTCAATTATCTATTGTGTAAAATTAGAACAACCTCAAAAACCTTCAATAAAATTGAATATTTAACGTATTTAACGTTTAATAAATATTATATATTAAATATATATAGATTGTTGTATAACCAATATAAGAAAAAGTATGTTAAATTATGTTTAAGCGATGTTAATTAAATTTCATTGAATTCCAAACTAAACCAATATAATAATATACATATCAGATGAGTATTTGAAAAAAATGTATTCCATATATAAATAAATATTTATTTTTTTTTTTTTTTGCGTGCTCATGTTAATAAATCTTCAATTTGATTTTAATTTATTCTATATATATTCAGGTGATAAAATTTGTCGCAGGTAAATTTACCATATAAATAAATATGATATAGAAAGAATATTTAATATGTTAAATTGTTGTTTACATCATCAAAAAATACAAAAATAAATCATATGTCCAATTTATGAGTATACAACAAAAACGACGTGATAATGAGACATTTCAAAAAAAAAAAAAAAATTCAAGTGGTGAAAATTCAATTAGTATATTTGAATGGATTTACCTTTAACCCTCATTAGTACTTTCAATTCTATATTTAATTAGTATACGAGGTGGCAAAACCATTGACAATATTCTAATTATAGTATATATAAATTTATACATAAAAGTGAAAATTTAACTATTTAACGAAAAACAGTTAAAAATTTTGAATTTTATCGTGGTAAGACAAAACAAAATTATGATTTGTTTCCGTAGAAAACGGTTTTAATTTTGACACCAGAGGGTTAAATAACATATATATTTTTCATAATATTTTTATTTTTTTTAATTTGTAAATTGGCCGTTTTTTGATTTAATTTTTCAATGAAGCGGATAAAAAAGATATAAATTTTCATATTATCATTAAAATAAATAAATTTAATTCAATATTGTATTGAATATTATGTATTATAAGTACATATTTTAAATATTTGCAAATTGTTTATAAAAAAAACATTTAAAATAATATTTTTTATTATTATTATTATTATCATAATATTTACAAAAATGTCCAATAAAAGTATATTGCATAAAATAAATCTTATGTTATTTTTGTGTGAATGAGTTTATAGATATTTAAATATTATGATAAATATATAAGTAAGAAGCACTTCAAATTTTCATTTTATAAATCGTTCCAGTTGTTTTTGATAATGGTAATGTATTTATTTGGAAAAAAATGTATTTTCAATCTTATATGTTTGTTATAAATAGTAGTATAGAGATTATTTATAATACATGATGATGTTTACAAAAGCATATTGTATATGTTTTTTATATACAATATTCATATATATAATTTTTTCTTTCAGGATTTACACGCAAATACATATTTTTTTTTCTATTTTTCATGTATAAATCATGAATATAATAAACAAAATAAGGGGCTCATTTCATACATATTTTTGTTTTTGTTTAGGTATTATTTTTAAATCAAAAAATGTTTTCTGAATATAAATTTAAAAAAAAGTTCTATATAAAGATATTTAAGTATATAGATTTATATATGGTGAGGATTAAGTTGATTTTATATAAAATACAGGCCACAGGATATATAAAATCATAAAATGTACAACTACATTATGTTATTTAGCAGGGACGATTTTGATTTTTCCCAAAAATTGTATCTAAAATTTTGTTCAATCTTTGAAAGAATGTAAAAATAAAAAGATAAATTATTCAGTTAGTCAAAAATGGGACAACATTTTAGGTAAACTATTTGGAAAATCAAATCTATGTCTTTTGAACTAATGGAGGAGAAGATATTTCAAAATTTTCTGAATGATGAAATATCAGAAATTTATTGAATTTTCATTCAATCCAAAAATTCCTAATTTGGATAAAACAATTTTCACGGAAAACTTAGTATAAATAAATGAATTTTTTGCATTACAACCAACAGTACGTTTTAGAGTCCAACAACCAACCACCTTCTGTTGTTAGTTTCTTAATTTGTGGACTTTTCCCATTAATTACCTAATTTTACATATGCATGTTTTGCATATTCTGAAAATTGATTTTTCTATCATTTTGGATTTTTAAAAATATCGTGAAATTTATTCACGTATCGTCCCTGATAAATATATAATGCGGTGATAAGTATTATTATATATTCGTTATATTTTGAAGTATTTTCTTTTATATCTATACTCATCATATCATTTCCCAGTCGTAATATATAATATATAATGTGACCTTAATCGTTGATCACTATGTGATAAAAGAGAGATTTTCATTTCCGTCAACAATATGAAAGTATATTTTACACAATCACACAATAAAGTATGTGTATTTATACCGATAACGATAAAAATATGTATATAGGGCATTAATCTTATTTAACAAAAATTTGATATTATTTATATAATATATAATTTAAATAAAATTTTTTCAAATATAAATTGAATTATTTGATAGATTTGATGAAAAATGCATATTCAATTTTTTTGCAATACTATACACATCGATTTATATATTTACTTACAATAAATATCTTGTTGTTAATAGATATTTTATTCATTCATTTATCATTCTATTTATTTATTTATTTATTTTTTTTTTGAGTATCATTTCATGAAGGAAAAATATTGAATAAAAAAAAAAATAAATATGTCCTATTGATAATAAAAATATGTATATAGCATCAAAATAACTATGTATTGGTATATTAAATAAATTGAGGATGTCACAATATGTGACATCTGATAGATTAGTTTTTTTTTTTTTGGTTGTTATATAGATATATGTAACATAAAAATGATATGACAATATGAATATAGTATTTATATATTGTATATTTTATAGAGTGTATTTTATAATCGACACACTCTAAATTATAAGTACAGTATAGAGACTCGCACGATCTAAGAAACAATTGATTGCAGGTGGGATGTTTCTTATTTAGAAGTTTTCTAAAAATTATAAACCAACTTTAAGAAGTGGTGGACATTTCCCAAACGAAACGTCAGAAAATGTGTTAAATTTTAAATGATATATTCAATGAAAATAATTATTTTGAACAAAAAAAAAATGGATAAACAAGTGTATTAATTGGACGCGCGATTGTCTTATGTGAATAAAATAAGAATGCATTACCTTTTATTTACAAATTTGGGTTTAAAATCGAAAATCTGTCGGTGTGTTGCTATTTGTGAAACTCAAAGTATGACATAATTTAATTCAAATACTTTCAAATACATAATTTAAATACAAATTTTGAATACCAAGAGATTCATAAAAGAAACCAATCGTTTCTGGATTTTAGCGTTCCTTATTTATATATAGACTATATATAATACAAAATTTGAAAATGTTCCCTATTTTGAAGTTTCCGTATTCGCGCAAGGGTTCCTAAAATCGCAAGTCTACTCTGTATAAGCATAGATTTTTTTTATTCATTTTGTCAGTACATTTTAACAAAAAAAAATGTTTTTCATATCTTTAAATATACAAATAGAAAATGAACAGCATGATTAATTAAACCATATCCATATATATATACATATATTTTTGTTAATGGATTAAAATGAATGACTCAATGTATTTATTTATTTTTTTTTTCTAAATCATTTTATATGTTTATACGGTACAAATTATATTTTATATTATATTATTTCAATTTTGGCCTATTTACAAACGATAATTATCATTTCATTCATTCATTCTTTGCGATAGTATATAGTATATTATTTTGTTTCGAAAACTCTTCAAATAATTTAAATTCAATTTTTCAGAGATTACAAAAATTACTATATGCTTAAATTTTGTTCACGAAGTTGTTTGAAATTTAAATGTATAATGTATAAATACGGTATCATTTAAAATTGAAACTTTTTTTAATGAAAATTATCGGAAAATTCAATGCGATATTATATAGAAATTTTTCATCTTTAATTATATCAGTTGTTAATTTAGGTTGATTAATTTAAATATTTATTTTAAAAAATATAAATAAATTTGCTAAAAATACTCATAAAAATAAAAATTTGAAATCTGGGAAAATTAAATCTGAGCTAAAAGCAAAAATTTTAAATATAGAAAATCTATATTTATTTATTTTTGTTTTTCTTTTTATATAATTTTCTATATTTATAATTTCCATATATCAATTTTCTGTATATTTATTTATTATAATAAAAGATGTTTATTTCTTTTTGTTTTTTAATAATTTTAATATTATTATATATGATTTATATATGGAAAAAAAAATAAAAAAATGCTATTCATAAAAAAAAACAAATTTTATTCAATTATTTTGTGAATAATAAATTAAATTTATTCAACAGTTGAATAATGTATTATTTTTTGTTTGTTTATAAAAACAATAATAAATAATAATATATATAAGAAATTGAATAAATTTTCTATTTTATATAAATAAATATTTTTTTATATATAATTTTATTTTAAAAATATAATTTACCTGTATTTTTATGTGATTCTTTATGTATAATTTTTTTATCCATTTCTTTTTTATCGATATCATGTTTATCTGATGCTACCGTTGAACTTGTAGTTGTATATCGTCGAACATAACGACTCCATGATTCCTATTTAATATACAGAAAAAAACAAATTTTTTTTTTATTATAAATAATTTAATTTAAAAAATAGAAAAACTAAAAATATATATAATATTCTGACAAAAATTTTCAAACAAAAGTTGTCGATCATTTTACAGTTCTATATATAGTTAATATATAATTTCATGTTTAAAAAATAAAATCATCATGAAGCAATTTAAAAAAAAAAAAATTCTATAAATAAATATACCATTTTTTTTTTTTTTTGTGAAATGAAAAATTATTATTATATATATTATAAAAAGTGTTCAGTCAATATCGTATAATGGGCATTTCAAAACATTTTTCTATTTTGTAATTCGAATTTTTTTATCATTAGATTATCTAAATAATTTGTAATAAGAAGTTTTTACAAAAAAATATATATTCAAAATACAAAATATACATCCAATTATCAAAATTTTATTTATAATAAATTTTTATTAAATGTAAATTTGTTGAAATATTAATAGTTATATATAACAAGTATAAAACAATTAATTAATTATTTTTTTTATGTAATAAGTTGAGCTGCGTGAAAAATAGAATTTATCAATTTTTTTTTCGTATTTTTTAAAAAAAAATAATATTGTATATTCGTGATGAAAATTTAAAAATAATTCATATTATTATTATTATTATTTGTTCAAAACGTCTGCCTCTGTATAGGATGTATTTTTCTATTAATAAATTTAAATCATACGTTTTCATGAAAATATAAAATATAATACTTTTACAATTACACATATAATATTAAATTTAGCGTCTGACAACAGCCAATTCTGTTGTTGGTTTCATATAATTTATTGGTTTTACGTTCTAAATGTCCCGTCCTGATGCAAAACGCGAGACAGACCTACAATTTCACTAAAATTACCGTGTTCTGGAAGATTACGAAAAGTTCCACACCAAGCGAATTAGATGTGATAATTTTTTTAATAATATTTCGTAATAATTTTAGTTTTGAAATTAAAGAATAAGGATAAAGAATTATGAATTAACCAATATTTTTGGTCTCGTCTTCTGATTTTATCCATCAAAATTTGTGATAGTCCAATTTGGAAACAAACTAAGAAATGACCCCATTTTTGTTTGCTCTTCAAAAATTGTCACGTAAGGATCTGGCAAGTTAAGTTTATGTGGTGTCGGTATAATTAACCAATAGACCACAAACTGCATGCGAAAATATACAAATATTCTGTGTGAAGATTCAAATTCGAAAATGATTGAAAAACACAACTTTATTTATATAAAAAAAATGATGTTCTACGGACCTAAGAGATAATAACAAGTTGATAATGGGTTTATGAATTTGACTATACCATCCACATTCCTATAACGACATCCATTGGTTATTAAATATATTTTATGTCTTTAGACAAAATTTTTGGTAAGAATTTTAGGTTTGTGGTTTTGTCAACTACACTCCACACAGGATGTCTATACACTTAATAGTAAAATATATTTTATTTTCTTAAATCATATAGAGAAAAAGAAAAACATCACATAAATCAAATAAAAAATAAAATGCATACAATTTTGAAAAACTTAAATGCGTAAAAATTTTAAATGCAGTATTTTTTTTTTCTTTTTTGATATAATAAACTTTAATATATATTATATTTATTTATATATATATATTTATTTGTATATATACATACAATAAATAAATATTCAAAATTATACGATCAAAAACAATAAATCACGAGTAAAATAATCAAATGGCACATTGCCAAATGAATCTTATATTATATTTATACGTATATCAGTAACAGTTATATAGATATAAGATAAGAAAAATAAAAAATATAAGTTAGTGATATATAAAATAGGAATTAAAAAAAAATCAGAATCATGATTACATCAATACACTGCATATTGAACCGTATCTGCGTATATAAATTGAACAATTCTACATAAATATAATCAATATATAACCAATTTAAGCATTGTATCATATTGTTACATATTTATTGATTTTAAATAAATTATTGAAAATATATTATTATCATATATGTCTATCTACCATACAGAACAATACTACAACAATCCCTCTCTTTAACATCAACAATACAAAAAAAACCACATTTTATATATTATCACATTTCAATATAATAAATGTTATAATCTAATTCATTTTATTTCAAATTGATAAAAAATTAATCAATTGTGAAGTCACAATTGAACCTTATACCACCACCAGGTATTCAATTTCAAACATTATATTTTTATTATATTCATTATTATTATTATTATGGTTTGACGAACGTGTGTTCAATACACATTTAGTGATAAATATTTAATTGGATTTTATGGTAAAATATGATGGTTTTCTATCTATATAGAGAGAGATATACATACATATAAAATAATAGAGCACATAACATATACAAAACGGTTTTTCAATATAATATTTATGACATTAAATCAAAGGCGGTACAGGGAAATTGTTTGCCGCTGATGATTGATTGTCAAGATGATAGGATATTACTAAACGGCAAATAGCTGATTTCAAAAAATATTTGGTCATGCAACGTTTTAATTTTTCGGAAAATCGAATTTTTCCATACATAAATTTTCTTAAATTTTCGTTTTTCTTCTCATAATTTAAAAATCAATTCTTAATAGTTCATAGAAGAAAATTTGAAAATCGCCCGATTGATTCAAAAAAATATGGTCAATTATTCGTGGAAAATGAAAATTGGCAAAAACTATGACTGTAATTCGAAAGAAAATTTGGTAAATTGAAGTTTCGGGAAAATATTGTTTGAAAAAAATTATTTTTTTATTTGAATAATTATTTAACTTTTAGGCATTTATGCCTTCGAAATATTCTATCCTTTTGGTAACATGAAAATAAAAATGTACAGGCGGAGCTGCAGTATATAATATCAATAATATACAATACAAATTATGAGTGTTATATAAGGATACGTTCAAATATATAGGTATTTCACATTTAATTAAAATTTTAATATATGTGGTATAGGTAATAAGGTATACAAAATTTAGTTAAATGTGTAATGATATATTATGCAAATGAAACGAATAGATTAACATATAGATCAAATTAAGAGATGCTATGGAGAAAAAAAATAGTTTTCCTATATATTATAATAATGATTATATGATTTTTTGAATCATTATTCAAATCATGAATTCCATGTTTCATTAATACTTTTATCAAACAATTTGTATGTTAAATTTCTGATAGTCCGAAATTTAAACTAAATTTTCAGCTGTATGTAATTTAAATTACAATTTTATATATAAAATATGACACTGTTGTGTATTTGATAAAAAAAAACGCCACCTTAAAATTCTTACAAAGTTTTTGAGGTCGTGATCGTGGGTTTCTTGAATCCTTCTGAAGACATAAAATATGTCTTTTTTGGAGTCTGAATCACACAGACGTTCATAATTTTTATGCAGTTCTTGGTCGTACGGTAATAGAAGGTGACAATAACAGAAGAATGTTTGTCGGAATCCAACACCAATCATCGGTTGTAAGCGAAAATTTATTATTAGATTATATAAATTCTTTACTACCCAGACGTTTTATAAAATTAAATCTAAATATATACATAACGCAAATTATAATGTGAATTTTTGCATCATATGTTTTTTTTAAATCTAATACATATTTTTAATTATATACATAACTATATATAATATCGATTATTTTTTTAAGGTTTTTTGCACACATTAAAATGCAGATATGTATTAAGGGGTCATCAAATTTATAGAAACATTTTAATTTGAAAACAAAAACTGCATTTATGGGTATTACCGGATATTAATGTGATTGTTTTATTTGCCATTTTTACATAAATCAATCTTCAATTTAAGAAGAAAAAACACAATTTCGATTCATTCTGAATTTATATTTAATTCAACAATTTCCTTTTTTCTAATTTCTAATTTACCTATGAAATGAACGGGGAAAAAAATTGATGTTAAATGTCGCATGTATCAATAATACTCAAAATCGCAACCGGTCAAAAGTTATACATTTGATTAACCTTAATATACAAAAAAAATTCATGTTTTCCTTTCCTCGTCGTTGACCTCTTGATTTAACCTCTCCAAAGTTTGTTTAAATAAAATTTTTCATATATCGAGTAAACGGATTAATAAATACATAGAACAAATAAATACCTTTTTTTTATGTATATATGAAATTTTTTTTTAAATGCATTTTATTATATCGCGCGTAACGAATATACTCTAAAATATTTATATTAATTTAAATATATATAGTTTTTATTATTATATTTTTTCTAGTACGAGTATAAATCAAAAAAATAATTAATTTAACATAACATAACATACATGAGAGGTTAAAGAAATAATATATACATGAAAATATTTTTTTTTTACAATACAACCAATTCAAATAAAAATTTGTATTTATTATTATTTTTTTTTTCGGTTAATCAAAATTCAATTAATGTTGAACATATATATATACAAATTTATTTCTACTACCTATACTATTTGGATTGTAATCTGATTACAAAACAACGATATATATAGACGAACACGAACGAATATTTTTATATAGATTTTCTGTATTTTATTTTCAAACAAAAAAAAATTAGGTTTTATTTATATAAATAAATATATATATAGAATTTACCGGGGAGATGAAATGAAATATAGTATAGTAGATAAAAAAAAACAAATACACAACGTTAAAACGTGCAAATTATAGAGATTTTATGAATTGATTTTTTATGTAAAACAGTCAAGCATATGTTGAAATTTTAAATAATTGAAAATTAACATATTCCAGATATATATATATATATTTCAACATTTATTTATTATTTCAAAAACTCTATATACCCGCAGCAATTGCATTTCAATTATTAATTGTATAACTATATATAAAATAGTAAATTTAGATATTTATATATTGATCAATAATAATATATATATCAAATATATTATGTAAAATACTTTCTTGAAATGAAAATATTTATGTATGTTTAGATATAATATACTATAGTAGTAATAGAAATTATCATATATAAAATTGAATAATTCATACGGATATGCAAATTTGTTTATGTTTATTTATATATATATATATATATATATATATATTTAAATTGTCATATATGCTGTTTAAAATGTATATGTTTTATTATTTCAATTATTATAATACAAAAATTCTCATCATACAAATAAATATATAATGTAACCTATATATGCCTTGTTTTGTTTATTATGATGATATGGGCTATATCATATAGAATACAAATCATAATGCATATATACAGTAAACGCGGTATGAATTGCCATATAGATGAAGAAGTTTTAACAAATATCGAAAAAAAAAGTATCCTATATACATAGATTGAAACATAACTAAAGATCTTAGATCTTCATAAACCTTCATTATTTTTCTATTTCATTTGTCTCGTGGTGATCTTTATTTATTGTCTTGTCATACTTTCGATCGTTAAACCCTAACTCTTAAAAACGCTTGACCGACCGATTATTATTCATTTTTAAATACATTGTAACTGGTAATTTCTAATAGTTACTGAATTGTTATATACTTATTGAATTTTATACGAAAAAATGCCCATCAACTTTACGGTCATTATACTCACCAAACCGTAACCGATTTGGTCGATGTTCGATGGAATCTGTTAAAAGATGACATGAACTTACTTTTTCGATTGTTTTTGATAATCAGTTTGAAGAACTATTTCCCACTAATTGGTTCGGCGATCTAACAATCCAATTAATCATAATTTTTCAAACAATAATAATTGTCATTTTAATCATATAAAATAAAATACGAGAAGAAACTATATATACAATATGTTAAAGTGTTTCTCTATACCAAAGTGCAATTTAAACCATGGATACTGTGGATACCTTATATATCATATCATATATAATTTGTAAAGTAAAAGATTTTTAAACAATTCAATTTATATATCTAGCTATCTACTATATATACATACATATATATATTGTCATAAATATACACATCACAGGAGCAAAATATACCGCAGTATATCTACATAATTTTATTTCATAATTATATTATTATATAGAGTTTTCAGGATTTTTTTTTGTTCATATATAAAAATATCCATATGGAAATATATTAACATATAGTACGAATAACGATAGATATATATAGATATTAAAAAGTTTTAAATATATGGTATATATATATCAATGGATTAATTAGAATTGCAAATTTTCTATATATAATATTCTTTTCACGTATATAGGTATACATACATTTCCATATTGTGTATATATAGTTTTTAACAAAGTCATTCGAATTTAATTTTTTAGCATCAGATTTTTAATGCATTTATCAAATTGTTATCAATTATTCTGTAGTATTATATATATATATACTTTTTTATATCCTATAAAATTTCCCATAAATACAGTGTTAGAGATAATATTGTCATATAATAAATTTTCGCATTTGGTTTTAGCGTACGACAATGCAGCCTTTTATTGTTGGTTTCATAATTTTTTGGTTTTTTACGGTGTCCTTAATTAGTCGCGTATGACCAACGACATGGGAAAATATGTAACTCCGAAGGAAAATTCAGATTCGAATATAACCGCAAAAAAACATAAAACATATTTTATGTCTTCACAGCATAGTATTCGAATCCACATGACCCCAAAATTTTGAAAGAATTTTAGTAATATTTTTTTTTATCAACTACTCCACAGAGTCACATTAATATATTGTCTGTAAAAAAAGACAATACGTGCGTCGTCAATATATATGAATCATAAAAAAGATATATTTTTGGTTATCGTCTGTATGGTATACACCTCTGACGTGTAAAATGTGATAAAATCGCATCAAGTAAAAATAAAGTATAAGTATTTTTGGTTTTCCAGTTTTTTGTTTTACCATTATTTTCTGATACCGCATGAGATATTCAAATTTTCCATAGTAAATATAATGTGGTTAATGTGGATACAAAATTGGTTTTATTCAATATATATACCTATCTATACATTTTTATATAATATATCTCTCTACTCTAGATATATATATATAATATATATATAAGTGCAAATATATATTTAAGGATTTTCACAATATATACATATACTAAATATAAATAAACAAAGTTTTATCATGTATAGTAAAACTTTTTTTTTTTTAGAAAACCCAAAATATATATTATATGAAAGTATTAGAAAACAGTCCCTTCGAATTATTTGTGGAAAATTTTGGTTTCTGTTGATGGGGTTTCAAACTTTTTTTGTTTGTTTTACATAGATACATATAATATATTTTTTAATTTCCATATTTATATTTTTTTTAGTTAAATAGAACCTTCAAATGTTCAAAGCAGACAGGAATATAATGTCAACTCAATATAAACATTATCATATCATATAAAAAAAATTCATTTATACAGATAATTTGAATAAATATATAGATATAAAAAAAAACATATCATATAAAATATATACATACTATAAATAACATTTAATTATATATGAATTAATTATATTAATTTTGCCACGTTATTACATTAAGATAAGAGCGGCATGTATGGTATATATTAAACAAAAAATTGATATAGATATTTGTATCGTTATCGCATCAATCACAAAATTATATATATAGTATATTTATTAATTTTTAAAAATAAAATAAAAAAACGCAATCAATAAAATAAATGTATTGGAAAAAATAAAATTTAATTACAACGTATGTTATATTTATTTGTACACATTTTCGCTGACAACTGACGATTGCGGTTTTAGTGTCCGACGACCGACATCAGTTTTCTATTATTGTTTCATAATTTGTTGCCTTTTACGGTGTCGATAATTAACTGAAAGACCGCAGCAAACTCATGGGAAAATATTCAACTCTTTGTGAAAATTTAAACACAAAACCAATAAACACAAAACAAAACAAAACATATTTTATGTTCTTCAGTATAGGATTCGAATCAACGACCCCAAAATTTTATTTTAAAATTTTAAATTCACGTTTTTTATCAACTACACATCACAGAGTTGTTTTATAACAACACACATAGGAGTTTGTACAATTGTATTAATTTGGCGATTGTAAGCACGTATATATAAATATAGTGAAGATAAAATAAAATTAAGATAATAATATAATAATGATATAATTGTATAATAACAAACAATTGTTTATTTAAATTTTTTTAAATTTACAATTGATATACTTTTTATTGTGCTATTTTTTTTTTACTGCCACTCATATTATAGATAATAATATTATTATTATTAATATACAATAATTATTATATGCGAGTTATCAATTAAATGTTTTAAAAGTCAGAGACACGCAAATAAAAGTTATATACTCTATAAATTCATTTTAATCCATATAATTATATTTATGTATGGTTTTATTTTATGAATTAAAAATATTATTTTTGAATTTTTCCTATATTGATAATAAAACATTATAGGTTTTGTCTATATATATTTTTACATTAAAAAAAACGAGCATCATCACCATATCACATGAAACTTTGTATAAAAGGAAACGGATACTGCCATTTTGTAATATATATAGTTCATATCTTTATATATATGTATATATAGACATTGTTAAATTTAAAAGATATTTATATAATTAACAAATATACTTTTTTGATGTACCCTTAAAGCCTACAGTAGTAGAATAAAACTATCTAAAATATAAGGGATTTTGGGTTAAAGCCTCGGAAACCTCTATAACAGAAACGGAATAGAATAGAAAAAAGAAAATTTCTGTTTCTGTTTAATGTGAATACACAAAAAAAAAACGGATTCAAACGATACATAACAGAAAGAATGTTTAAAACATTTTTAAAACATAAAACTGTTTTGGGGTAAAAAAATGAACGGAAACATTAATATTCGATCAACAGAATTTCTGTTTATATAACAGAAATAAATAACAGAATTAACATTTAAATTTGTACTGGATTCTGATGATTCGGTTTCTGTTTGACTCTCATACTTTAACAATTTATTGAAGTTTTTAAAAGGGAAATAATTCCTAAAGTATGAAATTTGTCAGGGCTCTATTTTTTTCATTAGAAATTTAAAGGGATAATGATTTTTCTGAAAAATTGATGAAAAAACAATACATTTTTCTTATTTTGAATGTCAATATCTTTGAATAGTAGGAAGATAGCCAAAATTTACTCTTTAACAAGAAAGAAAAGGTAATTCAATTAGCTATAAATTATAAGTACCTGTTGTTGTATTATACACTATTATTATCATCATCTTCTTATATGAAATCACTGTAAAAATCTCTGTGTACCTCTCAATCAATTTTCTATTTTTTTTTTAATTTTGTACAATTCTAAGTCGTTCTATTAAGTTATAATATATCCACATTCATATAAAGATAAGCTCATTGAAGGATCTCTTTTATGTCATAATAAAAAAATGTATACTTTTACTTTTACATATAAAAGAAAACTCTATTCATTTTATAATGGATTTCTTATATATAGAAAATATATTGTAATATATTTGTGGAAAATTGTGCATATGTGAAAATATACCACATTTTAAAATGTATAATATTTGTACATGTATATATATATATTAAATTGAACATTATATAGGTATTGTTATACAGTTCTACTCTGTTATCGTGTTATCGCAATGTATAATAATAGTGTTGTAAAAAAAATAATATGTAGTGTTAATAAATAGAAAGAAAATTTTATGTTTCTTTATATATATATATAATTCACATGATGGATAAGTGCATATTATTATTCTATAGATATAAATAGAAGAAAAAAAAACTATATATATAATTTCAACCGTCACATTTCCTCTATATATAACAGATTATTAATTTAACTTTACAACTCACATAATAACAACTACTATAACAATAATAAAAAGAAAAAAAAAAGGAAAAAGTCATACAATTTAAATGGAGTGTTACAATACAATTTATATATATAGTATATACAGTACAGTACATATATTGACAATTACAATTGTGAATATTTCACTAATGTTTCCTGAAAAAATATATTTATTTATTTATATATTTACCATTGTGTAAATAATTTTAGCATAAAAATAATATAAAAAAAATCCGGAAGCTTATAAAGTCTCAACAATTTTATAATAATTATATATATTACCATATACTATAGCATATAAAATTATAACATAATCCTTTTGATATCCATACATAATATAATAATTATAACAATAATAATTGTGATTTTCATTTAAGCTTTCTTTTTTTTTTTTATTGTTAATATTCAAATTGTTATATTTGAAAATTTCAAAATAATTATATTATTCCATATTCATATTTTTATATATGCAGGGGTTAGTCAGATTATTTGCAAGTAATTTTATTCGTAAAACTTCATCAGTCTATATACAGACTGAAAATGGCTAAAGCATTCAACATTTCTCACTAATCCGCAGCATCCGTATTGTTTTGAAAAATTTTCTTAAGATTATACCATAAAAAATTCAACAACATCATGACCTTTTACACTAACAAACGTAAAAGTTAGACTTTAAGGAGTGAAGCAGCGGAACTTCGTGGTTTGCAGAATGTTGTGTTCGCAGTGATTAGAAATTATGCACAATGTATTTGAAGAATGGCAGTTGTTATGATATTTTAAGTATAATCTGGTGAGTGGTCTGTAGAGATCTTAATCCAATGGTATGAAGTATTATACTTTTGGATGAAGTATTATTTTAGAGATTACAAGCACACTACAGTTTAGAAGAGCTTAAAAAAAGATTTTGTGAAAGAAAGGAACGCTATTTCAATCGACTACGTTAAATTAGTCAATATATTGAAAATTGATATATGTTTTGTTTTTTAGTATAGCTAGTACACAAGAAACAAAACCAATAATAAAAATATTTTTTAAATTATTTTCATTTTCAGATGTACTATATACATGGTTATTTATACTTTTCCGGAAATTATCTGCCTAACCCTGTCTGTATATAGTATATATATATATAATACAGAATTATCATTAAAAATATATATTGTATAGATATTTTAAAACGTTGAAAATTATGTATTATATATAGATAAATTCTACGAGATTGGAGTTTGAATTCAAATAAAACAAAAAAATTAGTAAGGATATTCATTTAGCGATGATAAAAAAAGAAACTTTTTATTTTTATGTGGATTTCGAGTTTGGAATATTTTAAAACAATTAATTTATAAATATACATTTTTTTTGATATGTACAATATAAATTAAAAATTTGAAATTAAAATATTGTATTATTTATATACAAAACATATATATACAAAAGAAATTTATCATATATAATTATCATTTATTCATATCTTAAATTAAATTGTATAAAAAAAATTGTTTGCATAAAAAATAATATATATATATATTTTTAGAGGTCGACCTCTTTCCCTATTTTTTTAAACATAATATTTTATATACAATAGAATAAATTATATATGAATAATATAACTTTTTTTATTATCATTTTCAACGCAATTGATTTAAATATATAATAAATAATAATAAATTTTCGCTTTAAAACCAATAATTTTCCTACAAAGTGTTTAAAGACACTTCAATTATATTTTTCATTTGTGTGCTGTACAACTTTTTCTAAAGTGGTTTACTCAAAAAACGGTAATATTTTCGCACCAACAATAGGTTTATATTAGACTCACCCATTTAACATATATGAATTCAAAGAAAAAAAAAACAATTTATCAAATACAATTTTTCAATTGCAAAAATTACAATTTCAATTGAATATAATTTTTTCGATATACATATGTGTAAAGTCACTTAAGATATTATATATATTTGCCAAAATGTAAATGCGGAATGTTTGTTAATTTATTCGTTATAAGGTTAATATAAACAGGATACGGATGATTTAAATGTTAAGATGAAAGGAGATGTGGTACATCTGTTATTATTCAAATATTCCTATAGAAATAATGAACTATATCTTAAATGGGTCATTAATAGATGTTATATAAGGTCTTTCGTCGGTTTTGTTTGTTTGTTTGTTTGTTATATGCTATAAATGGAATTAAATACAAAATTAGTTTTGATGTTTTTTTTTAATGAATTCCACGCATTATTATATGATTCAAATTGTTATTTGATCACAATTTCATTGTATATATATACAATATATTTTTCATTCTAAATGTAATGGAAAAAAGAAATAAATTATATTTTAGATAACGCATAATTTATTAGATAAAATATTGTAATATTTACATTATTATTATTAGCATATAGAAAATTTTACAAAGTAATTATTTATGGTTGAAAATTTATTGGTACATTATCTAAAAATTGTAAAATATTACAACGGCGGTAAATAATGCGATAAAGTTATAAATATTTATTCTATTGTAAAATACTCTTGAGGATTTGGATTGGGATCAATAAAGGTTAGGCAAACGGATCCGTTTCTCAATCTAGTGGTTACCTCAATACCAAGTACCATGCCTAATTACCAAGAGTAATTGGTTTAGCTGTACGAACAACATCGT
Organism: Dilophus febrilis; assembly: GCA_958336335.1. NCBI lineage: Eukaryota > Metazoa > Arthropoda > Insecta > Diptera > Bibionidae > Dilophus > Dilophus febrilis. The sequence goes on along the minus strand of OY284469.1, from coordinate 31,374,848 downwards.
AAGTAATAATAACAAAATATGAAACCAAAGACAGGGGCTTCGGACAGGACAGGAAAAAAAGGCTGTTCGATTGTCACATCCAATGAAATAATGGATATTGAAAGTTTCCAACTGGTGGATATTAGCGATAAATTAGGTAACCGTATTATGGAAAACGCCTTGTTGAAAATTTAAAATTAATAATTTTTATAAACAAAACCAATATAAGCAATAATTTACCTTAAGAAATCAATTGTATTTTCATTTAAAACTGAAAAATCCATTAAGATGCGATTTAAAGAAAGAAACGATTTCTTCCCCCACACAAAAAAAACCCCAACACAATAAAGAAAACACAAATTAAACTTTTAATTATAAAAAATACAAATTGCATTTTGCAAATTTTAAAATCGATAAGCAAACATCAATTGAAAAAAAAAATTTAGATTAAAAACAACGATTTTACCACACGCACACAAATTTCGAAATGAATATCACATGAAAATAAAATAACAAATTAAAACAATGACCATACACTGAAATTTCTTCCAAATGTGAACAATAGAAATATATAATGTGTTAATATAGAAAAAAATTATTATAAAATACGGTAAATTATTCGATCGATATGATCAATGATATAATGAAATGTAATAAAAAACTCTGTGTTGGTGTGATATATTCGTAAAGAAATATTACTATAAATATGAAAGGGCATCAAACCAAACCTAAAAATCAAACAAGTTAATTACACTAAACAAATACAACAATTTAATAACCATATATTTTGAATACCTATAATTTATATCAAGGTTGAACCAAAAGTAATTATTAATTAATTTGTCTATGCAAATTTCACTGTAATTTCAAATAGATTTGTTAAAATATTAAATTATAACTTTCATTCAACCATCACATATTTCTACATACAAATCGTTACGAACAATTTCTAATTATATGTGAACAAATCTTAAGTGTTCAAATCTTAAGATGAAAGTATGGACGAGTTGTTAGCGAAGCCGCCGATTTTCAAACACAAAATCTCTCACATGTATTTATAAAATATTATACATGTGAGATTTGCTTTTAATTAAGGGGGACATGGTTGTTTGAATGTTGAATAGTCGACGATGAGACCATACCACCATATAATATTCAAGCAATGATGTTCCCCGTAGGTTTATATATATACGGACCGCGCCAGCTGGCGTTTCTGCCAGCTGTGGTTAGTGTATATAAATTCCCGGGTACCCCGTAAAGGGGGTACCCGCTCTACAACCAAAAATAACTGTAAATTTATATTAAGTTGAAACTTACAGAGATAAAATGGAAAAACAATATATTGCAAGATAAAAATCAAATTAAAAAAATTTGTATGGTTTTCCTAATCAATATATTTTTTCTTTTCTTTTTATATCCAATATGTAAGTTTCAACGATAGAGAATATTATAAGTGCATCGAGCAATTTCTGTTAAAATCATCAATTATTAAAGATTTTCTAGAAAAATAATGACTACCATTCTATAATTCAATCAAACATAACTATCACTACGACGACTCATAAAATTATATTTTTGCCATAACTCATCATAAACCAATGGATGAATATCGAGCTGAAAATTTGGATATATGGATATTAAGGGGCGATAAATCCGATTATCTTGGTTCCAGTCAGATTCATCGGTTCATTGGTTTTTGGGGTATGGTCTCTGGCTAACATTTCTCAAAATTTATAATAACCCTATAATAATTAACATGCAAACACCAAACTTAAACTTGAATTCGAGACCAAAGAAAAAAATTAATTTATAAAATCAAAATTTATCAAAAAATATGTCCAACACAAATTAGAAACAAATTGATTTGAATAACGTAAATTTCAAAATATAAGAATGATTTGTAAAAATCAGCATCTGGAATATATTTGAAAAAATTAACCATCGAACGCTAAATTAATCGCTTTTCTTTATTTACAAATATCTATTATTTACGCAATATAATTCAAAACAATTAATAAATATTATTAGGCACTAAAAATAATACGGACCTGATTGAATTGTTATAAGCATCTCTCATATCATCCTCTGTTAGAACAAAACATTTCCAATAGAGATTTTGAGATAAAATTAAACTAGACTCAGGTGAATGTAAATTAACTTAAATAACATATTTAACGTTTTATTTATTAATAGAAAATCGATAAAACAAGATCATTTAAATTCGGCATAGTTGCTAAATTATTGGAATAAAAATATCATATGCTGGGTCAAATTTGACCCAAAACAGAGGATTTGTGCAATTCCATATTTTATTGTAATTTTTTTATTAATTATGTAATTATGTTATTTGTGATTTGTATAAATAAAACCCCTTTTCATTCAACAAAAAAATAATATTATTATTTATATGTTGTGATATAAAATTTCATTAAATAAAATTAACAATAACACAAAATAAAAAATCAAACAAACAAAAATACACACGAAAAATAAAAAAAAAAAATCATATAAATAATAAAAAAAAATATTGGTGATAATTTAATTTGTACTTATCACATTAAAATGTTGGAATGGTTTAATTATTATTTATTTATTTTTTTTTTTGCTTCATATTAATATAATTATAAAAGAATTTAATAATTTCATATTATACATTTCAGTTTGTTTGTAAGGGGGGTATTTAATTTTTCGGTTTTTTTGTGATAAAATGTATATTTATTTTTTTTTATAAACTATGATATCATTTTTGTTTGCGTTATCATATCGCGTGCTTTTATAAAATATTTTATTTATTCATTGTTTTGTTTGTTTATTTGTTGATTTTTTTTTATTTAACCCGTTAAAGTAAATGTACTATATATTTATTTATTATATATCAGCGCGTATCTAACTTTTTGAGTTTTAACATTGAATTTTTTTTTTTTACTTTTGCTTTTCTGAATAAAATTCTTCTGTTTTTTTTGCATATAAAAATTTTTTTGTATTATATTACATAGAGAAAGTAAAGTATAAAATAATTATATTTATATGTGCGATAATAAAAAATAAATGAAATTTTCTGTTTTTCCATAAAAAATTATTACACTTTCAACAAATATAAAAATAACACTGTTTTATATATAAAAGGACAAAAATATAGTAAAGTTTTTTTTTATATAGTGTTCAATAAATTTATAAGTAAAAAAATTATTATTACTATAAAAAATATAACATCTTCAATATCAATTTCAAATAAATGTAATGTATAAAATATTTTCAATTTTAAAGATATGTATAGAAAAACTTTTCTAAAAAAAAAAATGTAACTTTGCGTAATAATATTAAATTATATAGTTTTCAGTTGTAGTTTTTCAGTCAGTTTTCACAAACTCTGTGAAATTTATAACTTCTGTGTTTATTTTGTTCGTATATTTTTTATAATGTAATATAAACAAATAATATTGGATATAATTAGATCAGTAAATATACTACCGGTTAATATATGCGTATATATTTATGGTTAATATATGCGTAGATATTTATATAACAAATATATGTATATGATCAATATGATGTAGAATAATTCCTGGTAATACTCCGAAGTTGTAGCAGCAACGGTGTGTGTGAAAAATGTTCGTTAAATTTTTCAAATTGATAGATAATTAACTAATTTACAGATACAAATCTTGGACGTTCAAAGAACCAGAAATTTTCAGGGAAAATCGATTTTTCTAAATTTCCTATTTTTTTTTTTAATTACGTACCTGGTTTTCTATTTTTTTTTTTTTGAATCATTTAGAAAATTCTAATTAATTTCTAGAAGAAAATTTGAAAATTTCCCTAATGGGTGGAATTAGGAAAACATTTTTACGTAAACTTTTTGGAAAATTAACAATATTTTTTGTGAATTTCAAAGAGTGGGAGATTTTTAAATTTTCTTTAGCAAAATACATTTTCTGGACAATTTAATCAACTTTATAAGTTTTTCTTCTATATATATAAATCAACTAATTGTACACTTGTTCCTTTCGTAATATCATTATTTGGGACGAAGTTTTTTCACCGTCCCTGTTTAGTATTCTTAATAACAAGATACGATATTTGCTATACGTGAATTCAAATAATAAATATATATATAGTTAGCTAATTATACAGATCTAAAAATATTAAAATTTTGAAATTTAAATAAATTCACATTCACATCTCGGTATATACAAAAAAAAAAACGAACTGCGATATTTCGAAATCTACACTTTGTCATTTGTAAAATGTGTTATAAATAAATGTTTACCGCAGTTTTTTTTTCAGTTCAGTTCAGAAAAAAAATCTTTTTTGGCAATATGATAAACAAATATTTAAATTTTTTATATATATTAATTATATTATTTTTTGAAATATTGTATTATGATAATACAATCTATACATAGTTAGATGTGTTTATAAACATTTTAGCGCATAGAACGTCGAGTGATTTGGAAAACTATAGACTATATAGTGATATATTATTATTTGTACTAACTTTGAGATGAAATTTTATCTATATGAATATTTGCGAATGTGCGTTTTGATCAGTATATAGAAGACAATTATAATACGATGATAATTTCTCTATAAGATTTGTATATTAAAATAAACATTTTGAGTTTTTTGTTCGACACATAGACTTAAAAATATATAATAAAGAAAATATTTGACGATTACTCGTACGTAAAAAACAAGAAAAAAAAACACACATTTCTTTTTCATAAAAATAATTATAAAAATAGAATAATTATTCAAATAGTAAATTCTATAGTATAAATTCTATAGCAAATGATGAAAAAATAAAGATGTCATTCGTAAAAATATAAAAATATATCATAAAAATAATTTAATTTTAACAGTTTTTTTTTATTTTGTATTTTATATAGTCTTCTTCATTGCTTTGTCATACGATCTTAAAATTTCTAAATATATAATTTTATTGTGTATAATTATGTAATTAATTGCATGTTACAATTATTTATTAACTATCTATTCGTTTGAATATAGTGAAAATCGTTGATTTACATTTTTATTATACCGCGTAAAAATAGTCATTATTTTAAAATCGTTTTTATTAAACAATTTGTGTGTGTGCGCTTATATAACAACATTATAGGTTTTAGTCTATATGACAAATACAATTTTCTGTAGCTGGTTTCATTAAATTAATGGTGAAATTTGAATATTTGAAAATAATAGAAAGGAACGTTTTAGGTCTTTATAGTTGGATTCGATTCCAAACTCCCAACAATCACCAAAACCACCCCCCTCAAATAAAACCAGAATTTTAAGAAAGAGGTGCGTTTATCAATAATTTTTGAACAATATATAATAGTATAGTAGTTTTCCAAATTGAAACAAAATAATAGAAATCCAATCAATTCATGGCAAATTTTTGATAAAATCCGTACTAATACTATAAATACAATAAATATTTTGTGATCCATAACTCATTAACTCGGTCGTGTGGTTGACGAAAAAAACGCAACCCTAATATTCTTACAAAATCTTGGGGTCGTGGTTTCGCATCCTAACGTGTTTTCCGATTATGTATACTGAATTTTCACATAGAGTTGAATATTATGAGGTTAGTCGTACAGCTAATTCCCAACCCCATAAAAGCAAACAAATTCAATGAAATCAACAACAGAAAACTGCGTTGCCTGAAGCTAAAATCAATCGTCGGTTGTAAAGGGAAAATTTTACTTTATTTTGTATTATAACAAATTGTTAATTGTTAAAGAATAATGGTTAAAGAAGTTGAATATAATATTTTAATATCCCATCAGCCCCATCAGCTATCAAAATTTCGCCAAATAGATTTTATATTTCGTTCTGATACCTTACAAAAAATTTTGTATTGTAATTATTTTTGAAATTTCTCCAACAAAAATACAATTCAATTTTAAAATTGATTATATATAAATTTAAATCTATCATTTTATCAATCAATCGTTTCTTTAAACGTTAACCATTGAGTCTGTTTTAAAATAACAATTAATATTTTACATTTTTTTTGTATATTTATTTATCACCGGTGTATTATTACTTTCTATAAATTATGATGAATGTATATTAAATTAAATTAAATTATTAGCACCTCAAGAAAAAAAAAAATCTCACCACCACCGTACTTGTACAAAAAATTATTGCAAATATAAATTAAAAAATATTCGCCTATTAAAAAATATTCGCATCTTATACAGTACAGATATAATAATATAAGTTGCTAGAGAAATATTTATATTGTAAAATTTTTTCATTTTCAAATTATATTTACGAATTAATTAATTTTATTGTTGACTTATCTTCTTATTATATATATATATATAATACTTTATTATGTAAAATGAAATATAATAGAGATATATAGTTAATAATAATAATAGGTATATTAACGAATTTGGTATAAGATTAACGAGATATATTTTTATATATAATAATAGCATCTATTATTTAAATGTTTTAATAAATATATAATTAAATTTATATATAGGATAAATGAATCCGTTTTGGTAAATAACAAAAAAAAATAAATCTTATAAAAAAACATCTAAAAAGGGATTAAGTTAAATGTTTTGCTCTATATAGATATACGTATTATAATACTTCATAAAATATTTAATAATTTTGAATTGGTTTTGGATTTGTATTTAATGCTTCTTATGTTTCTTATAGGATAATTAAATAAAAAGTTTATTCGTTAAGCATTTCGTTTTACTGATATTTTCTGTTTTTTTTTTGTGAAAATTGAATTTTTCCTGTTTACGGCCAGGTATAAAACTTTCCAACCGTACATTGTATTTTCCATTTTTTTCAAATTAATAATAAATATATATTTACGTTGAAATTAATATATACTAAATAATATCACATAATAATATAATTATGCAAGTAGATATGTAGAGATGTAAATGGAGTAAGGATAAAAACAATAACTATATTATTTAATCAAAATACCATCACCAAGAAAATAAAGTAAATATATATATAATAAAATAATTAAAAAAATGTTATATAACACACTGATAACAAACATACAAACATTATAATTAATTTTCTTATTTAAATAACAATTTTTAGACATCTTTCAGACATGTTATATGATATGATATATGATGATTATATATATCTTTACTGAATGCAACATATATAAAATTTGTTGCTGTTAATGTGTTTCATCAGAGTCTGTTATCAGATACGTGGATGTGAAATCCATTTGATGAGTATATAGCTATATGGATTTCGGAATGATCGTTCAACAACTGATCAACTATTTGTGAAAGGGAGTTCAACGTAGAATAACACATATCACCCGGCGTTTATTGATTTAAAAGCCGCATTCACGACAGTGTTATTAGGCAAAAATTATAGCGCGTTGTGGAAGAATTTGGGTTTCTTACACACAAAAATTGATATTGCCATATAAAAAATTAACACTGAAGCAAGTTACAGCTCAGGTATATAATTAAGAGGTATAGAATCGGATGTATTCGAAAGCATTGACAGAGTTTGGTAAGGGTTCATTAGCCGACATTATTTTTCAATATTGTATTGGAAAAATGTATAATAAGGAATACGACGTTCAACACCGACAGCACATTTGTACTTCATCTGCTGAATAACTTTGCCATACCGATGGCTTATATGGTGGGTATAAAAATGTGCGTGCCGTTAAACGTTCATGTTTTATGAAATGTGATTAAATTAATCAAGGTGATTAAAAAGGTTTCTGCAACATGACATGACAGACATGAGATGACAGGCTAATGAAAGACGTATCTTGGAGGGTTAGAAGTCTAACAGTTAAATAATATATCTTTGAACCGATAAGGAAATGTAACAAATCGACAAACCGTTGACATTGTTTGGTATATCAAGTCAAGATTTGCTAATTGGTTTTGTCATGTGGGTCACGAATAGACGGCGATCGTATACCATTAAACTGTTGGTGGACGGCAAACCAAATGGATCAAGGGATAGGTGGAGAGATGAAGTGGAGGCGGATTTGTACATGGTTTTTGGAGCTTCCGGCTGGAGAAAGTTTGTTTTTGGACCCTAAAACCGATTGTAAAGGTTGTAGACCCACAAAAGTAAGTATATCATTATACATTTAGCTATAAAGAGTGAACATCTTCTAAATTTGAATACATTTAAAGTTTTTCACAGTATAAACCTCCAAGTTTTGCGGATCTTTACCTCACTAAATTTCGTCTATTACTATAAAGACGCCGTATAATTGGATGTTTATTTAGAAGCTCATTTTGAAAATTATTTTGAAGATCATATCATTGTAATTATTAACCGGATACAACAGCCAAATACTATTATAGATTTTTAAGTAGTTAATTTTTTAAATTTTCATCAGGTATTTCGGCAGACTGCAGACAATACCAAAACGACAGTACCATAAATGTATTTTATGAAACTCTAGTTTGTTTTTGGACCCTAAAACCGATTGTAAAGGTTGTAGACCCACAAAAGTAAGTATATATCATTATATATTTAGCTATAAAGAGTGAACATCTTCTAAATTTGAATACATTTAAAGTTTTTCAAAGTATAAACCTTCAAGTTTTGCGGATATTCACCTCACTAAATTTCGTCTATTACTATAAAGACGCCTTATAATTGGATGTTTATTTAGTATGGTTCAGATTATTTTGAAGATCATATATTTTAATTCTAAAATCGAACAGAACCGAATACAAATATAGGATCAGTATTTCCGCAGATCGCAGACCAACACGTATTTTATGAAACTCTATATAACAAATTCTTTCTACTATAATTAAACTCTAATAAGTCAAATTTTGAATTTTATAAATAATAAAGAAATACAATTGTGTGTTCATTCACCGTTTCAAAAAGCAAAATGCTGTTTGTTATAATGAAAAAAAAATAAAATAACTTTAACTCACAGTGAAATAATTAATTATAACACAAAAACTATATAAATTAAATTTGTATTATTTTGGGTAAAACTTTTTTTAATAAAAAGAAGTAAAAGTTTAGCTTTTATTATTGTTGTTGTTATTATTCTTACGAATTGTATATGGTAGTTTTGTGATGTGATCCGATGATGTGTTATTATATCTTTTATTTACACGTTGTTTTTGGGAACGTATATTTTATAAGCAATATATATTGCCTACCAGAGTAAAAAGTTTTACCACAAGACAACGAAAACGAAAACAACGACGACGGTAATAATAATAATAATGATGATGATATTGTTGTTGTTTGTACATGTAGAAAAACATTTGTATAAATACATTTACATATATATATATTTTATTAATAATTAATTATTTATAAAATGAATATCACATGCGATATATTATTTTATTTATGGAATAATTTATATAGAGTGTAATATTACAGAATATATATTATAAAAAAATGTATGTGTTATATCAGTTATATGCTCTCCTCAAGTCCTCCACGCTATATCAAATACAAACAGTCATAAAATAATTACAAATAAATTTTTTTATATATGATATTAAATTATTATTCAATTATTCATTTCATATTTCTATGAATTACTTTGAGAATTCATAAGAAATGATCATCTACTAAATAACCATATATAATTTGTATAAGACACACATTTTTATACATATAGACTGCGAGATAGTGTCTGTACTGTATATATCTATATTTTTGCGAGGTATTAATCATCAAAGTTTAAGTATATGTGAATGGAATTATATAAAGAAATTTATCATTGTTTATATTTTGTTAAAAAAAAACAACATTAATACAGACTATTATGCAAATTCATTGATAAGCGTATACAAAAAACAAACAAATACATATATATATATAGAATAACATTGATAACACATAATACAAAGAAGATCACAAAAAGCCATCCAAGCATAAATAACCTTTTAATTCAGAATTTGTCACCCGTCAGATGACAGCAAAAAAAATTATGATAAGAGATAAGACAAGAATATATATATTTAGGAATGATTTTTCTTAGAGGTGTATATGATCTTATATGTTAAAACCTTTCTAATGTTTATGGATTATAGTAGGTCCAATCAAGGTTATAGAGATATTATATAGGGAAGTGAAACAATAAAGGAAAATTGTGGCGTGATTAGAAAGATTATTAGACCACATGATAATATATCGATTATATACAACTATATGTGAATAGACAGTGAAAGGGGGAATGTTTAATAACTAACTATAAATTCAAAACAATTGAAATATACCGGTCAGTATGGGTTTTTTGTTGTTGTTGTTGTTGTTATTGTTGTTCTTCTTATATCTTTTTCTTCTTTTTCTTTTTTTTTTTTACTTAATAACTTAATCCGTAATAAAATTTACATATTTTAATAATAAATAATGAACTTTATATATTTTTTTATAATGTGTTCTTTCAAAAAAGAAAATATTTTATTTATAAATTCAAAATATTATTATACTTTTTTTTCTCTTTTTTTTTTGGTGATTATATCTCCAATTAATAAAATCCTCCAGTGTTTATAAATATTTTATTTTTAATGTCACAAACACACAAACAAAAAACAATAACAACAAATATAAAATTAAATTATTCACATTTCTATAAAAAAACGCACAACATCAACAATAAATGTGGGTAATTAATTTAAAAAAAAAAAAATAAAAAAATTAACTGTAAAAATATTCAAAAAAAAAAAAAAGTTCTTAACAAATAAGTTCATACTAATAAATTATATTATCATCAGTTATTTTTATCACAAAATAATTTTTTTCCCCCAATTATAAATTGTATATAATTTTGTTTTGTTTGTATACATTTCTGATATGTTATATATTATATTAATTATATTATAGATTAAAAATTAAATTTATATATGGTTTTGTTGTTTTTTTTAGAGGGCAAAAAGGATGGTATTTAAAATTTATAAACAAAAAATATTGATAACAAAAAAAAAAAAAAAAAAAAACAAGTTGCGGTTTGTCACGTCGATTTTTATTTATTTTTTTTTCAATTCTTTACGAGTGTGCGAGTAATAAAATATATTTTATTGTTTTTTTTCTATGTACATACAAATAATTAAATATTATTGATATTATAAATTATGTATTTACCTTTTGAATTTGTTGTGTATTTAATATTGTTTTAAATCCAAAACGTGTAAAATCAATTTTAAATAACACTTGACACCTTGATGATAAACAATAAATAGCCGGCGCCATTTTTACAATATACAGTTTTTACTCCACAAATACCCAAAAAAAAAAAACCAAAAACACCAAAAAAAACAAAAGGAAAGGAAAAGAAACGAAAAACACACAGGTCACAATAAAATTGATCCAAAAAAAAAAAATTCGGTAGATTCTTCTTTTGAATAATTAAAATCACATATGAAAAAAAAACAATTTTTTTTTCCTGTTAAATATTTTATAAAAGAAATATTTTTCTGGCAAAAATCACATAAATTCTAATGATGTTTAAACAGCTTTTTGTTTTGTTTAATTTTTTTGGGTTTTTTTTTTTTGGCAATATTTTAATTTTATTTATACAACAAAACAAAACAAAAAAAAAAATAAAACAAAATTTTATTAAAAAAAACCACACAACAAAATCGAATCGAACCGAGAACCGACCACGACAACGACCAAGAAGAAGAAGAAGACGACGACGACGACGATGTTGATGATGAAAACAACCAAAACATTCAAATAAAAATATTCTACTGAATAAAAACAATAAAAATATGTATATGAATAATAATATTGAAGAAATGAAGAAAAGTGTAGCAAAAAAGAAAGATGAAAAGAAATGATAAAGAACAACAACAACAAAAAAATAACTAACACATTAAAAACACCGTGTAAATATGAAATAAAAATATAAAAAAAAACAAATGATGATAAAACATTTCCATTTATATATATAATAAAATAATTCGCATAATTCTCCTTTGATTCGTGTGCAAACCGAACGCATTGCGGTTGCGGTATTTTTTTTTTTTGATATTCGTATAATGAGAGGGGAATATAAACATTTAAAGTTTTTGTAATAGATTGTTATATTGGAAGAAAACCTTATTTTTGTAGATGGATTATAATAACTTAATATTAAAAAAAACTTTTATATAGTTTATTTTTTTTTTCATTTTTATTTGGATTTTTCAAATAGTGTTACCATTTTGTGTTAGATGGCAGGGAAACAAAAAATATAATATTTTTGAATTTATATTTTCCAAGGAGTTTTTTTAGACTGTTCTAATTTCATATAAAATTTAAGATATTTGTTTAATTTTTGTGATTTACGAATTCTTAACTTCTTTAAATCCATACTAATGATATAAAATTTATTTAATATTAAATAATAAACTTAATTTTAGTGGATTTTATCCATTAGATCAGAAAAAAAAACGTGCATTTTGAATTGATAATATTTGAATTGTTGAACCTTTCCGAATTAGATTAGAGAAACTATTGAACATTTCTATATTAGATTAGATTAGGGAAATTATTGAACCTTTCCACTAGATAAGATTATTCTTTTTGATATAAAACAACCGTATCATAAATATCTAACTAAATAATTTAAAATTCCCATTTAATTTTGTATATAATTATTTTTAATTTATTAACATTTATTGTCTTAAATCGGGACATACATACACAAAGTAGTAGTAGTAATAATATAGGTGTAGTTTGAGGAGTATGTAATATAGTAATAGGAGTAGTAATAATACAATTTGTAAAAATATTTTTACTTCTATATAATTAATAATAATAATAATAATAAATATTATTATAATTAATATTATTACAATAATATATTATTTACCCGAATTATACATTCATTTAGTTATTTGTAATAGAAATAATAGGAGTAGTATACAATATATTTTTCTCTATGAATTCCATTTCAATGAATTATTTTTATTTTATTTAATAAAAATTAACTATTAAACACTTTTATTTTTAATAAATAAACTGCGATTACTTACTACTAAACGATAAAGTACATCATCAGTATAAAAAATAATAAATTAATAATAAATTACTTTTTTTTTTGTTTTTTTTTTTTAAATGGAATTCAGACTCTTTTATATTTTAAATAGTATTTTTATATCTTAACAAATAAAAATTTATTTCCAGAATAAAACGTGTCAAAAAATCAAAAAGTTTAATAATTATATTAATTATTTAATTACAAAAAAAGAAAAAAAACAATAATTTTAACAATATATAATTAAAAAATAAATATTTAAGCTAAAATATATTTATAATATATTTGTTAATATAATAAAAAAATTATAAAAAAATATAGTAGCCATTTTTTACTCATATATATATTTTACAAATTATTTATTTATACATTTTTAATGCAAAAAAAAAAAAAAAAAAACAATTTTATTTATTGGTCATTTTTTTTTGTTTTTAATTTAATTATTATAGAATATATAAATAAAAATAGCCATTTTTAGTATATTTATTTTAATAATAATAATAATAATAATAATGGCGAATATGGCACAGTCTTAAAATTAAAAAAAAAATTATTATTGCAAAATATTTATCGTTTAAATCGTATCTATCGTATTTTTATCAGAATTGATCAATTGTTTTTATTTTTAATTTTAAAATTATTTAATTTATAATAATAATAATAGTTTTATTTAGGAATTATTATTAATTGTTTGAACACTCTATTATTATTATTATTTATTATATTAAATTGGTTTTTATATCATTAAAAATTATAATAACATAAAATGTTTTATTTTTGTAATTAATTATTCAGTACAGGTTTTTGTTTTTTAATTTTGTAAAATATTTATTTATTTTTTATTGTTTGTTATGTTCGATATGTAATTTTTAGGAGGTTATTTTAATTAAATAATATTAATTTAGTTAATAAATACAAAAAAAAAAAAAAAAATTTGTTGTTTTTTTTTCGCTTTTTTTATTTGGTATTTTATTTTATGGTATTTTATTTTTTTCTTATCTATTTGTTTTGTTATTTATTTAATCTCTTTTTAATATTTTATTTATTATGATGAATGGTTGTGTTATTAATAAATGATAATTAATTTTTTTTTTATTTAAAACAATAATATCTTTTATAATATAAAAAAATAATACATTTATTTGTGGCTGCTCTATTTTTTTTTTGGTGGTGGTTGTTTTTGGAAGGTACAAAAAATCAATTAGAAAGGTAAAAAAAAAAAAAATCAATTTAATTTTATTTAACGAAATAAAACATGAATTAATAATGTGATGTGATGTTTATTTAATTTTGGAAAATGAAATTAATATAAATTCTTTTTCTTTAATTATCAATTAAAATTTTGTTTTATTTTTTTTTATATAATACAAAAGAAAAACTTGTTTTTTTTTAACATTTTTCTATAAATTTCATTATTTTTTAAGCTTATTAAAAAATTTTAATTTTTATACATTTTTATAATTGATAATAATAATTATTATAATTGATAATAAAATATATGACATAGTATAAGTACATAAAATATATATATTTACAAAAAAATTTTATTTAATTCTTTAATTTTATATACAAATATTTTTTTTTTTTTTTAACTTTGTCATAATTATTTTTTTTTCTTGTTTTTATAAAACAATTTGTCTGTTTTAAAATAAAAAAAATAAAAAAAACCATTTGAAATTAAAACTTAATGAAGAAGAAGAAGAAACAAATAAACCACCTGATTAATTAGGAAACAATAAAATTTCATAAATTAATTTAAAACTTAATTATCAAATAAAACAGAAATTTTGTAATTTTTTACATGACAACGAAATAAAAAATAATTAAAAAATGTACTTTAAACTTATCAATTAGGATATATATAAATATACTTATTTATTTAATTAAGTACAATTAAATTATATTGATACAATTACAAAATCTAAGAAAAAAAAAACAAATAAATTGGTTATTAAATATGAAATTAATTATTTGTGATTTAAAGGCAAGGGGGAGGAAAAATGAATAATAGTTTTTTATATTAAAAAACCTCAAATTTTGAAAAATTGGGATTGATTTTTGGAATGGAATTCTGAAGAAGGTAACAAGGAAAATAATATTATATTTTTTAATTTTTTATGAACATTATAAAGAAAATTTCAACCAAATGTTTTTCATTATAACACGATTCGTTTTTCAATTGAAAATCAAATAAATCGACCTTTTTGTGCGTGTTTTTCAAAAAAATTTTTTAAATCAAATTTTAATAATTAATTTCATTATTAATAGTCTCCATTTTAGTTTGTTTAGTTTATTTTTTTATTAAACAAAATTAATTAGTAAATAATTTTACTTAATTTTTACTACAGGATCCTTTCATATTCTTAATTATCTAAGTCGCGCAATCATCAATGATGATGATGATGATGATGATGGATGTGCTTTTTCAATAAATGTACACAGTATTTTAAGTATTGAATCTTTTTTAATATTTAAAAACTAAAAAAAAATTTTAATTCACAAGGCACTTTAATTTATTATATATAGTTTATGAGAATTTTCTATAAAAGAAACAAAAAAAAAAAAAAACAAATAAATATAATTAATAAATTTAACAATAATTTTTATGTTTTTTTTTTTACTTTAAATCTTATTTACTTTATATTTTTTTTTTGTTTTGTTTTAAAATTGAATTGAACGCTTTTTTTTTTTGAAAAAAAAAAAAAAACTTTCTTTAAATTAATTATTAATAATATTTAATCAATTAACATCATTTTTAACACATTTTATATATATTATAATTTATTTACAAAAAATTAAAAAATACACTTTACAATATTTATATATGTTTTGTTTTAGTTTTGTAGTAATGATGATTTAACGATGAGGATGATGATTTAAGAATTAAATCAAAAATCGATTTCATTTTTGATAAACACATGATTTATGATGACTTAACAATCAAAATATATGATTAAATTATAATTATTTTATTCTTTGATCAAATCAATCAATAAAATACTATTTAAACATTATGATGTTGATGAAACATTTGATAAATCATCTTTTAACCATTGTGGAATTGGTCTTGATCCTAATTTTTTCAATAGTTTAACCAAAGCCGTATTATGACTTAAATAATATCTGTAATAGCGGTAGAATAAATACAAAAAAAAAAAAATCATTAGTTTTTCTGAAGGGAAATTCTATCTAAATAACGATTCATGAGAAAAAAAAATTAAAAAAAAATAAAAAAATTATCAAACCTTTGTAACATTTTTAAACTTTTATCGTCCATCGGTGGATAATCTTTACCCTTGGATTTACCCAAACATTTTGTTTTTTGATCATCGATAACCTGACAGAAAAATCCCTTTTTAACATCGTATCGCAATTGATTGGAATAATCATAGGGTTGGGTGATTTTTAAAAAACGTTGTACTTCATTTAATACTTCAACGGGTCGTATTTTTAATTTTTCACCATCGATTATAAACAATTGTTGATTTGTATAATAGGCTAACCATCGTTCAAGATGTTGTGCGTATTTACCGGGATTCAAACATCGATTACGTAAATCTTTTAAGGCTTTCGGTGCCGAATCACTTGCCGTAATCACCTGATAAAAACTATAATTATTTGCTATTAAATCACCATGTGATTTTATATGTTGATACCAGGAATATGCTCGTTTACCCGGTGATATTAATATGGCAATAATTTTTGCATGCGGTAATAGAGCATGTGTTCGTTTTGGTACCATATCACCATCAAAATAATTTGCTGATTTTTCAAATATTAATTTTTCTGTAATATTTGTGATTTGTGATTGTTGTGGCAGTTGTTGTGGCAGTTGTTGCTGCTGTTGTTGCATTGGAAAAAAATTTAAATACCAATCCAATCCACGATAGTAATTATTTTTATTGAAAAATTGTATTTCCTCGTAGGTGTCCGGTGCCGGTAAATTACTTTCGATATTCGGATGCATACTTAAAAATGTATACAATGCTGTTGTACCCGTTTTCTGTGGACCAATTACCAAAAATTTCGGTAATGAATCACAACTTTTATTTTTTGACCATATTTTAATGTGACGTGGATCATCACATGGATTACCCCATACGGGATCCACCTCTTCCGGATGCAATTTAAAATAGGTTTCACCCAATTGTTGTGGCGGTGCCGAACTCAACTTTATATTTGTCCAACATCGTATAAATTTGATGACCGATTCGAATGTGTACAAAGCCAATCGATCACTACCATAATTTGACATATGTGTCATAAATACATTTATTGGATTATAAATAATTGTTTGAAATAGTTCACCGCCCTGTATTGATTCGTCCAATTTATCACGACCACCCGGATATCGATCAATGTACATTGTATGTGTAAATAATCCACATGTTTGTCTTGGCAATACCATAATGTTACGATGAATAAATCCACGACGTAAACGGGCAGGTCTTAAATGTGGATATTCTTCGGTGGACGTTACCTTAATGTTCCATACACGTTTCCATGCTTCGTACAGTATTTCATGGGCTGGATAGACACCCGAATGATGCGGTGATACAGAATATCCCGAATGTATTGGTATACCCCTTTCATTGGCAAAATCTTTATTCAACATCATGTCTGCCATTAACATTGATACATTATCGTACAGATGCGGTTGTTGATGATTCCACATATGTGAAAACCAATTAAATTCTTGTACATTTTGTAATAACATATCATCACCTAAATTTTCATCACGTGTACCATGATGAAAATATTTCCCCGAAAAACCTAAATTAAATTTAAAACCTGGAACTAAATCGGCCATTCTCCGTTGGGTGGACACCAGCGCTTGAACATCATCGATTCGTAATCGTGTTCCCTTTTCACCCACAAATATATCATCAATATCCACCAATATCATACGATTTAAACTTAAACTTAATTGACCATGACTTAAGTAGGACAGTGCGTCTAAGAATAATAAACGATGAAGCCAAAATTTTAAACCACTACCAAATAATATTCTTTGAATACCATCAAAATGCCCTTTATCTTGAATGACCGTTGATAATGGTGATTGTTGTTGTTGTTGTTGATATTGATCCGATTGATGTTCTTGCTGCTCCAGCTGTTGTTGTAATTCTTCATGGTGCTGTTGTTGATGTTGATCAATTGGATAATCAATTGTACTTTTTTGTGCCCATTCTAATGGTTCATATGTTGTATGATTATGTTGAAATATAGCCCAATCAAAACCGGGTAATTCACCCCATGCTGTATCACCGGCTTTTGTTAATCGTAATACCGGTGATCCAGCATTCAGTGTTGCATCACGTAAACGTAAATTTGTATGTATATACAATGGGAAATTTCGTAATTGAGCACCAACTAGCGTTTCTTCATTGGGAGCGACAAAACCGACAATGCCCACCGAATATTCACGACAATATTTATCCAATAATTCACGATTCCAATTATCCATATTCAAATATTTATCTAAATTTTCAAATATTATAACACCATATCGGCCTTTATCCAAATTTGTAAGTACCGGTAAACTTTTACCAGACACTTCAATTTTATATCTATATTTAAATGACAAAGAAATGAATATTTAATTAATATTTAATCATAAAATGTTGGTTTAAAACCCCCAAAAAAATTCATACTTTATTCGATTGTGTACTAGTAGTTCAGCAATATCACGTCCTAATCGGGAATATGTTGTTTCAACGAATATCAACACCTTTGGATCAATACGTAATCGTGCCTCTGATCGATGATCGGGTGCTTCTGGTAATTCCGGTGACATTTTATTATTGAATATACGACATCTGATTAACGGCGATGGTCTTGTATCACGATGCATAAAATTACTGTAAATACAATTAAATATTTGGTATAAATAAAAATGTAATTGGCATTTTAAATAGGAATATTTCCATTTAGAAATCCAAAAAGGAATGTAAAATTGATATCTTACTGTGGTGTGTTTTAATACTATTCTTCGTTCTCTTCGTCGATTGTCATTTATTATTATTATTATTCAACAACAAATTTATTTTTAAAACTTCATGTGCAAATTGTTTTATTTGTTTTTTTTTTTTTTCATTCTATACATGATTCATTCGAATACCAACCAAACCAAAATATATTAAAAAGAAGTAATATTTATAAATTAATCATTCGATAATATAACACACCAACAGAAAGATCGTAGCATCATCAATGAAAAGCTAAATTATTGTTTGTATATATAAAATGTAAAAAATTTGTTATTTAAAATTCTATATATACGTTTTGTTTTGTACAACAGATCTCATTCTTCTGTGTATATATGAAACAAACATAAACTATATATTGCTTAAGAATAAATAATTTCTTTTCTTTTTGAAAAAAAAAATAAATAAACATCGGGGATTAGTATATATAATAAAGGAACTGCATAATATTTTCATCATATATATATATACATATGTTGATTTTAAAAGATTATAGTTAGTTATTTTTTTTTCTTCAATATATAAACAGCATCATAATCTCACGGAAGTGCGAAATATATAAAGAATATAAATGTATATAAACATTTATCAATAATATATATAGTTATAACGATTACTAGAAACGGATGCTGTTGAATATATAAGATCAATATATATTTATGGTAGTATATAGCGATCAACAATTCGACGAACCTATCGATATTTATCAATCATCATCGATTTGAAATTGTATATTAATTTAATAGAGGTATATTTAGAGTAGAATTGTAAATTTTAAGTATGTTTCTAAATAAATAAAGGCAAACACGCATGAAACCCGAAGCACATATACAAATCAATCAACTATGCTCATAAAATTTTAACATAAAACAATATATTTCAAATTCATTCCCATAATTTCGATTTTTATATCCAATTTTTGCATGAAACTACTATAAATCCAAGATTTCAAGACAATTGGTTAAACACAGAATGAGAATTCTCTGTTATAATCCTTTGGGTTTGTATGGGGGCTACTCTACTAATGAATTTAGAAAACCTAATATTTCCGGAAAAGTATATCCAGCTTTGAACTTAACCATTTCTCTACATAAAAATCAAAACCTTATGTTGAAAATTTCAGTAAAATCGGTCGATTGGTTTGTGAGGAAAAATTGAAACAAACCTAAAACATTTTTATTCGATTTTATTTGATTTTTCACAATAAAAAATGATCCAATTCGTGATCCAAAACGTTACATAAAAAAAAAATGGTATGCATATACCTTTTAAAAGTTTTATTATTTTCTAAATGAAGATAAATGATGCACTTTTACTCTGAATAGTTGTACGTGCTCAATAGTTAGTTGTAGATTGTAGTTTTTTAATTTTTACTTTATTTTTAAATACAAATTATAAACGCAGTACATGAGTGTTTTTTTTTTACTATAGGAAAATTGTAACAATGTTTTAATGTATAATGAAATTAATTTGTTTTGTTATTTATGCATAAATTTATACATACATATGTATATATAGAATTGTTGAAGCACTTTTATGGTGTGGATGTACTGTGACTTATTAGTTTAATTTTATTTAATTTTCAACTTTATCCAATTGATGGAAAATGTAAAAATTCTTATATTATGGAATTTTCTTGTATTCCTTATTCTATCGCTTACAAAACAATATCATTTAAATGCAAGGGATTTTCTTAGAGATACTTCAAGTTATTTATATCTGACCATCTAAATCTTTTATGTTTCTAATTAAGTTTCTATAATTTAAAGTTATAGATATGGTGGTTGGATGACGAATATTGCAAAAAAGGTTTGTACTGTAAAAGAGACTTTTCTGATCTCACACCTTTCAATCATTCCGTTATAGATCCTTAAGGAATTAGTAGAGATATCTGCAGTTCTATTTCTAAATAATTCAGTTGAAATTTTAGATCTGAGGGTTTGATATCAAGGAATTTGTTAAAGATATCTCCATAGTTCGGTTTTTAAACAATTCAATTCAATGTTTAGATCTATGGAGCTTTGATTTTCTACCCTTTTCCATGCAAATTCTAGAATTTATTATGAATTATATTACTGTATCATTTCATTTTGGTGTAATTCTGTGATTGATAAAAATAACGAACCTAAAATTCTTATAAAATTTTGACGGTCGTGTTTAAGAATCCTTTAATGAATACATAAAATATGTGTTTTGTGTTTTTTTGGTTTTGAATCTGAATTTTTACATAGGATATTTGAATATTTGATGCAGTTATTTACCGACACCGTAAAAACAACAAAATTAACAAAACCAACAACAGCAAACTGTTGTTGTTTCGCTATTGTCAATCTACTGCAGAAGACTATCAACAGTCTAAACTGATTTAACAGCTAAAACCGATTTTTTTTAAAAATGAAAACCAACCCCAAGGAGAAAATACAACTCTGTGTTAAAATTCAGATTTGAAAAATAACAGAAAACACAAAACATATTTTATGTCTTCAGTAGGATTCGAAACCACGATCCCAAAATTTCGTTAGAATTTTAGGTTGGCATTTTTATCATTTACATCACAGAGTCATTATTATAGATAGATCAGTTCATTTTGTATAGTAAACTGGTTAAATAAATTGAATTGTTGAGGAGTTGATAATTAATTGGTATAAAATATATTTAATATAAGTGTTGTCCCTTCTATACTATCAATGTTTTGACCTGAACGAAAACGTTTTTGTTTTGTTTTGTTTTTCTATTTGTTTTCATTTTCACAACATATATTTGATTATAATATTATTATTGTGTGTAAACATTTAACATTTTTTGTAAATACCTATATATTTTATTAATAAATGGTATATAAACCAAAAAAAAAAGAAAAAAGTATAGTTTTTCTATGAATTTAGCCGTAGCGTTTATGAATGTGATGTGTATTTGATGTGAATAAATAAATAAATATCTACCATATACATATACCTATTTGTTATTATTATTACACTAAATGTTTTATTTAAAAAAAAATTTTTACCATTTTTCTGTTATTTTTTTTTTTTTTTGCATTTGTTTTATATACCAAAAAATATTTTTTGTTAAAAATTAAAAATAAAAATATTTTGTTAAACATTTGAATATAAATGAAATTATATTTTATAGTGGTAAAAATGTTGACATACATATTATTGTGAGGTAAGGTAAAATGTTAAAATGGTAAAAGAGCTATATAGAATTTATGAATATAAAATTTTCCTGTTTGAAGATGGAGATGGAATTGTTAAATTTAAGTGAAAAAATTAAATATAAACATAATTTTTTTTTTAAGCAAAGAACTAAATGAACAATAAGTATGCTTAAAATGAAATATTTTTTATAAGTTCAAGAGTTATATTTATTATTAAACATAAAAATTCTATTCCTTAAAATTTCATTGAAAGATTCAAAGATTTAAGAAGATCTCATTAGATTCTGTTTTATATAGATTATTTAAAAACAAAAAAATTTGATCTACTTGAAAATGATTATACCATCTCCATAAGAACGATATATAAAGATACATTTTAATATGCGGTATTGTTTACATATAAAAAAATATACGCAAATAACCGATCATATAACAAAATATAAAAGATTATATAAAATAAAATGTATATATATGTATAATGTATATATAATACACAAACATCTGGATAATAATCATTATAATTAAGTGTATATTATTATTATTATTATTATTATTAATGGTAAATTAAAAAACATCTGTTCTTGACAACACCAACACAAACAAACGAACGCATTTTAATTTTAAAAACAAGTTAAGAATATTATTATTGTTATTATTTTGCAAAAAAAAATCTTTATATACATAAGAAATATTCTACAAAAATATGTATATATAGAATAAATTTTACAAGTGTGTTGTTTATTTAGGATATATAGAAAATATTCTACTTCAAACCATATGCGTTTATTAAATATGAATATATTATTCAGCATTCACCCACATCCTTTACAATAATTTGTTTTTGTATAGGAATTTATATATATATATATAATACATAATCTTTTCTTTATATATATCTATATCACATTGTATATCTATATTCTATATATATATAAATTTTGCGACACTTTAAAATATTACAGTCATTTTTTATATTGTACAATATTTTTGTTAATAAAAGGGATGTTTATCCTAAAAAAAAAAAAAACAACATAAACATAGGAAAGTAGCAACATATTGTTATAAATATGTATCTAATTTTTTTTTTGTTTGGGTAAAAGCGACAAAAAAGCAATCAACAGTAACATATTGTTTGTTTTCATCATTTTTTTTTTATTTTTGTAAAAACTAACAAACTTTACATACTTATCTTCCCGAAAGAGTTCATTTATTATACTACATACATAATATATATATTACAATAAATTGGTTTACGTAATTATGATATTATAACCCGGTGGTGTAAATGTTAAAAATGCCAACCTAAAATTCTAACGAAATTTTGGGGTCGTGGGTTCGAATCCTACTGATGAATGCATAAAATATGTTTTGTGTTTTCGGTTATTTTTCGAATCTGAATTTTAACACAGAGTTGTATTTTCCGCTTGCGGTGGGTCGTACGACTAATTACCGACACCGTAAAAGGCACAAACTAAGAAACTAAAAATTCATTTATTTATTTTTAATTATGATATTCTATAATTTTATTGATTTCAGTATATATTCAGAATTGTTGGTAAAAACTTTGGATTTACCAAATATAAATTTTTTTGTTTTAAGATTGAATGAATTTAAAATTGATTGATGTTTGTTTTTGATAATCATCGATATAAATAATTGTTTTTAGATAAATAAATAAATAAATATGGATTAAAAAATTTATGAAATCCATTAGTCGATCTGTTGAGGAGTCAAGATATTCTTTTGTATAGCAAAACTTCGCAAGAAACATTTTTTTTTGGGTTTATTTATATGTAGGAATAGAATTGAAGATAGGTCTTAAGAAATCTTACTTGACACAATATAATATTGTTTTAAAGTTAATCGCTTTATAACAGACAATGGGGTTTATCGCCACAGACAACATCCATTAGGTTGATGGTTTGTTAATTTTGTTGTTTTAATTTTTAATTTATTCATTTATTCATTATTCATATAATATATAATCAATACAAAATATATTAAACAACAAACCATTTAGGAATAGTCATTAGAAACAAATGACGGATTTTCGATTTTGTCACTATAGAGACAAATGACGGAATAAAATGTTGGAAAAGACAAAACGAATAAAAAAAAAGGATGAGAATCAACAGAAATTGATGGATGAATCATGAATTTAATTAAATAAAACGCGATGCGTTGATATTATCTTGATTGAGAAGATTGTTCAATAATTTATAAAATTTATATAGTTCTGTATAAGATTCTATATGAAAAATTGTGTTAAAAAAGTAAGAAACTCAAATCAGGAAACAAAATACATATATATATATATATATATAGATTTCTATATTATAAAGTATTTATTCTATAAAAAATTAAAAATTGTTAGGATCGTTCTATACGGTTAATTGATACTGAATCAATTGAATCAATATATTTTGTATCAAATCCCATATAAATAGTATAATATAATATTATAATATAAATTATGTTTTCAAAACATGCGTCTAAAATTTTATTCTAAAAATTTATATGCGAAACACAATCGTAATAATAATAATAATAATAATAATAGTTATTATTACACAACAGACATACAAAAAAAAATGTTATTTAATTTAAAACTATATATATATTTTATTTTTAATGTATGTAATTAATACTAAATAAAATATTTTTAATGATATATTTATTTATATTCAAACGCCCCCCAATACAAAAAAAAATCTCTTTTTTGTAAATTAGAATATTATGATATTTTATAAAGTAATGAGATTGCTAATAACTTAATAAAAAAAATTATATCTTTTCTATTTTTTTATGTTGTGCGTTTGTTTATTTAAAGAAAATTTTTTTTAATAGTCAATTAATTTCTAATAATTTGTTTCCTAATAATAATTTTATATAAGTTTTATGGATTGTTTTGTTTTATGTAATTTAATTATTAAAAATTTGATTTTTTTGATATTTTGGATAACAAAAAAAAAAAAAAAGAAAAGATCAGAAAAGATTGAAAATAGAAAAATTATATATAAAAATGTTTTTAACTCACCCAACAATTGACGAATTATCCACATAACATTTATAATAATATAATGTAATGATTGTGATGAATATAAGTGCTATAATACAACGACGTACATTCATATGTTTCATTAGATATAAACTAAATAATTTTTTCCATATATTTCCATTACCATTAATATTATTATTATTCAAATATGGTTGTGCATTTATTTGACAAGAACCTGAACCACCACCACCACCACCTCCATTATTATTCGAAACAATATAACAATTATCCAAATGATGATTATTATTATCATTTGATTGTTTGTTCCATAATACTTGCTTTTCTGAAGACATTATATTAATTATTTGTTGCGTTCTTGTTGTTGTTTTTTTTTCAATTTACTTTCTATATTTAAAAATAATTTCGTTCACTGATTTAATGTTTTTTTATTTTGTATTACTTAACACTAAATTTTTTATTTGCAATTTTTCAATAATTGTTTTTTAATAGTTTTTGTTTATTATTATTATAGTGTTATTACATTGAAAAATGTAATTGAAAAGAATTATATAAATAATAATTATTTTTTTTTTTTTTAAATAAACGTGATTCGATTAATTTAATATACAATTTATTATATTATATAAATATAAAAATTAATATTCATCTAATCACAAACTTATTTCATTTTTATACACACATAAAATAAATTGTGTATTATCTCAAAAATACACACACATTTTTTTTTTTATATAAACCGATATAAAAACACTTTGATTTATTATTTAATATAAACAATAAAACACAAAATATAAATATATTATATTAATAAAAACACTACGTCTCTTACTCAAAAAAAAAAAAGAAAAAAAAAAGAATTAAAAAAAACTCATTCAAGTAATAAAAAAAAAAAATTAATTAATTAAAATTCTATATTTATAAAAAAAAAAAAACACAATTTTTAATTTTATTCAATTTTTTTTACGCCATTTAATATGTTTCCAAATTTTAGTGAAGTCGCCAGTATTGAATGAACTGTTTGATGCCATTTTTTGTTAAATTAACAATTAAAAAATGTTCTAAATTAATTTTATTATTATTTTTATTTTTATTTGCTTCATTGAATAATGATAATTTTATTAAATTATTTTTATTATTTTTTTTATTGCAATGATGATGTTTTTGCTGTTGTTGTTGTTGTGATGTTTCTTCTGATGATGAATTAATTTGTCTTCTTCCATAATAATAATAATAATAATAAATAATAAAATCATTAATTAAACGATGATGATGTGTCAACATTACGAATAATTGTATAGCGCTTAATTATTAGCGCTGTCATTAAATTATTATTTAAAGTTGACATATGTGAAATATTTAAATGTATTTATTTATATGTTTGTTATATGTTTTTGTTGCACGCCACCATAATAATTTGAACTGCGTAAATAAAAATGTTTAATAAATAAATTAATAAATTAATGGATTAATTATATTTTGTATTATGTATAGAGAAAAAAAAAATAAAACATTTTATTTATGATGATAAAACAAAATTTTTTTTTATACATAGATAGAATTATAGATAGATAATTTTTTAATCTAAACTTATTTGGTGTACGGATTGTGCATTTTTATATATTTATTATGAATATACAAAATAATTTACATACACACAATAAATAATTGAAATAAATCGTTTAACTAAATGTTTAAATATATATATAAATTTATACTATAAAATATATATATACAAGTCTTCTTTATATACATTTATAAACATTTTCTTTACATTTTTCATGATAAAAGTTTAAATAGAACTAATCTACACTAATACATATTTTATAAATATATATGGTATATAAATATCCGATTATAATTTTGTATATATGTATATAAAAGTTTATACAAAATATAAAGGTTATATCCTGAATAATATACATTTTAAATATATATATATAAAATACCTATATATATAATATAAGATTATGATGTTTTAATATATAACAGGGAGAGAGTCCCACATTTGATATAAATATATTTAAATCAGGTACTACGAGTGGTGAAAAAATTTTAACGATATTGTCAAAACAAGGTTATACATCACATATGTATATAATTAGAGTGTTTATGGAAAAAATTAATACAGTAAAGTTACTAAATTTTCCGGAAAATCGATTTTTGATGAAAAATCAATCAATTTTTGATATTCTATAAAAGAAAATTTTTTAAATCTGATTTTCCCTTAAAGTGTACCTAACATTTTGTCTTATTTTTACTATACTAAGTTTAAATTTTCTTTTTATTTTGATACAGTCTAGCTGTAAAAATGTGGTGTATGCGGAAAAAATCAAAATCAAAGAAAAACCAAAGTCGTAATTATCAAAATTTGGAATAATCGATTTTCCGGTAATAATCTGTTTAATCTGTTAATTTTTTTTCATAAATTAGCCAATTATTCATGTGCCTTTCGGAATATCACCTGACATTTGACAATATCGTGAATAATTTTCACTGCTCGTAGATGATTTAAAAATATATACGAACACTAATGGATACAATGGAAATAAACAAATTATGCACATAAAAGTATAGGATTTGTACATATATTTACAAAATATATGTTTAGAATATATGCGGTCGATTAACGAACATTTTTTATATCACATATCAAATGGAATTTTTAGATTACTCACAGTTTACAAGTTTAACAAAATTTTAGCAAAGAACATTTCGATAAAAATCACGATCATTGCTTAAAAAAACATACCAATTTTCCCATTTGACATTTCCACTTTTGCACTATCCACCTCGATAAAAACCGTACTTTTAACACCACGAATAACGTTCTAATGATTAATTCCTGAGCCTATATTAACTTCTCTTGTATAATTCAAACGTCACATACATATCTGTTAATTTTTGTTTGATAGAAACCAATGGATTTGGAAATTCAAGAACAAGAACATTAAGCGAGACAAGAACAAGAACATTAAGAGACTATGAAATGGTTCTGCAGTATCTATAAGTATTTTGTAATGTTTTATTTTGTTTTCTATATATACTTTCAATGTGATCGAAATGTTTTTCTCATTTCTTGTAATAAATTGTTTTATTGTTTCTCATAATCTGTTTTTCATTTTTAATACAATTTTCCATTGAATACAGAAAGTAAAAATCTATATCCAGGAGGTAAAACAAAAGGTAAACAGCTATCCAAAGGTTAATAGATAGATTTACCGTATACTTTCAAAATCATTTGAATGCATTCAATTTAGGTTCATCATCTAATTAAGTTATTTCATTACTGACTCACACTCACCATACATTATAGCATTGATTCTTTCGAATATATACTATTGATATTTTATATACAATAGTTTTGTGTTGAAATTTATATCAATTATTATATATTTTTCACATGCGATTAATGTGTGTGAGGTTTTCAAAACAACGGACGAATTTCTTATTATAATATCTTATATAATAATATATATATTGGTAAATGATGAGTATATAAAAAATTTTTATTTTCATAAAACAGAAATTTGCAATATATAAATTTCAATAAAAAATTTTCAATATAACAACATACATTTTTATATTACCTTTATTTATATAAGAAAGCTCTTATATATACAACCACTATAGAGAACATTGATCGGATCCGACAGGTATCACATCCACAGAAATCTTCTTCTGGGTGAATAATTACAATGTCAGAAAATATCTATATATATATATATATATATATATATTCACGAGTTCAAACTGTATTTTAAGTTTTTTGACATGATATACGCCAATATATATATATATATATTAATAGAATAGAGAATAATTTTTTTTCTTTTCGTTTATTCATAATCCATTCCTTAAATATATTTGCGATCTTAAACAGCGAATAATATATTTATATATGCAAAAAATAAATAATATACAATTTTCACAATGTAAATATACCATATATATTTAAATTTATAATCATACTTGTTAAAATTTTTTTATTTATTTAGTGAAATTTTCCAGAGGTATGATATGAAAAAAGAATACGTTCAAAATCCGTCGATATATTAACATAACAACATATAAATCATCATCATCTATCAATATTTGATTGATAATGTATATATATATGTGTTTTGTTTATATAATAAATATAACACATTCATATATATATATATTATATATATACGGATGAATATAATTTAATATTTTCTATATATCTAACATCTTAACTTGATTTTATGTTTGGAAAAAAAATTTTTTTATTTTAGCTACATGTGAATAATAAATATTCATAAAAATATTTTAATAAAAGATATGCACGATAAATTCTTCTTATATATAGTTTTGTTTTTTTTTTGTTATATATATTTTCGTTTAATGTTTTATGACAGAACGTTCTATATATATATGATAGAATTTATCACTTTATCACATAATAATAATAATAATAATTTAGATTAATAATAAATAAACTATTTATGGGTTATTTATTGCTTTTCAGATAACGTCATTCATCTCATAATAATCTGCTACTTGTGTAAAACAAAAAAAAAATCTGCGTTCAACACGAAATTGTATATACAAAAAATATCTTCATTCGGAGATAAATTATTAAATGTTTTATATATTAAAAATTATTTGATTTAAAATTATCATAATGTGAAATTACTAATTATTCAATATCATTATATATTTATAATAAAGAAAATTTTTAATTTAATTGCCTTTTTGCGATCTATATAAAATCTTGGAGGATCAACACCACAAAAATTTGATATTAATTAAGATATTTAACAGTCGGATTCCTTGGAATGGATTATATCACTATTTTGGTTTTGTTTTGTTATTTCTGATATTAAAAATTTTGTTTCGCCAACTAACAAAGGCTATAGCCATACAAAACCTATGTAGTGGCAATTCAAAATTTGATTGAAATTCATTTAGTATTTTAATTAATGAACTTGGCATTAATATATAACAGAATTTCAGAATATGAGCCTGTCAAAATTCAATATAAATAAAAATAAAAAATTAATTTTTCGCTATACAACCAACAATCTGGTTTTAGCGTCCAACAACAGCCTTCTGTGGTTAGTTACTTAATTTGTGGCTTTTACGGTGTCCGTAATTAGCCGTACGACCAACCGCAAGCGGAATATACAACACTGTGTTAAAATTCAGATCCGAAAAATAACCGAAAACACAAAACATATTTTATGCATTCAGTAGGATTCGAACCCACGACCCCAAAATTTCGTTAGAATTTTAGGTTGGCATTTTTAACATTTACACCACAGAGTTATAAATTCAATGTACGAATATTAATATTGATCTGAAACCTTCTGTTTTTGGAATAATTTTATGAAGATTTATTTCAATTTACTCTTCAAATGTTTATTTAAATATCTCAAAACAAAAAAAAAAGTGTTAGGGTATAATAATCTTATAAGGTGTTTTCAACACCGAAATCAATCAAAAATTTGAGATTAGTTAGGACTTTTGTTAGTAAAAGACACAATGATTTTAATATTTGGATCATCAATTTCAATAATTTACCACTTAAAAATATGCTTTATTTTTATTTCCAAATGGAAGAATCTCGGAAAATTCATATGTAAGCCATTAATGTAAAGGCAAGGCGAGGAATTAGTAATTTTTTTTTCGTTTTAATTTGAATTGAAACGTAAATTTCTTTACTCTATCACCCTGCAGTTCGATATTTCGGTTCGATTGGTTGAGATAAAAGTATTATTGAAAAATTCCGCCAAAATCTCATGAATTTTCGATTTTTTTCAATTGGTTTTAGCGTTGTTGGTTTCACGATTTATTACTTTTTTTCGTCGTTGTCGGTAATTAGCCGTACGACCAACTATACATCGGAAAAAATTTGTAATTCTGTATGAACGTTCATATTCGAAAATAATCAAGAAATACAAAACATATTTTATTCGATGTTCAATAGGATTTGAACCAACGACCCCAAAACTTTGTAAGAATTTTAGGTTCAAGTTTTTATGAACTACATAACAGAGTTTAATTGTAACATCACAATAGACACAATTTTTGTAAACTATACAAATATTAATCTATCCCCACGCATTTCAGAAAAGAAAATTCTATCAAATTTACAGATTTTTTATTATCCATAAACATGTATAGTATAATTTATAATGTTTGTGTTATAATTTTATGGTAAATCACACTTCTAATTTCATATATATATACATTAAAATTTTAATTCTTTATATATATTATGCTATATATATACATTGGATTTTACCAATTTTACGTATATTATATAAATGATAATAGAAAATAATTTTACCTAAATCTCGATTAAGAATAAAACGTTTTTCACAATGATATTACTATAATATATAAATAATCCACCCACATTAATTCACAAATAAAAAAACATTATCAAAAGACGCATTGAACCTAAAATTCAATACACCCACAACCAACCATACACTCACTATACTATATTATATATAAATTAAAAACATAATAATAAAAGACCCAAAAAAAAAAAAAACAATCAAAAACATTATTGTAATGTTCCATCTATACATCGCAGATAGAATATGATGAAAAATCGTGAAACAATTAAGTTAATTATGATACCTTTAAATCTTTGTAAATAAATTTAAAATAAAATAAAAATTAAATGTTGGTGTACCTTTACATAAACAAAAAAAATTAAAAAAAAAGGTGTATTTAATAATGGTAAATATTTTATTAAACAAATATAATTTATTTTAAACGTTTATGATCGTTTGAGATATATTATTCAGTTTTATGCGACAAATTAGTAAATTTGATACGATCTTTCATGATCGCGTATGGTTTTTTTTTTTACCTTTTCTTAATTCATGATGATGGGTGTATATTGTATATTTATAAAAAAGAAAAGAAATCTTCTTAACCAACAATATAAATATAAACAGCATGAGTCTGTATACAATTATACTATATAATAATAAATTAAATAGATATTTGACGCCAATTCAAGTATTTGATGGATTTTTTTCTATTGTCGCCATCATTTACCTATATATATATATATATATTTTTGATATATCTAATATGTCTATAAGGTCTATTATCATAAAAGATATTTATTATAAAATACTACAGATTATGTATTTCGTTTTTTATTCATATCCATTCTAAAAATTGATATATGAATTATATTCTAATAATAAAAACACAAATTCTTTACAAAAGATTTTTAACGCGTAATCGCATTGTATTATTTAATAGTGAGGTCCCTTTTATTTATATGGGCATTTTCGTTTATTCCTCTTGTGTCATGCACTTATGCGCTCTCAAACATGCGAGCGCGATATAACATTTACAAGTGCTAGCTCTGTGTTCGAATATTATAAAATAGTCTTGTGTTTAATTTTGCTTACAAATGGCGTTTTATATGTGAAAATGTTATAGTGACGATAAAGCAACAACAATCTCACACAGGGCGATTGTGCTCCTACAAAATAGATAGGGCAATTTGTGTCAACACAAGTGCTAAGTGGAGGTATTTTCGAACATGTGTCATATAACACAAGTAACACAAGTGCAATAAAAAAACGTATTTGTGTCACTTGTGCGTTTGTGTTAACACAAGTGGAATAAACGAAAAAGCCCTATGTATACAATAAATTATATATAAAATGTATCTTATCAAGGATGATTTTCAATTTATCCTTCCATTCATAGGAAGGTATCTAATATAGTTTTCGTTTACAACCTATGATACATTTTATATAGCGTTCGTCAACGGTTAATTTTGTTAGTTTCATAATTTGTTACTAATTACGCAGTGTCGGTAAAAATTATAAATAAAATTATAATCAAATATAAAAAAAAAAATCGTATAAAAATTAAGTATTTTTATTCAAAAACACGTTGTTTTTTTTATTGAGATTTTATTTTCATAGAAAATAAATTGAATTCGTTTTTATTATAGAAACAACTATAAAAGATAATTCATTTATTAAATTGCTTACATTTTAAGATGATAAACCATATTATAATTCTATATATAATTATTAAATCTCGCAGATTTGTATACTTTATTGAATCGATGCATTGATTTCTATATAAATTCTATTTTATTTCTATTTTCTGTATTTAAAGGTTCGTGTTAAAAAAAAGAAGAGAAATGATTTTATGACCACTTTCACACCGTCATGCCAAATTAGAAACGATTTTTTAATTTGGTCTGTTTGATGTATATACCAACTAAGATGGTACGGTGATTTAGTACGTTGTTTTTTTCTTTAATATTGTTGTTGATTCGATTGTGCTGTTGCTAAGAGATTTTTTCAATTTGGGTTAATTTCTAACCTGAAAATGGCCTTTATGGTTGGTATATTTATATTCAATTCAACACTTCCATATATATATAAAACTTAAATATATATTATTTGGATACTGTTTTACACAAAGAAAATATTTCTTTCTCGGTTGCGGTTGCTATATATGAAAGACAATACTTAATTTTGGTTCTATATATGTGTGTGCTGTAAAATGATATGAAATTTGACGTACAACCAAATGATGGTTGGTAAAAACTTTACAAGACGACGAGAAAGCGGCATATATAGAAATCCTATTGGAATAACTCTGTGGTGTAAATGTTAAAAATGCTAACCTAAAATTCAAACGAAATTTTGGGGTCATGGGTTCAAATCCTACTGAATGCATAAAATATGTTTTGTGTTTTCGGTTATTTTTCGAATCTGAATTTTAACACAGAGTTGTATATTCCGCTTGAGGTTGGTCGTACGGCTAATTACCGACACCGTAAAAGCCACAAATTAAGTAACTAATAACAGAAGGCTGTTGTTGGACGCTAAAACCAGATTGTTGGTTGTATAGCGAAAAATTTATTTTTATTATGTTTTTGATGTAAAATGATATGAAATTTGACATTCAATCAAATTATGGTTGATAAAAACTTTACAAAATCCTATTGGAATTATAATAGTAAATTGGGATGTTAGAAAACAACTATAAAGAAATTGATATTGAACTTTGATTAAAAATTGCATGTATAATGGCAATTTTAAATCTTTTAATTTCAAAACTTCTAAATTAAGATGAAAAAATAAAACTTTCTAATATACTTGATTAAAAAAGACATCTGTTTTTATTTGGCATAACCCATCTAATGCCAGACGAGATTGAGAATATTAAAATGATTTGTTTAAGAAACTTCAGTCAAAACTTCAAGAAAATATAGTCAAAATAATAAGATGGAATTTTACATTTACGAAAAATAAATCGATTAAAAATTTTTTTGATGACATAATTATTTGATAATGTTTTATAAATATCCATGAATTCATTAATTTTTTTTTTTATTATTATCTCATTCATATACGAATATATAAGAAATTGTTAACATTTTTCTTTTTAAAATTGGATTAAAAAAAAAAACATAAAAACAAAACTGTTATTATATGACTTTATTATCCATATAAAAAAAAAAGAATAAAAAGTCCTTTATTTTTATATATTTTTTTTTAATATCCTTCATCTTTCATATATTCTTTATTGTACATAGAAACTTTTTTTTTTCTTTTTTTTTTTAAAACAATTGTTTAATATCGTGTTGTGAGAATTGAGATTTTTCTTTTGCCATTATCTACTTTAAAAAAAATATATACCAACAACTATATAGAAATATATGATGATGATGAATACAATAATAATAATAATAATAATACAAAGACAAAAAACAACACATCTTTTACATAATTATTTGATAGACAGTTTTCATTTAAACTGTGTGCATTTTATTTTATAATAGTCATATTTTCTGTTTTATTTAATATTTATTATGATTATTATTTACCTTATAGTTGCATATTTATTATAGAAAATCAACATATTTGATTGTTTTTCTCTTGATACTAATAGATAAATAATAAAAAGAAAAATACGTGTGTAGGTAGTTATATATAGATATTTCAAAATGCACTGTATGTGTACCAGATAAATTTTTATATATGGTTCTTTCTACTACCAAACAACCGACCATGTGGCGGCTCCAATAATAATAATAATAATAGTTTTTTTATTTAAATATATTTATAATTGTTATTACAAGAAAGAGTTGGTATACGATTAGAAAAAAAAAATAATTCTATCATTATTTGTATATTTTATTTTTTATTTTATTATTTTAGAAAATTTATAGAACACGTAAAGTGTGGGCGATCATGTTATTCCTCTATATAGTTGTATAGTTACATGTTATTTTTTACAAAAAAAATACAAAAAAAAATTGTATATTTACCTATTTAATATTATTTAATTTAATATATAGATAGTAAAAAATGAACGAGATCGAGAATCAACAACAGCAAGAAGAAGAAGAAGAACTGGTTTATGACGAGACGACAAATAAAAATTTTATCTAAATAAATATAAAATTAAAAAAAAAAAAAAACTTAATAAACGATAAGTTTTATAATTTTCTTAATAATTATCTTAATATATATGCATTGCATTGCATTATATATTGAAGAGATATGCTTTCATTTTGAATCGATTATAAATTATTTTTCAAATGCGTTTTCTTATATATCATAGTATATATATACAAAATATTTGTAAGATACAACTTAAATGCATATATTTTATTATTCATGATTTAAACATAACTAACATAAAAAAAAATCTATATAAATCTTTGGTGTAAATATAAATATAACGAATAGAGTAAATAAATTTTTGTTATATATCGTAGATTATCTTTGGTTATTATAGTTTTATAGTTAATCTATGGTACGGAATTTACTACAAAAATATAAAACTATTCGATATTCATTACACATATTTTTTATATAGATATACACAAAAGTGTAAACTTTATACTTAATTTACATGTGAAATGCAAATGTAATTTATTAAAAGTTTTTTTTTTTTGAAGAACTTATGTAGAAAAATTACTTTTTTGATAATATAACTTCAAAATTATATTATAATTATATAATATAAATTGTATATAGGAATTGCGGGATATAGAGAAAAATAAAGAAAAAAACGATGACAGGCAAACACGTCTTGAAAGGAAGGAAGTATAGGGAAGAACGAGATATCTCTGTGTTAAAATCACATTTGGGTGTGTATGGGATGGTATTAGAAAAAATTTCCGAGAATATCATTTTTTGCATTTCGTACAAAACCACTTTATATCAAAAATTTCAAGCAAATATCTACAAAACTCTTTGAGATATATGATAAATAAAATAGTAGGAAAATTTGCAAGGGAAGGAGGATAGTCTGATAACCTTAATTTCCAACTTAATCAGCTCATGTCATAAAAAAACCTTATGTTTAGCCAAATTTTAAATTTAATGTTAAATAAAATTTTAGCCAAATTGATCGAGTAGTTTCCAAGAAGATCAGAGCGAAAGAAAACTGAAACATTTTTATTTCATTTTTCCATGATAAAAAAAAGCGATAGAAAAAGGCACAATAGAATTATTGTTTTTTGATTCCAAAACGATAACTATATAATGTTGGAAAGTACGTGCTTAATACGTACGTATGTATATATATATATATATATATGGAAAACATAAAAATGTTTTTATTAGTAGACAAATAAATACTTTAAAAAATTCAATTCAATTCAATTGTAATATAGTAAGTAGGTGGAGGAGGTGGATTATCTACATATATCTATTTCAATATACATATACCTACGGATTTAATCCACGCATTCCATCTATATATATATATATATATATAATATAGCTAAACATTAAAATATGTGTGGATGTTGATAGTGATTTTTATTTTTTTTTGGTTTTAATAGCCCTGTTTTGAAGCATCATAACTAATTTAAAAAACACAAAATTAATACATTTTGTTAATATAATTTTTAAACATCTACATTTTTTTTTTTACAATGATATTTTTTGTATTACAACAATAAAAAAAAAAACCACAATATTAATATTACTTTGTTTTTAATACCTGCGAGTTTTTTTTTTGTAATATTCGTTGAATTTCATCAAAAATTATTATTATTATGTCATGTATTACAAAAAGAATTACTAAAAGAAAAACTGTAATAAAAATGAAACATTTATAGATGATATAATACACGAGGAGATATATTTTTATGAACATTTAACAAAAAATATATACCATATATATAGGATGAATACAGGATCGTTTCTGGCTATTTTTGAGGTGCCTTATTTAATGTAATGTGAAGAAACACAATTTTTAACATATATACAGACGATATAGAGAACACTTAATTATTTGATTTTCAATATCACCAACAACACATTTTAAAATATAAAAGTAATATTTATTATACATAAACTAGCAGGTAAAATTATATGAGTTTAAACAATGATATTTCATCATTTGTTAAAGAAACGTAGATGGTACGATACGAAGAATAATACAAATATGAACCTCAACCTCAATAAATAAACCACGAGACAATCAGTAGTACATATCGGGGTACAATACAAATAATTGTTTGCGGTTTGGAAAATTTGGTCACGGTATAGAGCCAATTGTCATAATAAATACGTTTTATTCTGTTATAATTGTGATAAAAGAAGATAAAAAAACATATAGATGAAATTGTAATATATATTAAACAACACTGGGGGTGGTAATGTAAGACAACCAATGGATAAATAAGCGCCAGTCACCGTCAAGTTATGAACAAAGGAAAAGGATACAAAGGATACTTAATAGACCACATGATAAATCATACAAACAAATGTTTACAATAATATATTTCATAAAACCAAATTGTTTATCTATTAGTTCTCGGCCTGATTAAGATTAAATGTATTCATTTAAATATTTTAAACACTGATTATTTTGGCGCCCCTTTCATTAATCTACCTAATGTTGTTCTGTGCTGTTCATATTATAGTAGATATACGGGTCTGTGGATGAACACAAGATATTTATTTTGTTTATATCAAGGATATTCTTGGATGTATGTCGCCGCTGTCAATATATATATATATTTCATTTTATATTATATATTTATGTATATAAGAAAAAGATGCAATTTTTTTTTGTTGTTGTCTATTTTAAATTTTATGGTGGATACCTTTTTTTCACCGATTTTTTTTTTCTTCTTCGATAATTTGCAAGATATATATAAGGATATAAAAAAGTATACAAAACAGATACAAATATTATTTGGGTTTACAAAAAAAAAATAGTTAGATTATGACTTGATGATATTGCAGTATATATTTATTATGTAGTCATGCAAACATTATTGTATCGTTTTTTTTTTATTAAAAAATTGTATTATTTGTGCAAAAAAAAAATAAAAATAAATACATTATCGATCGTGAATTGAAATGCTTATAAGTTCTGCTTATAAACAATTGATTACATCGCAACATATATGTATAATAAAAGAAAGAATAAAGGTAAGAATAAGAAGGGTAATTATTAAGTGATTTTATATGTTGTATATTAGAAAAAATATATAATTATTTATATAAATATCAATCGCATGATGAAGGAACGTCTTAATAATGAATGGGGTCGTGTTTTTTTTGTTTTTTTTTTATAAAAAAAAAATTTACATTTTAAGGATAGTATTTTGTAAAAAATTATAGGATAACTATTAGGATATTTAAAAAAAAACTAACAATTTGAAGAAGGTGAAGTGGCTGAATTTATACTTAATTTCATATTGGAAAATATAATATTTGGATAATCAAAATCCTAATAGTCCCATCCAAATTTAAGGTGAACTGAAAGAATCGATCCTTAAGAGGAAATGGTGTCGAAAGTCCATTGCGAATTACCTTCTGTATATATCCTTTCTGATAGAACGAAAACAATTTGCGTAATCTGTTTTTGGTATTCTATACCATTGTGTTAAAAAATGAATAACCTATTAAATTTGCTATGCTACTTAATAGAAAATTAATTCATAATAATCTTCAACAATATATATAGGAAAATTTCAAAAGTTTCGCGAAGAATTTAAATGTATAATTATAAAATGTGTTTGTATGTGCGATTTTACAATATAGAATGTAATTTAATGAATTAACAATAAAACGCGTTCAATATTTGCAACACTTGTATATACAATAAATTGAATTGTTCTTCCAATTTCCTATTTTACATATTATATATTTATAGTTGAGTTGCGATATAATGAACAATTGAATAAGAAAACTTCAAAATGGTGATTAAAGAATATCTTCTTTAATTTATTTATAATATTTAAATAAGAAATGCTAATGATGAGAAAAAATCTTAAAAAATTTGAATGTTTTTTATTCTAAATTCTATCTAAAATTACTTATACATGATTGGAAATTGTAAGCAGAACTAAATGTATATAGATAAATTCCGATGAAAGTTGAAAGAAACATCCCAAGAAACATCTTTTTATTTTATATACAAAATTCATTTATTTCTTCATTCTCTTCAATTTTCAGCCCAACAATCACAGTCGTATTCGTTATTTCTAATGCATTTATGGCTAGAGCTAGAGGGATAAAAATCTCTATGGAATTTTGTTTTTCCGCACAACGGAAAAGAACTGTATAGGAAAACCTCAAACACACATTCAGTTTTTAGCTTTTGATAAAAATGTTATTTGATTAATCACGAATACCTCCTGTTTGTGGTTAATGAGGAATCACATTTTTATGGATTATTAAGAAAATTTTCGAAGTAGAGAACGAATCTCAGAAATCAATAAATCCTCATATCGTGAGTCTACTGTACCATATATAGATAAATAATTGAAAGAAGCAATAATAATAGAACAAATTTTTGAATCACATATTTCTGGATTTCTATATATTTCTATAATATGTATATCATATCCATTATATAATATATATATATATATATATATATATAGTTTTCTTTATGAAACTTTTCAAAACTTTAATACAATTATATATTATATGGTATATATCAGTTATTATTCAGATTTAATTTTGATTGTAAAATTAATTCGAATATTTTATATTATACTAAATTAGTCAAATAGTTAACTTTATCACATATAAATAAAGAGATTTGAATTATTTTATAGAAGAAAGAAAAAAA
Organism: Dilophus febrilis; assembly: GCA_958336335.1. Classification (NCBI taxonomy): domain Eukaryota; kingdom Metazoa; phylum Arthropoda; class Insecta; order Diptera; family Bibionidae; genus Dilophus; species Dilophus febrilis. The sequence continues at coordinate 31,334,655 of OY284469.1, read as the reverse complement.
AATTATTTTCAATTGTTAATATTGCAATTAAAATCGATTCTTATTACATAATTTTTTTACGATACTGAAATCTTAAATATAATTTTTGGATTCCATTTCAATTCATTGTTCAATTAAATTTTTTCAATGAAATCAAACGAACTAATTTGGATAGTTCAACTCCGAAGCAAATTTCGTATCAACACTTTGTAAAATTTTTAATTTAATTTTTTTGTAATTAAGGAAAAGTTTTTATTATTTATTTCATATATAATCAACAATATTTTATATATATTTATAAAATGGAATGACAGCAGATGAAAAAAGTATATAAAATAATAATCAATAATTTATATTTATATATATTGAATGAAAATTTAGAGTAATGTAAAACAAAATATAATTTTCAAAGTGCTTTTATTGGTACATACATGTATAGATAATCAATCATATATGTATGTAAAAATAATAATATAATATTCAAAGTGATTTTACTATTCAAAAAACAATTATAAATTATTAATATATATAAATTTTAAAATTATTTATAATCTGTTTTTTTTTCTTTCTTCTGATTTTATACATTTGCGGTTTGCGAACATTCAACAAACAAATCTATAAGTATTAAATTATAAATACCAAAAATATTTTAATTTTTAGCAATTGTATATGTAGAGAATGAGGAAAAATTAAAAGCAACAAAAAAAAAATATTAAAAAAAACAACGTATTTAAAAATATATTGTATTTTATATCGTCATTATATGAATTTTGGTGGAATGTTAATTCTTCTTTTAAATCTTCTTTATTATTATTATTACTTCAATTCACATTGAGATATTATTATACAATTTTTTTTTTATATTATTATTATTATATATTTATTTTACTTTGTAAATGATTTTTTATGTTATTATATAAGCCGATAATTTGAAATTAAATAAAAAAATTATTTTGTCTGAAAATCAAGAACGGTGGAGGAAAACTCTTGAACCCATATTGATGTTCTTACAAAAAGTTAAAAAACACACATCGGAAATATTAAATGTATATTTTTAGGGTTTATAAAGGAAAAAACGCAAAGAATCTTAAATAAATTGTAATTTTCAAGGAATGTAAAAGTAATTTAATTATCATTATATAGTATTTGAGCAAACTTTCAAATTTAAAATATTGCTAAAATAGCGATATCGATTGTATATATACAAATGAATATTACGAACAATTGGTTTTTAGCATCATCCGACAGCACCCAATTCCATTGTTGATTTTTAAGATATCGCGGTACGATCAACCGCATGGGAAAATATTTAAAAAATCTGTGTGAAAATTGAGATTTAAAAATGATTGAAAAACACAAAATAAATTTTATGCCATCAATAATAGGATTGGCGTATTTTATCAATTAAACCACAGAATCACAAATCTATAGATTGATTTCAATTAATCGAAATTAAAGATTAGGCGTTATCTAAAAAACTTAACAATAAGGAGAAATCATTATTGAATCAGTATAGAAACTATAGATCCGAACTAATTCAATATATCTTCGCGAAAATTATCAGGAGTTTTCAGAAATAATCGTGTGATTAGAAAAGATTGGTAATGTAAAAATACAGCAAAAAATATAGTAAAAAAAATTGTTAAAGAAAACTCATTAAAAAAATCTCGAGAATTAGAAATATGCAATGATATAGAGAAGAAATTGGACTTTCTTTCATTGTAGGCATAAAAATAATGTGACCGCAAAAAAAACAAGACCGCGAGCCAGAGTTTTCTAATAAAAATTTCGCAAATTTACTGTATATGTATGAATATTTGTTTTAATTTAATTAATCTAATTAATTCTAATTAATAACATAAGAAAAATTATATATATGAATGATATTTCATTATACGTACGATAGTTAAATTATATAAATTGCATATATAGCTAAAAAATTAATATTAATTATTATTGTTAAAACATTTTGTATCTCGAGAGTATACAAAAAAAAAAATTTTACGTTCTCATACCAAATCTAAACCAAATAACTTAACAGTCATGAAAATATGATAATAAAAATCCATAAAATTGAATGTTCTGTTCTGTCTGTTGCAGACAAAATATTTTTTTTTTGTTAATTTATCAACAAAAAAAAAATCACACATCTAGAATTATTTTAAGGAACAGACTTAAGACATTAATTTTGTTCTCTTCTCTATATAACATTTGCACTTAAATTAATATATAGCGTTAACTTTAATTATATCTATCGATTATTCTATTCAATATATCTATAATATACTTAAATTTTATAATGAATGTTATATAATATTAAAATTTAGATCGCACCTATCGATTTGATATCCGGCTATAAAATAATATTTATACTTACAAAAAAAATACAAAAAAATAAATAAAGAACAAAATTAATTATATTCTATTTAGTATAATTATTTTTAATATGTACTTCTACACTTTACGCAAATATATAAACAAATTTATATATATGGTATATATATATAGGTACGAATTGATGTAGATATGTATAATATGGTTAAGCACGTACGTACTTTCAGTAAATTACATTATGGTTATCGTTTTGGAAAAGAAAAATTCTCAGGAAACCTTTATTTTTATTACTTATTTAAACAAATTGGAAACCGAATTACAAATTTTCCGTTTTCTTTCGCTCCCTCGATTGTGTAAAACTACAGTTTGACTGAAATTTTCAAACAAAAGCTGATTTTTATCCCATGCAAATTTTCCGACTTTGTTTGTTTCTTGAATATTTCAATTAGTTTTGAAGATATTTTCTTGAAATTAAAGATATAGGGGTGGTTTGGTACCAAATGCAAAAAATTACATTCACGGAAATTTTCTCTTATCCTAGCCCATCCACAGGAGCTCCTCCTCCTGTATACAAATCCAAGAGATTTTTACAAATATAGCTCTATTTGTTTCTAACCAATTAACTAGAAATTTTTTGGATCTTAAGGATTGACGATAAATGGAGAAACTTTTATATTGTGGATATTTTTCTGATCCGGTTCCACCCGCAGGAGCTCCAACACATATCCTAGGATATTCTTAGGAATGAGTTTGAATATATTTAAGTGTTACACATCATTTTATTTTAAAATTGTATAAGCGGTTAATTGATTTGGTGAAAATTAAACCCACCGTCCTTTACCTTCCTGGCCGCACCAGCTTCCTATTTCAGGTGTTTTCTTGGCAGGGTTTTTTAAAAAAATATTATAGAAAATTTACATGATTTAGAATAATAATATTTTTAAAGTTTATATACATACATATATATAAAATTTAAACGTTTTATATTTTTTATTTATGTATCCCTCTAAAATATAGATATATATATTTATTTAATCTCTTTATATGCATTTGTTTTTATTTCATTATATATATAGGTATAGAAATGTGTGTTGTTATAAAAATGGTTAATTATACGATTATCTATTCATTTATTATTTTTTACAACATAACTCTATCCATATATCTATATATAAGTGAGTAAATTTTTATAATAGAAAAGAAAGAAATTATGCAAAAAAAAAAAAAAATTAAAAAACCAAGATCTCATTATAACTTCAAAGCATTTTCTTTTGTTCACCACATATTTTTTTTTATTTCTTTTATTTTCTTTAAACGTACGTACGTTTTTTGTTTGTGATATAATATAATTATATTTGAAATAATAAAATATGACTGAAAACCATCAACATAAAATTCGCAGGGATTTAGAGCAATTCAAATGTATCAAATGTAATTTAATTTCGGGATTGTTTAGTATACGAATGTATATAATGATTTGCGGTTTAATATAGAAAAGCATTTTCTATTGAATGTAATGACGACATAATGTATTTAAATGTTGTTTTTTTTTTAATTAAGGTTATCTTTGGAGATTATTAACCCTATATATGCGATATATTATGCCCTGTAGTATAAATAATATTTATGTATAATAAAAATAAATTCATTTATGGTTATATAAAAAAATAACCGGATATTTTTATAATACACATATTTAATTACGCCTAATGTATATGTATAAATAGTGTATAATAAATTAATTCATCATATATCGTTTGGTTAGTCTCTGATTTAATTTCATCTCTGATTTATTCTTTGTTTTTTTCCGTTCAAATTCAAATGTTAAAGTAACAATACTGTTTTCCTATTATTTACTATTTATATATATATATAATGGAAATGTTGTAGGTAGGTTTTTTATTCCTTATTTCTCTATTTATGCGGTTGTTGTGTGCTAATAAGATTTTTTTTTTGTTTTTTGAATATAATTAAACTTATATAAGAGTATTTTTGTTACTATGCGTATTCATTTTATATACAAAAATATATAATATAACATTATATGATTATTTTTTTATAGTTATATACCAGAGATTTGTTATTTTTTTTTTATTTACTTTTAATTATATTATTGTATTATATCGCAACTAATTGTATTTATATAATTAAGATGATTTAATAGTGTATTAATAAAATCGTATAAATACATTTTTCTGTTTCGATATATATCGATTATGTATGGAAATAAATATTTTTTTTTTAATATTATTCTATTTTTTTTTTGAATATGTGATAAACACGGTGTATAATATAATAGCAATAGCGGATTAACGTATTGTATATATAATATTGTTTGTATATATAAAAATAAAAATCATTTAAAAGAATGGGGGTTGTTTTATGTATATTTTTTGTGTTTTCATCAATGTCAATCAATAAATCAATCGGGTATAACTTAACATACAGTTTATATTATAATAAACGTACAGACATTTCGTAGAATTGGCTGTGTAAATGTAATTTTGTAATAAAAAAATTTTAATTAGTAACAATATACTGCCGCAGACAAACACACGTTATATTTGGGGGGTTAAATTTCACGAAACCAATCAACTCTTCATAATATTTTAATATAAAATGATGTGACACATTAATAATATATTCAAATTCATTACGAAGAACAACACATGGGATTTGTATGGGAGCTTGTAGATGAAATGGGATCATAAAAAATCTACACGAATATAATTTTTTGCACTTGTTACCAAACCGGAATATCAAAAATTTCAAGCAAAATGTATTCAAAACTCATTAAGATATACGAGAAAGACGGAAAATTTACCAGCAAGTTGGTAGAAAGGGTGAGGTAACAAACCCCATCTTTGAATTTAACCACCTATATACATAGCTATTTTTACATAGCAAAGTTATTTTTTTAGCTTAAGTTAAAAATTACAGCCAAATCGGAAGAGTAGTTTCCGAGAAAAAGTTAAGGCTACCGAGCTAGTGAAAGTAAACGATTAAATGTCTATGTGATTTATGTAAAAAGTTCTAAAATTCATGGAGAAAAGTGATAAAATGAAGGTATCTTAGAATTTTTTTCCCAAAACGCGTTAACTATCATTCATTTTACTTAAATAAGGTGATTAAAACCACAAATTACTTTAAAATCTAACAGTTGAATTAAATGAATTGAAGTCGGAAACGGAATATCTAAATAATGTTAAGCTATTTTTGGTATTTTTGGAAGCACATATTATAATGGAAGTCATAAGGATTGCAAAACAATGAGGATATAATTACCCAGTTTGCAATTAAATGATAAAAGGACATGAACCAAAACAGTAATAAATGATAATATATCGATTAAACAAATAAAAATATATAATCTTAATAATAATATGTCATAATAAATGTATAATTTTCGAATTAATTATCAAATTATATCTTTTCAAAAATAATCAAATTGTTCTTTTCGAATAAAATAAGATGAATTTTTTGATATACCAACTTATAATATATAATATATGTAGAAAATTCCAATGGATTACATCGGAATATTAATATTGATTAGGTTCTTGGTGAATATATATTAGGTTAATCTACAGTATTATATTAATCTCTTCAATATCAATTGATTCAGATATCCATACCATTATTATACAATTATTGTATTACATTTTAGTTGATAACTAATAATACATTATTGATGAATATTTGGTATATATTCACAAATAGATATACATTCTGTTTTACACCACATTATTCATATAAAATAAAAATTGTTGATATACACAAAAAAAAAATAAATTTTTGGAATTTTTTAATCTAAACACAAACAAAACAATGAATAATATATGAATTAAAAATCAAAGTAAATAATCAACGTGTTTTCATATCATTGTTTTTTTTTTTTTTGGGCAATAAAGAGTTATATCAAAAAAAAAGCCATACGCAATAATAATTCAATTTATTATCAATTTGATAATGACTGCAAAAAAAAATTATAATCAATTTTTGTTGATTTGTCGATAAATCATAAAAAAAAAAACAAAACAGTATTGGGGGGAATAATAAAACAACAACAATATAATAATAATAAATGATAACCTCCAACTCCGCCAATAAAAATAAAAATGAAACGAAAAAAAAGGCTGCCAACGAAATGTTTGATATTTATAAATATATAATAATGTTGTTGCTACCTACACCTTATCTATGATTATTTATTTTATTTTTTTTTCAATTTAATTTTAATTATCATTATTTTTTTTTTAATTAAAAAAATAAATAACATTCCAATTCAATTTTTTTTTAACAATTCAATTTAAATTATTATTATTATTAAATTAATAATTTGGCATTGGGAATTTTATGTTTTTGTTTAATGAAAAATTTTGTTTTTTTTTTGATGGATAAAATTACAATTAAATACAAAACAGTTAACAAAAGGATATCATAATTAAATGGTATTAATTATTAAAAATTAATGTAAATTATGTTAAAAATTAATGTAATTAAATAATAAGGGAAAAAAAACAAAAAAAAAAAACTTACGTATTTTAACAAAACACTATCGAAAAAAATGAAGAACATCTGCTGCCGCTGTATTTATCTTTGATTTTGTTTTTAACATTTTTAATCATTCCATTTTTTTCTTCAATATTTACACAAAATACACAATATTTAAAAAAAAAACACAAATATAATAATTAAATACGTTTTTATTTATTTATAAAATAATTAATTATTTTATTTTTCACAAAATAACACACACAATTTTTGATATATTATAAAAATTCACTGAAAACTGAAATAGTGAAATATGCGCAGGCAAAGCAACCACAAACTACGACGACTAAACGAAGAGTGAACAGGGTGAAGATGAAGAAATGAAATGAAGGAATTTTGTCACATTTATTGAATTTGATTCTCTCGCCAAAAAAAAAAATATAAAAAGATTATGGTTATTTTATACCAAAACCTTGCAAAAAACTTATACCGTAGCCATAATAAACCATCATTAAGAGGTTTGGTTCTTTTATTTGATTTTTAAGACAACATTTTATATGAATATATTTATTTTTTATTCAATTTAATTAATTTAAATGGGTGTTTAAGTTAATTTTATTTATTATATGATTATATCAATTGGATGGCATTAAATTTATTTATATTTTGATTAAAAACATAAAAATAAAATTCTGGCAAAAGCCTTACAATTTTAAAAAAAACATAAAATATTGTAATACATCTACTAAACAATTTTTTCTAGGATATTATTTTGTTCTCTTTTGTTGAATATGAAATGTCCGCCATGTTCTTTTTATTTCAACAGATTTTTTTTTTGTTTTGTTATTCTTTTAAAAGCTTTCAGTAAATTATTTATTTACATTTTTTAACAGGTGAAAAATAAAAATAAGAAATCAAAACAACAAATCATCATCTTCTTAAATATTTTAGTTAATAATCATTTAATCAATTCGTGCTACTTAAAAAGGAATATATAAGGATAGTGATCCATATCGATTTGTACACGATTGGATTTTTTTTTGCCATTTATCCACTGTTCCAGATTGTGAAATTAATTACGTCGTCAATAGTCAGGTAAGTTCCTTTTTTAAAGCACCTTTCTGCAAATTTGGAAAGTATTGATTTTTGTACATTTTGTGTTTCACTATTCAGTAAATCAAACGGAATTAATTGATTAAGAAAATATTGCAGTGGGGAAGTGTTTAATTTTCCAAATTTTATAAAATATATGTGATATTGAAAGAATAAATTTCAACAACATTAAAGAATCCATTCTACTACAGACACCAACGAAGATTAATTAACCAAATGGTGCTGACATCATTTAAAATTATATAGAATTGATGAAATTATAAATAGTAAGAAATATATATATAGCCCACCACCACGTAAAATGGATTCTGATCCCAAATATAAATGTGAAACAATGATTTTAAGAGTTATGCACCAGTTATTTCATCATTATTTTGATTTCGAGAATAAATTGAATTTAGATTATGTTCCATCGTGTATTACCAATTATAAAATATGTAACGAAGATCATCGTAAAAATTTGCATGTATGTATTTGTATATATGACGGGATTTTGATCAATTTTTTTCTGTTGCTTTACACCGTATAATTTGTTTTTGTTTTTAATTATATATTTACATATTTAGGGTTGTATGATCACTCCAGGTGGTTACATTGACAATGTTGTTTTATTGGACGCTGATAAATCACCAATGTTTTTAAAATTAATTGGTGATATGGTAAATAGAAAAGAATTTCCATATGTAAAGAATATACAATATCTATTGGAATTGATATTAACAATAAATCCACCGAATGTCGAAAGTTATACTACAAATCATATAATAACAGTAAGTTCCATGACATTTGCAACAATTGTCAATGAGTTTCCACCGTGTTATCCTGTTTTTCGTTCAACCTATTTAAATTTGACACGTACGAAGGAATTTTTCTATATTGGGGCGAACGGTAAGAATCGGTTTTCTGTTTAATCAAAAAAAAATACCCCATATAATTTATTTTTATACACTTTTATTACAGCCAATAATAAGAATTTATTTCAATTTGTCATAACGAAATTAAAAAATTTAATCAGTGATCGTGAGGGTGAATTATTAAATACAATTTCATCGAATATATCGTTGGTGCATAGCCAACATAATAGTTGGGATTCTGTCATTGATGGTGACATCGAAAGGGATCTAAGACCAAAATATCAGGTAATTAAATAAATATCATCAGCACAACATTGATTTTCCTGAACTGAATTCAGATATGAAGGAGAAATAAATCAATGAATTTTTGATTTCTTATCGAACCTGTCTTAAAAAAAAAACTTCCTATCATAATCCCAATAATATGGTTTAATATATAAAGATTTTAATTTTTTTTTGATTTTAGTTTGATTTGCATACGCGAAGCGAAAAAATTGAAAGATTATTTATTATATTGGATTTATTGTTATCATTATTTGAATATGATTTAAGTGTAGTTTTGATGCGTGAAAATGAACCTTATTTATTGTTGGACAAATTATTATATGTTAATGCGATGCCCGATGAATTACAGGAACGATTAGAATTTGAAGTGATTATATTGAAATTATTCATTGATTGTATTTCATTAAATTTGCCAACTGATAAAATTGAGTTGTTATCGGTAACGTATTTTAATTTTTTTTAATATACTCATATCTTTTCTTTTTTTTTTAAATATATGATTCATATTATTATTTTTAGCGTTGTGTACATTTATTAAATCACATTACAAATATGAGAGATAGAACATCAGTTAAAGATTTACTCTATCCATGTATTGGAACTAAAACAACCGAATTAATACATAATTATGAACAAATTATGAAAGGTAAAATGATTTTGAATTTATATAAATATTTTTTTTGTTTTTATAAATATCATTTTTTCCTTAGATAATCAACATCTTGATTTTAAATCATTTCTATCCGTTTTGGAGAATATCAAAATGTTACGGATTAGACTTGAATTGATTAATTCATATATATGTAAAATGATTGATCCTGAATTTGATGGTTCATTTCGTCATATTTTCGAATATATTAAAAATAAAATATGGTTAAAATATCCTGAAAATTTATCGACAATTGCCACAGATGAATCATCGGAAGACGACGACTACTATGACAGCGATGATGACGACGAAACACAAAATCGAAATCAACATTTAGATCAAGTACCCGGCGAACCGGTACAAGAAGAAATTGTTACGACTGCATATATAATGTCATTTAAAAATTATAAATATCCAAGGTTGATCAAAGACAAAATACAAATTAACAATTTTCAAAAGATGTGCGAAAATAATGTTAAGGAATTAATTAAATTACAATTAAAAACACACATTGAAACGATTTATATACCGAAAATGTTACCAGAAACAATAATACATGGAGATCCAATGGGAAAAACATCGAATGAAACTATTTGTGGACGATGTGCGGCCGCCCACCAATCAACATTTAATTATGAAGAATATTTGAATATAGATGAAATTTATAAATATGTTTATGAAGTTATTGATTGTTATCATTCCATTAAACAATGTCAAATGAATGACCAAAACGGTTATAATGAATTTAAAACATTATTTGAAAATTTAAAACTTAATGAAGTAAATATATAAATGATTAAAAAATATCAAAAAATAATTTAATTAAAAAAAACCGTATTTTTCTTTTTGGTCGTAGCATTTTTTGGGATATTTTCTATTTGAATTCGAGGTGTGCGAATTGGAAATATGTTTAAAACTGTACATTTTCTGAATGATGTATTGTTTTTAAAATTATATAGGGGTTATGTACTTAAAAGAACTTATATTAAAGACTCTATCAAAAAGGTGATTTATTTCATGAAATATATCTGTCCATAACATGAATTTTTATGCTTTGGTTTTGTCTTGAAATGTTTTTGAACCAGGAGGGTACTGCGTTGGGCATTACATTGATTATTTAATAGTTCCATCTTGCATTATCTTTTGTTTTGTATAGAAAATACTGTTGGTTGAGATGTAACACAAAATTTCTGTTTTTATGCGTTTCCAAATGGAATGAGGTGTTATACGAATATATTTGAATTTTTTTAATAGTGAAAATTGCACCGGTTGTTGCCTCTTTTCTCGTCTCATCTTCCAATTCATGAAATAATTCACATAATTCAATGGCATTGATTAAATTCATTTCATTTCATTTCTAATCAGCATTTATTCAAACTAATTATATAAATGCTCTATAACCCATTGCTAATTAAAGTTTAGAATTAAAGAAATTCATTAAAGAACTTTAGTCTTTATATTGCTTTATCAATATTATATGAACGTAAAATTCAAAAAAAAAATTTATATATTGAAAAATTCTATTAAATACTTTTGTTTTATGGTAATCAAGAAAGAAAAAAAAATATATAGGCTACAATATTATTTATTATATATATTTTATGCAATTGCAATTTTTTCAATACTATTACAATATATATATATATATAAATGATTTTAATAATGCGATATAATTAAAAATAAAAATAATCAATTCCTTTAACCATATAGTACAATACATAGCGAGATATATTCAAATTATAATATGTTAAATAATATATATATTTATTTTATAATTTTTTTAATTAAATAATAAAAGCAAAAAAATAAAAATTACTCGCATGACTGAATTTTATTTTATATAAATGAAAAAAAAAATACTTAAATTCTATAAGTGAAAATTTGTTTTTTTTTTTTCATACTCTCTACTAAACGCTATACAAACAAAATATACGCATTTTTGGTGGATTTTTTTTTCCTTTTCTTCTATATAGGTAACAAATAATATATTATTAATAATACCACTAATAATAATAATGTACCAATAAAAATATATAAAACAGTAGAGTAAAATTCTTCGGTTGGTCAACGATATTATAATTTATAGACATATATAGACATATAGACCAATAAAATAATATGGTTAAAAAAGAGTTATATATCTATTATTATTATTATTATATATATATCTATGACTGATACACTTTGATGTAATAATAATATTTTTTCATAAAAGTGTGAAAATTTACATTTCAATCAAAACACAACAATATAATAATAATAATAATATGATTATTGCGTATAGATAATTATATACTATATATAAATAGTAAGATATATTAAATAACAATTTTGGTATAAATAACGTTGCATTAATTTTCAAAAGCATAGTCTATCATTTGTTTTCATATTGGTTCAATATTGAATTGGAAACAGAGAGCAATTATAATATAAAAATAAAATGTCTTTAGCCACAGTAAGTATTTTTTAATTAAAGGATATTGTAAATAAATATAAAAAAAATAAATAGAATTTAATTGCTGAATTATGTTATATTGATCCTTATATAGATCGTATCAGTATTATTAGTTGTTGTAACAATTGTACAATGTGGACGTCATGATACACATGCACCCGGTTATAGTTATGCCAAATTTAGTGGACCCGTTAGTGGACCAGAAAAAGAAGTACATGTTCCCGATGAACATCATCATGGACATACAAAAATTGATTATGTAGCTAAACCAGATTATCATTTTGCATACGGTGTTGAAGATCCAAAAAGTAAAGTATCACAAAATCGTAAAGAAACCAGAAATGGTGATACCGTTCATGGTGAATACAGGTAATGTAATATATAATCCCTATATCGCGCTTCAATCAATAAATAATTTATATATGTAAAATTAAATTAATCTCTATATATATATATTTTGCGCAGTGTTGTTGATCCAGATGGTATTTTAAGAACTGTTAAATATACAGCAGATAAACATAATGGTTTCCAAGCACATATTGTAACAAGTGGTAAAGCACATGGTGGTGAAGAAGCAGCTCCAGCTGCCCATTATGTTGCCCATAATGGTGCTGGTGGTGGTGGTGGTGGTGGTGCTGATGAAAATGATGATGAATATTATTAAATGTGTTAAATATAAAAATTCTTTTTTTTTTATCGAAGGTGTTTTAACCAAATTATTATATTGTTGCGTGTTATCATATAATAAATACATCCTTTTATACATATACTATTTCCTATATAATTGAGTTCCTAATCCTGAATGAAAAAAATGTTGTTTTCTTTATTATCTCTTTTTATTTTTTTTATATTGATCCTTTATTATAATCATATTTAATTTGTGATTGTGAATTATTTTATTTATATATATATTTTATTTTGTATAGAACAAAACAAATCCGGCTGCGATATTAAATATTAATTATTTTAATTTTTAAAATGAATTTGTAAATATTTTTATTTTTATATTTTGCTATTATATTTCTATTATTATATTCTTTTTCTGTCTCTATATATTATTAAATAAACTATTAATTTTTTATAATGCGTGCGTGTTAAAAAGAAAAAGTTTAAATCTTGATATTTTATTTAAAAAAAAAAACCCCTATTTTTCCTTTAAAAAAACTCCTTTCTTTTTATTCCCATTTTCCTTTTAACCCAAAAACCAAAAAGGATTTGATGAAATTTGAATGATTCAATAAATAAAATATTGTACATTTTTGGTGCGTATATAATTTTTGGACTGATTTTTTTTTTTTTAATATAAATTCAATTTCAAATTATATTGATACATACAAATTTCTTTTCTTTTTTTGTTTTTACTTTTTTCTATTATAAAATCAAACTTGTAATTACATAATTTTTAATATAAATATATAATGTAATATTTTTTAAATTACAAATTCGTATATCTCTATATATTTTTTATAACAAAATGGTATTATGCAAAAAAAAAAAAAATAAAACAATTTTATAGAAAAGCTAAACAGAGACAATTGGTGTAAATAATAATTATATGCGGTTTATTTTAAGCGATTGCTCTTTCATATAGACTTATATATATACAAAATTACACGATAATCGAACAATAAAGTATAAATTATAATAAAATACAGTGAACCAATCTTTCATATGTTGACCATATAACCATTTGTAAATAAATAATTGCGGTCACTATTCGGGTCTAAGCTGCGCAGTTTAAACTGATATAAAATGATACAAAAAAATTTAAAATTCACCTATTTTCAAATAACTTCAAATACTTGATAGCATTTTTTATGGTTTTTTTTTCATAAAATTTGATGGTTTTTTCATCAAATTTGATGATTTTCGATTAGGATCGCAGAGTTTATAAGACAGAATAATTGAAAATTTTATTATATACAAACATTTTTGTTAATTTTATTATTAAAAGAAATATTTAAAAATTGTATTTATTTATATTATGGGCGTCTGGTAACAAAATCTCGAATTGCTTGAATTTTTCATGGTTTCTTGATTGTTTGAAATCGTCACATTTCAATAATTGTCAAAATGTTCAATATATAAATCGATGACTCGCTATACGAGGATTACCCTTTTTCACATATAGAACAATATTGATCAAAATAATAGATAATTTTATATCAATAAAACTGCAATTATAAAATTATAATAATAATATTAATACCATAAATATGACTACTACTGCCGCTTATATATGATCTTATATATATGATAACATAATCGTTATAAAATTTTATATTAGAATATATTAGGTTATCGAAAAAGTATTGATAATTTTTATAAATAGATTATAATTCATTGAGTTGAATATTTCAAGTAGTACTAATCTGATCAGGTAACACTAACATATGTTCGAAAGATGACATTTCGTAGATAAAAAAAAAAAAATTAAATTTGTTTAGTCATTTAAAAGTTGTAGTGCATTAAAGATGAGCGAAATTAGTGAAAAAATTCGATACATTTTACAATTTTATTATGAAAAAGGTGAAAATGCAACGCAGGCACATGAACAAATTTGTGCAGTTTACGGTGAAGGAACTTTATCAAAATTAACAGCCTATAGATGGTTTGCTCGATTTCGTTCCGGTAATTTTGATGTCAAAGATGCACCTCGTTCTGGTCGACCAATCACTGAAAAAGTCGATGAAATCATATCAAAAATTGAAGAAAATCGACACGTAAGCAGTCATGATATCGCTAAAGAACTAAACATCCACCACCAAACAGTTTTAAACCATTTGACAAAGGCTGGATACAAGAAAAAGCTCGATGTTTGGGTACCACATGAATTAACACAAAACAATTTAATGAACCGAATTTCCATTTGCGAAACGCTGTTTAAAAGGAACGAAATCGAATCATTTTTAAAGCGAATGATTACAGGTGATGAAAAATGGATCACATACGTTAAAAATGTACGAAAAAGATCGTGGTCCAAGAAGGGTGAAGCTCCTAAAACAGTAGCAAAACCTGGATTAACACCAAGAAAGGTAATGCTGTCTGTTTGGTGTGATTGGAAAGGAATCGTTCATTATGCATAGCACCCGGTCAAACCATTGATTCCGATCTCTATTGTCAACAATTAAAAAGATTGAAGCACGAGATTAAAAAAAAAGTCCAGAATTAATCAATCGAAAGGGTGTTGTGTTCCATCATGACAACGCCAGACCACACACATCTTTGATGACTCGGCAGAAACTGAGAGAGTTTGGCTGGGAAGTTTTAATGCATCCACCATATAGCCCGGACCTTGCACCTTCAGATTATCATTTGTTCCGGTCTCTGCAGAACTCCCTTAATGGTTTAAAATTAAATTCCGCACAGGACTGCAAAATGCACTTGGATCAGTTTTTTGCCCAGAAAACACAGAAGTTCTACAGTGATATGGGATAATGTCTTTACCAGAAAAATGGCAAAGGGTCATCGATCAAAACGGCGCATATTTGGTTTAATAAAGTTCATTTGAAATATATAAAAAAATCGTTTGAATTTTGTAAAAAAAATTACCAATACTTTTTAGACAACCCAATATATACAATAATACTAAAAATTATTGTCTTACTTTTAGTGCTTTATTTACTCTATAATTTGATTTATTTATAATATTGTTTGTGTTTGTTTATATATAAAGAAAAATTATGATTACTATTATTATTACTATTTTTGTTATACCATTAATTTTTTTTACTATTATTATTATTTATATACCACCAGGTACTCTATAATAATAATAATCATAATTATAATACTATGTATATATATCTGTATCAATATCGCGGTTACGTATATATATAAATATATATACATCGTGATATTAACCTAATAATAATAATAATATTATTAAAACATATTATTATTATTTAAATATTTAAATGCAATCGGTTTTGTATGCGGTTATGAAAAAAAAAGAAAAAAGAAAAAAATGAATGAATAATTTGATTTAAAAATAAATATTTATATATAAAAATAAGATATATATTGTTAAATGGCAGTGGTAAAAGGTATCGATATATGAATATATGAATTTATATTTGTATAAAAAAAAACCGGTGTATCATTTTCCGATTAACTTAAAATATTTTCAATTCAAATTAAGCAGACTTATTGCCTTTTCATGTCAAGCAAATAATTTTTCATTTAAGATTTTCTTTCATTTAACCTAATTTCCAATCAATTTTCACTTATAATTTTTATATCAAATTAATACTTTTCCAAAAAAACTTACTTATATAGTACCGGGCATGAATAACTTAATTTGAAATTTGTCCTGTTGATTCAAACGACAGGTTGTTCTAAAAGGTAGAGGTGCTTAAAAATTAATTAATTATTTTACAAAAAAATACTTTTTCAAACAAAAATTTTCCGGCAAATTTATTAATTACAGCCATAGTTCAATTATCCTTCAATTGTCATTCATCTTTGCATTCATTTGAAAATTCTCATGATTATAGATTTTGGTAGAAGAAAATATATGGTTTTTTGATTGATTAATAAACCTTTGAATTATTGAATATAATATATCTTAAATATATAACTCTGTGGTGTAAATGTTAAAAATGCCAACCTAAAATTGTAACGAAATTTTGGGGTCGTGGGTTCGATTCCTACTGAATGCATAAAATATGTTTTGTGTTTTCGGTTATTTTTCGAATCTGAATTTTAACACAGAGTTGTATTTTCCGCTTGCGGTTTGTCGTACGGCTAATTACCGACAACGTAAAAGCCACAAATTAAGAGCCTACAGAAGGCTGTTGTTGGACGCTAAAACCAGATTGTTGGTTGTATAGCGAAAAATTAATTTTATTTTTATATCTTAAAAGTTAATTGGAAAATATTTTTATTATAAATATAATTAATTACATAATTTTTCCTTGCAACAATTAAAACAATTTTATAAATTTATAAATATTAAGAGATCTACTTTAGATAATTATATAAACTAAATAAATATATTTTTAGTCCCCCACGCAATATATGTATTATAGCGATGCATTTACATATTTTATATACAGAAAGTAAAAATTATATGGTTTTAATTTTATTTTATATATAAATACCTATAGTATCTAATATATTATTATAGTTGTATATTTTGTCCAGAGAGCTTGAAGTGATTGTAATATTGTATAATTTATATACATATGTAGACTATATACAAATTGTTTCTAATATATATTTATATAGAATTTCGAAGTCCTAAAATAATAAAGATCATATTCTATATATACATTTAAATGATTTCGTTATAGGCTCGCATGGCAATAGAGTTATGAAGTTTTCCGTACGCTAAACCGATTCTGGCTAAGCAACGAACAAAAAACCATTAATCAAAAAAAATTTACAGAAAAGAATAACCACAAGAATTTTCCACAAGGGATGTATAGTTGTTATAAATTATTCGTTCCAATCCAAGTACATTAAAATATAAATAAATTTCTTTTGAATTATTTTAAATAGGTACGAGTTTTCCAAATTAAGCAGAGACATCGTCATTTCGCAGGCATACGAAAATATAATGGAAAATTATTAAAAAAAAAAAGAAAATTAAATTAACTTAATTTGACTATGTAATATATACTTTGTAAAAATATGTCAAAATATCATAAAAATATCATAAACATTCCATTTGAATTCTCGGTAGTTTATTTATATATATTTTATGGATTTCTAATTACATTCCGTATATACAATGCTCTGTGGTGTACGTAGTTGATAAAACATCAACCTAAAATTCTTGTAAAATTTTGTGGTTGTGCGGATTCGAAACCTGTATTGACTGTGAAGACATAAAATTTATGATTTGGATGTTTCGGGATTATTTTTTAATCTTTTTCACACAAAATGTTTGAATATTTTCAGATGCTATAATTATCGACACCGCGATAAAAAGTATGAAACAAGTAACAGCTCTTTAACGGACGTTAAAACAAATCGCCGCGGTTTGTTATCGAATACATTTCAAACAATTTTTTAGTTTAATATATATATATAATTAATGATGTAAAAATATTTGGCATACACATTTCCTTATATTATATTTTTTATTTATATATCATTAAAGTATATTTTTATTTTTTTTTATAATCTCTATTAAAGTTTCGTATTTTTCTGAATAAATAAATAAATTCTTTTAAATAAACTCTCGCATACATTATATAATTCAGATTAATTAAAATTAAGTAATTATATTTATATAAATTGTATAAATATGGCAATTTAAATTAAAAATAAAAATATTTTTAATTTATTTCCCTTTATTTCAATGTGTGTGTATTGACAAAACACAAATAAGGATATTTTTGCATTATATTTACATTTATTAATTATTTATAATTTTATAATGAATATATTAAACGATAAATAGATAGATCGACATAATTTCCTAATCTTATAAATTTTTATGTTGTTGTAAAATGTTGCAGTATATATATGTTGTATAGATTGATCATTATACCATATTCATAGTTGTTGAAGGTATAAAATATTTATTTATTAACAAAAAAAAAAGTTATATATACCTTTAAAAAGGTATATTAAATAATATTTTTACATAATTTAAAATATACATGTCTGTCTTATATATGGAAAAGTAAAAAGAATGTATAAAAAAAAATGTTATAGATAAAATCTAATAAGTTCACACGTATAGTAATGGATTTATTTTAATCTATATATATATATATATATATATATATATAGCTAACACTCTCTCTTATTTATATATATATATTTATTTTATGGATATGTACCCAGTTAACCGCGAGAATTCATTCAGAATGCATATTCATTCATGGAAACATTTATCGGAAAGCTGAGAATGAAGGATTATGAGAACTGTTTTTGTTGAAATGACTTCAAAATATATTTTTTGCATTTCCTTTTTTAATATAGAAAGCGTCTTAAGAATTGATTCTTAAGTAATTTCTTTAGAATGCATTCATACTTACTGTACTTACATTATTTATAACCTAAACGTTTATTCTATATAATTTTTAATATTTATTTTAAAGAATTTTATTATATTTTCATTATATTATATTATAAAAACGAATTGATTTCAATGAGTGGTATCGTGAATTGTTCATAAACTCATTCTTTAAGAAGTTCATCCATTTTCAGTGACTGGGTTGATATTTATTTTTAGATATTTTTTGGTTATTATGAAATAATGTTTTTTTTAAATTTTTTCTTGGTTGGCGCTTATATGGTTATCTTAAAGATTTTTTAAAAAAAAATTACAAATATTGTCTACATAAAAAGTCAATAAATTATGAACCTAAACAACAGACAGAAGGATGTTGTCGGAATCTAAAACCAATATAATTGTCGATTGTAATACAAAAATTAATTTATAATTATTTGAAAAAAAAAAAAAAAAAAACAAAAAATTCATCCACCCATTCTTAAGTAATATATTTCATTTAAAAATTTACAATGTAATTTTTAAGATCTTTATTTACTACGGTCTTTAAAAATCAAATCAATTTCTGTAACATTGCAAAGAATACATATAGTTTTACATCTATATTGAAAATCATTTGAATAGAAAAAAATATATGAATAAAAGACAACTATACAGAAAAAAGAATACAGAACAAACAGCAAGAATTCAAATTGATATATTTTAGCCATATATTTTAAAGATTTTTTTCCATTAAAATCCATTTTAATGTTTTATTATTATATTTACATAAAAAATTCGCATTGGTATAAACAAAACTTTAATTGAAATGGAATAAATTTAGATAAAAAAAATAAAATTACAATTTGTCTTTAAAACTATTTAAATATAGCGATACTATGCGGCGATACATACTTTCATTTATTCATTTATATATAAATTATATTTATTTATTTCATGTGTATTTTAAATTTATTTATTTTCATTTATCTTGTTATAATTTTTTTTTTTTTCAAAAATATTATACCTTGTTTCTATATATAAAATATAAAATGTGTATCTTATATTTCATTTATGCTTACATTGACCGAATACACGCAGCATAGATATAATACAAAATATTATAATATAACAAAATGTGATTACAATTTTGCCAACCGGTCCTCTAGCACAACACAAGATTCGAACGTGATCTATATATATATATATATATATATATAAAATAAAATTATGCATTTAACTATATGAGCGCGCAATCATACACATAAATCTATATATCAATATAGATATATGTTATCTATATCAATATGTAAAAAATAATTTCTTTATATAAATTATATATCGGAATTCAAAAGACCATAAGTCATAATAAATAATATATATTGTATAAATAAAATCCTATATATACTATTTTTGAATTAAATACAAACTCTCAATATATATTGAACAACATATAAACATATATATAAATAAAATTTATATCTATATTCTATATATACATTAATTACATATATTATTACATATCGCAGAGAGCAAAATAAAAAAAAACACAATGCTAAAGGCATTTATTATAATATATGTTTAGTGTAACGACACAATCTATATATATATTTAAAAAATAAAATGTGTGACATGTATTTAATTTTATTTATTTTTATTATTATTTGATATAAAACTGCAGTTTTCTCATATACATATAATATCTCTGCGTGTATTAATATAACAATTTTCGATGTATGAAAATATTTGAATCATTTATATGTATATGCATATGCATATATATATACGAATGATTTAAATTTATATTACGGCCAAGTTTTTTTAATATATGGAAATTATAAAACACGATATATAAAGAGTTTGATTATAAAAAAAAAAAAAAATTATAATATTAATAATAATAATGCAAACATTCATCGATTCACGTTAACTTGTAATTTATATATGAATCCGATGTATACAGGTAATGTATAACGCGTTGTTTGATAGTTGAAAAAACAATCTTGGAAACATTTTGAATGGTCTTTGGTTGTTGTGGAATTCTATATACTGAAGGCATAAAGGTTTTTTTTTTTTCGATTATTTTCTAATCTAAATTTTCACACAAAAAGTTACAATTTTCCCAATACAGTTAAGGTTCTATAATTACTGACAGCCTAAAAACAACATTTTATGAAATCAATTAATTTAACAATTAACAGAAGCCGATATCAATTAACAAAATGGTCGGTATAAACTTATCGAAAAGAGGACACAATTTTCCTTTTGAATGCCAGTTTAAATGAAGCGATTTTCTTCGCGAATTACATATACAAATCAAAATTTTGATTCTGACCTGTATCAAAACTAAAAATTAAGAAACATTAACATTTAACATAACTTAATCAAGAATTTTTTATTTAAAAATTATTCATTGTTTTGGAATCTGTTGGTTTTTATTCGCATATCTCAAATCAATTTCTTACAACACTTCATTTTCAAGTTAATCTCACCTACAGCATTTTATATAGGATGCGAGGAGGTTTACCTGTCTTTATATATTTATGTTTATTAAACGATATACATATATGCATATTAGAAATTTTATAAGATATTTATAACTATATCTCTGTATATATAGTGGTTTTATGCACAATTCAGAATAATGATATTATAACACTATATTATATTCATATATATATGCGGTTAAATGTTGAATCTTTTTTCTTTATATCGTAGCCTTTGTTGATTATAAAAATAAAATTCACACACAAACAAAATACTTATATATATGTACCTAACTGTACCTATAAAGAAATATTTAAAATAATATATTATTATATACGCACTACTCTATATTTTTATAATTAATTATACATATATTGTATTTATATTCAATGAAAGTAAGAGTGTATTTTTTTACATATATGTGCAGATACAATATGCAATATTGTATATATTATGGAATATATATATGCTGATTAAGATTATATAATAATATCGATGCAGGTTGTACAATTTATGTGATATATGGAATAAATCTAAATGGGCATAAAGTTGTATTTATAATTATATGTTTTTTTTTTGCGTTTAATTCCAGGTACTTATAATACCTATAACTGGTCTTTTTAATATATATATATACAATTTACATTGCGTATTAAACACGCATTTATTTGTATTAAAATGTAATTTTAATATTTTGCGTATTTATTATACGATTATACATAGTATTTTTTTACTTTTAAACTATATGATTATTATTATCATGCAATTTTTTTTTTTTTAATTTCTTTGAAACATGTTTTATTTATTTATCTATGTCTTGAAATAGATATTTTTGTATTTATATATATTTTTTTAATGATTTAAATTACAGAAACAAAACTATTATTAATATTTTACAATATATATAGAGTTGTTAATTATAATATCTTGTACCTAATTATTTATTTTTTCTTTTTTCATTTTTGATTAAATCATTGATAATAAAAATATATATATATATATATATATATATATGGGTGCTATATAACTACACGCATTTCAACATATAATTACTTGTGGCGTTTTATATATATATATATAAATGATTATATACAATCAATATATAATATATATGTGAATTTGGTTATTCTATTTTGAGATATTTTCAAGAAATTCCTAAATAACACAATTTCTAATCCAATAAATATATCATTCAGATTGTTTTTCATAAAATATTATCGTATAATCACATAAGTTTATAACTTCCAACGTATGATAAATCGAATATTGATAAAATTCTACAACAATTCAACTACCTTAACGTCCTGTGAAAAAGCCTAGATCATTTGTAATCGTAAGAATTATCTAAAAAAATGTTAAATTATTTATATTTTTTATTTTCAAATGTTATTTCTTTTGCGAATGTACAATTTCAATACACGGTCAACTCTGACTTTATATATTATTTTTGTATTTAATGGACCCTTACACTCTTTGATTGATTAAAAAAAATAATTAAATTCTTTTTAATCAATCAAACATTTAATGAAAAAAAAAAATATTGTTTTTCCTATGAATTTCACCTTTGAAATCTCAAAAGACTTAAGCGACGAACCTTAAATTTCTATATACAGATTTACATTTTTTAATACACACAAAATAATTCAAATCGAATTTGTGACCATTTCTGACCACATCTTATACCTTTCAAGTCCCACAGGTTTACAAATAAGTCATTTTCTATTACACAATTAATTAATTTAATTTTGATATTTCATTAATACTACTTACTCATTTGTTTTCAGGTAGATTATTTTTAAACAAGATTATTTATCAATATATATTAAAATCAATTGTTTGCATTTCAATTATACAAAAACCAGATAATATATAGATTTTATTTTTTTGCTATTTGAAATGCGGGAATTTTAAAAAATTGGAAATGAATAAAAGATTTGTTACTATCAAATCAATAAATAATGAATGCAATACACATTTTGTATGATTATATATATCGATATATATATATAGTCAGCTGTTATGGATTGATGTATTATTATATAATAAAAACAAACTGTCAATATTGGTAAAATGTTATCTTATTTTATTTCTCTTAATTAATATATATATATATATACTTATACCTATATATAGATCTATATATATATATATATATAGTAAGGAAAATATAAATGGTAACAAAGACAACAACAATTATCATGCGGTATAATTTCTTTAGGAAATTCTTTAAAAATTTTTAATATCAAACTTTTTTTCTTTTTTTTTTTTTTGATTTAAAGAGTGATACAATGTAGTTATATATAGATATATTTTTTGTTAAAAAAAATGTACATGAAAATATTTCTGTTATTTTTTTATACTTTTAAATTTTTTTAAATATATAATAAAGATATTATTGAGAGAATTTATTTTTAAATATATGATTATAATAAGCAAATCACATTAGAATTCGGAAAATTTATTAAGATTATAATTTATATATACTATTTTTTTTGTGAAAAAAATATAAAAAAGATTGGTTTTTTTTTTAAAATCTGTAAAAAATTAACTCCTTATTTTAGATGTAATTATATTTATTTGATTTTGATATTGATTTTGAATGATTTCGAAGGAATGCGATATGTTTTTGAATATATAATCAATTTATTTTACGCTGAAATGTATATATAGTTAAGAATCATATTGTTATAAAAATGTTATAGAAATTTAATATTAGGTCTATTTCAATCGGAGTTCTAATAAGTAGAATGCAAAAGGTATTTAAAGTTGTTTAGTAAAAATTTTCTCGATAGTTTAACCCTTAATTTTATTATAAATTCTTTGAATTTTCAATGCCATACGCATTTTATTATTCGATAATACAAGAATATTATCAAAACATTTATAATTTATCATCTCATCAATTATTATTTCAATACAATAAAAATGAAGTTCACTTGTTATATAAATTATAATAAAATAAAAAATTAATTATGAAATATTTTTTTTTTAAATCATTGTAATATTAAATTAAATACAATCGCTATACAATTTAATAATACTTTCAACTTTAGTTCACGTTTTTTTCTATACTATATTTGAATTTGATAAAAAAAAATTAATCATATTACTTAAAACCTTTTTTTTTTTTGTTTCTAATTGATTTCATTATTATTATTATTATAACACTTTCATTAAATATACACACAAAATTACCTACAATCGTCTAAATAAATAAATAAAATTGAAAAAAAAAAAATTATAACAAATATTTTAATAAATATTTTAAAACTTAATTATTATATTCATATATAAAATATACCCACATATAAACATATATATGAATTGCGGGTTTGTTATACATCATAAAATAATAAATATATATAGTATTATTTATTTATGGATATAGCGAGACAGCAGCGCAGACAGTTTTATATATTTTAATTTTATAATATTTTTTATTAGAAGAATTTTTTATTATTATTTTTATTCATTTAATTAAATACAATGAATATAAATATTCATATTTATATATAAAAGTTTAAAAAAAAAACATATTTTTTTTTTATGAATTTAAAAATTATGAAATTAATAAAATATTAAACAAATTTAAAATACAAATTGTAAATATATATTAAAAAAAACTATTAAAAACTCATATATTGAGTGGTTTAGATTATTATAAAATTATTTAATAAAATATTTTGTTGCAAAAAAAAGAAAGTATACGCGCGTACAATTACTATATAATAATTAAAAATAAAAAAATGAATTTATAACTTTTAATAATAATAAGCAAGTATTTAGTCTAAAATCCTAAATGAATATACGCAGAGAGTATAGATAATAATAATAAATTTATGCATTAAGGTGTTTCGTGTTATTCGATTTATATTCGATTAGTATATAACAAGGAAAAAAATAAATACTATTTCGCAGTTAAAAATCTGGTATTATTTATATATTTCGGTTTTTTCAAATCTTTAGTTTAATATATAGTTTAATAATTTTTTTTTTTTAATTTATCTTTTCTTATTATGTATATAAAATTTAAAATTTAATATTATGGAATGGATATACAATTAAAAAAAAAATAAAATAAATATCGCGTGCGTAACGAAAATTGCATAATTAGAAAAAAGAAATAAATTAATAAAAAAAAATCGTGTACATTTGTTTTTTATTTTTTTAGTGTATATCTAAATCAATGTATTTTATATTATTTATATATATATTAAGATACATGGATAGAGATAGTAGATTATAACAAAATATATAGTATATATATTAAATATTTTATTATGTAATTGAATATATAGTGTTTTTATTTTTGTACTATGTATATATATATAATATATATAAAATGAATGATGAAGGACAATGTTATAGTTATACATATAAATATATGATTAAGAGAGTAAAAATAAATAATAAATAGTATTAAATAGAAAAAAAATGTATGTCTTCGTGTCAATTTATATAGAAAAACATGGTTTTAATTGTATAATTTAATTTATAATATAACAAATATTTGATATTTATTTATTTATAATACGCGCTCGGCATATATAGAAATTGATATAATTTTTTTGTTTTCTATATATACTATTAAATTTTCTATATATTGATAAACATTAATTTTTTTCTCTCTATAAATGTATATATATTATATTGTAAAATAAATTGAATAAATTAGATCAATAAATAAATAATGAATGGTATTTTTTTTTCATTATACGTAAAAAGCACACACAGACACAATAAATTAATGCATTATTATACGATGCATTATTATTATTATTATTAAATAATCACATTTAGCTAGCACAACATTTAATCAATGGTATAGTTATTTTTTTTTTCTTTTTTAGATATTTAAAAAAAATATGTCTTTAAATCATATGGTTAAATATTTAATGATTATGTTATATAATAATTTGGCTATATGAGTGGGTAAGGGGAAAATTATGAACTATATATTGATTGTATGCATTACATATTTAAGTCATATGTATAGTAAGGTATCTATCTATTGATCTATATGATAAGAATATGATAAGATTATTATCTTTGAATTAAATTGAATAAAGAGTTTTAGAAAATAATCGTTTTAAAAGGGATAAAATCAAGTTTATTTTCTATGTTTAGTGAAAAGAATGTGATTTTCTATTGATTATTTGAGAATTTAATGTGTATATAAGAAATTAATTGAATATAATTACATAGGATGCGGAAAAAAAGAAAACCATACTGATTTGGAAACTGAAAGGTTTTGATATAATATATATAAAAACAAAAAATGTAAGCTAATTAAACAATAAGTATCAATTTTTCTATCACGTACGTATATGATTTCGAGATGGCAGAAAAAATATTCGAATGGTATTCCGTCATATAGATATTGTTCGAATATTGTATTGATTTCTTTCTTTGCATTGCACCTCTGGCAAATTTTATTTGATATATCGATGTTTCTGCGGGACAATTTCCCAAACATATGGCAAATGATCTTTTATTATACCCGCGCAATTTATGAGAAGAAAGGTATACATATGATAATGAGAATGTGGTAAAATAAAGACTCATTGCTAGACTGGCATTCGTTTTTTAAAATGTTAGATAGTTTGCTTGATGTGGATGTGGTTGATTTTAACATTATAGATCTTTAATTAGACCACGGGCAACATGGATTCACCTCAATGGCATTGATTAAATTGATTATATGATAAAATCAATATCAATATATAATTTTGACAAAAAAAAAAATTCAAGCAATTCATAAATGCTTGATGGCAATTAATAATAAACTTTTTCTATAAAATCTTTATTAATTGTACAATTGTACATGCTTTTAATTCCTCAAAATTGTTTTTCATTGTCAATCTATTATTACTTTATGCACCTGTTTTTTTTTGTTTTATAAATGGATCTAATATATATACTTAAATAAAGGTAAAAAAAAAACCAATTAATTTCAATTTGGAAAACAAAACCAATTCATTAATCATATATAATAATTAATAGGTAAATATAATTATTTATTACAATGCGAAAACAATATAATAACAATTATAAACATATAGATATATTATATTGAATGTTGATTAGTATTTACATTTTGCAAATCATTCATTCGTTGATGCGTTAAATCGCATCATCGTTTATTTATATACAAGGAATATAGGAAGTTAAAAGATGTTATAGAAACATTTAAAACAAAATTTAGAAGAATATATCAATGATTTGTAATCATTTATACATATAAAAATGTTAAATTTACCAAATATGTTCATCATCATATGGTTGCGCGTTTTTATCTTTATTTATTTGTATATATGGAAATATATGCATATATTCAGGTATATCGGCAGATGACTTTATCTATATATATATGAAAAAAAAAAATGTTCACGTATTATTTGCTGTATATATATATATATGAAGCACGTAATGTTTATATACGATGCACATCGCATATCAATAATTTGCTTTTCTCTTTATTTTATATTTATATTTATATATATCTTATATTAAAATAACATTGATTTTTTTTTGTTTTGTTTTTTTTTTTTAATTACTTATATATTTGTATTATTTGCGTATTTATTACATATTACAGTGTTTTGCAAAATATTAGACATAATTTATTATAAATCTCTGCAATCAGGAGTACTACGATTTAGTTTTCATGTTTAATTTATATCATAAGTTTTTTTTGGATAAAATATAATGGAAATTTATCCGACACATATTATTACTGAAGTTATAAGAACGTTAAAGAGATCTATAGATAGTAACCGCCGATCAAAATAACAATTTCCCAATTCTCCAAATTCCTTTCTCAGTTCTGAAAATCTTTTATTTAACTATATATTTAAAGATTGTCGTACGTTAATTAGTATATAGTTACATTTTGATGTTCACCATATCAATTTGTATATAAAAATCCAAAGTGCATCTGAATAAAAGTTAAAAAAAAATATTGTACATTTTTGCATTATCACAAAATAACATAATATAATAATAATAAGATGAATGAATATATATATAGAAATGATGTTTTTTATTTTCTATATAAAAGTGAATTTTTTTTTTTTGATTTACTAATATGTATATATAGATAACAATTTACGAGATACCAGCTATATATATCTCTCTCTCTCTATATATATATATAATAAAAATATGTCCATTGAATATATATAGTTATAGATAGATATGCGTATAAATAACTTTACTGGAAAAAAGATATAAAAAAAATGTACATTAATTGTATAAATATTTACAATTATTGTAAATAATAATTTTTTTTTGCATTACATATCAAAAGTGTGTATATCAAATAAATTAATTTCTATCCATTTATATATATATATATATATAGATATGTTGTATAGATACGTGCGAAATAAAAACGAATTTTTATATAGATTATATACAGTATTGAGGTTGAGCTTGAGGAGAGGATGCATTAAGTTTTTTTTTATATCAATATCAATCTTACAAATGTTTTTTTGATTTTCCTGATTTGTTAAATTAATTGAATTGTATTTCAATAAAATTTTATGCATAACATCGCTTTATTTGACATATACAGGGAAAATATATATATATGTTATATAGAAAGAGATCTATATAATATCTGTATAATAATACAATAATAAATTGGCAAAAATCATTAGTAATTATATATATATATAAATATTTTTCATGATAATCCCATAATTTATTTTATTTTTTTTGAATCCTACTGAATCCTACTGAATGCATAAAATATGTTTTGTGTTTTCGGTTATTTTTCGAATCAGAATTTTAACACAGAGTTGCGTTTTCCGCTTGTGGTTGATCGACCGACACCATAAAAGGCACAAATTAAGAAACTAACAACAGAAGGCTGTTGTTGGACGCTAAAACCAGATTGTTGGTTGTATAGCGAAAAATTTATTTGTTTTTATTTATTTTTTTTTTTGCATATTAAAAAAATGTATAATCTTTATTTTATAGATATACATAAATCTTATAAGTTAAAGTCCATGCTAATATATTAATTTTATGGATTCAATTAAAAATATAAAATGATATTTTCCCTACAGCCCACGATTGGGCAATAAGCCCAACAACAACCTTCTCATTATCTCATATGTTGGTTTCATAATTTGTTGCTTTCACGGTGATGGTAATTATAGCCATTCAACTTACCACATTGGAAAATATAAAACTCTGTGTGAAAATTCAGATTTAAAAAAATACCCACAAGGAATTCCAAATTGTAATATCTCAAACCATATATCAAAAAAAATGGAAAAGAACTCTTAACTTTGATCAAAACGTTGGTGATCTGTTGGTGTCAAAAATTCATAAACATTTTTCTGTTGTTCATCCTGTTGTTAATGTCAAATTTGTACTGAATTCTGTTTTTGTTTCTGTTGTATCCCACTTAAGAAGCTTAATATATTTTTAATAATTTTACATTTATAAAACAAATACAATAAATATAAATATGTAAATTCTAATATGTCCGATTCAAAATTACAAATAATTTAAATTAGACCGAAAAATTGTTAAAACTAAAACAAAATATTGCCTTTACAGAAGACACAAATATTTAATCCGGAATGAAACCGACAATATAAATTTTGGTTTACCATCTAATATATATATTGAATGAATTGAATGCGGGAAACAATCAATAATAAGTAAAAATAATAAATAATAAAAAAAAGCTTTATTTTATTATAAAGAATATTTGCATTTCAAAATAATGAAAAAATTAATATATTTATTAACCGAATATCTGTAAATTAATTAGTTTTAATTATAGTAATAAAAACATTGTGATAAAAATACCATATAAAAAAACATCACAAATGAATTCAAATTATTTCGTTTATTTATTCTAAAAATTTATCAATTTTTTTTTTTCAATATAAAGATTTATTTTTTAAATATTTCTATAATATTTTATAAATAATTAAGTAATTTATTTATAATCTTCAATATTAAATCTTATATATATATGCATATCATCAAATTTTATCTTTAATATATCCCATCCATATATATATAATAAATGTTTTTTAATTGATATGGGAAACAATCAATTTTCATTTTCTATATTTCTATTTGCACAAAATATATATGCATTTATATGAAAATGAATATATATTTTTAATAAAATACAATACAAAAATAAAATAAGATAAAAAAAAAATAAATAAAAATATATAGGTATTATTTTGTTGTTTGTTTAATTAATCGTTTATTTTTTTTTCATAAAAAGAATATAAAATATTTAACACTATATATTTTCTTATATATATAGTAGGTGAATTATCTATATATAAATAAATAAATAAATGAACGTGTTTTTGAATATAAATGAAAATCTATCTATAATAAATCTAAATAAAATTCATATAATAAAAAAAAAAATATATGTATTTTTTTTCAATCAGTGTTTTTTCTTTTTTTTTACAAAATAAAGATAGAAAAAACAAAATAACATTTAACAACATATTTTTTTTTTTTAATATTAATTATAACTTTAAAAGTTTATATAGAAAAGAATCTATAAAATATAGTATATGTATGTTTGTATGTTATAATAATAAATTAATATTAAATAATATATATATGAAAATGAAAATGAAAATGAAATACAAAGAAGTGGTGCATTATATTATATATATATGGTATCTATATGGTAAGATATAATAAAGCAGTATAACAACGCAGCAGCATATAAAACAGCGCAATGAGATTATGATAAGTCAGCACATTGCATAATTCAATTTCACTATGTAATATATGTATAAATATAGATAAATATATATATATATATATATACATATGATATTATGCACACACAACAACGCGACCTACCTTTATTCGAGCAAAATGCTATTTCAAAGATATATTTATATATAGAGTTCTACATATAAGATATATATATGCTTGCATATATATCTATATATATATTTTGTTGTTTTTACATCTACCTATATATTTCAACAGTTTAATATACATCTTATATCTGTTGTACATTAAAATTATATTGCCAAGAGAAAAACATATATATATATATCTATATAGTTAACAAAATATATATAAGTATATATATATTTCTATTATATATCTATAATTTTTTTCTTTTTTTCTCGTCGTAGATATTCATTATATGATATAATATGGTGGGGTCCTATAATAATTTACAAAATAAAATATATATACCTATTGGATATCAAACGAAATCATATAAAAGAGGTTTTATTTATTCAAACATTCATCAGTTTGTTTTTTGATATTTGAGAAAATTCATAGACATATAGTATTTATTTAAATTTATCGCAGGATATTTAAAAAATTTTCCATATTAATTTTAATAAATATAAATAAAAAAAAAAATAATCACATCAAAATGAAGGTACATATAGAAAATATATATAATAATAATAATAATAAATTCTAATAAAATTTAAAAGCTTTTGATAATTCACAAAAAAAAAAACCATTTGCAAAAAAAGGATATTATTTTAAATATAATTCAATTCAACCTAAATTGATTTTATTGATTTTACTGATAAAAATAAAAATATAAATAAATAAGTGTTTTTTTTTTCTTTCTATATATTTTTTGTTAATGAAAATCAAAAATGTGTAATTTTATTTGGTTTACAAAAATATAATATTATTGTGACTAAATGGAAAATATAGTTTTATGTTTTTTTTTAATAATTCTGTGTATATTTTACCCATATATATAGTTTAATTTGTGTTTCAAATAAAAAAAAATTATCATTATATAGTTATATTTGTTAAATTGATTAGAGTTTATTTTGAATATTTTTCCAGTGTATTGTAGCTGTATTATTACTTGTTACTTTATCGCAAGCCGTACCAATTGAATATGGACATTATGCTGCCCCAGCACTTATACATGCTGCACCAGTATATCATCATGCACCAATTGCTAAACATGTAGTTGCCGAACCAGTTGTAAGTTAAATTCAATTAAAATCAAAGAACGTCTATCCATGTAGATTGATTTATAGAATCATAATTTCATAATAAAAAAATATATCCTTTTACTTTTTCCAAAATAAAAAAAAAATGAATATATATTTCATATAGGCCTATCCAAAATACTCATTCAACTATGGCATTAAAGATCCACATACCGGTGACATTAAATCACAAGCTGAAGAACGTGATGGTGATGTTGTTAAGGGACAATACTCATTAGTTGAACCAGACGGTTCAGTACGTACCGTTGATTATACAGCCGATGATCATCATGGATTCAATGCTGTTGTACATAAAACAGCACCAACTCATCATCATGCTCCAGCACATTATGCACCAGCACCAATCTTAAGCCATTACCATTAAAAAAATCATCATCAAACAACAACAAACACTCAAAAAAAAAATATACAAAAAAAAAAAAATTATTTTAAATATATATTTATTAATATATTTAAAATCTAAACACAAAAACACACACCTATATAATGTTATATATATATAATATATATTGTGCTCTCTCAAATCAAAATACACAAATCAAATTCCCGCACGTTATCCACGCGTCCACATCGTCGTTGTCGTCATATCGCATATCATTTTCATCTACAAATTAATCGCTATTTTATATATCTAATATATTCTTTTTCTATATCTATATTTTATTTTTTTTATATTAAATAATATATAATAATTATAATTTAATTCTTTTAAAGATTGTATATGCATAAGAATATATATATATTTAATGTTCAAGATCATCAATCATCATCATATATAAGAAGAAAAATGTATATACAAAACAAAATATATATAAAGTAAGAAGGATATATTCAACCAAAGTTAATGCAGAATTTAATTTGTAATGCTTTTATTTTGTTTGAACATTTTAATTTTCATTTATTATTAAATTTTGCTATATATAAACAACTATATCTCTATATATACGAAAACCAAAAACATCCTTATTTTCTTCCATCCAACAACTTTTGATCCTTTTTTATCTATATGTATTCTATATACTATTTTTTTTTTACTAATTATTATATATTGATTTTTTATATATTTGAATAATTCTATATATAATTTTACATAAATTACATACAGGGAAAAATTTGAAAATTCTTTCTCATATTGTGATAGAAATTTTCAACGTTTTTTTTCATCATCATTTTATATATCTATAATATAATGATGAAATGTGATTAATGTGCTTAAAATTATTACATTATATTATATATTTTAAATATATAAAAATATTTATTTAAATGTATATAGAATAATTCATAAAAAAAAATGTATTTTCAACAATTATCTATCTATTGATCTATATCTATCAATCAATCTATCTATCTATCTATCTATATATATATTATATATATTTTAATAGCGAAAATCATCATCAACAACATCACACAATTTTCAACAAATATGACACAATTTTATTTTTCACTCTTAATTAATAATAATATAATTATCTGAATATAATTTGTTTATTTTTTTTAATATATGTAATAATTTTTTAAGAGTAAAACATTTTTTTTTTTAATAAATAAATACTTTTTTTTAAATATATTATTTAATATAAACGAAGGCACAAATTGTGTTATTATAATAATAATAATATATATAATAATTAAAAATCAAAAAAAAAAAAAAAAAGAAAAGAAAAATAAAAAGAAAAAAAAAAGCAAATTGTAAATAATTAAAAAAAAAAGCGAAAAAAAAAATTTAATAAAATATTTAAAAAAATACATAAAAACATTTTTTGTGTTGTAATTTTTTTTTTGTTTATTTTTGGTTATAAAAACCAAAAATTTATTATATAAAAATAGTACAAATCACCTACCTTTCTTGGGATGACTTAAAAAATTATACATACGACGATACCAAAAAGAAATAAATCTAATTAGAGAGAATGTTTTCTATATGTTTTCGTTTCTTATGGTCATATCAATATAAATGGTAAATTTTATTCGTTGGCGAATAATATATATATATTTGAGTTCTTATGGTCTCTGTTGTGAATTACATAATTTCTTAATCATTAAAAAAATATATTCAGT
The DNA here is from genome assembly GCA_958336335.1 of Dilophus febrilis. NCBI lineage: Eukaryota > Metazoa > Arthropoda > Insecta > Diptera > Bibionidae > Dilophus > Dilophus febrilis. The sequence continues at coordinate 31,299,992 of OY284469.1, read as the reverse complement.
ACATTTTTTAAGAAAATTTTAATGATCAATTTTATCCATATATATAAATATCGTAATAAATCCAATATTCATTTCAATTTTAATGATCAACTTATTCATCCATATTAAGAAAGAAAAAAAAAGGAAACCCCATTAAGGTTATATATATAAATAAATATATATGTATCTCTATATGCATTTATCAATTACATAATAACAAATTGTTTAAATTATATCTATCTATATTACATATTGTTTTATAAATATATGATGATTGATTTCTTCTTTTTTTTGTTATAAAAGAATATTTTCAATATTCATTTTCATTATATAATATATTTATATTTACTTTTATTTTCTGTCTTCTATATATATGTATATTTATTATACAATTATTGTTTATCATCCGTTGATGTACGTTGACTTATTTATATACATTTGAAAAGAGCAAACAAATAATTCGATTTTTATGCTATTGTTGTGTTGAGTTCATGATTACAAGAAAAAATAAATAAATAAATACTATATAAAGATCAAAAGTGTATTTAGTATGTATACCTATATATGTATTTAGATATATTTGTAAAAGATACAATTGAATAATGTTAACACAATTAAATTAAATAATATCACGATTTTATATAACCATAAAGAAAACCTATTTATATTAAATATTATATAGAAATGTTGTATTAGTACCTTAAAAAAACACCGATAGATGAGTTTTCTATATACATTAACCATCCCAGTTGGATAAGGATTTTGTTTGTATATTTGAATCGAGTAATCGCAGATTTTATAGATTAGTACTTTCAAAGATAAATTTAGATCTTTGATAAGTTACATATTACATCCAATTCAGCATAGCGAAAATACTGGTGAATAAATATAAGTAAAAAAAATCATTAACAAAATGATGATGAAATGTTTTTCATAAATTGGATCTATAAATAAATTAAAAAATAAAACTGTATACTTAACTTTACCAAACTTCTAAATCTATAAGTGAAATAAAATCTTTTATAAAATCGTTTGCATTCCGCTAAAAAAATCCAATTGGGTAACAACATATATTTTTATATATTATCTATTTGTATATTCAAATAAACATAAAAAATAACAAAATATTTATTTTGTATATACCGCAACCAACTATATACATATCTAATTTTTTTTTGTATATGCATATTATAATCTTATATATATATTTATTATAAATCGTGAGATTTTTCACATAATTTATTTGATAAATCTTTTTGGACTTATAACATACATTTACATGTACATAATATCATATATATATATAGATATCAACATATATATACAACGCATATATAATACAGAATGTCCATTTATCTCAATTTATTCTATAGCAGTGGATGCATAAAATGACTCTATACATTCAATCAATTAAGTTACGAACTCAGAAGATCTTTTATTTTTATATTTTATTGAAAATTTTACCTTAATTTACTTTAAGATTGTCGTTGTCTATCTATTGACTTTAGTTTTGAATAAAACTTTAACCAATCCAGTAAAATTTCCAAAGTGGCGGCCCGTGAGTAAAATTGTCCGGATGACCCAATAAATGATACGGTATTCTGAAAGTTACATGATAAAAAATTAATTAATTATACAACAAAAAAAATGTTTTTTCAAACAAAATTTTTCCAGAAAATCTAAATTTTGAATTTTCCAAATGATAATCGTACAGTTTTTCTCCAATTTTCATTTTCTTTGACCAATTAGTGTAGAAGATATAGCATATATATTTGAAAAAAGTGTCTGTGAAAACTTGTACAAAAAATGAGACCAAGTTTTTTCAAACTTTTACTTAGTTCAAACTTAGTTTTTGTTCTACAAAAATGGGTTTTGATGAATAATTAATTTGATTCTAAGCACACGTACATTTTTAGAATATCCCATTTTGGTCGAATTCCCGAAACACCTGAATCTTTTTAAAGAATATTTACGACGATACCCTGTTATTTTTTTAATTTTTATTATCTATATATTTTTATATTAATAAAATACTAACTATACATACAATATATAAAAAAAAAATATTGATTTTATTCGATAAACAATTATAAGAAAAAAATAGTAATAATAATAATAATGATAAAATGCTATTAATATTAAATATTTATTTTATTATATTGGAATAAATTATACAATATAATAATATATTGTTGTTTAGCTTAGCGCATATATAGTATGTAAAAAATATATATAATTTTTTATAAATTCGCATAATGAAAATTCACCTTATAATATAACATATATATAAAAAATATGTTTAAATTTTTTTTTTCTATCTACTATATATAGACATTTTATAGGTCAAATAATTATTTACATATTTTATCGTTAACTATAGGTTTTTAAAAATATATTATGTATATATTTATATTTATAGATAGATTTGAAAGAATATATATTACATCTATATTGAATCACGGTTCTCCAAGGTAAAAAGGTACGCCTTTGAATATATATAGATAAAAAATTTATTAATTAATGTAATTGAAATATTGAATAGAAATTTTATTCATATTGAATTTATATTTTTTATCATTAAATATAATGAAACTGAATCTGAAATCATAAATTTAATGATATTATGATAAAAAGAATATTAAAGAACTCTGTTCTATATATTACTATAGAACTGCCGTTATGTATAAAACTTTTCCATTTTTTTTGCATCAAACCAGTACGAATTACTTCAGGAAAATTTGAAGTTAACGAACGCTCAATTGCTCTTAATCTTAATCTTAATCACAATGCTCTTAATCTTAATCAAACCCTTTTTATTCAATTTTTAAGGGTGAAATTGCCATGAAGGTGTATTGATATTAAGGGTGAATAATAAGTAAAAACCACTGGGTTTTTCGAATTTATAATAATATTAAGCGGTCCCCATACAAAAAGTATGGATAAATTGACAATTTTTCACATTTTTAGATTTTTACTATAGAATTTATTCTACAATCTCATTTGAGCAGTAAGGGAGAGAGTTTTTAGAGAATTTCATTATCTATCGAACGCATATGCCGTCATTGTTTGAGACCTGAACAAAAGAACAGAACTTTAAAAAAAAAGTCGGTTCCTTCATTTTTTTTTGTTTTTTTTTTTGGTGTTGAAAAATGTTCGGTGAAAAATTGAAGTGAAACAATTGTATATTTTTTTGTTCGGTTTTTATTTTATATCATGAAATTCAAAATAACACATACACGTATAAAATATATGAACGATGAAAAAATTATTCTAAAAATATATACATAAAAAGGAAAAAAAAGAATAACAAACAAAACAAAAATTGGGTTCTTTGATTCGCACCGTCGATTTTAACGGAGTAGAAAAATGAGTCTGAACTGAAATAACCGAACACACATTTTATCAAACAATCATCTACTCTCTTTTGGTTCTGTTTTTTATAAAGTTCTGAACAGCCAAACAAGTGATTTTTTTAAAGTTCTGATTTTTTTTCTGTTCGGTTGTTACTCGGTTTTAGTCAAACAATGATGGCAATAGTTATTCTAACTAATCGGGTTCCTAAGTTATGATTTAATTCAATATATGAATCATAAGAATCCAATATGAAAACTAAACCATAGATGGTTTATAATTATTAAATTTTAATAATTGATTATGTTTTCTTGAATTTTTTATCAGTCTTGTCTCTATACACAAATTATTGTACCATATTATAATTTTCAACACGTTATTGTCAAACATTATAATGCAGAAAAATTATACGCAATATAGAGAACGTAGAAAATATAATGTATAGAGATATATCATGTTGTATTTTATGAATTTTCTGATGAATTTCTATGTGTATTGTTGAAGAAAATTATAAAATCTATTAATTTTTTCAAAAGATCAGCCAAAGAAAACCAATTGTCCAATTTTTCAAACAGACTCTTATTTGAAAAATACCTTTGGATTAACTTTATTTATTATTATTTTTTTTTTTTTTATTTTTCTCCAATCAGAATTCCATTAGGAAAATTGTCATTTATTTACGTAATATCATCTTTGTTTCTAAAAAAAAAAATAGAAAATAAAGATTTATTATCTATCAATATTCGATTAGAATTTACAAAATATAATACAAAAAAAAATAAATTCACATACAATATATATATATATAAATATAAAGCCATCAATAATATATTCAATTATATATGCAAAAATTATTCATATACTATATATGCTGTTATATGTTGAATGAATGAAAAAAAAAAATTAAATAAATAGTATTTCTCATATACATATGATGATGTAATACTTCCACTTGCACTTTTTTTCTTTCAATATAATATAATATTTTTTATTTGCAATTTTTATATATATTTATATATGAATAATATATGTTATAATGAATATTATTATTATTTATATATGTTAACACAATATATATATATATATATATATATAAATATAAATATAAGTTATATATGAAAATTGCATATAGAAAATTTTATAATAAATTGAATATTTTTACAATGATATTTTAATAATTTTATAAATGTAAATAAATAAAAAATAATAAACATTAAAATTGTCTGTAAAAATAAAATATATGAATTTACAATTGAGTTTATACAAAAAAAAAACATCACCACAATCACCTACACACAATATATGGTATATAATCTTTATACCACTTCGCAAATAGAGCTATATAAGAAATATGCAAAAAAAAATAAAAATATTAATCAGTTTTATGTTTATTTTCTAAATATGTATAATAATATTTAAATAAAATAAATATTGTTGTGTGTTTTTGTTATTTAAAAAAATAAAAATATTAATTAAACGTCTTTGGATTTTTGCAATAAAATAAAAATTAAAATAAAAACACTTATATTATTAATATATGTTATAATTTTTACACTTTATCATTTTTTCTCGTATATATAATAGATTTTATTTTTCGATTATTATTATTTATATTATTTTTTATTTTTTTTTAATATTTTTACAATGAACCTATAAAATATATATTCTTGTTGTATGCAAAAAAAATAGAAAAAATTTTATAAATAATAATTTGTTTAAATTATTTTATTATAAATGATATTGTAGGAGGTAGAAAAAAATAATTTATTTTTTTTTTGTATTAACATTTGCATTATAAAAAACATATATTATAAAAGAAATCGCATGTATTTTTTTTTTAATTCCATCCAAAATAAAAATGTTTAGCGAATTTTGTAATAAAATTCAAAATATTATTATTATTTTTATTTTATTAAATTAATAATAAAATCCTTATAATGAGAATTCTGTTTTATTTTCATTTTCAATTTAATGACTATATTTTATTATTTGAACTCGAAAAATATATTGATTCTTAAAAAAAAAAATGTTGTCGTCATCATTAAATAAATATAAATTTTGCAATAAACTCATGAAAAATTTCTTTTTTATTTTTAGAAAAAAAGAACATCGCGCAGTCAAGTTCAAATTGTTGGATGTAGAGATCTGATATTGTTATTCTATAAAAGAATAATAATAATTAAAAAAGTGTTAAAAATAAAATCTAAAAATTATTTTAATAGTTGATAATACATTTTATTTTATTTGAAGAAATTCAATTTGTTTTTTTTTTTACATAAATTTTGTTATTAAAAATATTTAAAAGAAAAATGTCATTAAGGAATGTAAGCTAAAGGTTTTTTACTAATTTTTGAATGTCATTTATATATCAACATAATATATATAATTAATAGTGTTTTATAAATATACGATCTCATATTATTTCTTCATTTGATTTAATTTAACATTTAATTTTAATATATATCTAATTATTTATACTATAGAAACAAAACATATCTATATTTATTTTTAAAGTTCATTTATACATATATAAATATTTCAATTTATACAATGCTTGCGATGTCTTGCATACACATATAACTAGATCTATTTATTTTGATATATGGAATATATATACGAGTTCGAGTATATATAAAATATATATAAATCAATGAATGAAAGCAAGAAAGAAAAAAATTTGTTACTTAATAGCATAAATATTAGTACCAATACCAAATCTTATATATATACTTTTGTATATGTTAGCTTAATAATAATATATATATAGATTTTAATTATGTTTGTTTTTTTTTTCTTTCTTATTTTCCGTTTAATTATTTATAATATATTATGTTTTAAGTATTACTTAATTATTAATTATAAATGAAAAAAATTAAGTGGCTTTATTTATTTATTTATGTATTAATTCCCACGTAATCGAATCTAAATATATATATATATAATATAATTTTAATTATATCATATACAAAAAATAATAAGTATATCTATATTTAACTATATAATAAATCATATTATTATTGATTTTGGACGTTTAAAAATAATTTATTTACTCTTTTTTTCTATATAGTGTGTTTTGTTACAGTTTTGTTTTTGGGTCAAATTTTATATAATCTACTTAAATTTATTTGAAATAATACACAAAAAATTATAGAAGTTTTTTTGGTTTGTTTTATTTCTTCCAAAAGCTGTTTTTTAATTTAATTAAAAAATACCATCCGCAAAAAAAATAGTTTTTATTTATAATTTAAGTTAAAGGAGGGATATTTTTTAAGTATTATTAAAACAAATAATAATAATAATAATTTGATTCGTTTGAAATGTGAATATGATTTAATTTAATTTTTTTTTTTTTTTGATGTTGAGTTTTAAAAGTATTTAGCAATTTCTAGACATTTTATATTTAACTTGTTTATATATGAATTTAGTTATTTATGAAGTTATTATTCAGATTAATATTGAAATGGAATAAAAATTTATATATTAAATGTTATAAAAATGTATATACATAAAGTTAATAATAACAATTTTCTAATTAAAAGTTAAAACCACCAACAGAACAACCTGTTGCATGGGAAAATATGCAACTCTGTATGAAAATTCAGATTCAAAAATAATCGAAAAACACAAATAATATTGAATGTCTTCAGTATATATAGGATTCGAATCTACGACCCCAAAATTATAGATTTTTATAACAATAGATAAAAAAACTTGAATATAGTTAAAATCTGATTCAAGGAATAATATCTTATATCATCTTATCATTGACAATTTCTCGATTATAAATACTTCAAAATCATAAAAATAATTCCATTGAATATATTTTCTCTTTTCTCAATGAATTCATTAATTTTATTTTCCGTTTTCTAGAGGCACAAAATCGATATATTTATCATCAAAATTCAATCATAGAATCAAAAAATTAAATGATAGCAAAATAATCAATAATCTGCAGATGATAAACAAGAATCTATATAATCTGTCTTTAGAATATTTTGAATTAAAAAGATTATATTATTTTTAATAACTTCATTTTTAGTTTTTTTAGTATCTCATAAATTTTATAAAAAAAATTAATACTCTGTTCGCATAAAAGATTTTAACAATTTTAAGAACCACTGAAAAAAAAAATATTTAATATATATATTAAGGTTTACGAATTAATTTTCTTTTAAATATATTTATTAAAGTACACTAACCAAAATTAAAAAGCTTTTAGAAATTATTTTTTCTTTATTTTTTAATAAATAAAAACTTTGTTATTTTGTTTCACCTGAAAATATGCTTAAATACGAATACAAAAAATTATATTTGATTTCAATTCAATTTTTAAAACGTTAGTTTTATTTTATAGTTTATAATTTTATGCATTGCTGTTTGTTGTTCTTTTTGTTTTATACAAATATCATCCAGTGATCTTCAGTACATTAACAAAAATAAAGCATTTTCCAGGTATCAAACAATATATAAGGAAAAATTAACACTAGCCGATGATCCTACATCGTATTATATCAGTGATCCAAATGGTATTAAATTAATTATAAATTGAAATATTTCAGATTTAATTGATCATTTTTTTTTTATGAGAAAATTGTATTTTATAATTTAGGACCCGGTACATACGCATATGGTTATGAAATAAATGATAGTACAACTGGTAACGTTCAATTTAAAAATGAAGAAAGTTTTATAAATGGTACAATTCATGGGTCTTATGGATATGTTCAATCAAATGGAATATTAATTACAACCGAATATATAGCCGATTCGAATGGTTACAGGTATATGTATAAAAAAATAAGATTCATTAATTTTATTTAAACCAATATAAATGGAAATTTTAAACTTCTTAAATTTGTTTATTTTATGCATGCGGCGCTCATGATGGTACAATGAAACTATATATATATTATTTCTATTCAGATCAAAAACAGATCTACAACGAATAAAATTTGATGAACATTAACTGAACCATATATAAAATTTTTTTTTAAATATCATACAAAAAAATCAACGAAAAAATAATTATGAATAATTATAAAGCACATATCTTGTGTATTAATTAATATGTATAAAAATTTATAAGAATTTAAAAAAAAATACAAATATTTATTTCTAATATTAACATCATTATAATTAGTGTTAACAGCCTCGAAATATTAATGATGAATATTTATTTATTAACTATTTTGTAATTTTTAATCATAACAATTAATGGAAATTTTACTGAATTAAAAAGAAGAATAGAAGTTTCAACAGATTTTAACTTTAATTAAAAATAGTAATGTTTTGTATTTGATTCATCGGGTTATTTAAGGAAAACATGATGAAAAAAAGGATATAACAAATAAAAATAATAATTCAATATATGATAATAAAATATTTCTTCTTCATTCACGATAGATTGAAATTTTTAAATTTGTAAATTTTATAGACACTTTTATTTAAACCAATAAAAATTATAATTATGTTTATGTTTAAAAACACAGAGTTAAATAAAATATATATAAAGCGACTATAAATAAAATAATAATAAGATATTATTCGAAAAAAAAAAAATATCAGCGCAGTTGTTGTAAAACAATTATATTTTTGAACAGATGATAATAATAAAAAAAAATACTATGGAAAATGAAAGCATTTATGATTATAATAATAATATTATTATTATTACAAGCACAAGTAATAATAATAATAATAATAATCGTAATAATAATAATAATAATAATAATAATAAAAATGATAATTTTAATAAAATTAAATTATATTTCATAAAATTATATTTCTTTTCTATAAATGGGCATATCTATATTTTTTATTTTTTTTATTTATACAAACAATAGTATATATAAGATTAAAAATATTTTATATTATACATTTCACTTCCTTATATATATTTTTTTTTTAAATATATTTATTTTATTAAAAATTATATATTTTAAAAATATATTTTTTTTTGAAAATTATTTAAAAAAAAATAAAAAATAACAATCATAATGACGGTTTTATGTGATCAAAAAAAAATTCCAAAATAATCCAATTTAAAATATATAAAAAAAATTGTTAAATTGTTTTTTACATAAAAAAAAACATGTCAAATTTAATAAGATTTTATAAGATTGTTTTTATTAAATGGATTTATTTATTTATTTATATATAGCTATTTAAAATTTATTCGCATATTAAATTGTCAAAATTCTTTTATATAATTAACATATTAACGTGCCGCGCAATAATAAGTGTAAATAAATAAATAAATACAATTTTAAGTACCTTAATAATAATAATAATATTATTAATTTTATTATATTGTAATATTTTTATAAAAAAAAAATATTTTTCAGATTTTCAAAGTACACATAAAAGTAATATACCATATATATGAATATATGCAATATAAAAATATTTATAAATCAGCACAGCAAGAGTCAAATGATTAAAAAAAAAATTTTATTTGTAGTTTTATACCGAAGAATTCTAAATAATGTTAACGATTAGAAAATCTGCGATTTAGAAAAAGATTGAAAGAATTAAGTAAATAAATTAATAACATTTTTATTTTCCATAGATAATTTGTTAGTTTTTTAATTTTCCAAAATATTCGAAATTTATTCGAATTTATAAAACGAAAGATATTTTTGCTATCAAATAACTCTAAAAAAATTATTTTTCACTCTAACTGTTGCATGCGATATATTTATATTATAATCTCATTTAATATATACAGAAAGAAAAGAAGAAAAAATTACTAGACCATTACAAATACTAATTAAACCAATTTATATATATATGTATGTTGGTAAAAAAAAAAAACAACATAATATACATAATCAAATTGCAATAAAATATTTGCTAAAAATCATATAATCATATAAGTATATACAGTAATATACAAAAATATTGTTTATACCATAAACTTTGTATGCCCGCGATAATATAAATCCAATTTAAAACTGATTCATTTTAATTAAAATGTTAACTGCACTTTGCACCAATATACCTCCTTGCTTGCTTGAAAGATATTGAAACATACTGTAACATATATATATAGATTATTATTAAATAACACATGTTATATGATCAAATTCAAAAGTTATATATCTGCATATTTGTTTTTGTTATGTTCTTATACTTTCATATATAAAATAACGCTATATATATGTATGTATATCTAAATGTAACAATGTATATATATAATAATCCATAAGTTGTACCGCGATAATAATGTAATGGTTTTGCAATAATTATTTTTATTTTTTTTTTTAAATATATATGGTTCAGGTATCGTATGTTATTTCATATTAGAATAATATATGTTAATATTGTGCTGTCTAATTTGTCAAAGAAAATTTCCTTATATCTTTTTTTTTAGCATATATATATAATATAAATATAGGTAATGAAATTGCAATAGATTAAATTACCCGCATATTAATTAAAGATACTATAATATTCACAATATATATATATATTGTATATTGAATATTTTTTGGTGTAATATTAAAAAAAAATTAAAAAAATTATGAAATTATATTATATTTTATTGATTGTTGTGCAGTCAGTCAATGGTATAGAAAAATAAACAAAATATTTCAATTCATATTTTTTTGTCGTTCGTTTACAAAAATACATGAGAAATCAAAAGACTTTGCGTTTTATTGACAAAAAGCGACGAACTTGCATTTTTATCATTCATTTATAAAATTAATTATTTGTTTTGTATGTCAATGGTTTTCAAATGCCAAATTTTTCGTTTTTTTTTTAATATTGATTGGTTTTTCTGTGTGAATATATTAAAAAAATGAAATAAGCAGATATGGAATTATTTGGGTTTTTTTTTATTTGTTATATTATCGCATAACTCTATGATTTCATTTGATTCATTTTCGCAAATATCATATCATAAACGTTTTGATTGCCAATATAAAAACTGGTTAAGATAAAACGTAATCAAAGAGATGTTTTTTACATATCCTTTTCATTCATAAAAAAAAAAATTTATCACAAAATATAATGGAATATATTTGTTTTTAATAATCTAATTTTCATTTTACAAGCGACGCTTAATTTTTGCGTTCAACAACATCTTTCGATTCTTGGTTTGATAATTTGTTACTAAATAACCGTTTCATAAATAGCCGATAATCATAAAACATATTGTATGTATTGTAAGAATAGAATTCGAATCCACAACCCCAAAATACTTTGTAAGAATTTTAGATTGTCAATTTTATCAATCGCAGCACAGAGATCCTATCCGCATTTATATTAAACATTTATCCATTTAAATAAGTTTGTTTACATTATAATTTAACATTTAACATGAAACAGTGTAATATTTTTTAATTAATTACCTATAAGAAAAAAATTAGAAACGATTAAATAAAATTCAAATAAAACCTTTCCAATTTTTGCACTAATTTGTAAAGTTACTAATCTTCTTTTATTTACCATGTATGAAACTAATTATTATTATTATATATACTACATAATAATAATGATAAATATTCATTTTTTTGTGTTTTTTTATACATATTCATGCGGATTAAAAACAGACATTAAATATTTATAATTTTAATTTATTTTTGTAAAATACAACAAATTAATAAATAATAATAATAATAAATAATGAAAAACAAAAATTTACTTTTAAATCATGATCGTTCAATTTTATTCAAAAAAAATAATTTTCATTATATATATGAATTATTGATGAGATACAAAAACTCTTTTTTCCATATTTAGTGAGTTTTGTTTTTTTATTAATTTATTTTATTTCGGTGGTTAAAAATAAAGAATTTTTTTTTTATATTTGATTTAAAACTAAAAATATGAAATATTTGCAGTGGAAAATTATAACAATTGAACAAATGACACATTCACATTTAGTTAAATTTATAAGTATAATTATAAGCATTTATTTATTTTTTTTTTAAATTTAAATTATTAAAAAAAATAAATACAATATATACATTCATTTTAAATATATTAATGCGTAACTAATGGTATATTTTTAGTTAATAAAATATATACAGAAATGAAAAATTATAATTTCATAAATTTATAAAAATTCATAAGAGTTATTTCCCTTTGACTTTTTTTTTATTATTATTAATATATTTCAGTTTATTATATACACACATATATTTTAAAAATACGATATCTATATGGTTGAAAATTATTTAATTTTTGTTATATTTTTTTCATTAAAAAATTATTATGTAACAAAAACAAACAAATGAATAAAATAAAACAAGAATACCTTTTTGATTTTTATGTTTAGATAATCACATATAAATTGTATATTACATAACTATATTTATATTGTTTAAATTGGATACAAATTTTGTTCCACTAAATTTGAAATACAAGAAAAAAAAAAATAAAAATGCATATATTATATTATATAATTATATTGAACTCATTAATAAACATAATTAAATTCAATAATTTAAATATATATGTAAATATATTTGAGATTTTATATTATTATGTATATGTATATAGGGTTTTCGACAAGTTTTCACGATTTTTCTTAATTTTTACCTTATATACCCTCATTCTTAATTTTATTATTACATCTGAATACATAATTTGTTTTTGTATAAATTTGTAAATGGATGACACAGCACAAAATCGTATAAATCCAATAATCATTCAATGAAAAATGTTCCTCATTCAACGAAAAATTTTTTTCATTATTCATTGCTAAATGATTTTATGATATTGAACTTATTCTTCATTAGGCATTTACTTATAGATAAATAAAAAAAATAATTACGCGATTTATATAAATTCATAATTCTACATGAATTTTAAAAAAAAATTAATTAAATTTGTAATGTATAGTATCGTGTAATAAAAAATGAGAAATAAAATGTTTATAATTTTCTGATAATACCTCTTGTATTTTTATTTTTATTGTATATAAGAAAATTTTTTATGTTTTAAATGAACCGAGGAAGATATATATATTTATATTTAATATTTTTACCATATTGATAGAGATATAAATTGATATATTTTAATATAAAAAACAAAATCGGATGTAAATATGGTAAAAAAAAAACTTGTTCCGTAATATTGCATTATAAAATATTTCAATTTGAATCTCAACAACAATTTAAATGATGAATAAATTATAATGTATGATTTGATTATATGTATTTATGTTATATGTATATATCTATTTTAATATAATATTTGTGCAATATAGATATTTTTTTAAAGTTAACCTTAAAAACATATATATTGTTTATATTATAATAAATATATAAGAAGTAAAACTAAAAAAATATATATTAAAACTTTCACATATATAGAGTATTTGAAAAGAAGATTTTTTCTTTTATTAATTAATTAATAATTATATATTTGTATTTACACATTTTAATTGTAATAAATATTATATATAGTAATAATTAATTAATAAAATTGTTTTGCCAAAAAAAAAAAAAAAATTCGCGTATTCCAAAATTTATCATCATTATTGCATTTGGTTGAGTAATTTCAATTTTATTTAAGGAATTCAATGCTGTATAATTGAAATTTTAAAGTAAAAAAAGAAATTAAAGAAGTTTTTGGTATTTTCTAGTTTGCTTACAAATAAATTTGCGTGATTTGTATAATGAAACAATAATTTAGGAATTTATTGTATATATTTTAAAATTACTATAACGATGAAAATAGTAAGATGTTATTAAGAATTGAAATGAAATATTAATTTTGTTAATTATTAAATTATGTATAATATTTTAAAAATATAATTTAATTTAATTTTAGTAAAAATACATTTATTTTTTTGACAAACTGTAAAAATGTATTTTTTAAATTAAATATTACAAAATTTCATATTTTATTATAGATTAATTACACACATTTATGTATGTGTATTAAATATCGGCTAATTGATTTTATAACACGTTTTATACCATTTCATACAGGCTCTTTGATACATTATAAGAAATATCAATATAAAAATAAATATATATATATAATATAAAATTAAAATATATCAAATAATAATAATAATATTTATAATTAAACCCACTATATAAAAGATAAAAAAAATTGAAAATTACATTATTTTATAAATATATATATATTATTTATAATTAAGTGTTGTACGTATAATAATTATATATATATTCGATATATACTTTTATAATAATTTCTATATATATATTCATATTTCAATTACTTTCAATTTCAACTTTTTCAGTTTAAGATATATTATTATATAAATATATATATATAAAAGTTATCATTGGCGTGTGTTTATATTATAATAAATAAATTATAACTTTTATTTTAATGCATATGTTATACAAATTTTGAATAAAATATAAAATATTATATAAATATATGTTTTTTTTTTTTATATATATGATTTTGAAATGAATGCAGTTTTTCCATTTATTTTCTTTTTGTTTTTAATTTTTAATTTTTTATTTGACAAAAGATTTATTGATATATAATTTTATTATGTTACATCAATTTAATTAAATTAGTTCATATATTTTCATATAGATATATATTAAAATTATTTATGTTTTTTCCATATCAAAGAAATTGTATATAAATTAACCCATATTTGATATTGCATCGAAGTAAATTTCCCCATAATCGACTTTTCACAATTTTCTATTATTTTTTTTTTGAATACTGTCATGAATTGACTGTCAGGTCAATGAATTCTTAATATTTCATATATGGAATATTTGAAAATCGCTGAATTGGTTGAAAAGATATACAATCGATTTTCCAATTGATTTCAGAGAAAATTCAAAGAACTTTTCTATACTGAAAAAGTGGACCACTTAATACACTACGTTATGATTAGGACAAAGTTTTACGTACCATTTTTGGAAAATCAAATATTCTTTTTATGAAATATATTCTTTTATGAATGAGCAATAATTGATTGAATATGCAAATTATGATAAGAAAAACCGCGTCTGCAATTAAATAAATGTAGAAAAGGTGAACTCCCAGACAATTTAGTTCAATTCACAACCAATTTTTTTTTAAATCATTTAATTCTATCTATTCGTCTTTCAGAAAAACCTATACCCTTTTGGAAATATATGGCTAACAATTTCCCAGCTCCGATCAAGTATCTAATAATGCCGGTTTAGTATTTTATGTTCACGTTTTACCTAGGTTCTATGTTAAATTAACGAAATGTTATCCTATTACTAAAAAAAATATTTCAGTTTAATAAATTTCAGGCAAAAAGGACTTCAATTTTCCTTTGATAATGTTTTCATCAATATTAATGAATATTTTTTAAATACAAAAATGTCATTTAAAAAATTTTTTATCAAATTTTTTCTTTTGTGAATTTCAATCACAGTTATATTCTCAAAATAGTATATGTAACTTTAACTAAATTTTAAGGGGGGGTTGCGTAAAAAATGGGATAATCACAAAGGCACAAGTATATTAGGTTAATTTATGGAAAAACAATCTGAATGAACACCCGATCATCGAACTAAATTTTCCGGAAAATCGTTTTTGAAATGAAAAATCATACCTTTATCTTTTAAACAAATGGGACGATTTTCAAATTTTCTTCTATGAAATCTCAGACATTAATTGAATTTTCAAATTATTTGTAGAAAATAAAAATTAAATTAAATTTCTTTTCGCGAAAATTAATCAAGTTTTTTTTTTTGATATATTTAATGAAAAATTAGTAAGTGGTAGTCAGATTTTGATTACCTTTATACATGAACTTAGAGTTAGACTATATATAGCAGTATTTCCTTACATTTGACATCATCATCATCTTTCAGTAATTCAATTAGTCCAATTAAAAATTTTCGATTCTCTATATATAAAAAAAAGTTAAATAAAAAGAATAACTATTTATACTATAGCATTTGGGCAAATCTTCTATTCTTCTATGAGATTGTTCTTCTTATTATAGGATAGAAGAAAGAAGAAATAGCAAATTCGCAAACTTTGCTAGTCAAACCACATAATCTTCATTTTTTTCAAATCTTCATCAAATTTTTTATCTATTAGGCTTTTTCTCCTATTTTTATTATTTTTTTTGCTTGATATAAAAAACAAATAAATCATTTTTATAGGAAACCAAAAATTGTATCTTAGCTGCATTAAAAAATATAGCAGAATTATAACTAAACTAACAAAATCCTTCTATTTTTTAAAATGAATCAATTATTGTTTTAAAATAAAAGAAATAATTATAGCAACGAACGTTTGTCACCAGCCCGCAGACACTAATTTCTTTATAAATGAATGATTATTAAAAAAAAATTGAATTCTGAAATAGAAACAAATAGTAATATTATTTAAAGTTTCTGGCCTTTTAATACATATATTATTAATTATCTATTCGTTATATATTTATGCACAATAAATCGTTAATGGGTTAATGTAATTTGACACTATAAATATATATGTAGTTATACTTTATAAACTACATTTATTTTATTTTTTCTTCTATCTATATATCTATCTATAGGTTACATATTATATTTACAAGAATATTAACAATATCGTATTATTACACATACAAATATGTATATAATATATATAGATATGATTTTTATGTAATCATATGTTAAAAAAAAAATGAAATAATATAATTTTTAGTTCATTTATGTATAAATATATTTTTTATTAAAAGGTATTATATTTTAATATAAATATTTCTATATACAATATATAAAATTACACGCATCTATCAATTTTTTTTTTTTTTTGGTATTTATGTATGAATTTTATTTTATATAATTTTATCAATTGGAATATTAGACATTTTACAAGGAATTTTCATTTATTCTGTATCATATAAATTTTATTCATATAAAAATTCTGTAAAAAAAAAATTTCAAAATTTAAGTAATTAAACACACTTGTACAAAAAACAAATTGTTATTTTATTACAAATATGTAATTTAATATGTTATATATATATATTTTATAACAATGTAAATAGTTATGTTTATTTAATTATTTTTAAATATATATATATACGTTCGATTTTTATTAGATATAATAATTTATAAAATATATATTTATTATATATGCACCAAAATAGAGTACATATAGTTATAGTCCCACCATAAAACAAATATTACATTCACATATAATATTATTATTATTATTATTCTATTATATATATTTATTTACAATGAATGAATTTGTGATACATGCGATGTGAGGATCACCATCCCCATAGCATCTTTGTTGCTTTTTTTCTGTATATTATACTAATGTATATATTATTATTGTTGTATTTATATATCTATTAATAATATACAAACTTTATATATATATTTTGTATTTATATGTGCATTGTTTGTTGTATATTTACTTTTTTTTTTTTTTTTTTTTGTAGATATATTAAAATACAATATATATATGAAAAAATTTCGCTTTCTTTTTGGAATATAAAAGAAGAGGTTTTTCACATTGCAAATATCATTCAGTTGTTGAAAGTTGTAAAGTTATCACATATAACCATACATATAATTTATTTTAACAATTTTAATTAATCCTTATTTGGTTAAATTTTCAATTAATTTTATTTTAAGTGATTTTCTTTAATTTTTTGTGAAAAAAAAAACAATTTAATTTATAAAAAATGGCATTCAAGGTATGATAATAAAATTTTATTTCTTAATTAAAAAATTAATTTGTACTGAAAAAAAATATTAAAAAGTGATAAAAATATAGAATATATAATTGTTATAATAAAGATTTTTAGTGAAGTGAATATATAAGAAAATATATAATTGGTTTTACAAATAATTTGAATTAATTTAAGAGTCAGGAGTCTATGTCCTTGTATTACATAAATATATTATACCAACCAATATAATTATTGTGTTGCTATAAATCGCGTACAATATAATATGTTTTTTTTATATTCCACAATTCATAATTGATTATCAATTTATTATAATTGAATTATGTTTATACAAATTAATTGTATATTTATATAATGAATATGATACTGAAATGTATATTGATATTTATGAATATAAAAATAAAAAATAATAATAATCAAACTTCAATTCTTTGCATACATATAATTAAATATATTATACCTTATTTTTTCAAAACGTAATTTACTTATTATTACAATATTACAAAACAGATTATAATAATATACTTAATAATCATAATAAAAAACATAATTGTAATAAAAATAATAACAAATCTTTTTGATATATACCATATATAAAATTTAGAATAAAAAGAAAATGGTATATAATAAAAAATAATAATTATATAGTTATTGTGTTTATTATTATTCTTATTTTATACCTTTTTTTCATATCAGTCTTTCATAATTTTTTTAGTAATATTAACCATAATAATATTAATAACAATAATCTAAACCGCACATAATGGTATTAGATATTATGTTCAATAATAAAGAAAAATAAAATAATACCACATATTCATTTAATTGTTATAAAAGTACACATTAAATATACATAATAGAAATTCAAGAGAAACAAAAAAAAAATGAATGGTATTTAGTATTATTATATATGCATGATTATATAAGAATCAGAAATGTATTATACAATTTTGTTTTTACTCTTATATGCATTTGATAATCGTTTGTCTTTTTGTTTTTCAATACATTACATAAAGAACAATATATATAGTTGAAGGCTCTTTTTTTTTCTTTGCCCATTTTATTATATTATAAATTAACAATCATTTAATTGTGCATATAACAAATTAATTTCCAATAAATATCTGTTTAAGAACTTTCAAAAAAAAAAAAAAAACTGAATTAAATTCGCAAATAAAAAAACAAAACAAAAACATGTGATGGACATTCACATATATATTGTATCGGTATCGGTTTTTTGTTATTTATGCAAAAATTTTGCATTGGTAAATATATATTTAAATTTATAAATGTAATTAAATTATTTTATATTGTATCACGTTATGTATATATTATTGCATTTTGCAAATTTATTTTTTTATTTAGATATAACGTTTTTTTTAAAAGGTTAAATGATTTATTTATATAATATATTCAAATATATGTGTAACTAATTCACATATGTAACCATCTATCTATGCAAAAAATGTAAAATATATACACTCTAAATTATAAATTAATAATATATAGTTTATTGAATAAATTATATAATAATGATTGCTTTTTCTAAATTTACATTTTTTCTCTATTTTTTTTTAATGTTGTTTTTTGTTTGGAATTTTTAATTGAAATTTTGTATATGTATGCATATAGATATAGATCACAGATAAGTGACAGGCAATTGATTATTTTTTTCTAAATAAATTAGTCACACACACAATGCATAATTAATTTAATTTTCATTTTTCTCTTTTCAAATTATTTCTATTTTACTGAAATCGCTTAATTGTTTTATTTGGGGGAAAAAAGAGGTTCGTCGCTTAAAACTCTTTATAGAATATTTTAATATAGGAAAAGCTATCCTTTATTTTTTATAAGGAAAAAGCTGTACAATTTTTTCTATATATAGGGAAAACTGAACACGTTTTCTAGATAGGAAAATCTATACAATTTTCTCGATAGGAAAACTCTATGTAATTTTTTCTATATAGGAAAACTCTATGTAATTTTTTCAAGGGTTAGAATCCTATTGAACAAATAAAATATGATTTTTTTTGTGGTTGATCGTACGGCTAATTTCCGCCACGGTAATAAGCAATCGTCAGCTATTACAGATAGATTGGAAAAAATAGAAATTTTTCATGAATTTATTGTCATGAAAAATTTTAAAACATTTAAGTTAAATTTATGAAAAATTTTTAAAAATTAATTCAAATATTATATTATTATAGAAACAATTTTATTATATATTGCAACCAAAACTGCATAAATTATCAAATCAATAAATCGCGTTCAATTTTCTATATATTATATGGAAAAAATTAATTAATTCACAGTTAAATTTAATTAATTTAATTAATTTTAAATTCAAATATAGATAATATATATTCATTTAAAAAAAAAAAGTGCTATAAATATTCATACAAGATAAATTGGCAAAAAAAAAAATGTAATTTGTTATTATGATGCCAAAACTTATTTATTTGATATAATTTATAAATTCAAAAGCATTTCATTTCACAAGTTTCACCATAAAAATTAAAAAAGAAATTAATTTTATTTATCACAACGCATATATCCATATCATATAAATCTATTATTTAATCTGTATTCAAAATGTATAACAAAATTTCTCTATATATATTCAACTTAATTTAGTTGTTGAAATGAAAATGAATGCATCATTCGGATTAGAGAGTCACAAATCAAATAGTAATATAAAAAGATTTTATTATTTTACTATATTTATTAACAGTTGTTTTAAGGATGATTTTTTAAATAAAATAATGGTCATAATGAATTCATCATAATAAAAATCATTGTCGTTTACCGATCATGAAAAGGATATAAAATCTATAGAATCAAATACGTTTAGATCATTTTCTAATCGTTCTAATTACCTATTCAAAGTATTATATGCAAAATAATTTTTTTTTATTTTTATTTATTTCCATTTATTGTTAAATATATATTGTTTCTTTTAATGAATTTTTTTTATATCTTAATTTTCAAAAATAAAAAATAAATTAAAACAAATGTATATATATAGACAATGAAAAATAGTTCAGGAAATAACAAAAACTTGATCTGTTATTATTATTATTATTATTATGCAAATTACATATGCATTTTATCAGCGCAGCGTATACCATCTTGATAAAATTTTTCTACTATATATTTATATTTTCTAATTAAGTTGTTATACATAAACTTTCATTTCATTAGAAATGCATAATAAATAACATTACATAATCGTGTCGTAAATATATATATATTCATCTTGAATGTATATATATATACAGTGATTTTTATCTTATATGTATGCAAATTTTTATCTATTTTAATTTTCATATATTTATAATAATTAATTAAGATTAATTATTTTCTTTATATATAGCTGAAAAAAAAAAAAAGTTAAAAACAATAAAAAATTCCAAATACATTTTTTTTTTAAATATTATATCATTGTTGTTATTACCATATGAAAAATAACACATTGTATAAATGTACGCACATATTCAGGTATTTATAACTAACTAACTATATATATATATATATATAAAGTTAAAGCAGCATCTTATAAATATTAATAAAATGTGTATATTAACGTCATATATATCTTTAACATAATAATGAAGTTGATATACAATATATATTTATTTATGAAAACTCGCATCATTATTATTAAATACATCCATAAAATCAGATGATATAAAAAAAAAGTAAATATTATTTCATTGTATATATGGTATATAAATTTATGCTATTTACATTATTTAAGAATAATATATCATTACGTCGTACACATATATTTATAATAACATGTGATGTGAAATGATGTATGTCTATCGCTGTATCGAGTATAAATGAAAATATATTATATGAAAATAATAAATTGTGAAAAAAGCAGCAAAATGTACGTAATTTTTAAGACGACTATTTATATATATAATATTTTCCATAAATAATTCAAATGAAAGTGAACTTGTGCATTGACTCTCAAGTTGAACGGGTTTGTTGTATTATTTTTTGTATGTTATTTTTTTTATAACATGTTAGATGCGTGCCAAATAATAAATATTCTGCAAATTTATTATACATATTCGATGAACTTAAAATGCACTATCGTTTATAATATACGCATATGCTATATATATATTAAAGAGTAGATAAACAGAATACAAATTTTATTATTTTTATATTTACACAAAAAACAAAACATTATTATAAAATAATAAATTTTATTTCTAATATATGTTTGAATTAATTATTGTATAATTTTTATGTACAATATATTTTTATAACAATCAATGATTGAAAATTTATATGTATATAAACTTTATAATATATACTCTATAAGAAGAAAGTTTTTTCTTTATTTATTGTGATGTTTTTTTTTTTTTTTTAATATCAATGACAAGAAATCCTCGTTTATTTTATATAGACATTACAAAATTTTCACTTGAATGTCCAATTCAATTTATTAATGAATTTATTAATCAATACAAAAATATTATTCATCCATAATTGTTTGTATACTGGAAATGTATATATATATATATATATATATATTTCAAAAAACTCCAATCCAATGCGATAAAATTACTTCATTTTCAATATATTCGGATTTTTTTTTATTGCGTATAACATCAAAATTAAAGAAAGAAACATAATAAATATATAACGTGTGATTTTTGAATGAAAGTTGTTGAAAATGTAAAAAAAAAAACCAATGAATGTATATATTCAACAAATTTTTATTTTTATTTTATTATATATCCATTTTTTAAAACAATAAACACGTAATCTATTTTAAATAAACATATTTATTTTATTTTATTTTATTTTATATATTCATAAAACATGTTTGTTTTCTATATATATACATAAAAAATACTCTAAAATCAATCATCTACTAATTAAAATTAACATCAAATTGAATTTATATTTAATAAACATATATGTATATAAATAAATAAGTATCCATATGTATATAATGGAAAATGGAAAAATAATTGTCTATTATATATATACTATTGTACATATATTAATTAAAAACATATTTATAATTAAAATAATATAAAATATTATTTATTAAAACTTTTACTTTTTATTATACATATATAGTTATTCGTTTTTGCATCAGCTATTTGCTTGACATTTGCATACCCTGGATATACTAATTATCATTATGATGGACAAGAAATTAGCGGTGGACATAGCGGTGGTGGAGGTCATGGTGGTGGTGGTGGTTCGGCTAGCGGTGGTGAATATGAAGGACATTATGGTGGAGGACAAGAATATGCTCATGTTGTAGCAACCCAAAGACTTGGGGAATCTCATGGTCAAGAACATGATTATGGTCATGATCATGAAGATGAACATGTTGATTATTATGTAAGGGTTATTTTATTTTTGTTAAACCGCACTTGAAATAAACAAATTATCGTTTAATATCCAATTACGCGCATTAATATTAATATATCAAAATAATTTAGGCACCACCAAAATATGCATTCAAATATGGAGTAAATGATTATCATACCGGTGATGTAAAATCACAACATGAAACACGTGATGGTGATGTAGTTAAAGGACAATATTCATTGGTTGAACCAGACGGTTCAATTCGTACCGTTGACTATACAGCCGATAAACATAATGGTTTTAATGCTGTTGTACACAAAACCGCACCAGTTCATCATCACGATGAACATTCAGCAGGAGGACATTATTAATAATATACATACACATTTTTGATATCACATCATCAAAACATCTTCTCAATATCCTACACGCACACACTTTATTATTTCGGATTCAAAAAAAAAAAAATCATTCAATCAATATTCAAATATCGATCATTTCAAATATTGTCATTTTATTATTATTATATATAATTAATTTGTATTATTATTTAATAATATTTTAATTTTTTTTTTTTTTTATTAATGCTATACATGCCAAATATAAATTTTATAGTTAAGTAATAGTGCACGACAACAACGAAGACGATATAACGACGATCAAAAAAAAAAAAAAAAAAAAGTGATGAATAATTGAAAGAAATTGAAACATAAATATTATATTTTTTTTTTTTAATTTTTGCATAAACAGCAAGCAAAATTTCACGCATGCATGCAGTATTTTTTCTCTGTATATAATTATAATATTGTTATACATTTTTTTTTATTATACTGTGATATTTATATTCGCCTAACATTATTTAAAAATGAAAATATAAAAACAACAAATTATTTAATGCATATATAAAGTTATATAAAACAAATTCAAATGCATTAAGTAAATAATATTTTCATTTT
Organism: Dilophus febrilis; assembly: GCA_958336335.1. Lineage (NCBI taxonomy): Eukaryota > Metazoa > Arthropoda > Insecta > Diptera > Bibionidae > Dilophus > Dilophus febrilis. The sequence continues at coordinate 31,275,737 of OY284469.1, read as the reverse complement.
TTTTTAAATATATATTTTTCGATCTATATTCAATATACAAGGAAAAAAAACCATATTTGTTTTTCAAATGGTATGATGCGTGTTTATATGCGAAAAAAAAAATTAAAAATAACATCTTTAAAAAATTAAATTGTCATACTTGCCAATATATATATATATCCCAATCATTATCTAATATAACTATAACTATATATATATATTATTAAATTAAATTTTTGATTGTTTTAATTTCATGAAATTTATTAGAAACAATTTAGCCAATTTTTGTGTGAATTATTATTTTTTTTTATTATTTGTATTTAAGCAAAAAAAAAAAAAAACTTTAGTTTCTAGTCTCTTCATCCTTTCCTCATTTCTATAAACTATATATATCTATCATATATATAATCACAACATCAACAACAATAGCACCGCCACTTGCCACATTATATCACTAACAAAACATTATCCTATTATCATTCAAACCCCCCCACGCATATATTTATTAATTTTTTTTCTTTTAAATATATATAGTAATATATCAAATGATATTGATCACAATTAATCAACAAAAACAAAAATACTCAATCATATAACATTATATTTTTATTTTTTTTACTTTATGCACTGATGATTATAATATTAAATAATAACTTTAATATTTTAATTTTATATAAAGAAAATAAATAAATAAAAAATTATTATAAAAAAAATTAATTGTTACATATATATATTTTTTTTTATGAATTCTTGCGTCCTGAAAATACATTGTCTAATAAACATTGTCATTGTCTAATACATTGTCTAATAAATAATAAAAGTGAATACTCTGAATTAAGAGGTAAATAATAAGTTTAATCCTTTCCAATTAGTATATATAATGAATAAAAATGTCCGCAATATATGATTTAAAATATTTTATATATTATTGTTTTTATAGTCGCAATCTCATCGCAATAGTCGAAATCTCTGTTGAGTTTACTTTCTTTATTTGAGTGTTTATGAATCATATAACAACATTTTAAAATATCTATACGGCATAAAAGTAAAAAACAAAATCTGTAAATAATATTCTCAATTAATAATAATTCAACCTGCACATTTCAAATGAAACATTTTGCATTTCTTGACGGATTTCCATTTGAAATTGATTTTTTTAATAATTGAATATAAAAATGCTTTTAACTGTTTCTAATTGTTGTTTGTTTCATTAGTTTTTACTTTTTAATGTGTCGGTATATAATTACACCATACAATCGCAACCTCATGGGAAAATATACAACTCTGTGTAAAAATTCAGATTCAGAAATTCCGAAAATAACCGAAAAATAACATAATGGTTATGTCTTCATTAGGATTGGAATTCACAACCCCAAAATTTTGTAAAAATTTTAGATGGGAGTGTTTTTATCAAACAAACATTACAAAATCACATTATTAATATATTTGATAAATATATTTACTGTTTTCCAGTAATCCAATTGTTAAAGTGTCATTAATTTTTCTCTGCCTTCGTATTTACATTCATTCTATATATATTATTCGCTCCACAATAAACATTTAATCTAATTTATTTCAACATAAACCTCCTTCAATATAGCTATCTTTTTTGTTATATATTCTAAAGATCAAAAATATAAGAAAGAAAAAAAAAAGGTTGTTATTATTAATAAATAAAAAATTTTTCAAATTAGAATAAATACTCTATTTTGAAATTTTTATTAAAGTACCTTGTTATAATATTTTAATTTTTGATATTCACGCAGATTAAATGAGAGGTGTAATAAATGCAAAAGAATAACAATAATAATATTTTTTTTATATTATATATAATTTTAAGTATATATTACATACATATTATTATAACTTTATATGTATATATGTGTTAAGAAGGTTGTTAATATTTCGTAATTAGATCGTCATGTAGCGTATCTGATTTGTATTTATATATAAATATATAGATGGATCATGCATTTATGCGGTATATAATAAAACAAAAAAAAAACAAAAATAAGTTCTTATATTTAATTAATATAATATCCTGTCTTATTCAATATATATATATATATAAATAAAACTATTTTGTTTTTTTTTCGATTAGATATTTCGAAAACAACTATGTAGAATTTCATCCATATATCTTATAATAAAATTCTTATAATAATCAATCATAATAAAAATGAGTGGATCATTTAAATTTATACGTTTATTTATATATAGATAATTATATAGACATCATTAGACAAACAAAAAAATTAACTAAAAGTTAACTAAACATTTAATTTTTAAATTTAATCGAATTTATATAGATACTATAGAATAAAAACTTATATAGTATATATTATATTGTTAAAGGTAATATTAGATATTGTTAAAGGTAATTTGTATATAAATAATTATATGTTTTTCACTATGGCGATATATTAAATGTATAAGGAATTATTCAGCACGGACACCTACTTAATATATAGTTTGTTTTATTCTTACAAGTATAATAATAATCTTTCGGACCGGATATATATGTATATAATAATAATTCTTTAAAAAAAAATAAATAAATTGAATGAAAAGATTTTTACATTTTACAGAGAGTACCACACCTTTTTTTATTATATATATATATATATATATATATATATATAGAAGTTGTATTTCTATAATAAACATAAATTAAATTTGTAAATTTTTTTTTCTTTCTTAAATTGAAACATTCAGAGGTATATATATATATAAAAAATAGATACAATATTTATATATATAGAAATATTATTCAATGATATTGATCGTGAACTTTATTAATCTACTTATTATAATGTATAAAATTTTTTTTCAATTATTTTTTTTATAAAAATAAAATATATAATCTCATACAGGGTGTATCACACATATATTGAATAATATTTTATTATAATTAAAAAAATAATCTTTAGGCATTCAAACAAATATTATAGCTATTATTTGATTCTACAGTTCAGTAAATTTTAGTAAGAAGTAAAACCGATTTTTTTAGTTTCAATAACAATTTTTTTCGGATTTTCTTAAATCAATGATAAAATTATTATATTTTCGGATGATTTTGAATGATTTTATGAAAAAAATATCTCCTTATTAATTTTATGTTTTATAATAAAGCCAACCCGTATACAAACAAAAATATATATATTTCTTTTGTCAAATTTATTATACTGTCTATATATTTGTATAATAATTATCCGCATATATATTTATATATGATTTGTAGAAGACATCATTATATAAGGTTAAAATATATTGTGAAAATTATTAAAAATACCATACCTATGTATGCATATTAATTTTTATCTTTATTTATATATATATGAATATAAAGTTATTTTAATAAAATATTAATTATGTAATAGATGTATTATAACAATGAACACATAAACATATATATTATATTTGAAAAAATTACGTCAATGTAATATACATATATATATATATATATATATATAGCGAATTTAATCTACTTTTACTTATTTGTTTATATAAAATATATATATTTTAAGTATATATATATATATAGTTAAATATTAATTATATAAATGATAATCAGACTATGACACAATTATATTGTGTGTGAATTTTAGAATATAACTATTATATTATATTTATAAATATATATGTTAATCGAACCATGTTCTTTGAATTTTTCTTTGTTTTAATGTCGTGAGTATATATTTATTTAATATATAGGGTAAAATGTTTTGTATATATAAATATTCAATGATGGTAAAATAAAAATTTCATTAATATATACATTCGCACAGCAGATATATAAATAAAGAATTATATAAAATTATAACTTCAATAAAAAATGTATAAAGTTTTAATTATATAAATTAATTTATATCTTTTTTTATTTTTTACGATAAAAAAAAATTAAATACAAATATTTATACTATTATTAATTTGTATAAAACAATTAATAAAATTTCGTTCAAAATCGAATTTATAATTTATTTATACAAATAATATGTCTATGTATAAAAAAAATTCAAATGAAAACTATTTACACCACATAAATATATATAAAATCTATAATTATAGTATTGAACTTGATTTGAACAATTTACATATACGCAGATATTTTTAAATTAAATTTATAATAAAAATTATAGCGTGAAGGTAGTTTAGATATATCTATATATCTATATATATATATAAAGATATTTTCCTCAATTCATATATACAATGAAATCAATTAATTATGGTCATACGATAATTACTATATATTTAATTCTGTTGTATAAAATGGTTAACATTCTTTGGCAAAATATTTTTTTTATTGTATTGGTGCATTACAATAAAATATAAGAAAGATAATTGAACCATAATCTTAATATATTTTAGTATATATATAGATAGAAAAAAATTGAATATATAAAGACAGGTGTGTGTGGTATGGTAAAGTTTATTTATAATATATATAGATAAATAAAGAATATAAAACATTTTTTGTAATTAAAATAATTTATGTGCGGTTGAAGAACCAACCATGCTTGAATAGCTTTGAAAATAAAATAAAAGCTTTCATAAAAATTTTCAATTTATGTGGCGGTACAAAATAAAATTCTTTATATATTGTATATCGTTGATGTTAAAGACAACAACACATACGTATCTCAAGGTCTTAAGATTATTTATTTAAATTTATATTTGCTTTTATTATCAATAATAATTGTATTTATCCATTATATATTAACAACTAATTGCGATTATTTTATTATATGTACAATATTTTAGTTTCTTTGAAATTTCTGAAAAACAAATTTATAATGAAAAATTGCGGGTTCGTCGCTTAAAACTCTTTTAATTTTCATTTATAGTATATGAAAAATTTATATGAATAAAATTAATTTTTTTTTTTGCATAAAATCATTGAAATTGTTAAAATGCAATTATATCTTGTAGTATATCCTCGCAGCATAATATATAATAAACATAAATTTAAAAATATTTCTATATAAATGACGTATCTGTCCGGTTGACCGTAAATATTTATGTATAAAAAATATCTCTATCTATATACAAAAATAACCTTAATATATTTCTATATAATTGACATTTTAAATTGTATCACGAATAATTATAATAATAATTCTTATTATACGATTATTAACTAAATATCCTCGATTGTTTTATATTGCATTTATTTTATAATTTATAGGTTATTCAAAAAAAAATCAATTTATAAAACAATAAGAACTTTAACACGAATTATGTTTGTATTATATTGTGTATTGATATTCATTGACAACAAAATGAAAACAATTATTTAGAACTCAATTTAATATTTTTTATTATAATTATCATAATTATAATTATAAAAATGTGTATAAACATTTAATTGAATATGTTTATACGCATTATTTTAATGATACATATAGAACTTAATATTTGTACATTTTTTACTATTTTATCCTTAGCATTTGATAAAATATGACATAATTCATGCAAATTCAATGGGATTCTTACTTATTATTATATAGTAAAGAAAAAAATCAAAGGTGTTCAAGAAAATATCAATAAAAAATGTGAATGATTTGTGAATGATTACAAGGGGTTGAAAAATCCTTTTCGTGAATTAAAAATCAGATTTTCTTATTTTTACTAAACCTTTTTACTAAAACTTTTGAGCTCAGAAATAGAATTGTTGACATTACAACAGTTTTCTGTGTTTAGACATCCATCTAATATTTTTTTAATAAATTTAAAATTTGCAAGTAAAAATCTATATATGTATATATAATTTTATCTGCATAATTATTTATATAATAATTTTTTATTATTATTATTAATATTTTTGCAATCAAAATTTATATTTACAAAATTTTATTTTATCTCAAATATAACATATATTATTAATTGCAATAATATATTTTAATTTTTTTTTTCATAAACTATATAAGCATAAAAATATCACCAGTTTTTTTTTGTTTCTTTCTCGTATAAAATATATATTCGTTTTTAGTTTGGCAATTTGTAAAAAATTATAATTATTATTATTAAGAAGCAAGGCTATAGAAGTCATCAAAATAATTTATATTTCACAAAAAAATAAAAATATTTGTATTATATTTAATGAAGAAATATATATATATATATATATAATATATACAAAGAGATTAATTAATATATATATATATATATATAGAGTTTATTGTCTATTTTTATTTTTATTATTTTAATAACCAAAAAAAAATAAAAACAAAATATTAATATTATGTTTAAGTTTTTGGAAAGAAAGAGAAATGTACGCGTAAATATGAAGTATATTTAAAACAATTTTAATGACACACATTTTTTTTTTTTCAAATAAACATACATTTTTTTTTTTAATATATAATTATTTAATTTAAACTACATATATATATTTTATTACATTTTCTCATATTGTATACAACACGACACTATATATATAAATATGTTATTTTTTTTTTTAATAAGAGAAATATTTATTATTTAATATATTTTATTGTCATTGTTTTATGTATATATATATTAAGTCATATTAAAGACAGATATTACCTTTTTTTTACCTATTTATATTGTATATATATATTAATTATATTATTTTAATATATAATAGATCAAGTTACACTCTGTCTGTATATGCGAACTTCATGTGATATAATATAACATAATATAAAATGTTTTATTAATTTATTAGTGTATATTTTTATAAAATATATGTAATAAGAAAATGCAAAATTAAATTAAATAATATTAAATTAAATAAGTTTTCATATATAGAATTTCGTAATTTCTTTCCTCACATATATGTACAATATTATTTATGCAAAAATATATAAAGATATTTCCTTATATATATTGATTGAAACAAATGTTAGAAAAATATTTTTATTTGATTGTAAAAAAAAAATTAAAATTTATTAAATATCAAAATATATAAAAGGTTTGAATCTTTTATGAATGAGAAATATTTAATATCTTTGAGATGAATACAAATAAAAAAAAAATAAAAAATATATTAGATTATTGCTTTAGGCATTTACGAAAATCATTTCGGTTCATTACTATAAATATAAATACAAACAATATAATATTAGACAGCAGGTCTATATATCTACAAAAAATACGTATATATATTATTAGACAGTTTTTTTTTTTCATACTTGATATGCAGACGTATAGATAGACAGATATTTATTTCTCATTTGGGTATACAAAAAAAAAAAAAAAATAAAAACAAATTATTACATTAACAAAAAATAATCAAAATAAAAAAAAAATATTGTAATATTTGTACATATTTTCAATTTATATATTAACAAGTTTTGATCTTGAAATATTTATTATTTCAAAATTAATAAATTTATTTATATTGCGTATAATATTTATTATTATTTTTTTTGCTGATATTGGCAATTATATGGTTTAATATTTCTTCCTGCATATATAGGGAGTAATTTTTATTATGATTATTAATTAATTTGTTTTGATATATAATTGAAGATAAAATAGATCACTATATAGGGAAACTGATTCCCATAACACCCATAATTGTTAAAAAAAAATAGTTGAAAACATTTTTTATACTTTGAAAACAATTGAATTTTTAAAAAAAATTATCATATATAGGAATCGCACAACAAAAATGTGCTATGATAATGAAAGAAATTCTCCTTTTTGGTACAATTCTACATGATTTACGATTATTTGCCACTTAATTGTAATCGAAATCAGTTCTTATACCTGATGTTGATTTATTTGGTCAAATTTAAATAAAAACATAATCATACAAATTAGTCCTAATATGGAAATATAATAACCATTAAAGAATTATAAATTAAAATATATTTTATAAAAGTATACTTTACCTTCTCGCTATACTCATATAAATAGAGGTTAAAAATCACCGATTTATTATATATAAAAATTCATTTTGTTAATAACATTTTATTTTATATATACATGTTTATATTTTTAAATACAAATTAATTGATTGATGGTACAGATAATAATAATAATATATTAATATATCAAACACATTGTTATTTTTTTTTATCCAAATTTATAATGAATCATTCACTGCGTGTGATGGCATTCCTGACATTACTATATACCACCGCATTTGTTTGTTTTGTTGTAATATAAAATTATGTATTTTGATTTAAATTATGCAACTTCCAAAAATATATATTATTTTAATTATATATAAATGATTTAGAGATATTATAATATAGTTTTATTTTTTAATCCAAATAAATGAAATAAACGCTTTTTTTTAAGGGTATGGCAATTTTGTTTTTGGTAATGTGATTGTATTAATACTATTATTATTATTATTAAATATTTGGAAAAATCATTTATTATTCCGTTGTTTTTACCAAATTGATATAAATAAATCATATATATAATAATGCATATAATATTTAAATAATATTTTAGTTGTCTTTTCTTAACGATTTTATATGCGATATTTAAAAACAATAAAATTCCCATGAAATGTTAAAAAATTAAAAATATATATTTCTTGTGTCATTCTATTTTAATGTTTTTGATGAGGATATCCAAAAAGACATAATATAAAAATTGAATTTTCACATAACATAAACATTTTAGTTTTTGAATATAAATAAATTAGAAAAAAAATTAGATTATCACATATTTGATTATACTATATATGATAAAAGTCAATCAAATGTTAAGAAAATTTTTATTTAAAAACAATGAATTTAATTTATTTTAGAAAAATGATATAGGCAATCCATGAGAAATATAATATATTAACATGTGTTTCATAAGTTTTTACAGTAAATGGTACTTCTTGGCCTTTTAAGGTACGCAAATTTAAGGTATCAAATGCTAAAATTCACTGGGTTTTAAAGAAAAATGAGTTAAAATATACAGAATGTAAAAAACCTCCAAAATACACAAGAAAACAATTTGAAAAAAATCCCAATATGTTGTCGGAAAATAATATTGAATCTAAATCGAACATAACTTTCACTATACGATTCATAGATGATTTTTTGCCATGACTGATAAACCAATTGATGAATCGGGCTGAAAATGTGCATTCTTATGTTTTAAGGGGCGCTTAATCCGAATAAATTGGTTTCAAACCTATTCATCCATTGGTTTTTCGATCCATTGGTGATAACTCATAAATATATTAATTCATGCATTGATTCATGAGTTATTAAAGATTTTCCAAAAAAAATCACTACCATCTAATTTAATATCTGAAGATTTTTCGCACCTGATTTTTCGCACCTAACACAAATTAACATAAATTAAAGTGTATAATAAGTTCCCAAATCCATACAATTGAAAACACATAATTTAATGTTGCTACAGTGCTACATGATAACAACATAGGAGGTAATTTTTTAATATTTAGATCAAGTATTGAATATATTTAATTAACTTAAAAACTTAATTCATTTTTAAAAAGTTTTTCACGTATATAAATATTTTATATATAGTTATTTGGTTTAAGAAATTTTATAAAACATAATTTAGAATTTTAATTAAAAAAATGTTTATTTGAAACATTATACCATTTTATAACTATATCATTTTTCGTATATTGTTAAACCAGGATGTAATATATATATATACATTAAATTATTATTATTATGGTAAATTAATACCTTTAAATAAATAACTGATTCATATATTCTAAAATTCATACATAAATTAGTATATGATATATAAAATAATCCAAATTCATATACTGGATTTTCAAATAATTTATTCATTTTACATATAAGGAATAAAATTGTCTATATATTAAGAATTATATTTATATTCAATTCAATAATCTGTATCAAAATTATATCCGCTTATAATAAAAATATAAGTACAAATTGTTTTTTTTTTTACAAATTCATTGTATGTAAAAATTTATGAAAATTTGCCATTTGTAAATTTTCTCATATAAATGTATATACATAACAAACTGTATATATTAAAAAAAAAACAAATATATACATATATATATATACGTTTACGTACGTACAATATTGTTTATTCTTATGAGATAGGTAAATATTAAAAAAAAAAGACAATTAAATTATCTGCACGTAACATAGAGGTATAAAGTACATATATAATTATATATATATATATATATATATATACATATACATATATAAAATAATATACATAATTATATTATTCATAAAATATATATACTGTATCTAACGTACTTATATATACCTACTTTATTAAATATATCTAAATATATACATAACAAGAAAAGCTGTATGGTTATGCGAGTTCATATATATATATATATAAAGAAATAGATACATGTAATTTATAACCTTGGATAAAATGCAGGCATTTTTTTTTCTTTAAAGTTAAAATAGTATTATTATTATTATTATTGTTAATAAAAAAAAAAATTCACTTTTTAACAATTTTTCATCGGGTGGAGTCCACTATATATAGTGTCCCTCTAAACTAATTTCTTCAATCATTTACTTGTGATCAATTGAAGTGGTTGTTTTTAGCAATCAGTCAAATATATAAATATATTACAAAAATAAATATTCAAAATAATTTAATTTTTTTTCATATATATATAAATAAAAATGGCTTTCATTAAAGTAAGTTTTTAAAATTATATATATATATATATGTAATACATATAAATATAAGATAAAATTTATTATTTGTGATTTCAAAAAGTGTTAAATAAAATTTTTCAAATGCAATAATAAAAAAAAATTATATACAAATGAATGAATGAAATATATCTATATATATATAGTGAAAATTGTGATATTTATATAATAAAAAAATATAATTTTTTTTTTCAAATATAATATTTGTGCGATATATTTACTTAAAAATAAATTTGTTTTTTTTGTTTCTCTTGTGATTAATATTTATTTTATTTTATGTATAATAATAATAATAGTAATATTAATGATATAATATATATTTAATTATATTGCAGTCAATTGTATGTCTTGCTGTATTGGGATTAGCTTCAGCTTCATATATCCCAGTTGCCCATCATGGAGATGTTGATTATCATGTAAGTATTTACTAAGCCATTACTAAATACAGTGAAACTTAAAGCATCTTATAACAAAAGAACCCCATTTTCAAAATATATTTTATATATATATTTTAATCGATCAATAAATAAAAAAATGTATTTATCTATCTATATTATAAAACCTTTTTCTGAATATGATTGCTTTTACCCCCATAGCTATATTTGAATATAATTTTTATTATATAATTTTTAAATCAATGGATATATGCATATATAAATTTACAATATATGTATTTATATTAATGCAATATAAATAAATTTAAAATGCAATCATAATTAAAATAAAAATTTAGAATAATGTTTTTTAATAAAATTAAATAAAATACCCCCTCAATACATTTATATTACATAATAACATTTTAAACATAATTACTTTTTTTTTATGAAAATATATACTAACATAAAAAATAATCTATTTCATAGATCATTTCCGATATATTTTTTTATAGTCTTATTAATTATTTACGTTACGTTTTACCACCAATCCACCTTGATAAATATTTTTAATCATATACATTGCCCATTATTTATATCTTTTCAAATGAATGTTAAATACATATTTTTTTATATAACTATACCGCGGATGCGGATGGTATATCTTTTTCTTCCAATATTTATCTTATAATACTGTATAACATAATTGAATTGTGGGTAAAAAAAAATAATACAACAATAATTTTCATTGTTTTCAAATAAATATAGTCACATCCACAATACGCTTACAATTATGGTGTAGCTGATAGTTTAACCGGTGACATTAAATCACAACATGAAGTACGTGATGGTGATGTAGTTAAAGGTCAATATTCATTAGTTGAACCAGACGGTTCAGTACGTACCGTTGATTATACAGCCGATGATCATCATGGATTCAATGCTGTCGTATCAAAATCAGGACCAACCGTACATGCTGTAGCCCATTCAGCAGCACCAGTTGTTGTAGCCCATTCAGCAGCACCAGTTGTTGTAGCTCATGCTGCACCAGCCGTATATGCTCATGCTTCACCAGCCGTTTATGCTCACCATGAACCAACAGTTTATGCTCATCATGAACCAACAGTTTATGCTCATCATGAACCAGCCGTATATGCTCATCATGAACCAGCCGTATATGCTCATCATGAACCAGCCGTCTATGCTCACCATGAACCAGCTCACTATATTGATGGTCATTCAACAGTAGTTGCTCACCATGCACCAGCTGTACATGCTGTTTCATATGCTGCCGCTCCAGTACATCATGCAGTAGTAGCTCATGCACCAGCCCATTATTCAGCTGCCGTTTCACATCAAAGTACCGTACAACATCATGGAGCAGCCCATGCTGCATATGCACCAGCACATTATGCTGCCTATGCTGCCCCAATTGCTCATCATGGATACGGTTATGCCACACACGCTTCCCATTATTAATTACCAAATGATGATTTCACGAAATTAATCTATATATATATATAATTTGTAGTTGTGTACGTGATTTAAAAATAAGCTATATTTATAATATTTGTATCATTTCTATTCTATCCATCTATCCATCATTTATTCTTTTGTGACTAACACCCCCGCACATAATTAATTTATAGAAATATCTTTTAACTAACGATATGTGTTTTTGTATTTTCCTTTATATTTATATATATAAAGAATAGTGAATATTTTAAAGAAGAAATATTTTCTTTAAAACAATTCTTTAACTATTCATTTTCAATTTTAAAATTTCCTTTATATAAATAATTTCCATTTGTTCTTTTTTTCTTATTATTTTCCTATATTCAAATTTATATTATTCTTGTATAGCAATATCGCGTATATATACAACAATTTATATTTATGACCAGGTTGTGCTCATTTATATATTTACTCTCATTTATTACTATTAATTATTATTATTATGACAACGTGAAATACTCATTTATTTATATAATTTATAATTATATTAAATAATAATAATAAAAAACTTTTGTACATTATTTCATAAAAAATAAAATAAAATATTTATAGATTATTTTTGTATAGAGCAATTATTATAAATAAAGAATTGATAAAAAATATATATTATATATGAAAAAAAATAAAAATATGTATTTTTTTATTATTATGTTTAATCTTACATTCTAAATAATAAACTATGTAATAGGCACTTCAGCAGTGATTATTTTGTTAATTTTACAGATGATTATAAAGGGGTTGGCAAATTAATGAGTTCTTTTACTAAAGGATAGATACATTCTTATGGAAAACTGCAAAAAAAAAATGTCAATAAACAAATTTTTGTTAAAAAATATCGAAATCATTATTTTAATAAATTAAGTCTGTCGTGTGATTCATAAATTTGTAAATTTTATATATACATATTTATATAATTTGTATATAATTCATTGTAAATTAATTAAATAAACCTACTCTTTATATATAATTATCGATGTGTTAAAAATAATGTTAAAGTATAATTTTCCGAGTGTTTCTCATAATATAATAAGAAATATTGATTGTTAATTACAATGCAATTTTTTTTAAAATATATTTTAAACACTTAAATTAAGTTAAAAAGTTTATTGCATTTTTTGAAATTAGGAAAATCTATTTATAGAAAAATTGATATCTTAAAAAGTCGATTTATTAAATTGTGTACCTTTTAAGTGATTAAAAGTGGTCAGTATTTTGATTTCCTCCATATTTTTTAATTCTGTTTTATTGGTAATATTTGCGTCTATGCGAATACTGCAAAAATAACAATATAAATTTTTATATGGAATGCCTCTAAAAATTTTCTAATAATTTATTATTTCCCATTGATATAGCTTAAATCATTTGGGTTATATGTATAAATTATATATTGACTGATTGTGACTTATATAAAAGTATTGCATTTATTTAAAAAAAAAAAACAAAATCCGTTTAAAGAAATGCACTCAAATGTACATTATTATTATTATTATGATACATAATCTAAAAATATATTTATATATTAATAAAACACCTACAAAAACCTCCTGTTTTCATATGTACTTATATTATATATATATTATGAAATATCAAATTGTATAAAATATATTACTATATGTAAAACGATATAATAATAATATATGTATATATATAAAATTGTACTATACAAGTTACATAAATTTAAGCCTCTGCATTCGATATAGATAGATATACCATATTTATGAATGACATTGAATATTTGTTTTAATTCCATATACACAATATATATATATATATACATATTCAGTGTATTTTATCAAGGTAAATAATTTTATGTACTTATACAATTTTTAGACGCAGGCCATAATTCAAACAAAGAAATTATACTTATATATATATATATATATATTTAAATAAATATATCGATGAATTATGCTTGAAGAAATAATACAATTTTATATAAAATAAAATTTCTTTAAACAGATATCTGTGTGTTACATTTATTTCTTCATAAAAGTGCTATTGCAACTTTCAAAGATATTTGAATATATATAGTTGCATATAAGTATGTATATTGAGTTTATTCAATTATTTGATTATATATATAATGTATATATGGTTATCCGTATAATATACAACTTTTTATGCCAATATATATATATAGAAATGTTTAATGATCAGTTTTGATTTCATATATATACTTTGTACTGTACTGTATCAACTGTATAGAGATAGACATTACAATGCAAAGAGTATAAACATTTTTATTTTCAATTTCATTATAATTCTTTTCATTTTCCTTTACCTTAAAATGTATATTATTGAATCTTATATTGTGTTGTGTGTATAAATAAAAAGTGTTATAAAAGAATGTTTATATTATGCAATATATATGGTATTTAATAATTTAATATGTTTCATTTCCTTATATATGTTTGTTATTATATTTTATTATAATTCTGATATTTGGAAGATAAAACAAAAAAAAATACGTTTTATAATATATAGACATATATAGCCAGAATTTGTATACGTAATGCATGATTTTCAATTTTATTATAATAAATATATAAAATTTTATAATAGACAATAAACAATATATATACAACTCTTATATTAATAAAATAAATGGTGCACATTCGACACGTATTAAAATTTCATAATTTTATTATTATATTGATTAAAATTTAATTTATATATAAATAATTGTATAAATAATAATCTTATGTATATAATATTATTCGTTTGTTATTATATTAGAATATGTCCAATTAATTTCTTTTTCTATATAAATTTATTTGGTTTATTTATTTTCATATTAATAATTGTATTTATTATAAAATTGCATTATTTTTTTAATCATATACTATAAATTAATTAGTTTATAGATACATTTTTATTTATATAAAAATTATTTATTTATATTTATATAGATTTGAAATTTCGTAAAATTTAAATTATAAGAATACAATAATAAAATTGTATGTATTTATATTGAAAATTCCAAATTGATTTATTGGAATTTATATTTAATTAATTAATTTTATATATTAAATAGATGTTTTGTTAGAAATTTCTTAATAAATCTATAGAAATTATATATAAAAATGTTGATTTATATTAAAAGAAATAAAACGAATTAAATTGCAATGATATTGATATGATATATTTATAAAATATTTGATGACACAGTAAAAATTTTCATAATTGTAAAAAAATCATTAAATTTATGAAAAAATTGATCCATCTGATCCAAAATGATAGAATATTTCGAAAGGAACATTTGCAATTACAGCTAATTTATGAAAAAGAAATGTGTCGTTCAACGAGGTAAATTTTTTGGGAAAATAGTCTTTTCTAAATTATCTATTTTTTAAATTACACAGCCCTGGGTTTTCTACAAAATTTAATCAATTTATGATATTTCATAGAAGAAATATCATAAATTCGTATATGAAATTGATTACATTTTCATATATTATTCGAAGAAAACAAAAAATAGAAAATCCGATTTTACGGCAAAAATATTAGTTCGTTGTAATTTTATTTTTCCCATAAATTAGCTAATTCCTTTTCAAATATCTCTGTTTATTTTAAGCATATACGGATACAATTTTTCGTTATTCATATGTCCGTTTGTGGTATTTACGTTGAATAATAATAAAAAATTTGATTTATTAACAGTGCAAAAATTTCCTATACAAAATGAAATTGTCTTATAAAAATAATTCATTCATTGATTAAATTTCGCAAAGGAAATAAATAAATTTTATTTCAATATACATTTGACTATTTTTTCAATATTTCAAAAACCAAATTCTCATACAAATTTTTGACAACCGACAAAAAACAAATTGTGTCTTTTTCAAATAATAATCAATTAGTCAAAGGATATTATAACTTATAAAAAAAATATTAATTTTTTTATAACATATTCATCAAAGCCAATGTTTCTATCGCATGTTAAATAGATTATTTCAAATTATGAAAGATATGCTATTTTTTAAAAGAACACTTCATCGTAGGTGTTTAGCGTAAAAAAATTCACTTGATTTATTATATAATATATAAAATAATTTAAATTTTCTTTTAATAGCGATAATTTAAATAAAAAAAAACATTTAAATTGAAGGTAAAAAAGTATATATATGGATGATGGTAAACAAAATAAATTATTAAAACAAAATTTTATTATAATAATATAAAAGATTAAGCAAAAAAAAAAAAAATGAAATATAATTGACCTTTCATATAATAAAAAATCATAACTTTATTTTGTTTATGTTTAAAATGTATTTTGTAGTTATTTTATGATTAAAATCGTAATTTTATTTAAATCAATTAATATAATTTAATATAAATAAATGTAAATATAAAAATATATAAAACATTTTTGTTTATTATAATAAATATTTTTTATAAAATTTTAATTAACTAAATAATAATATTTTGATATATTTTTTATCTATATTTTTATATATCTATTTTTATATATATATGGAAAACTAACACCAACGATATATGGTTGGTATATGAAATGTCCGATCTCATAAAAACTAAAGTAGGAAAAGTAGGAAAAAAAAAACAAAAATCAAAAAAATAATCGTGATGAAAAATTAGAATAAAAACAAAATTATATAATTATAATATATTATATTTAAATTAAAAAATAAAAAAAAATTTTTTTTTTGTTTTATTATTCTTTACGAAGGTTAAACTTTTAAAAAATTATATAAAATATATAATCTACCATACACTAATTTCTCACAACAACACAGCATCCGCCGCCGATATATCATTTTTATTTATAATATTATTATAATAAATTATGTTATGTTAATAATACCATAATAAGGTAAAAAAAACAAAAAATTAGACAATTAAAAATGCAGACTTTTAGTTAAAATTAATTTCGCCTCAATTCATACATATCGAAAATTGTATTATAGATATTATAATAATATAAGATTTACACCTATTTTAATAATAAAAATATTATTATTGTACACCTTGTATATGTTTTTTTTTTTTCACCTTTTGTTAAACACTTTCAATTTTTATGTATTATAATATATACCTATATATTTATACTTGTATGTATATAATCATATAATATAATTTGTATATGCCGTGTATCTGTAATAAAAAACGTATGTATTTTCATGTAACACTATATATGATATATATACAGGTATCTTAACTTAACAGTAATTAATACATAATATATATAAATATATAACCAGCGTTGAATGTCACATACATACGTATATATGAAAACAATACAAAAAAAGCATGTATTTCTTTAAAATAAAAAAATATATGAATATTATTAATAATTCTCATTGTACATTTCAAACAAAATATTTAGTAAGTATATTTGTATTTGAATTATCATAGTACAGAAAAACCGATACAAAAAACGTATTCTTGTAAAAATGTTATTGTAAAATAGCTAAAAAAAAATAAACACGATTAATTATATAGTAATAGACGCGACTTAGTAAATAAAGAATAAAGAAACAAAAAATCCATATAATTTAATATACATACATAAATTATAATTGTTTTGTGTGTTTGCATTTATTCGCATGTTATGTTGTAATATTTATAAATCTATCTATCTATCTATCTATGTATTATATTGTACTCTAAATATTTATATGTGCATACTTATTATTATATTGCGAATTTTTTAAAAATATTTCTTTTTTATACAATAAGAATGGTGTTAAAAATATTTATATAAAGTATATAAATGATAAAATATTTTTATATATACTTATTTGTTATAAAACAATAAAACAAAGTGATTATATTTATTAAATTTTTATTTATGCGTCTATATATATGAAACTAGATATGTATATATATTTTGTTGAAATCATAAAATAAATTTAAATAATCTTGAAATGAAATATTAATTAAAAATCGTCTGAATCGATTTTGAATAATTAAATTGCTTTATTGATTTTTTGATTATAATAAATTAATTTCTATATATATATATATGAATATTATGTTTTGATTGTTGATTAATACAAAAAATTTAATTATATAATTATGTATATGAACAGGCTGTAATATAAATCTTACTAAATCGTATATGTAAATTGTTTTGATATCTGTAAATTTATGTTATTTACTTAAATTAATATATAATAATATTATTGTAAAAAATAACAGTGAGTTTTTTTAAGAGTGAGTATAGGATTTTTGTGTTTTCATTCAATAATAACAATTTGAAGTTCATTTAAACAAAAAAATCTCTTTCTTTTATATACGAAAAGCAATTTTTTTTTGTTTATGTTCCACTTCATGTAATCTCTATATATACCTAAAAGTGCGTATCTAATTTATATGTAATTGTTAAAAAATGCATATTATTATTAATGATATATTATTGTGTATATTTTATACGTATCTATACGCATAAACAAAAATACCCACAGATAATAAAAAAAAAATAACACATTCAACAAAATAGAATTAAATTAATCTTAACGTGAACAAACCTATATTGCTTTGTATAAAAAATAAAAAATTAGTTTTTTTTCTGCATTTTAATGCAGATTTTAAAAATTTATTTACATTGTAATAATAATGAAAAAAAAAGATTCAGATGCATTCAATTATAAAATGTGTAATTTTAAATATAGAATAAATATATATGATTCTTATTTATATACCTACTCATGGTTGTTCTGCTTTAATGAATATAAATTGAATATAAATGAATACAAATAATAATATATAAAAATATTTATATATATTTAGATATTTTTTTTATGAAAGAAATTAATCAAATATATATTTAAACCGCCATATAATTTAATTTAATAAAAAAAAAAGTCGCTTATATATGCGCTATATTAAATTATATTATTATACAATATACAAATAAATTCAATTCAATGTTATTGAATCTGACTCTGATTGTGAGACGACGACGTACGATTATAAACAAATAATAATATAAATTAATATTTCTTTTTATATGTATATATATATTTTAAAAATGCATATCTAATTTTTGGCAGTGAATTTAAAAGTTTTTTGTGTGTTTAGAGATTTTAATGATAAATTAAACGGTAAATTATGTGATTGATATTATCAATTAAATATATAATATATATATAGAGTTGATAATTTCATGCATTTTCTTAAACTTTTTAAATCATTAAAAAGTTATGCAATTGTCTTGATTGATTTCGTATATAATGTGTACGGTGTAATAAGCATATGTGTAGATAATTGTAAAATAATACAAAATAGATTAGAACGGTTAGTTAAAATGTAATTAAATTTATTATAATATAGTACATTGTTAATTTTATTCTAACTTAATAGATTTCAAATTAAAGTTTTATTATATAAGATATGAAAACAGTTTTTATTGAAATAAATTCAACTTTATTGTTTCAATTTATAATGATAATTGGCTATAACATACTATAATTTGGAGTCGGTTCAGAAGCCCATTTTTCCTCAACCAGATTTGCGAAAATACCATAAATTCATTAAACTATGGCTAAGAAAAGGCAAAAAAAAAATGCAAAAACTTAATAATGAATATTTTGCATTTTATTAGTTTTTTCATGCAAAAAATCGATTCTTATTCAATTTTTTAAGTTAATTCTCTTGATGCCAAAGGATCCAAAAGATATCCGAGATTGTTCAGATACTTAAAATTAGTTTAAAATTTTATGAAATTTATCATAGTTTGGAAATGATAATGATTTAAAGTCGATTGCTATGAAAAACCTCATGTAAACATATTTTTGAAAGAAAGATATAAGAAATAGACAGAAATCGTCACTGATCCGGTTAAATTATGTTTAGGAATGAAGAATCGTATTTTGGTTCCGGATGTATTTTAGTTTATTTTCCGATTTTCCAAAACCATAACCGGCCGCCACAGAGTACTAAATATACTTATAGACAATTAAAAATTATAATCGTTTATTATTTTCCTTGAAAACCTTTATTTTTTACCTGCAGTCATTATCGCATATATAAATAAAAGGGTATAGTAAAATATACCTTACGATCGATTAAATTGAACGATAATATATTTTAAAATCTCAATTTATACATAATACATAAAAAATATTTAAAATGCTTGAAACAAAAACAAAAACCATTCAATTATTATTAAAATTTGTTGATTGAGTTCATTCATAATGATAATGATAATATTTTACCATATTAATATAAATCTTATAATAATAATAATAATAGTAATTATTAAATATACCTGCGAGAGTATTTACAAATAAATGATTTATGGACCTCCAAGTTCACATATCATAGTATAGTAATAATAATAATATTACTAATAATAATAATAATAATAATACTATTAATAACAATAATTAAAAAAAAAGAAATATAAGCATTAAAAAAATTAGTTTTTTTAAATAAATAATAAATATAAATTCAAAGTTTTATTATAATAATATAATAATATTTTATTATGTTAAATTCAATATTTATTTATTTTATATATTATATATGAATTAATATATTATTAATATAAAATTGAATGTGTGTAGGTGATTGAACATAATATTTATCGAAGAGGTTTTATATTTATAAGATTGCATTTTGTTTTTTTGATGTTGCTTATTAATTAATGCATATAATAATAATAAAAAAATATATTTTATTTTATATGCAAATTCAATTGTTACTTACAGAAAAACTAACAACTATACATAAAAAAAATTGTATATTTTTTAATTTTTAAAATGAATAATATACTAAAATGAAATATATATTATTCTGAATGCCTTACATGGTTTAAGTATAATGGTTTTCAACGTTATATATAATTTATATTATGTTAAAATAATTAAGTTTTACATACGAATATTTGATCATATCAAAGTTTTATAATGTTTTTACTAAAAGTATGCATAATAAAACTTTATACAAATATAGTAATATTTTATTTATATTTTAATGTCATACATATATATTGTTATATAAAATGGCAAATTTACATATTTGATGTACTTGTACTTCTATGCATCATTGTTTTGTATCATTCTTATACAATTAGTTTTCTTATATCATATATGGTATACAAATTGTTGAGTATTTGGAAATTTTATAGTCATATATTATTTGTTTGTAACTTTAAAATGTATAATTTTATATCAATCTTAAGCATTTGTCATGTCAATGTAATGTAGGATCTGATCCAACGACCTTAGAAAATTGTCAAATTTCTTTCTGATTATACATAGAAAAATCTGATTCTGATACAGAACCCTTTAAATGAAAATTTATAGTCATATCAAAAAACATGATTTAAAAATTTCTCTGATATCAATAAAAATGGTAAAAAGTTTGTAATAATTACATCAATTAAGTAATTTCATTATTTTCCTATAAAAATATCACTTTCACAAAAATTGTTATATTGAATTACATAAAATGTATTTAATTTTAATTAATAATAAATTAAAACATTTTAATTAATAAATATTATAAAACCTTATTATAATTTAATAAAAAATATAATTAGATAATATATTTTTAGTAAAAAAAATTAATACATTAATACATTTTCTCATCCCTCATGTAATATACAAAATACAAAATAATAATTTTTTATTTGTTAACTTCAAAACAAAAAAGACTGCGCGTTTTTGAGTGACATTATATATATTTTATATCTATAGTACATATCTCGAAATATAAAAGTAAATTTTATTAAAATATATATATCACAAAAATTAAATAAAACAAAAAGATTTAATTAAAGGTAAATATATTTTTTTTTTGAAATATTTTTTTTTAATTCATATAATATAACAAACCATATGAATGATGGTATGAACCACGAACATTCATTTTTTTATATACAATACAAAAATTTAGATTATTGCACAAAAATTTTTGTTAAAAATCATTAGTGTATTCATTTTGCCATAAAAAACGACCTCTGAAAAATCATATATAGTATAATCTATATATAACAAATATAACTATGTAACTATAACAATCTGTAATATATGTAAAAAGTTATATATAGTTGAATATATTCTTCGTATATTTTTTTTTTTTTTTACTTTACTTTTATAATAATATTATGTACATAAAAATATATATTATATATATAAATAAAATCTCTTATATATGTTTTATACCCCTTCTAACATTTCATCATCATCATCATCATAATCATCATCGTTATAATGAAAATGAAAAAAGATTTTACTATATATATTTGAAAACAGTTCAACAATTTTCAACAGTATAATAAAATAACTCAAAAGGTTAATTTCAAATATAAAAAACAAAAAATATAAATATAATAATTGTGAATTTTGTTTATTTTTTTAAACTAATTTTCATTTTCCATTTTCAATTATAAATTAAATAAATAAATAAATTAATTAAAAATGATTAAATCAATGTGTGTTTCAATAGTGATTGCATTAGCATTATTCGGTGTTTGTACAGTAGCAAAACCAGGATATTCACATGCTGTTGATTATTATGTGAGTGACGATTCAATATACAATATACAATATAAAAATTCAATTTCAAAATATTGATAATATTACGGAATAGAAATGATAGTATTTTTTTTTATTATTATAACAAATCAAGTGATTGTACAAATAAATGAATTTAAATATTAAAAATCTTTATCGCATATAATTTCGCTTTCATGTATGTGACGTCGATATATTTTTTTTATAATCTATATTATAAGTTAATCGATATAAAAATCAATTTAGCTATTTATTTTTTGGTTAAATTCTTTTAAAATATTATTATATTATTTTATATGCACGAGTAAAAATCATGATAAATGTTTTTTCTTAGTGGTATTTTTAATTTCATTTTTTGTTCACATTTTTTTTTTTTGTAATTGATTTCAATTGATATCAAAGAGAAATTATATAAAATATTTATATATAGATATCGAGTAGATTTTTTGAAAGTCATTGTTAAACAAAATCATTTTATTGAAATTCCTTAAGTAAATAATATATTCTTTTTATATAGAGTTAAAATATAAGAAAAATAAAAAAAAAACACTGATTAAATATCACGTTATATTTGCTCTTATATAATAAATATAACAAAAAAAAAAGAAATTAAATTACATTATTTAAATCAGTTACAGTATATAATATTATAATATTTCAAAGACAATCTTTGAATTAATTGAATTAATTTTACATATGCGCGGCTTAATCAAGATTTATATATATGCCCATAGTATTTGCAATCACATTTGATTATATAATTTAAAAAAAATTATTTTGATAAAAATAAAACCTCTATTTTTTATATATTATTTCAAATGAATATCATTTATAAAATTTTGCAATAAGTTTTATTTTTTTTTAAAAGCTTGTTTTATAAATAAAAAAAATTTTTATTACAAATACACTTTTTTTTTATCATTTAAATTTATTATCTAATAAATATAAATTATTTTTTATATATGCAATGAAATTGAAAGATCAAACAATTGACAAATTCGCAACAAAATATATATAAAAATTTAATATAAAATTATTTCATAATATATTAATTTTAACATTTAAATAAACATTCTTAAGTCAAATGTATATGATAAACTATGCGAAAAATTAAAATATTCATTAAAAAAACCAAAAAATGATATTATTTTGTTGTGAAATTTTATTAATATTCAATCTTTTTTTATATATATACAGGATCATCCAAAATATGCATTCAATTATGGTGTAGCCGATCATCATACAGGAGATGTTAAATCACAACATGAAGTACGTGATGGTGATGTTGTTAAAGGTAAGGAAATTATGTTAATATTTTCTATGTAATATATTTATATATTTTTATTAATGTTATTCCGCATTATTATTATTATTATTATTTTCATTTTGTGCAAATTTTCCTTATTACAATATATAATTATAAAATTATATCGCTTATTGGATAGATTTGCATCTAACATATATCTATATTAGATATGAGCTAATAGATTGCAAAGAAATCAAAAAACATATAAAAGAAAATTAAAATTTATATATCGTATATGTTATAAGATTTTTTTTTTTGTAAATATATCTCATTATAAGGAAAAAAAAACTCGCGATGTACGTGATCTTTCTCTATATATGTTTATTTATATATATGTTAATGATATCACATAACAGATGTGTGTGTGTGGATATTCTGCATAATTCTTCATATTACATTTTTTACATTGTATAAAAATATAATAAAATTGTTTTAATGATTAAATATTTTCATTATTTTCATTTATTAAATATATTCATATATATAGAGAATTTAATTTTGTTATCGAATGAAGATTGATGAATGAAGATGTAAATATATGAAGAATAAATTATAGAAAATTTTATTATATATAAAATATAGACTGTTTATTATGCAATACAATAAAATGCATAATACACAGTGAAAGATGTGTTTATAATCAATTAGTTTATATAATTTTTGATTACAATCGACCATTAATTTTACCGTCTAACAACAGTCAAATTATGTTGTTGGTTTCATACTTTGTTGCATTTTAAGTGGTCAATAATTAACCGATAAACTACCAACTGTATATTAGGAAAATATCCAACTCTTAAATTCAGATTCGAAAATAACCGAAACACACAAAAATATATTGCGGTTATATGTATTCAATAGGATTCGAACCCATGACACCCGAAAATTTTGTAAGAAATTTATTTTTTATGTTTTATTTTCAATTCTTTCTATCATCCACAATTATACGCATATAATAAAAACTATATTTTTTCATATGAATATTATTAATTACCATACAAAATAGAATATGGATATTATGAAATGTTTATACCATAATTTTGATTTATACCTATTCTACTTTACATAAAACAAACAAAAATGCATATATACGATCTTCATAATATATATAAAAAAAAAAAAGAAACCTTCAAATGAAATTCAAATTTATCAAATAACCGCATATATTATATTATTATTAAATGTGTGAGTGTTAAATAATTTTCTTTATATAGTCAAATTAAAAAAAAAATTATATGAATAATGTAAAACAATTAATTTTCATGTGAACAACCTTAAGAAAATATAGTACACTTCTATATATATTTTAATTTTTTAATATCTTATTGTTATATATTTAAAATAAGTATAAAGGTGCATATTAGATGTTGATCATTTGGTATATATATGCCATTTCATAATATTTAAATAATGTAAATTAAGTAAATTTACAAATTAATTATTAAATTTCCCATATAACTGTCGAAATAATTTGTACAATTTCAAAGTTATTAGATGAAATATATAGATATAGATTTGGTTTTTTTGTATATTGGCAGTTTCAAGATAAACATGTCCAAACACAATTCTTATTGCACCAATATTGAACAAAAATAAATTTAAGATACTAAATTTCAAGTCTACAAGTTCTACAAGTACAAGTACAAGTCTATTTCAGAATTATTTGTCAATTATACATTTTATATATATATAAATTTTATCCATTTCATCATAATAACTTTTATAAGTCAAATACATAATAATAATAATAGTAATAACAGATTTTCTATTTACAAATAGTAATATATTTAATTTATATGATTTTAATTTTTAAAATCACATGCGGATTTTGTTTTTTTTTATTAAATTGAATGTTTTCAATTTGTAATTTATTATATGTACAAAATTCAGTAATAGCAAATTCTAAATTTTTAACCTTTCAAAATAGAAGACATTTCTTATATATGCGATAAATAAATATATATATGACCTAAATCACAATATAAAATGCACGATTTTATATAAGAATGAGTATGAGAAAATAAAATCATATATGTTTTGTTTAAATATATATATATCGATTTTTTTGTAATCTCATTTATAAATTTAATGATTTTAATATGTAATTTGAATTATATTCGAATTTCATTTAATAAAAAATTATCTTTTCCCAATGATATTTTAGGACAATATTCATTAGTTGAACCTGATGGTTCAGTACGTACCGTTGATTATACAGCCGATCCCGTACATGGATTTAATGCTGTTGTAACAAAAAGTGCACCAACAATTCATGCACATGCACCAGTTGTTAAACATGTAGCACCAATTGTTCCAGTTGTACAAAAAGTTGTTTATGCACCAGCACCAGCACCAATTGGTAAGTTATATCATTATAAATATATTTGCAAATATTATTTGTTCATTAAATGCTTTGATGATTTTTTTTTATTTAATTTAACACATGCGGTAAAGTGTGAATATTAAAATGTTTATTTCTTATTTATTTTATCATATATGTGTACGTATGTTTTAAAACATGTTATTTCTATTTAATTAAAAACAAAAATTGTCATAAAAATGATACATATATTTTTTACCATTAAACGCGCATCAGGGAAAATTAAAATATACCGAAAAAAGTGACAAATTTCACTCTTATTTATTTTGTAAATATAATTAATATAATAAACAAAAGAAATATATTTCATTGCTATATGTGAGAAAAGATATTTTATATTAATAATAATAATAATAATAATAGTTATTATTATTATTATTAATATTATCATCAAATTTATTTGTTATATTGTTATATGTTTGAGCACATTCACTGCATTTATATTGTCAATGTGTAATAATAATAATAAAAAAAATTTAATAGTAATAATATAATAACAATGAGATTTCGATATCCATCCATATATATACAAATTCCTACCAAAAACTTTAACAACATAAGATCAAAATAATTCAGACGTATATCTCTCCGCCAAAAATAACTATATACTTATATTTATATTTCATTTGCACCATATAAATGAAATTGAAATGAAATTTTACAATAACCCATTGTTTTATGTATATTTATATACATAATATATATTTTTATTATTACAAGTTTTTTTTATTATTATTAAGTATATTATACCTAAATATACATATATGTATATTTAATGTTGTAACCAGTAGCTCATATATTATTAACATACAATGCATATATTAAATTATGTAATCCAAAAGACATATATACATTTTTTTTTTGTAAATTAATGTTTATTAAGTTCTGTAATTGTTACATATTATATTGTAATTTCCGACAACGTATATTTTATTATTATTAATGCATTTTTTTTGTATCTTTGCAATTTATATGCACATATTTTTATTGCATATTGAAATTAATATTTAAAAGAAGAAATTTATGTATATATAGATGACCATATTTATACATATGATGGGTAAATTATGACCTCATTAAATATATATTTTTTATAATTATTATGACCGTCAATTCAGAAAATTTTATAATATAATCATATAGTAATCATATATGAAACAATTCAGAGGAATCAAAAATTTGTAGTGGTGGTGGTGGGATGTGAGAAAATGTGTCCAGGCGAACGAAACGATATAGGATATTCTGAAAGGCGGATCGGGTTGAAAATAAATCAGTTTTAATACAAAAACAATTACATCAAGATTTTTTCTTCAATTTTCATTTTTCTTTGCATCATTTTCAAAATTCAATCAATTATTGGTTTCTTATATAGAAGAAAATTTTGATCTGGCAACGATGCCGATTCGAAAGATATTTAGTTGATTTTCCAATACAGTACTACAACCAAAAATGTGACAAAGCTTTTTCAAACTTTCGGCTATATTTTTTGAAAAAATTAAACGACTTTCAAATTTTCTCCCAAAAAATCAAAATTTACATGAATTTTATGAAATAATGAAAAGAAAATAAAAATTAAAGAAAAACTATTGTTATATTTAATTCAAAATTTGTAAAATTTTTTTTCCGGAAAATTTACATTAAAAAAAATTGAACATTGCTTTTTTTTCGGTAAACTCAATTTACTTTTAAGCATTTATCTTTCAGAATATCCCGTTGTTATATGGATTCATATGGTGGACTCAATTTTTCACGCGCCGTCACTATAAATATATGGCTAAATTTAAAAATTTAACTATTTAACCAATATAATGATTAAATATTTATATATTTTTTGTAATTTAACCAAAAAACAAAAAAATTAATATATAAAATGAAATATCTATATAATAATATAATAATATTATATAATATTATAATAACATATATATTTATTTTTTTTAATTATTTTTCCTATAGTTCATGCTGATCATCATTATTCACCATACGCAGATTATCATGATGTTTATGATGGTCAATATTATGATCCACATCATTATGCACATTATTAAGCACATTTATGTATGGAGAATATTCCCCATTGAAAAAAAAAAAAACAACATAATATTTTTCTTCATAATTTATATATATATATTTAAATTTATCATCATCATATTATCTCTATAACTATATATAGTATGTTTTTATAAATAGTACAAAAAAAAAATCCAGATATACACGTATAATATGATAGATATATATAATATATACGCAATCATCGTACAGACATCTATTACGAAAAGAATATATATGTATATAAGAAGAGGATGAGAAATAATGTATATATATATATATATATATAAATAACATCAAAATTGTTGTTCAATGATCATAAATAACTTTTCATTTCATTTTAATTTAAATATACATATACGATTTAATGTAAAATACACATTTTTATGATATAGCTTTATTTATTTTTGAATAAATATTATAATAATTATTTGATTTTTTTTTTCCATTAAATGCGATATGATTATTATTATTATTATATGTATTGTATTATTGATATAGAAGAAAAGAATTATAAAATAAATTTTCTCATTTATCTTGTATATAATAAATTTTTGATATATTTTTAATAAAATAAAAATGAATAAATAATTTTTACCAAAAAAAAAAAATATAAAACAAAATTTTGTTTATCATTTAAATTATTAATCAATGCAAATGCAAAAATTAGGAAAAAATTAGAAATTCATATAAATAAAATATATGTAAATTTGGTTTTTGTTGAAACATAATTTATTAAAAAATTATGAATATTATATTATCTTCATATAAACTAGAAATATTTGGGTCAAATCTGATGTTTATTATATATATGAAATTTAATGGTGTAATGCGAGAGTTCATGTAATATATATAATCAATATTGGTATATATATACAGAGTCGTGTCTTTATGATGATTGTGAAACATACACGCAATATGCGATAAACAAATCTTTTGTTTTATTACAATTTATTATATTCAATCTATCCGTCTCTCGGTTATTATTTAAATTATAAAAAAAAATAAATTTATCATTTTTAAATAATTGAAAAAAAAAAATTTCCGGGTATTTCTTTATAATTCCATATTTTTTTTTCTATGTGTGATTAATTAAAGAATTTATATGAATATCAAAAATTTAAATTATATATATACTGACATTTTCAATACGAAAAAAAAAATTATTTTTATATTATTGATATAATCTATATATGGTATATTTAAATGAATAAACTATCAATTTATTATAATTCATTAATCGATGAAATTTTATGTAATTAAAAATTGTATATAGACATTGAAATTCAGTAGATAGATAGAAAAAAAAATGTTATGCATTTCTTTAGGTAATAAATATACAAATTTCATGATTTAGATTTAACAATAAATAAAAAACACGTTGATGATCAAACCGTTCATAATAAAGTGGTTTAATAAACATAACATATATATATATTTTTAGAAAAAAAATTAATAACATATTTTTTATGTATATAAATGTTTAATGACCCAACTTTTGTTTTCATTTTAAAATATGTATATATAAATATAACATGTATGTATATATGATATTGTATATACTATATTTATTATTAAATAATATATTGAATGAAATTGACTTTGAAATTGGCTCATATTTTTTGGCTTTTTTAAAATCTTAATTAATCGCATATATAATTTATGAATTCATAATAGTTAATGAACTGCATTCATTTTGTGTAATATAATAAAATCTATTTAGCAGTGAAATGTTTTGTTTAAAAATGAACAAAAAAACAAATCAAAATTCAAAATAAATATTTTCCTTAATGAATTATCTGGTGTGCAACTTTCAACATATCGTATCTATTAAATCTTGCTGATAATCTTTATGTTATAATACCATATTTTGCTCCAGTAAAACAGTAAAAAAAATATAAATAAAATAAGACAAACCGCACGGATGATTATATTTTGAAAGAATTTCTTAAATATAATTGGTTAAATTATTTATTTATCTTAAAGATCAAAAAAAATTCCCGTAATTGTTCAAATGTATAATAATTTTTAAGGATTTCTCTCCTTAGTGCGAGAGACCGTTTCGAAAGCGAGAATTTTTAAAACAATTTGTTATGGTCCTTTATAAATGTTCCATATGTTTTCTAATGTTTTTTTTTTGTATATCCACTATTCAGGTATTCCGTTTTTTGATGATTAAGTTCAAGAAGATTCAATTTAATATAAAGACAAAATTAAATAAAATAAAATAAAACTGTGTGTTTATAAATAAATTAATAAAATGTGATTATTTGTTTTTTATATTTGGTGGCTATTTTTTTGGTATTTATCGTTTTGTAATGAAAATCTTAAAAAAAAGCTTAAATGAAAATGAAAATCTTAAAAAAAATCTTAAAAAAGCTTAATTTTGATTTAATCCTTTGAAGGAAACACAGAAGAATTTGCCGTGATTTCATTATAAATATTATAAAGAAATAAATAAATAAAGATTTTCATTTAACAATGAAAACAATGAAAATCTTTCAAAAGCAATTTTCTTCCATTTTTAAGTAAAAAAAAATAAATTTTTTGCTATACAACCAACAATCTGGTTTTAGCGTCCAACAACAGCCTTCTGTTGTTAGTTTCTTAATTTGTGTCTTTTACGGTGTCGGTAATTAGCCGTACGACGAACCGCAAGCGGAAAATACAACTCTGTGTTAAAATTCAGATTCGAAAAATAACCGAAAACATAAAACATATTTGATGCATTCAGTAGGATTCGAACCCACGAACCCAAAATTTCGCTTAGAATTTTAGGTTGGCATTTTTTAACAATTACACCACAGAGTTATAACTTTCATTCTTTCATTTTTATTATTATTAAATTAAAACACTTTCCAAAAATCTATATTTATGCGTTTTTTTTATATTATTAAAATTTATTTATCGTATTTTTGTAATTGAATGTGTATAAATTTGAATATTTCGTTAAATTTTTAATTCATGTGAATTTTCATTAGATAAATAAATAAAATGTTATATAGATATAGATGGTAGATTCACGAATAAATAAGTAAGTAATAAGATAAAAGCTATATGGAATTTATAAATGTTTTCAAAAAAAAAAAAAAGGTATAAATGATAGAGTTAAATTAAGCCACAAACAACTTTTTAATAACTTCAGTCATCTTCAGTTTATAGAAAAGAAAAAGAAGTAAACTATTTTTGTTAGTAAGTATATTACGAAGCTTTTAAAAATACAATGAAAGGTATGCAATTTAATATTTTTATATTGGATTTTTTAATAAAATATTTAATAAAGTTAAATTTACAGTCAGCCAACAAATTTAAGTGCTAGATTTTGATAGAATAATTTCATATAAATTCATAAGAATTATGTAAAAAAAACATATTTTAAGTTATAACAAACATTTTATAGTAAATTAACTAAAATTTAAAAAAAAAAATTAAATTAGTTGTGAATTTCTATTCTGAATTGATAACTGATGAGATAATTACAAATATATTATCTTTGATTTCGCAAAAATATTTCTTTGTATAATAAAATTGATTTTTTTTTATTATCATTAAATAAAAATAATTTTACTTTTTCAAATAATTATAATTTTAGCATATAATTTTTTTTAGATAATATATAATTATCATTATTATAAATCATAATTTTAAATATACGTGCGTTCAGTTTCAGTTTTGTAGGGGTGCCCCATATATGTATGTTTGTTGATTATACAATATAATAATCAAATTAATCATTTTATTTCAAAATCTTAAAAAAACTGATTTAGTCTTTTTTTTTTAAATATATACTTGATCGATATATATGTTATTAGAAAAGGTCAAAACAAAACTAATTAAATTTTATAAATGTAACAGAAAAATACATAATTTATAATTTACCACAATAAAAAGGTAATAATTTAATTTTTCATTGGTTTGTATATGTAGTACATTTCAAATAATAATTGTATGTATGTATATATTTCAAAATTATGCTATATAAGAAAATATTTGCATAAAACATTTTAAATATCAATTAGAAAAATATTATATATTTTTATATATGGTATAACATACAGATATGATATTATATTATATATACATATACATTCAATTATCATTATTTCTTCATTCAGTCAAGTTATAGCAGTTGCTGAAATTTTTAATAATCTAGATCAACATTTATCTTTCTCTATAAACTATGGATATGGATATATATTTTAATATATAATGATTGATTTATACTTAATAATTTGGTAAAACAACAAATATTAAAATTCATTTAAATTATGTTTGGAATTATATACGTGTGCATAATTTACATTTACTTTTATTATACAAATGTTTTGATTTTCTTCATTATTTTATCTATGGTATATATTTTGTATGTATATTTGCATTAAAAAGCAAATAATTAAATAAATGTATACTCGAACATAATATAACTATTTTTAGTATAAGAAAATGTATATTTTTTTTTTATGAAAATTTTAATTGATGTTATTTCCCTAATTCGGTATTGTATGTTTTACATATACATTTTTATATTCTTTATTTATTTCTATATACAATTTAATTAATTTAATAATAAAACAACAATTCAGAATAACTCAGATAGATTTTAAAAGTAAAAATGCCTATATTTTTGTTATGAAAAGAACATCATTTTTTATTGAATTCATTTATATTGTATATATAATTAAATTTACCTTGATTTAATAATGCATTTACGATATATATATATGCATTTAATTTATATAATATTA
The DNA here is from genome assembly GCA_958336335.1 of Dilophus febrilis. Classification (NCBI taxonomy): domain Eukaryota; kingdom Metazoa; phylum Arthropoda; class Insecta; order Diptera; family Bibionidae; genus Dilophus; species Dilophus febrilis. The sequence goes on along the minus strand of OY284469.1, from coordinate 31,242,289 downwards.
ATAAAAGTGAGCATCGCATATGTATATATATATATATAAAAGTACAATTCCCCATATATGATTATATATTTATTTTTTTTTAAATTTGCTATACCTATATTTTGATATACAGCATCAGAATGTCCTCGAATCTCTCATTCATCGTATCATATGTATATATTATATATGATGAATGTTGCAATTTTCATATTATTTATTTGAATCGAAATATTTTCCTAATATTCTATTTTTATGAATTCTATGATTCTAATCGAAAAAAAATCATTGAAGTTGGATGAAAAATCAATAGCAAATAAAACACATTTTTTTGTCCGTTACTACAACAGAATCCATTTAGCGCCAAATTTAATATGTCCTTGGGGAATAAGAGATTGCTATTCATATAATGATTCGGTTAACATTAAGATGGATTGCCATTTTTTTTTAGAACAGTCATGCCTTTGTTTTAGATGGAATTCCATTATAGGTTTACCCTTACAGAATAATTACATTCTAAATCTTTGTCAATTGAAGATATCATCTACTGGCATGATTGAAGCATTTATGGCATAATAATTATGAGCTAGTTAATTTATAAGGAATGTCTAATGTCTGCGTACGTTATGCAGAGTATTTTATCGGTATTTTTGTTTAACATTTTGAACACTATAGCTCTTTTTTTTTGTATTAATTCTAAATTTAAAAGAACTTTGTTTTAAAATTATCTTTTTCTTTTTTATATATTCTATTATCTTAATAATAATAATAATAAAAAAACAAAATCTCGATTTGAAGTTTCAATTATTGTTGATGTTGATTCTTATATAATAAAAGAAACCAAAACATTATTTTTATATAGAAAAAAAATCATTCAAACAAAATTTAACTGATGTACAAAAAAAAAATAAATATATTAATTGATATATATTGAATGGAAAATTTGTTGATTTAAATTTTTTTTTTCTTAATTTATATTTATTAAGAATTAATATAAATAACATGAAGGTTATTTATTATTTGTATTTAATATATAAGACAAAAAAAATAAAATAAAATAAAACAATTAAAAAAAAAAGTATCTAATAATAACAAAAAATAAAATACAAACTAACATACGATTTTGTAACTGAAATTATTCAGAATAAATATAATTTTAGCTAAGAAAAAAATCAATATATATACTTTATTATAATTTTTGTCTTAAAATAATCCATCATTCATCGTCGCAAATGGTATTTGTGATTTGAGGATTAATATACAAAAACAAATCCTTTCATTAAATTTCATTGAATTGTTTTGGTTTTTAATTATGACCACAAAGGGAAAAAACACAAAACCAAACGAAATGTTATTAGTATATGCGAATCAGGGAATTCCGTATATAAATAATTTTTATAATATTATACAATTCACATTTTTTAATTGAGCAAATCTTTAATATATAGAGAATTACTTAAATAATAATTATACATTTGTTAAAATCATAATTTTTTTTGGTTTTTAAATTATTTATAGTAATTATGTATATTTAATAAACTAATAACTTTATATAGAAATGAATTTGAATATAATTGATGAATAAAATAAGAATAATATATTTAAATATACATAAAAAAGAAAAAGAGACTGTATTAATTTTGATTGAAAAACAAAAATTTTTTTTGACATTTTTTTAAGTAGTATATTACAAAAATTGAATCATTTTCAAAATGTAAACATTTTCATCATTTTATAAAAAATATTATTAATTTTCTAGTCAGATAAATTATGGAAAATTACACACACAAAATGACCAATTCCTTAAAATGGCAGATGAGTTCATTTTAACAATGATCTAATGAAATTTGATGAGTATAATTTAAAAGATTTTTTTTTATAATGTGAATCGGAATAACGCAAATGCATATGCAAATGAAGTTATAATATATATTAATAAATAATACACATCACACAATAATTACCATAAAACGATGATAGGAAAACTTTATATGAGAAGGCATTAAATAATATATACATATAATGTGTCTTAATTAATCGAAAAATGAATTAAGATTTAATTCAACGCAGTATATTTAACCGACAGCCTTTCTTCTTAATAAATAACAAAAAAAAAATATGGATGAATACATAATAAAACATGTCAAATTTTATAAATTTCATTTGATTTCAATTGTATAATATATTAATACACAGTATATAATAATTTGTTTTGTTATATATAAAAAGAACAATATAAAAATATTTAAAAACAAAACAATAGAATAATTCAAAATAAGGAAATTAAATAAATTTGAATTATTCCTCGGCGGTGATTCGTTTTATTGTAAAAAAAAATATTTCCTGAATTTAAGAATTTTTTTTCTATTATAATTTATACTATATTATGTCGGTTGGTCATCAGCATTTTTTTTTCTATTTTGATTAACGCAAAAATATCAAAAATTTAAATTTACATATATATATATATTAAAAAATTATAATGCAGTTAATAATGCTACCCGTGCGGTATTCCGTAGGATATCCAATAGGTTTTCCCGTTGGGTATCCTATAGGCTTTCCCGTTGGGTATCCCGTAGGCTATCCCGCGGGGTATCCTATAGGCTATCCCGTAGGCCATCCCGTAGGGTATATTGCAGTTAATTCACAAAAAAAAAAACAACACAATTGAATATATTTATTATATTTCATAAGAATGTTAATAATAATAAGATGAGTATATTTTCTTGCAGATCACTATATATGTGTATATAAAAAGATAAATTTATTTCAATGTCAAATTTGCATAATATAAATATATTTTTTAATATATATGTAAAAGTTGATATTATAAATGGATAAATATAAAAAATATACAATACATAATATGTATATGATTATATCTTGGATATATGATGGTGACATTCACATTATATTCGCATATATGCTGTGTTTTTTTTTCCACACATATTATTAAATCGTGAATTAATTTTTTGCATAAATTAATACACTTTTGTTTTTTTATATATATCTTATTCATTTCATAATATATTTAGCGACAAATGAAAATTTAAACAAACAATAATAATAATAATAATAAAAAAAAATCAGAGCAATATGCCATTTAAAATATATGTTAAATTAAAATAATTATATTTTAAAAATTGCGATCGCGATCGAAGTTATAGCAAATTGTTGGCAAATGTGAAATGGTGGTAAAAATTGACTCAAATATTTGTTCTGTATATTTGTTTGTTTAGCGTGCAAACAAAACAAATATAATTATTGTTTAAATGTGTGTTTTATAAGTGTTATAATGAATGAATGAATACGTGCTTTTAAAACATTATATTATATTATATATTCGAAAACAAATTATTATTAAATAATATATATTTACTTTGATAAGTTGTTTTTTTTTTTTTTGATATTAAAATAAAGCGATATATTACATATATGTCGTCATATGGCATCGGCGATGCGAAATAAATTATTTATAACAAGTTTTATTTCTGCCATCATACAAATAAAAGTAAAAGTTTAAATTTAAATATATATAAATTTAGCCTTTTATATTAATTCGCACTCGTACAACAACAACAACAACAAATACAATTATGTTTATCTTTATTTATTTTAATTTTTGCATTTTTCTTCATCGTCTATATACCATATAATATATATAATAATCGTCTTCGCACTTTTTTATTTTTTTACATTATGAAAAAATTGCGTTTATTTTTATTTATTTACCAACTGGTTTATTTTAAAGAGAAAAAAAAAATCTTTTTAATATATACGCATAAAATATCTTAAAATTTGAAGTTCACTTGTTTTATTTTATAAAATTAATTCATAAATTATTATTTTTTTTTTAATATTTATATTGCAACAGTTGTAAAAAAATAAATATATACTGCGCTGATATGAAGTGGAAAAATTTTATTTTAAATTATTAATTGAATAATATATGCTTGGGTCGGTAAATTATTGATGAGTTTTTGAGTTATTTTTTATATTATTTTAAGCAATTACGAATTTATTTAATAGAATTTTATCACAAATCAAAAAAAAAAAAATATAATTAATAATAAGTCTTATAATCTTTCAATATAAATAACGAATGTACAATGTAATAAAAAATTATTCAATCAGCTCATCATAAAAGTTATATTATTTTTAATTATACTTATGAAAATTAACAATGTAACAAAGATTACGGATTAATGAATATAAATTGAACAAAAAAAAAAAAAAATCAATATTCTAACGCAACAATTATTTTTAATCGTTTATTTTTTTTTTTTTTTATTATATAAAGTTTTGAAGTATAAAAAAAACTGACTTTTCTTTAAATTAATTTCTCTCATAAATTATCTATATCGTAATTGTTAACTTCTTCATCAATTGAATAACTTTAAATTTTTATTAAAGGTAATTTTAACAATCTTTATAGATATCATGTACTTTAAAATATATTTATTTATATATACAATATGTTATAAACTTAAATATTGTTGCTTATTGAATAATAAATATCGGTAAACTACACTTTTTTTTTATTATTATTACTTTCCGCATTATATTATTTTGGTGGTAAATCACATATTAAAAAAATTATATATATTTATACAATGTATAAAGAGGTTATTGTGTATATATAATGATATAATGCATTTATGGCGGTTAAAATAAATTATTATATTATTATATGGCTACGAAAAAAATAGTTTCAATTTTTTTTTTAAGAGGTATATTCATTTTATTTTAAATTTCTCTATACTTTGGTATAATCAATAAATATCTATATATATATTTATATATATATAGAAAGCCACACAATTTAATTTTGTATAATATACCAAATTTATGATTTATTTTAAAAATAATAATAAAAATATTTCTTTATAATATATTTTCATTTGTGCAATGTCGTTGAAAATTATAAATCTCTTGTTCAATAATAATATTTTTATTAAATATATTCAATTAAATCATCTTATTAATAAAATTAATAGATAAAAATTTCATTATTGTATGCCACCTCATGAATCATAAAAATGTATATATATAAAAATAATAGAATAATAGATTTCAAATGAAAATTAATATTTTGAATAAATTAAAATTTTTTATGTATGGTATATATATAGAAAAATTAAATAACATGTGGTATTTTTGGTTTGAATATATAATTTAATATTATACATTTATTATAATTTACAGTGAAACCTATGTCTAAGTGATTTTGATCTCTCGGTTAAACGGTTAAATCTGGTCAATTTAGACTCAGGTTATACATATAAAGTTCAAATAAAAAGATTGATTTTTTTTTTAATTTAAAACCCTATTTTGTTTACAAGAAAATTAAATCATCATCACACAATTTAAAAATTCTTTATCGTTTTCAAATTGCTCATCCGCTTCGATAGTATCAAAGGAGGTAACAACATCAGATGTAGTAGATATGTAATCTTCAGTGTTAATTAACCCTTGATCAATAAATATTAATCGAATTCGTTAACTCACTTAATGAATTATGTTTCGTAGCTTTAGCGACCGACAACCATAATTCACACATTAAAATATAGACATAATATTTCATAGTTGTTGAATTTTTTTTTTTTTGCAAAGTGGTATCCCATCAGGGTAAAGTAAAGTTCTATTTGAATATGATTATATTCGCATTGCGTGGTCATGGTCAAGGTAACCTCAACGGTCAACATTAACAGATATTTTATACGTAAATGTCTATATTTATTCAACCGAGACCATTCAAAATCGGTCAACATAAGCAGGTGATCAACATACAGCGGTGATCAGGTAGCAGTGGTTTTAATGTATAGATATAAAAGAATATATTATTATGATATAATAGTAATAATAATATAAAAATTGTTGTCTTCATATACATTTTTTTTTATACATGTCATAATTATATATATATTGTGTGTTTAATATTATTCAATTACTTCTGTAGATATATATATATATATATATACGTTTATTTAACCCTATAATAAAATGCAGTGGTATCTTGTTTTTTACCCTGAATCATTTAAAATCATTATCATTGTTCAGTTATAGAACAAATTGTCTTGATATGTTAAAAAAGTCAAAAACTCATCTAAAGGATTTCATGAATAGAACCAAAAAAAAAAAAGATTTCTGTATTTTTATAAGCATTTAGAACTTTTTTAGTTCCGAATGATTCTTAAGCTATATTAGGTAATGAATAAGGTTAATGAAACCTGAAGATGAAAATGTACACAGTTCTATGATAGACCGTTTAGATGCGATTCACATATTCTATATGTTTATCAGGGTTAATATATGACAACTTTATATGTTTTCTATTAAATTAAATTTTGTATAATCTTAGAATTTACATATATTCTATACAATTCTTTATATAGTGAATATAAAGAATAAGATTAAGAATTATAGATAAATGTAAAGTAATTATTAAACACATAAAAATAAATATATATATGCGATGTACATACTATATGTAAATAAATACAGAATACAGAATAAAATAATATATAATTTTCTATATAGAGAAGTTGATTACCTTGACGGTGAACGCAAAAAAAAAAAAAATATAGAATTCTAAAATCTAAATAATAAACTAAAAGTCATCATATGTAACAAATTGATGGATGATTTTTTTTTTCTTTTTCATATTATAATTATGATTGTGGATATACCTCTTTTTTGTATTCAATTAATAATAATAATATTATTTATGTGGAATTGTGTTAAAATTATTTTAATGAATAGATAGTATAATAAATCGTATAGAAAAATTAAATATTATAATGGATATAAATTTATTATTCAAATGTCTGAAAACTTCATATATAAATAATAATATTTATGTTACTGAATTACTCAATTTTAATACAATATATAAAATATAAATTAATAGAAAAAAATTAAAATGCGTCCTACAATCGACAATTAGTTTTTGTACCCCTTTTGGGTTGGTTACAAGATTTATTATAGCTTTTTTAATGTATCACATTAGTATACGCATTGAAAAATATGTAACTCTGCAAAAAATTCAGATAAAAAAACAACAGAGGAAAAAAAATAATTGTTACTTCTTCAGTTGTGCTCAAATAAGAACTGGGTTCTTTTTTTTTTTAAACCATCCGCATCTCACACAATTAACAAATTAAAATATCTATATAATAATCTAAATAGCATATACGGATTATAATCAAAATTATTTTATATTAAATGGTCTGAATGCGGTTAAAATCAAATTATTATTATTTTATCAATTTAATTCATGATTCTTAAATTATAAGTATTTTTTTTTAATAAAACATGTCTAATAAAAACTTACAATTAGTCTGATAAAGAATTAATAAAAAAAATATATCTATTCAATAATCATATATAATTATGACAAAATCAACGGTAAAGTTAATTTAATATCAAATAATTAAATATATGTTGATTAAACTTCGATGTTTATATTTTACATTTGATGAATGTAAAATGTCAATATTTTTTTTCTCTTAAATTAATCTAATTATATTACCATTTACATGATAATTGGAAAATAATTGGTAATTATTTAAATGTTAATGATATATACATAAATAAAAAATCTATCCATATATGAATTTATTTATCTCTGTGCGTATTTTATATATTAATATTTTTTATATATAAAATATTTATTCATTTATAAACAAATACAGTAAAATTTTAAATAAAAAAAAAACTGGATTTCTATCTATCTATCTTTTAATAAACGATTTTTTTATAGATTGACAGAAAATCTATTCAAGATGATATAATGAAAATATATTAAAAGATTTATTTTATATGATTTTGAAATTCCCCCACATAAATCTCTCATCTTATATATAAATGCGCATATGTACCAATTTTATGTAATCCAAATTATCGTTAACGCACACAGTTTAAATCATAATTAATTAAACACACTTTTAATATAATATGCATATGGTTTTTTTTGATCACGTTTTTCAAAATACAGAATTCAATCATTTTTCCTTTAGAATTTCTTATTTTTTTTTTTATTATTTGGTTAATTGTCATATTTTTCGATTATCATCATCAATTTTTGTTACAATATGTCCATGATTAACCGTGTTTTTTTTTTTTTTGATACAAATTTATATGAAATATTTTCTGATCATCATCTGTAATAATTTAAATAAATAAATTATATTTTACGCATTTTTATTTAGACCTTGAATGATTCAATTTGATTTTTAAGCGATAAACACTATACTGAACCTGCGAGACGAGTATTTCTATATATATATATAAAAATTATTTTCATTAATAATATATACGCATTTATATCTTTAATTTAATCATTACCATTACCATTACTGTGGGTTGATACATTATTAGAAACAGACTAATAAAAAGATTTTATTTTTCTTCCCATTTTAATGATTTGTATTGGTTTTTTTTAATATTTGGCAAAACAACAGCATTGTTTATAGAAATCAATATTTTATGAATTAATGTTTTTAATTGAATATTTTTTATGCGATTATAAATGATGAATGATGATTTTTTTTAGTAATCATATATAAAGACATATGATTATGAAATCCCATCGTCAATAATTTTGTAAACACATAAAAATGTTTCTAATAATTTTTTAACTAAAATTAGTAATATCTTTTTGTTTTTTTGTTTATGACATTTTTTCAATTAAAAACATTAAAATGACTTCATATACATACAAAAAAATATATATATATATATTTAATGATATGAATCTCTACAATGAAAATATAAAAACAAATAACAATATAATAATTATTGTATTATATAATTTTATTTATTAATAAAATACTTTTTATACACATTTTTATTTTATTAATATTTTACATCGTATATAAGAATATATAAAAAAATAAATAAAATAAATATATGTTAATTTGTAGTAATATCTTTATATAGGTATATTTCTGTTAATATTATATATTATATTATATTCTTATGGTTGGGATAATAATCATAATTTATTAAATTAAAAAAAAAAACATATGTAATTTATCTAACAATGAATTAATTTATCTATATACTTTTGCTGTGTGTGTGTAGCTTCAGTAATTTATTTATAATAAATTATAAGTTATTCAATTTTGACACGTTTATTAAATTATGAATATTTTTTAGTATTGTATATGAAATGTGTATATATTTAAATAAATATTACAATTTAAGAAAATTATATTTTCATTTAGTTTTTTTTTTTTTTTAATTTAAATATATATATATATATATAAGCTGCTGTATAACACTATATCAAATGTATTTGTTATATATGAATATTAATTAACCCTTTGTGTTGTAAAATTAAATATGTGTGTATAAAAAAATTAGATTTATCTAATCATTTGAAAAACAAATCTTTATGAATAGATCTTCAAATATATACAAAATGATGCGAATGGGAATATATTTTTTATAATTGTCAGTTTCAGTCAAAGAAAACATTGATTGACATTTTTGATTGGTGTATATAAGAAATATTAAGGTAATTTTGACGATTTTCTTCATTTTATAGAAATTATTCTCAATCTGTGTCTTTTTTATGAAAAAAAACCGCGTCTATTTTTAATAAATCTTTAGGATAATGATTTTGAATATATCCAGACTATGGAATACTTTCCTTCAGAACTTGAATTTCCCTCAATTTCGTTTATAAATTATATATGTTTTAAACATTTTTCTTTCTATATAAAATTTTTTCTTTCTAAATATTTTAAACAATTTTCTTTCTATCCACCTAAAAAGGACAATTTGGACAGTTTAAACCATACTAGTTATTTTTAAACAGATTCTGCTATAGTAACAAAAGAAGAATTAAATTCACACAAATAAAAGTAAGAAATTAATTTCTTCGATAAATTCAATGTGATAAACGTGCATTAAGAGGTTTATATATTTATATATACAACAGTTTACTTTTCTCGTATAATGTTTCTTTTTTAATTAATTATTGTATAATTTTCGTGTATAGTATGTTAAATAAAAATAAAGGAAATTTAATATGCCAATTGCGCTTATATTGAAAATATAATTGATATTTTTTTTTTTCTTTTAAAATGTATATATAAATAAATGTCTATAGGTTATATATGCGTATAAAGTATAAATATTAATTTTACCTTTTTTGCCTTGGGTGCTCTTTATATATCGACATAGTCATTTAACAATATTAAATATATATTGTATAGTTATATGTAAATCGTATATATGTTATTTAAATATGCATATTAAAATATATAAGAGATTTGTTTACCTATATATATTTAAAATTAAAATTTATATATACGATTGCGTGTACATGAATTAAATATCATATATTGTTTTTTTTACGATATTGTATATATAATAAATAAAATATATATATATTGTAAAGTGATTACATTTCTTATATTATATGCCCTAATGTTTTTTTTTTAAGTTTTTATGTTAAATGGTTAAATGTAAATATTGTAAAAAGAAAGACACATAAAATAAATATAATAAAATGAAAGAATTAAGAAATGTTTTATATTATTCAATTCAATTTAATTAAAAAAAAGAGAAAAAATAAACTAGTAAATGGAATTTTGTAGTTTTTCTGCCATATGAAATCTGCCATTTATACATTTCATAACAATAACTAATATACAAAAAAATTATATAAATTTTAAGCCCGCACAAGAATTGAACATAGTTTTTCTCATAAATATATATGAATAATATCGCACATTCTTTTAAATAAAACAATTTTTTATTAATTATTATTTTATGTTACAAAATCATATGAAATTTTTATAGTATTTTTTTTTAAATTCCCATATTTTATTATATATATATATATATTTAATATTATTTATAAATATGTATAAATATGTTTTTTTTTTAATTTATTCTGTAAAAGTTTCTGCGATGGACATCTACGATTACAAGAAAACATTTTTATTTTTATTTACAAATTTTATTTCTATATATTGCATGCGTTTATATCTTCAACTTGACATTATTTACCAAATACATTTCATCAACATAAAATAATAATAATTTAAAAAAAAAATTGCAATAAAATTATCTAATTTTTAAATCTGTTCATTTTGAATTAAACACATTTATGTCTATTATATATGAATATGGATATGGAATTATAATTGCAATAATCAGTGTTAATAAAAAAAAAACTTTACATTAATATAGGAATAATTATTATATATATAGACACATAGAGTTAAATTATGTAAAATATTTTTATAGAATTTATTGTGAAAATTTGTAATATATAATTGAAGGCACTGGCAGGGTGTTTAAAAAGAAATTCTCTATAACACATACCTTATAAATAACACACATGTACATAGAATAAATTTTGAAATTACCTATATAATGTCATCTCTTAAATTACTTCTCTACACATCAGATGTTTTAAATAGCAATAAGATTAAAAGATATGACATACATAACTATAAAATGCTAAAATGCAATAATATACTTTCAAATGTATCATTTATATATTTACTTTTTAATTTATTTATTTATTAATTTTTTAGTATATTAAATAAATCAAAACACATACAACAGTTTTTATAACGTTGTTGTTCATCTGCATAACGAAATCGAGCATCTCACATAATCTTATTCATTTTTTCAGAGTATATAAATACATGGTAAATTAAAATTATCTATAAAATGTTTGCAATACGATAAAAAGTTATGAAATAGAATATCTCAGAAGAAAAACTGTTTTGTTTTTGTACCATCAATTATCAAATGTTAAACATTAAATTTTATTACAATAATTTATATATACGTGTATTGTATTTTATAATATAAAACAAATTGATTTATTTTATCTTTTAATAATATTTTATACAAAAAAAAAAAAAAAATTATGAAATAAGCATATATGGAAAGTATATATCATTTGAAAATCGTATATATACTATATATTGCACTTTTGCTTATATTTCCTACTTTTGTTCTAATTTTATTTTTTTTTATTAATTAATTTAATAAAATTAAATTGTAAATATAAATATTGCAAAGGAAAATAAATTGTAAATTAATACATCAAAAACGACATCATTCATTATTCTTAATACGAAATATATTAATATAAAAAAAAACTTGAATAATATTCATTATTATTATGTATATATAAAATTAAGCGTATATGTATATTAAAAGAGACGCGACTTTTTATTTATAATATACAACGACGACGACTCAATATATATACAGCAAGATTATGATATGTGATATACTTTCAAGGTTTTATTATTAATATTTATGCATATATATTTATACTGTTTAAATATGAGATCAATACATATATTATAATAATTTATAATATAAGTCGTTGCAATTTAAGTATATATATAAAACTATGTGATTATAATATCTATAAGTTTAAATGTTAATAATTAAAATATTATTATAATGTATTTTATAAATTATGTATATATAAAGTGTAGAAAATCGTACAGAAGAGTAAAAAAATTAATCTGTATATATAAAATATAAAAATATGATTTGTTTTTTCTTATTTCAAACTTAAAAAGTTGGTAACTTTTTTTTTGAATGAAAAATATGAATCAAAAATCGATTTTTACATTTTTCTTATATATATATATTGTTAACATTTTCACAATCATCGCTATAATCGCAATTATTGAATTGAAAATGAAATATGTATATATATATATTTATATCTATAAAAAAATACAGCCGAAAGGTTACATGATACCATATGATTTAGTTTGTGCAGGTGACCACTTAAATATCTCTATATAGATAGATGTAAATATGTAAATTTCCAATATTAAAAAAAAAATCATGTATATAAAAAGTAGAATATAAGTTTTTCAGTTATAAAATATGATTATATCAAAGTAACCTAATTATATCTTTATATTATCAATATTATACTTGTTTATTACAGTAGCGTAACGTGAAAAAAATTGATGGTATTTCAAAAACGAGCCTAAAGACGCATGCATATATAGATAATTTATCGGAAAAAATGTGGGTATAAACACCATACTAAATTTTCAGGAAAATCTAGAATTTTTTATTTTTTCAGGCTTTTCTTTCATATGGAATTTTCTTAAATCATATGATAATTTTAATCAATTCTTAATATTTCATAGAAGACAATTTGAAAGTAGATCAATTTGTTAAAAAAATATAGCCGATTTTCCAATCGATTTCAGTGAAAATTCAACGACATTTGCAATACTGAAAAAGTTAACCAGCAAATAGCTACCCTACACCATTGCTTATATCTATATATAAAGCAAAGTATATTTTTAAAAAAATATACTCTTTGATTTAACATAATCACGAAAAATTTGAAAATTTTGTAATTGCATAATAATTTCACTTGGTTTTTTATTCACTATATATACAAAAATATACAAAATGAAATGAATTTAAATTTAAAAACTTTTGTATATATATAAACAAAATATAATGTAAGAAACACAAAAAAAAAATTACCATATATATAATATCTATATTATTTTTATATAATATAATTTATTGAATTTTCTATAAATAACATTATTCTAATTTCTACCTATAAATTATTTTAAAAATATATAAAATAATGCATAAAAAATCCATTTTATATATATACATATGCAAATTTAAATAATAATTTAAACAATTTCAGATTTATAAAGGAAAAAAAAAACTTTAAAATTATTAAAAACTATAACTTTAGCTTTATATAAATTTTTGTAAAATATATAATATATTCACATGATAAATATTTTTAATATATCGTGATTATAAGATTATAATATATGAATATATACAATTTTTTCTTAAAGATCACCATCACGTAAGTAGATAAATGCAAATATCAAAAAAAAACAAATTAATTCATTAAAAAAAAATACCAAAGTATATATAAGTTTTTAATAATTATAAAGTAGTAAATAAATAAATAAAAGACAAATTTTTCAGTCATCAACAACGCACACAAATACACACGTGTGGATTATTATAATATATATAATAATAATAATTATTATTAAAATAATATTTAAAAAAAAAATTAATATTAAAATAGGTATATGTATATATATAATTAAATATATACAGTTTTAAATTATTAAAATGCCATATTCGCGTGACGAATTTTATCTCTTGACATTTTATTGTTTTTAAATTACCTTGAAAACAGTTTGTCTTTATGAAAAAAAAAAATTATATTGTTGTTTAAAAAAAAAAAACTAACAATTGTTTAAAAATTCTAATTAATATTATTAAAATTCATTAAAATTTTACGTATATACTCACACATCAATTAATAATATATTTAGAAAAAAAAAATATTAATCTTTTCATGTTCAGCGATAGATAGACGATTTGCAGAATAATCATTTAACATTTAACAATAATTTTGATTCATAATAATAATAATAAAATTATTACATATAGAAATGTTTCAATATATTATGAATAATAATTATATTTTTATATAGAATTTGCATTTTATTTTCCATTCAAAGAATAAATATAGAATAATTTACGATTTAAAAAAATTTGAATATCAAAAGGAGATCTATCTCTCTTCTTAAATAATTACATTTTAATTTTCATATAGGTAAAATGTCAGCCAAAAAAAAAAATTTCAATAATTTTAAAGTAATTAACATATAAAAAAAATTATCTATACTTTGTATTAAAAATATTACACCTTAAAAATTAAATTTATTAAAATTAATACAAAATTGAGGTGTGTTTTATGATAAATAAAACAGATATATGGATTAATTATTAAACAAAAAAAAATTATATATTTAATTCTTTTTTTTTGTTGTTTTTTCGTTATGTATACAAATAATAATTCAAAAAAGAATAAATTTGCACAAAATCAATGAATTTTCTATTATTTTGTTATTGATTAATTTTAAGGGGAATGTATAGAAATATAATTTGTTATTGAATAGTTGAGGTAAAGCTTTATGAATTTCAACTTGTTTAGAAAAAAAAATGCAATATTGCAATGGTCCTTAATCAATTTAATCCTTGCCAGCAGAAATCAAAACACAAATGATAAATAATTAAAACTAATCACAAACTTTAGAATTCGATTTCATAAAATATTCCTTTAATAAATTTTCTGATGAATCTATAATTTTTTAAAAAAAAGCGCTACTATACATTTTGTTTAAATATTCCAGAGTAAAGAACCGGCAGGCAATCCTCTTAAATCAATTCATAAATCAATATGTCATTGTACTTATAAATTTATAATTGAAAAATTATTAACAAACAAAAAATTGAATTATATTAATTATAACCTTGTTGATGAATATATGATATAGTTTTTTTTTCTTTTTTTCTGTTGTTAATACTTATAAATATTATTTATACCGGGTAACACACATATATTATTATATGATTGTGACAATATTTAAAAAAAATTAAATATGGTCATGGTTTTGTTTCTATATGACATAATGTGTAAAAACAATTTTACGACCTCAACAAATTAAATATATTAAAATGTGTGTTTATTTATTTTATAGAATATATACAGTACATTGTAAAAAATATTTTTGATAAATATTTTATATACAGAATTGTACTAAAAGATATTTAAAGAAATTAAAATGTTCATCAAAAAAAAAAAAAATTTTTTTTTATAGCTATTAATTTACAATTATTTATAAAATATTTTCTATATAGATCAATGTAATAATATATTTCATATAGTTACTTATTTTTTCGTAATAATCTTTTATATTGCACATAAACAATTTGTAAATAATCATAAATGTTAAAAAAAAAAATTATTTATAAACATTTTATGTATTTATATATATATATATATAAGTAATTTATTGATGTGTTTTTTTTATTTTTATAAAATATATGTATCCATATTTATGTATATTATAAATGTATAGACTCTCATCATTTAATTCCATCATTTTCAAGGTAAAATTTATAAAGATATATATAGTGTATAGAATGTGCAACATTTTTATTGCGTATAGCTTCGTAACAAAATACAAAACATACATTTTTATACACAAATATTTGAAAAATAATAATAATAATAATCATCATAAAGTGCAAGGAGGAAAATGTAATCTCTTACCAACGATTCTCATAAAATAATAAAAAAAAAATAATAATATAAATGTCTTCAAAAACCATTAACATATTAAAGAAAAAAATATTTCGTAATCATCTTATTATAAGACATACTTGCATAAAACGAAAAAATGTTAAAATACTTTGTCAACATTATTATAATAACACACCAACAAAACATATATATTTATTGATTTAATATTTATTTATTTATTTTTGTTTTTTAAGAGAGTCATTTCGTTTTTTTTATATATTATTTATAAATGACAATGTTTTTTTTTGTGTGTTTTTTTTTTAATGTTAAAATAATAATATTTTAATGTTATGTTAATTATTTTTATGTAATTATTTATTTTATTATGATAAATAATATATATAGTTTTTGTTTGCTATATCAATTTTTGATTGTATCGTTAAATTAAATTTTAATAGATTTTTTTTCTTTTTACTGCTCATTGTTAAATATATTCACATTTATATTATTATTTGTTACCGAAACTAAATTAATTATAATAATATATAATCTAATATGAATAATATATTTTCATTATAATCTAATCCATAATCAATTTATTTTAATAATAATAAATCTTAAAATATATTCTTAACTTAACCCATACAAGCCAAAATAATTGCGATATCAATCTACGAAACAATTCAATTAATCATCGTTGCTATGTTATGACTCACCACAGTCATAAAATATTCTTATTTTATTACTTATCAAATAGAATCTTTTAAAAAACAAATTAAAAAAAAAAAATTATTCAAAACAATTTTTTTTGTTTATTCAAAAAAATTACAAAATTTTCCTTAAAAAAAATCAACAAAAGACTTTAAGCGACGAACCCTAAAAAAAAACTATATATTTTATTAATTTATTGTTATTTTATTTTATTTTGCTATATTATAATAAGAATAAATAAAGTATATTATATTTTAACCAGAACATATATAGCCAATAATTAGTTCAATATAATTATATAATAAGAATATATGTCTGTATGTATGTAATATGGTAATATGTTATTATAATTATTAATAATAAATACCAAATAAAATTATTTGTAAATAAACATACAGTTTAATAAATTATAAAGATTTTTAATCAATGAAAATTTATCTATCTATACAATTATGATAATTGCCCCTTCATATCGTTTTATTTCTATGTTAACATACTTATTAAATCTTTTTTAAACATATCTAAATATATTTATATTTTATATATACATATATGTTATTATATGATATATGATATAGGATTTTAGCAAGCGTTTATAAACAATTTAAATTATAATAAAATTATGTTTTATTATATTTATATGATAAATAAAATTTAATTTTCCCTCCTCATATTCAATATAATATAGAATTTTATCTATATATATATATATATAGTTTATGTGGTGTTGCGTTTTTACATATTTATTTAATATAATATAATTTGCTTAAAGCTTTTAACAGATTCTCTATATAGTTATTTATTAAAATAAAAGAAAAGTAGAACGCACAGGTTCAATTTATTATATAATACTTATTTATTTTTTATTTTCCATACAAATATACATATTTATTGATATCAATTTTAGAGGTTTTAATAAAATAATTAATATAGTATATATAGAAGAAATAAAAAAATTCATTAAATCTTATTAAAAAGTATAATTTTTTTTCCATAAATTGTAATATGCAGGTATTTTATATTTTACATTTAGAATTCCATAATTTTATGAAATCTTAATTTTCTTTAAATGTTAAATATATAAAATAATATAATAATGTCTATATGTGTGTTTGTTTTATTTTATAAACATTGAAAGAGATAAATGAAAATATTATATGCTATTATAATTTAAAATTTTGTATTTTATTTAATGCCTATATAATTTTTGACGGTATTATATGATAAATAATAAATAAAATTTGATATTTTATATCAAAGTATTATATTTTTATTGAAATATTTTATATAGAAGAATTAATAATATTTAAGCATGTTAATATAAAATATCATCAAGTGAATTTCTATATAATAATAATCATCATCATCATTAATCGCAGTAATTTTTCATTGGATAAAATCGTTGTGCATATATTTTCAGCACGATATTCAATGAAATTATAATATAATTAATGATAATAAATAAAATATTAGATTATATAATAATAAAAAATATATTGTACATTAAAAAATATAATGATGATAACTTTTAAATAATTTATTACATCTAAAAAATTTTATATTTAATATGTTGTTAAATATTATTTTTCATTAGCATTAAAATTTGTCTTTATATACCATATATCTATATGGAGAGACGATCGACGAATTATCTTGTATATTGAATAAAAAAAAAAGATTTTTCAACTTATCGTATATAATGTAAACATTTAATTTTAATCTGTCTAATAACGATATATAATTCGTGATTATAGGTTATTATATCACATAATAATATATACCATATCATTATCTATATATATATATCGATACTATATAAACATCGTACATATATGGATATTGGTGTTTATAATATATTAATAAATATGTGTACACCGCACATAATAAAATATTTTGATATATAAAGGAATTAAATAATCAATGGGCTTGTGTATTATTTTTCATTTTTTTTTTACAAATATACATTTTATTGCAAAACACCTCTATCATATATAAATTAATAGTTTTCATGTTTTTTTTTCTTTATCCAAATTTGAACAATTAGAAATTAGTCTCCATATATAAATGAATTTATTTATTACATTTTTTTTTTTTTTATTTAATAAAAATATTTTAGTATTTCATATTTTATTTTATTACGATATAATAAATCATTTTCAATTATTTTATATATATGCGCGATACACACATAATTTAATATATTTATATGATAATAATACCTGAATTACTGGCTATCTAAGTGTTATTATTATTATTATGGTGTTATACGTATATATTGATTGTGTATAAATGATAGTCATGCCATATGTTATTTCTCAATTTCAAAAAAAAAAAAAAATGTTTATGAAATATAATCCTTATATAATCAAATGTACTTATGGTATGAATAATAAGAATATTTTTTAACAATTTAAAGTAATAGAAATATATTTTTTTATAAGAATATTTTTTTAAAACCGCCAATCAACGATCAACTTTTGTTTTTTTTATTCGTTACAGAATTTTCTTAGCGCCAGAAAAAGCTCGGAATTCACATTTATAGATAAGAAGGAATGTTTAATTTGAATTTAAAATTGATATTATGGGGAAATACTAGCGCTGGGAGCCGTTGAGGTACGTGTGACAAAATGTGTTCAGAGAATAGGATATTCCGAAATACACATATTTATATAATCAACTAATGTAAGGTAAAAGATCTGAATTTCCTATTTTTTGGTTTACGACCTTGCTATTTTATTCAATTCTCTTCAATTAGTTTGATAATTTCTTATACTATTTCACAGAAGACAATTTAGAAATCGCCACATTAGTTCACAAATTATGATCAATTTTCCAATCGAAGTTAGTGAAAATTTAAATAAATGTTAAAATAAACTGAGAACACTAAAGTGGTACAAACATTTTATACAGATTTTTCTATATAAAATATCAACATTAATGGATTTGTTGACTGCGTAAACAATCTGTAAATATAAACATTATTATTATTATTTTTGTGATATAAATCTATAATCTAGCTTATTTTGTCACTGTATATCTTGCGTATGAGTAACTCCGCATTGAATTTTTAACAATATATAATCTTATATAAAATATTTCCCATAATTATTTTATTTTAACAAATTAAATTAAATCTTTTGAAGTGAATAACTATAAAAATTAATTCTTATATTAATATGTTTTTTTTTTTTTACTTTTTAATATAACATACATCGTTTCCATCACAGAAACGGAAACGCTGTAATTAAAAATAGGTGATGATAAACACAATAACCCATCAGTTTTATTTATAAATGAATAATTTAATATGCGTTATAATATGTTTTAATTTTAGGGAGTTTATATATATTTATGTATTATATAATTAAAACATATCCATTACCAATTATGTATATAAATTAAAAATACAAAATAAATAAATTTAATTAAAACATTTAATAATAATAATGATAAAACATTTAAAACACGCATATGAATAAATTAAAATAGTTATTTTACATCGCCCAGATAATATAAGATATACATATATATGATGAAGATCAATTTGAATGGTATATTGTTTAATATAAAAATAATACCAAACAAAAAAAATGTATACATTAAATAAGATAGAAACAAATCAAAAGAATAAACAAACAAAACGAAAAAAAAAAAAAAAATTGCAATAATAAAAAAAAACAAATCCTTGGTAGTATATTTTTCACATATAATAATACAAACAAAAATATAAGTTCAAAATAATAAATATTTCCGTCCGGCTATTATATTTAGAAAAACAATTTTTTTTTTGTGTTTTGATTAAGAAATATGAAAATATATATATATACAAAAAATATAAACCTCTAAATTTTGTTGATGGGCATTTTTAAGAAACATAAATCACTATGTTCTTGATGATTGGTTTTTGATATATATATATGATTGTATAGAATAATTATCAATAAAAACCTAAATAACAAAAAAAAAATTGAACCAAACAACGCAAAAAAGTTACCTTAATTTTTTACCTTAAGATGTTCAATTCATATCATATTATCACTATACTATTATATCTATATATATATATATATATGTGCTGTGTAAATAAATCTTAATATGCTGAATATATATTACATAAAAAAACTTTATATACAATAATAATAAAAATACTTAATTAACCCTGAACTAGGATATGAACTTTAATATACACCTATAAATAATCATTAAATTGAAATCTATCAATTTTTTTAAAGATATATATTATTTATTCACTCATCTTTACCTATATTTTTACTCTTTAAATCACACATTTTATTTATTTTTTTTTTAATCCATGTAATTTAAATCTATATATATATTATTATAATTTTTTATAATAAATGATTTGAAAAATTTACCAAAAAAAAAAAAAAATTGCAAAAATCAATTTTTCAATTTTATATTATTTGTGTGAGTAAAAAACGCGAATACACCTCTCTATAATAAAGAGTCTATATAATTATAATAAATAAATAAAAATACAAGCACAAAAAAAAAAAATTAAAATACTTGTATTATTATTATACGATATGCGATGGCATCGCAAGATTCATTGTGAACGAGTAATTATATTTTCATGAAAGAATGTTGTTGACTTGTTGTTTTTTCTTATTGTATAATTGTTTTTTTTTTTTTTTGTAAAGTATATATTTTATATATAATATAGTTGGATACAGACAGGTAAATATATGCGGAGATATATAAAGGTAAAATGTTTATTATTTATAACATATACACTTTATATAGTAGATATATATGCATATGGTGTCGTTTACTGGTGTGTAATTTTGTAATAAAATATATATTTTATATATATTCATCTTCAATTCTATTACAGGTTGACTTCACAGCATAAACACGGGACGCAACTCATTTAGTTTGATTCTTGTCGCCATCGTGTATATCACGTAAATTAAATTTTTTTTCTGTTATTATTTTAATATAGTTTGTGTGTGTTTTATTTAACTTTTGTTTTTTTTTTTTAAAATATTTTTTGTTTTTTGTTTTTAAAAAAATCCATAATAATTTTGTTAGATAAAAAAATTATATTTAATTTCATTAATATTTAAAAACAAAATAAAATAATTATTAAGATATAAAAATAAAATTGTGAAATTCTCCACGGGGTATATTTTAAAAAAAAAAATAATAAAAATTATATATGTTATATATGAAAAATGAAACTGCTATTTATATTTAAATGTTCATTTTAATATAATTGTTAATAATATCTATATTAGAATTTTACGTGCTTCTATTAAAAATTTCCATATACAATATAAAATTATAAAATAATTGATAAAGCGTGCTCCGAGTTGATTTATATATTTAATATTATAATTACATGTACATATATTAATAAAAATATATATAATTAATAATCCAAACAAAATTAATAAAATTTACAGCTTTCAATAATAAAAAATAAAACACTTTTCAAATATGCAATTGAATTACATAAATATATTATTTATATCCAGTATAAATTGTGATAGTAAAATTTCTAAATTTAGAAGAAACAAAATTAAAAAAACAGATCAATAGATTTGAATATATAGCAAAAAAAATAATAAAAATAATCATCATATATTAACTAACATACATATATTTTATAGATTGTGTATGACGACTTGGTGGTGCCGTTGATAAAGCATCCAACCCAATTGCGGGTGGTCACGAGTTCAAATCCTGGCCGGAAAATTTTTTCTGTGCTTTTTATGATTTGAATTCATGAACTAAGTCACCATTTATTCATTGGGATCAAATTAATGAATATCTTTGGTATATTGTGTCGGACGCAGCCAAAGATTTACAAAGTCTACTACACACACATATTCGCAATTATATATGAAAGTATATAACAAATACTCATCATCATTATTAAAATTACATTAATAATTATAATATTAATGATTTCTAATTCCGGTAAAAGCCAAAGGCCCTAGCAGCCATAGTGCTTATTAAAAACTAATGTTGGCATTTTACATACATCATTAGTTGTTAAATAATAATAATAATAATAATAGATTGTGTATAAATAAAAATCTATGTTACATATCATAAAATTATCAGTAAAAAATGTATTTAAAAAAAAATAAAATAACTTCATTTAAAAGATATAGAAAGAAAGCGTGAACAATAGTATATATATATATATATATTTAAACAATTTTTCTGCACAATTACTACTATTATATATCGCGTATAAAAATATTTATATTTAAAATTTTTTTCTTTAAATCTTTAAAAATAAATTAAACATTGTTAAAAAATCATAATGTATAGTTAAAATCAAATAATTATTTTATCAGATTTAATTGCGCGCGTACTTTTTAATAATTCATTTTTTTTTTAATATAAATCACTTTGCTTCAATTAAATAAAAAAAAAAAACTAAAGAAATATTTTTAGAGATAGAGACTTTCTTACAAACCAAATATTTTCTCCAAAATATAAATAGCATTATTTTCTATATATGTATAAAATGTCTAAGCATTTTTATTCCCAAAATGTTTTAATTATAATACAAAGAAGTAAAAAAATAAATAATAAAAGCGTATAAAGATCCCTATCATATAATTTGATTTTCTTTTTTTATTTCTATATATATAAAATTAATAAATGTCTTATATTGATTTTTAAAGAAATGGTTACCAAAATAAAAAATAAAAAACAATTTTTATTCAACACGCATTCACGATAAATAAAGCAAATGAATAAATTATTAATTCTAGGAAATTGTACAATATATATATATAAAAAAAAAACAATTATTATAAAAATTTATTATAATGAAATTTATTTCAATGTTCAATGCACTCCAAAAAAATATTCGTTTAAAAATTATTTTAACTTTATTTTATAAAACAATATATAATGAATATTTATAATAAATATTTATTATATAACAAAATTCAATTTTTAAAATTACAAAAATGTATAGATATCGCACTTAAAACGTGTTTATTGAAAAATTTAGGGCGTTTAAAATTACATATATTTTTTTCTTTATTAAGAGACGACGATACCTTATTTGTTTTTAAATGTATATTTTAAAATGCACATTAATTATAATTATATATATATTTGAACTATAATATATCAGAGACGAGAGGTGAAACAATTTCATATGATATCGTCAAAACGAGGTGATATTCCGAAAGACATATGCCTAATTAGCTAGTTTATGTAAATAAAAATTTCCCCACCAGCCATAGCTGACTCAAATTTTTTATTTTCGTTTCATTATTTCAAAATTTAATCAATTTCTGATAGTTCATCTAGAAGAAAAGTATATTTTTATTGTCTGTAAAAAATGAGACAAAATTTTAGTTACACTTTTTGGTAAATCAAGACTATATCTTTTGAACCAATAGCGCGATTTGAAAATTGTATTTTATGATAAATATCATAGAAATTGATTGAATTTTCCTTAACCATCGGGAAATTCAAAATTGAATAAAAACCAGGGCCGCAAATCACCGTTCGTCCCTGATACATATATTTATTTTAATTTAATTTTCTTCATATATGGAGAGTGTATTTGTTTTAAAAAAAAAACTTCGTAGATATATTTATATAAATAAATTTCATATGGAAAAATTTCTAAAATTTATGCACAAATAATAAATAAACCAAATAAAAAATATAAACTAAATATAAAATATTTATACTTCCGCACCACATAAATCTATCGCTATATTTATTACAATTCTATACCACAAATATACAATAAATATTTTGCAGTGACATATTTTTTATTAAATCAATAAATTTTGTTAAAATTATTTATTATATTTGTTTTAGCAAAAAAGATTTTAGAAAAGGTTTAAATAATATTTGAAAATAATAACTCTCTATTTAAATACGGTTATTATATTATTTATATAATATATTTATATTTTTCTATATATACACATAAATATTTTATTATAACAATTTTTTAATTCATTAAATTTCTATAGATTTTGTTATTGGTTGATGTGATATTTATTTTAAATATTTTTAATATATTGTTTTCCATTATCAAAGTATCATCAAAAGTTTTTTTTATAGAATCAAAATATTTATAATGTAAGTCTCAACCTCTCAACCCATCGATTTGTTCATAAATAACAACGAGTTTGAGTTATACATGTTCAATTCCATGTAAAAAAGTATTAAATTAAGAATACAAGATTTTTTTTATTGAGTTTATTAATCGAGAACAGTATAGAAAGCATTTCTATATTAACAAAACCCTAAAATTAATTCAATATTTTGAATAAACCGGAATTGATGAATCAAAATGAATAATTTAATGTAAATTTTCATTTTTTGATGTTTATAGAAAAATCTTTCAAAAGGCTTTTATTTTTATACACTTTTATTTTTTATTTTTTTCGTAACTTTCACAGTAATTTGGAAAATTCTATAAATATTTCTTAAAACAACCCGCGATTATTAAAATTTAAATTGACCTAAATAACAAACCAAAAGAGTGTTCTACAAATTCTTCGATTAAACATAAAACATTATTCTTCTCAGGCTTCATTATAAAATATAATTTTCCCAATGCCCTGTATTTTATATATATATATATATGGTTAAAATCGAAGGCTATAATATAAAGTCTCATCAATCGTGTCCTATTAATATTTCCATATATATATATATATATATATATATATACAAATAATATGATATTCACCCATTTAATTTTATAAATTGTTTTACCGCACCAAACATTCTCTTTATTTATAATATACATTATTTGTGTAATTATATATATGGTATGTATATTTTATAAATTCTTATTAAATAAATTAAACCACATTAAACAAGCATATAGTACATTTATAATTTATATTTATTACTACTATTGCTGATGATATATAAAAAAAAATAAATAACGCATAAAACAAATCCATAAACCACAAACAGATTAATTTTTTTTTCTGTTTATATATTCCGCAGTTATTTACATTTTATATGTAAAAATGTTTATGTAATATTTAACACTGATTTTAAATTAAAAAAAAAAATAGTTGAAGAAGAAAAATAAATAACAAATTCAAGTTCACATATAATTATAAATGTTTTATATATTACGATATTATATAGTAATAATATAAATATATAACAACTGAATACATAAACGCATCATTTTTTTCCTTCTCATATTTTTATTTTTTTTTGATTACTTGTAAATTGAAATATAAAAATTTATTACTTTCATTTCTCATGATTTGTGTCTAGTTGAATTTATTTTGATTTGTTTATTTTATATATATATATTTTTTTTTCTTCTGTTGCGTCTATAAATTATTAATTATTAGATAATTATTATTTAAATTTGTTTTTGTTTTATTTTAAATATATTATCGATGTTATAATAAACGCAGTTCAAAGACTTTTTAAAAAAAAAAAATAAATGAATTTATTGCATAATAATAAAAAACAAACAAAAAACCAACAAATATTTTATTTTTTAAAAATTAGCAAACTTGAAATTTTTTTTTGTATTGATGAATAATTATAAAAAAATAATATATACGAAGAATATAATTCATTATATTTTTTAAATGTTATTATTGCGATTGAAAAAAATATTGCAAAAATCTTGTATGCAAAAAAAAAAACGATAAATAAATTATCAACATAAATATTTTCATTTTATCCCAATTTATGTATTTTGTTTTATCAATCAATTTTATTTATAATTTTTTTTAATATTTCACAAAATGTATATATATATATTTTGCAAATAAAATAAGCTACCTAACTAAATATTATAAATTTAGTAATATTTTAATTTTTCGTATATATAATAGTTTATTGTTTAAAATTGAATTTTTCAAACAATTATTATTAAAAACATTTACAAAAAAATATATAATTCATATAAAACAATAAGGTAATAATAAAAAAAACGAAATATTCCAAAATAATTATAAATTACCATAATAATAATAATAATAATAATAATAATAACAATCATATTATAAAAATAGTATAATAAATTTTTACGAAAGATTGTATATATATATTTTTTAATTTAAACTCATAGTATTTATTTATATATATAAATAAATAATTATTATTATCTTATTAAATTACAATATAATAAAAAAAAAAAACAAATGTAAAGTAGCAAAAAAAAAATAAATATAAATAAGTAAGGTATATATGATATTATTTACATGTACATTTCATTAAAAATATAGGTCAGACACGATAAAATATAAATAATAAAATGATTTGAAAATCAATTCTATAACAATATATATATACTAAATAGTATATGGCATCTCATGGCATTTATTAAATAAATTATCAAAAAAAAAAAAAATTATACAATGATTAACCATCTTTATGGTTAAATTATAATTTATAATTAAATCGATTAATGTAAAATATGTATATATGATAAATTTTTATATATAATAATGGTTTTTTTTTAAATTCTATCTCTCTATATAAATATTAATATTACAAAATTATTATGGTTTTTTTTTTTTTGCAAAATATTTTTATTTATAAATACCACAAATTATTTGTGAAATTGATATTTTAAATGTTTTGTTTGTTTGTTTGGTTTTTTTTCAGTAAATACTTTTAATAAAAAAGGTTCACACACCCACCCACACAGTGAGAAATAAAAAATGTGTGTGTAAAAATGTGTAATAAAACATTATAAATAATTAAAAAAAAATTAATACAGAATATAGTTAATTTAAAAAAAAAATACAAATTAGTGCAACATAAACATATATTTATTCAAAGTTATTTATATATCAAATTACTATATACATACATTTGATTTGGTGTATATACAAACTTATAATTATTCTCATAATATACTACCTATATGCATTCAATAAACGTACATCATCATATATAGCCATCAAAAAGTATACATATATATATATATAGTTTTAGGAAAGCATGCATTTTCCAGTCAATTTTAAGTCAAAAATTATGGTAAGAATTATTTCAGAATATATTATTTATCCATTTATATTTAAAATATATTAATTACACTTAACTCATTTAGCACAAACGATAATTTGGTTATTCAGATGTTGATAAATTGTTAGATCAATTTTTTTGCAGATATTTATTCAAAAACTATAATCCAAATAAATCTATAATCTATAGTATATCAATGAGTATATTATTAAAAAATAAAAGGTATAAAAAAAGATGAAAAAGATGGTATAAGAAAAGTAAAAGATTGATTTCTACAATTTGCGTTTGAATAACAATCAAAAGTCAAATGAATATAAAAAATATTCCACGATTAGAATTATGATAATGCGTTTACATTGTAAAAATTTCATGATGACTTTTATTATGATCCATAATTATGAATCTTTATTATAATCAGTAAGAATTAATAAAAATTGATCAACGACTAGGTTTGCAATGAAAACCGTTGAGATTAGAATAACTTTGTATGGTAAGATATTTTTATGATATAGTTGATAACTTGATAGTAACCTGGTATAAAAGTAAAAAATATATTTTCACAATCTGTTTGGATTTGTATAAATTCTTCGGTTTTGTGTATATACATTTTTTTTTTATATTTCATTTACACAAAAGATATAAACTACGATTTTAATAAAATATAAATTTCCTGTGGTTATTATATTTATTTTTAAATATATACAGGAAAATAATTGTGATAAAAAAAAAGTATAAAAATAATTAAATTTTCAAGGTTAATCTTAATAATATATAATTATTTCTGTATATTCTTCTTTTAAGAATCAACACAAATTACTTTTTTTTATGTTTATACAGCGCGCTTCAAAAATGTTAGTTGTTTTGGTAATGATAGAGTTTTATTACCATGTCATTTTGGTAATGATAAAGTTTTAGTAGAAATTATTCTATAAAATTTTTTTTTGACTAGAGGTTTTTTTTGACTAGAGGTCTTTATAATTGCGAGATATTACTTTTGGAATATTTCATATTTGATAACATTTTTTCTTTTCACAAATTATTATATAATTTAAAGGGATTTTTATACTGTTATGTACAACCCGCATTTAATCCAATTACGATCTGACGAGCGTTCAGTGAAAAAATAGCTAATTTATAGAAAAGAATCAATAAGACGATGCATCCATCATACAAAATTTTCCGCAAAATTAATTTTTCCAAATTTAGATTTTTTGGAATACTACAGCACTGGTTTTTCTTAAACCATGATTTTTCCAATGTCCAAAGTGGAAATTTAATCAATTTCTGATATTTCAAAGAAGAAAATTTGAAAATCGGCTCATTAATTGGCTTAAATAAAAAGCTATATTGCCGATTTTCCAAAAAAAAAAATGTAGTTAAAATTTTGTCCCATTTTTGACAAACTGTAAAAATGAAAAGAAAGTCTATTTGAATATAGACAGAACCCATCATCAATCAATACATTTTAATATTTTGATTGAAAAATCAAAATGTTTATAGATAAACTTAATTATTTAAAATTATATTTCTTGAACAAAATACCCGTCATAAAATGGGTCAATGATAAATCAAAAACGTTTCTATTTAAGATTGTTAAATTAGGAATCTTATCTTCTAAAATATTAATGTTAATATAAGTTCATTTATATTTATTTTCCTTATTTAAAGATTAAGGTAAATTTTTCTATATATTAACTAACAATCAGCGATAAAACAATAAGGATAAATTTGAATGAGAATTCATCATTTATTGCTGCTTTATCATTCGTAAATAACAAACAAAAATTCTAATAAAAAAAAATAAACTAAACCATAAAACTATTATCAATAATATTTTAACTATTTAAATTACCCACATATATTTTATTCAGTAGCTTATAAATACATCGTCATCGCACCTGTCCCCATTAATGTATATAAATATTTATAAATAATACAAACAAAAAAAAAAAATCAATGAAAATTTGTATAAAATCTAATCAAAAATTGTTTTTTTTTATTTTGCTTAACAACTGTTAATTATTTGTTCATTGTCTGTATTTATTAAAAAAAAAAAAATT
Source organism: Dilophus febrilis (assembly GCA_958336335.1). NCBI lineage: Eukaryota > Metazoa > Arthropoda > Insecta > Diptera > Bibionidae > Dilophus > Dilophus febrilis. The sequence goes on along the minus strand of OY284469.1, from coordinate 31,212,484 downwards.
AAAAAAAAAAATAAAATACTTTGACTTTCTCACATTTATTGCAATATATTATAAAAAATATTTCATTCATTTATTATTTGTTAGTTACTTGATGTTAATAAAAATAATAATAACAATAATCACTTTTAACTACATATATAATATATTCATGATTTTTTCTTCATAAATATATATTCTCAATATATAGTATATATATAATAAATTAAGTCTTTATAAAGTTGAATTAGCGTTAACTTTATGAAATATTATTATTTTTCACATAATTAACCACATCTTTTAATATTACAATCACAAAAAAAAAAAATTAAAATAAAAATGAAAATAAATAAATAATGAAAGATCGTGCCATACTCGATGATAATATATATTGCTGCTATGTCTATCTATCTATCTATAATAATGGTAATTTTATTTTTTGCTTATTTATTATTATTATTATTATTATAGCATATGTGAACATCTTTAAATATTATATTTATCCATAGTATAATAAATAAATCTTTAAAAATTATGTAATATATTTGTCTATATAACAAAAAAAAAAAAAAAAAACATGTACGATAAAAAGCACAAACCAAAAAAAAAAAAAAACAAAAACCTATATGTAGGTATGCCGAAATTTGCTAGTTTTTTTTTTTTTTTTTTGATTTCGATTGTAAATTCAATATATCTCTGACTATGGTTATATAAACTAAAATTGTTAAAAAAAAAAATAATACATAACACACACACAAATTTCGATTTATATTGTTTCACTTATCTTGGAAACAACAAAAAACAATAATAAATGTGCAATGTTTTGAATATATATAGTTTTTAACAGAAAATTCATAATAAATATATATTAGCATATAAATAAATAAATTATTCGAAGACATATGTTGAAAGTTACATCATATCACATAAATATATGATATACAAAACCACTATATTATTATATACCATATAAAAGCTAATTTGTGATTGGAATTTTAATATCAAATAATTTTCATATATTACAAATGCGATGACTCGTTTAAATACATTTTTTTTTTTTAATATGAATTTTATTATTATAAAATTGAAAGAGATACAAATACAAATAATTTTTTGGTGCAGATGAATGAATAATAAAAAAAAAAATTAAATGTAATATAATGATTCTTTTAGATTAACAACTCGCGTGAGTTTTAATTTCTCAATAATAATAATTAAGCATGAGAAATTTTTCATTTAAATTTTGGTTTTGTTTTTTTATATTGTTCAAAAAAAATAACATTTATATTATTATTATAAACTATATCATCTTCTCATGATTAAATAATAATAATAATAATATTTATTGCAGTGTTCTGTCTATGTTCAGTATATTTAAATTTGAAGAAAATTCAATGCTGTTTTATTTTTTATAATAGAGATAAGTTTTTTTATGTATATTCATGAAATACATAAATTTATATGGTAATGTAGGTATCTCTATATAGTTAACACATAAATTCATTATTAATATATATTTATGAAGATAGACATTTTTTCTGTATTAGAGTTTTTTTTATTCATTCCTCACTGTCTTTATAGATAATTTATATATGGAAAAATTACAATATTTTTTTAAAAGTAATTTTAAAAAAAATATATGTTATAAATGCTCATCATAATATATAGCAGTATATATAAATAAGCATCATGTATAAATGTTAAGAAATTCTCTTGAATATTATTATATATAGATATACATAAAAAAAAAAAGAAGAAGTGCAATCAAATTTAAAATACTATAATATTATTGCGATATTAAAATTTATGGTTATATAAAGTTTTGCAATATATTATAATGACTATATATATTATAAATCATATAGATATAGTGATGATATTAGTTTTAAATATATATATATATATATAGAAATCAAATATAAGATAAATTATGAATGGGTTATGAATAAATTATAATTTTAAATCACATCATTTTGATGAGAATATTTTCAATCAAAATTTTAAATTAATAACAATTTGAAATTAATATACATAATATCATCACAGACAGACAAATAATAATTGCTTTTATGTTTAATGCGATTATAGTTTTTTTTGTAAACCACATTAATAAAATTGGATTTGAAAGAAGTCCAAAGATATTTTTGAAATATAAAACTTCATTGAAATATTTTTGTATCATTATTTGGGGTCTTGAATACATAAAAATTGAATACATAAAATTAGAATAGAACCTTTCAAATATTATAGAACATTTATTTTAATATTTAAAAAAAAATTTCTATTGATAATTTATTTTTTCCCATTTTTCTATATTCCATATTTTCATATTTGCGCAGTGCCAACAATCTAGATTTTTATTTTTATTCTTAACACTATTCACAACGCATACAGCGATAGCGATAAAAGTCGATTGGAATACAAATACAGGTCCTATTGTACCGCCAACATCAACGGTAGCCCCGGTACCAAAACCACCATTTCGTGATCCGGCACCCGTATGGGAAGATCAATCCGATGATATACCTAATCCACATCAATATCAGTTAGTATATATATTTATTGAATTGAATTTTTAAAACACATATATTTTAATAATAAATAAATTATTATTCACGCAGATATGTAGCACCACCACCATCACGTCCACGATATAATGATCCTTATCGTGATAAGGACACCGTTGTTGATAGTTTAGCAAAACAACAATATGGCAAAATTATTTATCATCCAAATCAAATTCAAGAACATGTTCAATCAAATAATTATAATAATAAAATTGTTAACAGTCTTACTGTTAAATATGTACCAAATTATGGTAATAAATATGCAGCTGTTGTTCCTAATAATAATAATAATAATAATAATATTCAAAATCAAAATCTTCATCATCCAGAACCATCACAATCACCACAAACACAATCACAATCAATAGTAGTAGCAACATCAGCAGTACCATCGGCCACTTATAATATTCAACAAAAAGTTGATTACAACAATAATAATAATAACAATGATATTTATAATAATAATAATAATAACAATAATTATAATAATGGTATTTATAATAATAAATATGAAAAATATGATAATTATTATCAAAAATATAATGATAAATATGCACATTATAAAATGAAAAAATATAATCCATATGGTGAAAAGAAAAAATATTGGCCAATTTATTTGGTGAGTACAATAAATAAATAGCATAAAATAAAATTTTAGATTTTACATCATCATCATATTCTATTGATATATTTATACCTTTAAGTACACCTTTGAATGACCTAATTCACATAATCTCTTTAAATATATATATATATAGATATATGAAAAAAAATTGTTGATTATATTCCATTTTTGGAATTAATATAATTTTTTTATTATTGTTATATTATATTTTTATTATTATATCTTGATTTATGTTGTGTGCGGTGACTTCCATAAGCGTTTTAAAATTTCAACTATGATATATTTTCTTTCTATGATATACATTTCATAGAATTTTTGTATTTACAAAATGGGAAAATTTATGTAACAAAAAATTGAACTGTGTAAGGCCGCTCAACCATATATATTGTATTACGTGTGATTCTATACATATAAAATTTTAAAATCCATAAATGAAATATTAAAAATTTTTTTTAAAAATCTATATATTTAATTTTTTAATTATTCTTTATTAAAGTGTGTTTGTTTATCTCTCAGGGGAAACGCATAATTGAATGAAATAAAAAATCATATGAATTGTAAAGTTTTTTGATTTAGATTTTTAAAATATTTTTTACAATTTTATTATGTTATTTTATGCAATTCTTTTTTTAATTGTTAAAAATCAATTTAAATGGGGCTAAAATTATTGTATTTTATGATTTTTATCAAAATTCACTTGTTAAAGGTGGATTTCCTTATGCGAGGAAATCCCCGCGGGTGCGGGAGTATTTTTCATTTTCGCTCACAGACGATTTCCATTTACGGGTAAAATTTTTATTTGCTATGTATGTATATGCGTTATTTATATTTGATTTATTTACATTAGACTATATTTTTACATTATATTTGTATATTTTTTGTTTTTTTTATACGAAAACAAATTTTTTTTTTTTAAATTCAATTGAATGATTGAATTTATGTGTTAAAAAATCTTAAAATGCCCGAGAGCCCGGGGAAAAAGTTAAAGTTAATTTAACTCGCGGGTAAATTTCCCCGGGAGGGAATATATCTCTCGGGGAAAAAATTTTATATAGGAATCGCCATTTTTTCTCCCACAGCTCGGAAATCCACCTTAAGTCTGTTTAATTCACCGTAAAGCTAAGTGGTTAGTTAAAAAATGATCCATTTTTGTAATTTTTTTTAAAACAAATATGAAATTATAACTGTATATGAATTTAAATCCATATATTTATTTATAAGAATTAATTAAAATGTTTTCAATTTTTTTATTTCCAGTATAATATTCCAAAACAACAACCTCAACAAGTTTTTGTTTATAATTATCAAAATCAGCAAAATACAACATAAAATTAACAAAAAAAAAAATAATTGGATATATATAAATTATTATTTGTCGTCTAAAAATTTAAGAGATTATAAATAATAATAAAGAGCTACATCATTATTAAAAATTTAATTATTTTTTTTTGAAGAAGAAAAATAGTTTCATAATAATCATTACTATAAAAAATTTGTCATCGCTGGTTTTTTTTATTTTATATATTTATTACTATAAAAATTAAATCAAATTTCAAATGCTATAGAAATAAAGATAATAAAAATGATTTAAAAAAAAAAGTAAAAACCGCAAACATTAAAACCGCATTATAAATGATTTAAAATTTAATCATTTGAATATTTTTTTTTTTATATTGTATATATATAAATTATATTTGCAATCTATATAAAACATTTGAATTAAAATGATTTTATTTATGTAAAATAAATTAATAAATAATATTAAAATAAAATGTATATATTATCATTAAAAATAAAATATAAATAAATAAATATAATTAAAAATATTAATTTATGTGTAATTTTTCTTTTCATTTTTTTATAGAATTATTACATAGAAATATTTTGATTTGTTGTTGATTTCTTAGATTTATATCAATTTATTTTGTTGAATTTTAATTTTTGTATATGCGAAGATTTAAAACTAAAAAAATTTTTTTATTGTTTTACAACGGTACAATCGATTTTAGCGTTCGACAACAGACCTTTTACCAATCACATGCGGGAAATTATGATGTAAATTCAGATTCCGTCTTCAGTATAGGATATTCGACACAACGTACCAAAATTTTGTAACAATTTTAGGTAGGAGTTTTTATCAGCTACTCCACAGAGTCACATTATAGAGATAAATTTATTATGCAAAAAAATATAAAGATTTTTTTTTAATACACATCACAGTTTTTTATTATTATATATTATTTGAAAATGGTAATTTCTTAAAATATGGATACGTATATAATTATCAAGCACACATCAAAACATTTCGTCATATATAAATTTATGTTCGTTAATTTATAGAACACGATTATATAATTTACAATGTTTTAATAAATCTACTTTCATTATATAAAGCATTTATATTTTTATATAAAAACAAAATATAACACACAAATTTATTTGTATGATATAGAAAATTGAAAGTTTTTCAATATGGCATTTTATCACGAGTGAGACATATCATCTTTTTTTTTTTTGCAGACACAATCTTATATATAATATAACATTTGATTTTTCTTAAGAAGCTTTGAATCCATATATATATAATGTGTTTATATACATATAAATATACATGATACCGCATTAGATATGATTGTTTCTATAAGGTATATATATATATATATCTCGCAGCGGGATATTATATATATATATTAAATTAATTTATTTTAATATATGCAAATATACAAATAAAAACGCATATTTCGTATATACGTAGATGTTATTTAAGAAATATATTTATATACAAGATGATAACCACTCTATATATTTAAATGAGTTATTATTTAATATATATTTGTACGTATACTTGAAGTTGTTTAACAGGAAACGCATAATAAGAACTATATTATATTAATACTATAAATATATATATGACATGACTGCAACATGTTTAAATAATAATGAATAGTTTTTTTTTTTTGAATCAATATAGGAAATATACTTATTATAAAGTTAAGCAAAATAAATGTTGTGTGTGTCGCATTACAAAAAACCGCATTGATAATATTTTCTAGATATATATTTACTATATACTATATAGTGGAATAATTTGTTTTGATAATGATGACATTTATGTTTATAATTAATATTTTACATGTTGCGTTTTCGTGTTATGATTTCAAAAATTTAATCTAAATATATATACATTATATTGATTATATATAGGAAGATGTGAAAGGTGATGCGGTTTTTTAAATTGATTATATAACTATATATATAATCTGCGGTAATAATACAGTAAATTTAAATGGGTTTTTTTTAAATCAATTATATAATTTATATCCTTTAGTTAAACCATGAAACTATAACAAAAAGTTAGCAAATTTTTATTATTTAATTTTCTACATTTCGAATAATACTCTGTTTTATTCAAAATTCGATAATTTATGAAACATTCAACAAGGAAAAAGTTTGCGATTAATGGACACAAAAAATTCGCATCCTCAGCCGCCTACAAAACATACAAAATTCAATATTTATTCATCTATATAATAAAATATTTTCCAATCTAATTCATTCATTCATTATTATTTATTATATATATACATTAAATATGATCGATAAACCTTTAAAAGTCCCACTAAAAATAATGTAAATATTAAAAACCCATCTCCATATATACAATATCTATATTTCTATCAATATATATTTATCTATACTAAATTAAATAATACTCTGTATATATCTATATACTATTTTTACAATGCAATTTTACTATGTATATACACAATGCAATTAAGTAATTTTGTTTATGTATATGCGATAGACTATGTAACTGCAGAAAATCACATCACATCATTTTAATAAATTATAATAACAAATACCACATTTTATAATATAATGTCTGTTCGTGAGCAATAAGTATTTTTTTTTTGTGTTCATGCGATTATATAAAACAATCTTGTAATATATATATACAATTGATGCGGTAACATTCTAATATCTATATCTATCTATATACAAAATATATTGGTATAAAAAATATATTAAAAGTATACTTTCAAATATAATAATCTCTAATTTGGTATCATCGCTTTTATTTTATATTATCCATATTGCACAAACAAAAACAACAATAAGATGTATATCGAATATTACAGTAAAAAACAAAATTACAATAATACTAATATTAAATAAAAAAAAAAAAATTTTAATCATGAACATATGCAGAAATGAATATAACATTTATTTATTTATATATATATATTAGTACAAAATGTAAAAATAATGATTATTTTTTAAATGGTATATTGTAAACAACACACACAGTCTAAACATTTTCGTTTAATTATTTATATTCTATATTTAAAAGCAGTTTTCTATTCTTATAAAAAGTTTTACTTTATTTTTATTGTAATTAAAAGAAGATTCAATTTTAATTTTAATTTACTTCAAACAAACAAAAATATTTACAATTTAATTGAATTAAACAAAAAAAGTGCCTATTTTAAATATTCATATTTGGAATATAAATTTGTATTATTTTAAATATTTTATTTAATTTGTTTGTTTACTCATTTGACAAAAAAAAAAAAACAACAAAAATACGAGAAATAAAATTTATTTATTTATTATTTTTTTAAGGAAATAAAATGTAAGTATATTTATTTTGTATTATTAAATAAAATATATATAAAAATATTAAATTAAATAAATCCGTTTCGGTAATCTTTCACGTTATTTTAATTATATTTATTATAATACATTTAAAATATTGAAATGGTATATAATTTTATTAATAATTTTTTTTTTAAATGTCATTTTATAAATATTAATTGAATTTTTTTTTTTTTTTATATAAATTTAAAAGTGTATATCCTCCGATGAAATGCTAGAGATAATTTTAAATATCAATTACACTAAATTTTTTTTATATATTTTATATCTGTCTGAAAGCTCTATATTTATCAATCATAAATAATATTTAAATATCAATTAAAAATAAATATGCGGTGATCTATAAATAATCTAATTTATACTATATACAATAGAAAAAGATATATTTTATTTCAAAGGTCATTATATATATCAATATATAAAATTAAATAATATATATAAATATTTATAATTAATACGTGCCGTAGTGTATAATTATGTTATAAAAAATAATTAATTTTATTTCTTAGAATATAAAAATTAATCTCATAATATACCATATTTCAGATGTTTTCAAAATACATCATAATCATAATATTTTTATTGATTTGTAATGGAAATAATTTACATACACAATTCGTTGAATTTTCAACAGATTATAAAGAAAATCATGATGACAAATTGGTAAGGTATAAATGTTTTTTTATTTCATAAACATTTAATATAATTTATTCTATATTTCGTATAAATTCAAAATTGTATTTAAAGATAATAGACTTTTAAACGAAATTGTATTTTTAAAAATGTTAAAAATCTCTGATAAAAAAATATCAGAAATTGATTAAAGTCTCATACCCGCGATGTTTATTAAAATTGGTTTTACCAACATCTATTTTTTAATTTAACTATATATTTATTAAAAAAAAAAAAACCAATGTTTAAATTTATAAAAATTAAATTAACAAATTAAATAAAATAATAAACATAAATTCAGGTATAAATAAAATTTATTTATATTTAACACCTGTAAATCATTATTATTTTTTATTTACCATATATTTATTTTGAAACAAATTGTTTTAATTTTTAACATTATAATAATAATAATAATAATAATAATAATAATATAATAAGTATAAAAGCAGGATTAACACAAAAAGCTTTAACATTTAAGAAAAAAAAAACATAAAAAATTGATCTCCCATCTCACATTTACACTTTATATACGCAGGTAAATTATTCATATCGTTATTATATCGATCAACCATCATCAAAATTAGCATTAGATCATTGGGAACAACGACAGGGTGATCAAGTTACCGGACGATATGGTATTTTAGAACCTGATGGTTATATACGAACTGTTTATTATGTTGTAAATGGTAATAGTGGTTTTCGTACAATTGTAAAAATTCGTACGCCAAGTAAATAAATATAATTTTTTTTCATCAATAAATAAATTTTAATTTTAATTATTTATTTATATTATATTTCTATATTCTATATATATAGATAGTAATCAAAATCAATATATCCATAATGGAAAACAATCACAACCATTTATACCCTATCTGCATTTAAATCCAATTGGTTATGTTAATTAATTGTTAATATTATAACGGGAGAGTGGTGTTTTTGGAATAAAATTAATTACAACAATATATTTATTAAATTATTTTATTTTTTATTATGTCCTTTAATAATTTATTTTTACACAATTATAAAATTATCTTAAATTATATATTAATGAAAAGTTGTATTATTTTTATCTCATCAGGTTTTTTTTTTTTTTAAAATATATTGAAATCTAAAATGGATTTTTACTATTTGAGTAATAAAACATTGTTTTTTTTTACTTTTTTTGTTTAAGCGATCCTCAGTCTCCCAATATTCTATTGGATATCTTTTGTTTCTAAAGAATCGGTCAAATATAACTTTTCCGATGAATTATGGAAATTGAAAAAAATGAAAAGTGTTAAATTAAATAAATTGAAAACCTCCAGATCTGCTTAGGTAAATTAATCATTCATATCATTTTGTTTTGTTAAAATCATTAAAATATGATTGAATTGATTAAATATTTCGTGTTAAAGATTTACTTATTTGAAACATATGAAAAAACTCATATAAATATTTTTAAATCCGCTATTGAATATTAGTGCTGAGGCCCTCCACATGGGATTCCTATTATATAAAAAATTCTCAATATCGATGGATTAAATATTTATGGGCACGCAGGCGGGGGTTTTTTTATTATTAAGATAAGATAAAATTTACCCTACAAACAATATTATTTATTTTAATTAAATCAAATGTATACAAAAATCGATGAACAAACTTTTTTACACACAATAATGTATATAAAATAATAAATGACAAATAAATTATAAATATTGATTATTTTCAATTGCAATCTTTTATTTTTATTTGTTTATAAGCTCATATAGAAAATGAATTAAAATATCGTATATATATAATTCCAGTTTTTATTTGAATTACATATATTATAAATGTAAAAATACATATTTTATCTTTTTGTATTTGTAATCATATCTTATATTATAGATATGCATGCATATATATATAAATAAATTGTAAATAAGAGTTATGTTTTAATGTTGCATTTTTACTATTATTATTATTATTTAAGGTATAATAAATATTTGCAATGTGTACAAACGTTAACTGGTTTTACAAAAAATAATTGAAATTTCTTTTCAATAAAAAGAAAATTTTTTGTGATGTTTAAATTGGTATAAGAAAATATAAAATGAAATAAATTTATATTAAAACATTTTGTTGTACATAAAAACAATCCGGATTTTTTTTTGTTGATGTATGTTATTATTTTTCATTTGATATATGTACAATATAAATATAAATATTTAAAAATCAATATAAGAGAGATTATACAAATATTTTATATATCAATTATATATTTTATGTTTTTAATTGAATTGATTAAATGTAAAAAAAAAACAAATCTATATGGATGGATCTGTATACTTTTGTATTAATAGTAAAAGCGTATATTTATTATAAATATCTATTGAAATATTTCAAATTACTTAAATTAATAGAGTTTTTGTATTCGGTTTTCTATCAATTATGGCATGAGTTTTCAATTTTTCATGTATATATCATGAGTTATTGGAGCTGCGAAATTGTTTTCATTCTAAGAGGATAGAATATTATGAAAGACTCATGTCTAATTAGCTAATTTATATAAAAAAAAATTTGATTGTGCATCAAACTAAATTTTCTTGAAAATCGATTTTTTTAAATTTTCCAAAATTTTTTCATAATACAGCCCGGGGATTTCATAAATTTTCGCTTTTCTTTACATAGTTAGAAAATTCAATCAATTCTTAATCTGTCTGTAGAAGAGAATTTGAAAATCGCCGCATTGATTCAAAGTTTATGGCTGCGAAAAGAATTTTTTTTTGTAAAACTGAATTACCAAATAACGATATAAGTAAAATCTTTTGAAACATAATGAGGCGGTTTTCAAATTTTCTTTTATAAAATATCAGAAATTGATTGAATTTTCAAATTATTCTATTGGAAAATTGAAACGTAGAGAAAAATAAAATGGTTGTAAATCGAAAAATTCAAAGCCTGAAAAATTGTGAATTTTGAGGCAAATTTTTTAAAGAAAATCATTTTTTGGTAGAGAATAATTAATTTGCTTTTAGGCATGTGCCTTTAGGAATATCTTATTCTTTTGGTAATGTGGCAAAAATATCAACCCTCTGGTATATATACAGATAATTTATATGTCATTAAAATTTATAATTGAATTAATTTTGGACAAAATTGTAAGATAATGGCAAAGGCAAACAAAATTTAATTGCTTCTATAAACCAATAGACTTTATATTTTATAAGCATAAAAACCATTTGAAATGAAAAATAACTAAAAAAAACACATACACAAAATTATATTATATTATAATTTAGATTTCATTTCATTATTTAATGAAAAATAAATCTATATTTAAATGTATACAAAACTTGGAACCAATCTTCATGGTACAATTAAGATCAGATAAAATTTAAATTGAAAATACCAGCCAATGTGTGAAAAACAGGGTTTTTTTAAATCTACTTTAATTATACTTCACAACATAAATATAACTTATTGTATATTATATGGTTATATGTGTCAATATAAAATTTTTATATTTAAGCATAAATTTATATTGAATGGACATTCACAATAAATAATTATAGGTCATATATACTGTGGACAGAAAGTGGAAAATATATATACCTTTTATGGACCATATTTATATGTATATATAGAAGTAAAAAACTCGAAAAAATAAAAAGCTATATATATTTTTAACAACCATTAATAAGAAAGATTATAAAAGATATATAGATACTATTATTATTTATATTATTATTATTATTATTATTAATATTATATTATAAATAATTTATTTATTTTTTTTTTGTAAATTAAATTGAGAAAAACATTTTATTCGCATATACTATGATATAAAAATTACATTCAACATTTTACAAATATATATCTTAATCTAAACATCTAACATAATACGTATATATAATATATATTATTAATAATACATATATATATATAATGTTTATAAATATACAAATACATAATACAAAATAATATGTATATAATGAACATGATGTTGATCGCGGCTCTCTATTATTATTATTATTATTATTATTACCACTTTCATTGCCAAGATCATTTTATGTAAAGGTGCATCGCAACAATAATGCAGTTCATTTATTTATATATATTACGTTATAAAATCTTAAATAATAATATTCAACAGTAATGAAAAAGAAGAAGACAACGACAGCATATCAAAATGATACACGCGGTGTGGGTAAAACTATACTATATATATATATATATATATATAAAATAATATTATAATTGAAAAGTAAAAATTGTAATAGAAATCAAAAGTATAGATTTATATAAATACAGTATAAAATAAAGATGCGATCATAATTAATTGTATATTAGAAAATCAAGTATCATCATCGCTGTTGCACATCTCATATAAACGTGCATAAGAGTTTATATATAAATATAAAATTAATGAAATTTATTTATTTATTTTATAATAAAAGTTTTATAAAGTGCAAAAAATTTAATTTGTGATAAAAAATAAAAATAAAACAAATTGCGTGTGTTTTAATAATAATAAAAAAATTCAACGAGTTAAAGTTTTTTTTTTATATATAGAATGTTAATTAAAAAGGTATATTATATATTTTATGATCTATATTTTAAAAATTGACTATATTTAGTGATATATGCGGTATTTGTTTTTAATTTATAAAATATAGTATTAATTATACTATTATTATTATTAGTGTGAGAATATTTCTTTTTTTTTTATGTTCTTTTATTTTTATGTTCAGCCGTCATGTGAATTATTTTTTTTTATTTAATTTTTCCTTTTTTGAGTTTAATTTTTAATTGATAGAGGGGTCAATTTTTTATGAAAAAAATAATATCTTATTAATAAAAATTATTACAAAAGTTAATTTTTATTCTTATGAGTTAGATTTTGTAAAAAAAAAAAATTACTCACATCCATAATATAAGGTATTTAAATAAATATTTACGAAATACGTTTGCAGATAAATAAAACACATTTAATAGAAATTTAATATGAGAAGATCGTGCTATAATTTATATATTTATATTTAAAATTTAACCAATTGAATTTAATCTATATTTTTTTATAATAATATTCATTTTTATATAAAATTAATTATCGTTTAGTCAGTTATTTTTTTTTTGTTAATTAAAAATATTTTTAATTTATTATACACTATATATAGTACAAATAATGTAATAAATTTTCAATTTTATAATATTCATTTACTAAATTAAGATTTATGATTAAGCAATGCATGATTTATTTATAATAATCGATATATATATTATTGAATATTCATATGCATATTATGTATATTTTTAAAATGATTATTAGCAAAAAAAAAGAAAAAAATCGTCTGTGTGTGTGTGTCATAAATTAAGTGAAATTTACGCATTTTTTTCCAATTATATTATATAGATATAAATTTGCAAAGCAGTTTAATTATTAATTAAATATATACATTGTGTGTTTTTATATATATATTTAATATACTATATATGGTGAGAGTAGAGAGTAAAGATAAAAATTAAAATCTTTACAATCTAATAAATATTATTTATAATATAATATCTTTAACATATATATTTATATATACTGGGTGTCTAATGTTTCAATAATATTCAATATTTGATTTTTTTTTTGGTAAATCAAATTATGGTTAAGGTAAAAAACTAAAATATTTAACGTATATGGAAATATTTGAATTTTAAGTAATGAATTCTATAATTTATCATTTTATTTAAATGAAAATAAGATTTTTCGCCGTTTCAACCGAAAATTGGATTTATCGTCCAACAACCCAACTTTCCATTGTTGGTGTCTTAATTGGTTGTTTTACGATTTCGGTAATTTGTCGTGCCGTTGGAAAATATGCAACTTTGTGTGAAAATTCAAATTTCAGAAAATAATGGAAAAACACAAAATATATTTTATTCGATATTCAGTAAGAGTTTTAGTTTGACCTTTTTTTTTATCAATTACACCTCATAGTCAGTCACATTCACATTTTTATGGGTAGTTAGTCGAAATTTCAATGTAAAATAATTTCAAAATGTTAGCGAAGTATAGAGAATGTCGGTTAACGAAACGAGACACTTTTTAGATGTTGCACATAATTAATAAAATAAAATTTAAATTTTTATCACTTGTTATATCACACACACACACATTTTTTTTTGTATCTCCGCATAATATTTTCTTACTTATATTCGTGATCTCGATCTATAGATATACATTCGCACGTTTAAATCTATCTATATAGTATACATATATATATATAGATATATGTAGCCGCAGAGGAAAATTGTTTAAAATATATAATTCATAATTTATATTAAATTTGACACCTTCATTTTATTCCATATATTTTAAATTAACATATATTTGAATAAAATATATATTTATCGTTCGTGCGTTTGTGTATTTATTATAAGGTATATATTTTATCTTTAAATCCGCATATATATTGATATATATTTATCTATATATATATATCTGTGGTGATATAAGCTTAATGAATTTTTCTTATACGATAAAATATTAATATTTACATTAATTAATATATATATATTTTAGCTATATTATAAAAAAAAATAAATAAATAAATATTTTAATAACATAATCATATAATATAATATACATATATATATAATAATTGTAAATTCTATACATAGTTATAAAATATTCATTATATATATAAAATCATAAACGTTAAAGTTATAATAATATAATAAATAAAGTTGTTATAATTTTTTTTTTTTTACCATTTAATGTAGTGTCGTGTAATGATCAGTAGATATGGAGTGGAGATAGATTTATATACCTAGAGGTATTTGCAATATAATTAAAATTTGCTCTATATATATATATCATAATAATATATATATTCAATTTTCTCTTCTTTTCCGCACTATACATTATTTGGATATATATATATATAGTTGAACGAATTATGAAAACCATTTATAGTTAAAAATATGTGTAATATAAATAGTTTTCTAAATTGGATGACCGATTGTGAATTAAACAAGTATTTGGAATCGTTTAAATGAACCTTTTTTGTTTTTTTTTTGCAATTATTTGCTATAAATAAAAGCAATAAAAGTCTTATTATTTATGCAAATACCATGTAAATTGAATTTTTTTTTTTGTTATTAAATGTAATGAAAGATTAAACTTTTAATCTTATATATAGAATAGAATCGTTTAGTTTAGATTTTGTTTAACCATTTTTAAATTACTAAATTGTAAAAATAAATTGCAATTATATTTTTACAATTTATAATGATATAAAAATCGAAATTATAGAATAAAAGATCCGATGAATATAAAATGCAGAGAGGTGTGGCGTGAAAACATTTCATGAAAAATTAACAAAACAATAGAGGTTATTATACAAAAGGTTCTTATATAAGTAATTAGTTGATTTATCGAACAGAATTTCGTCTGGTTTATTGTTTCAATATTTATTTTCTTCGAATAATAAGAGAAAATTCAATCAATTCTTAAAATTTCATAGAAGAAAATTTGAAAGTCGTACGATTGGTTCAAACAAAAAGATATATAGTTAATTTGCCAAAAAGTGTACGCGTAAAATAAAGGGAGGTATAAAATGAGTTTCCATTGGATGTATGTGAAAATCCATATAGACAAATCTATATGTATTTTTAGAATAAAAAATAAACAGATTGCATTTTTACTGGAAAATTTGGTTCAGTTTCCCTATGTGTTGAATAATTTTCACACTAATATCCGGATTCTTAATGAGTGCTCGACAATGAATTTAATTTTGAATCAGTTAATCATATAATAATAACAAAAATTCAATATATATATGATTGAAAAAATTCTTTTATATAGAATAAAAAAAATTTAATATCACAAAATAAAATTAAAAAAAAAAAAAACTTAATATAAAATAATACACACCTAAAAATGTATGAATAAATATTTTTATATATATACGAATACGAACTTAACTCTTATACATACATATGTATAAAATATATGATTCGCATTTGCAAGAATTTATTACCTTATAAAGAAATAAAAATATCACGTTTATCAAAAACAAAAAAACACAAAAATATGTGTGCATAGATATTATATATTTGTTACATTTGTTACAAATTAACATGAATTAATTTCATATATTGTATATACGAAGGTATGCCATTCTATATATTTTTAGCACACAAATATGTATAAATATATATATTTTCTTAAACGTTATAAAAGGTAAAGGTATACAAATAGATAAAGTTTTTTTTTTATTTACAAAATGTTTAAATGCGTATATATTGTTAACAAGAGAAAAAAAACTTGTCACTTATAAATATACTAATGATTTATTAAAAATATATATATAATAATCATTTACAACTTTACAAGAGGTGTATTTCAAATATAGAAATTGATTTATTAATTTTTATATACATATACCATATGGATAGGTATAAATGAATAAAAATTAATATATATATATATATATATATATATATATATAATATACCACCTACCCCTACCATGTTTTGTTGATATATCAAAAATAAAACAAATTGAATGCATACATATATATATATATATATATATAACGAATGCAAAAGTACAGAATGTTTTTTTAAAAATACAATTGAAAGTGAAATTAATTATTCTTATATAGAATATGAAACAGGGAAATCTAATAATTTATTTTTAAATTAACCGGCAAACTGAATAGAAAAATGAAAAAATTTTCATAAGAAATTAAACGGAATTGTAATCAATTCAATTAAATAAAAATCAACAAATTAAATTGCAATTAAATGTTTTTTTTTATTAAAATTCCCATTATCTGAGGAATCATTCCTTTAATTAATCCAATAGAAAATCATCCAGTTGACGTTGATATTTAATAACAAACAAATAAAAAAATTGTAAATTGAATGGTAAAAAAAATGTTTTTTCGAATCAATTTTTGTCATATAATATAAGATTCAACTTAAGCAATCACCATTCTGTATTGAATAAATATTCTAAAAAAAAAAAAAAAAAAAAAAAAAAACCACGCAACTTGGACAAATAAAAAAATCATTTTTAAGTAAACACACAAATCAAATGTGTATATCTATATATATATATATATATATATATATATATATATGTTAAATGTTACGCATATTTTATTTTTTTGATTGTGTATTTAAAAATAAAATAAATTATGTCAGTTATATATTCAATACACACAGTTATTGATAACAATAAATAAATTGTTGTTAACCTTTTAATATATATTTTGTATTATAAAATACAATCAATGTTTTTGTAATATTTTAAAAAAAATTTTTTTTAACATTATCTTAAGATACGAATATATCGTATTTTATTTTTATTAAGAATTTAGATCTATTTATATCTACCATATATACAATTTGTGTAAGTTAATTGAACACATGATCTAGATATAGAAAGTCATTTAACAAATGTAAAAAATATATATTTATGATATACCATCAAAGCATTTAATTTGTTAAAAGTATTAGTATATATTATATATTATACATAGACATAAATAGAGCTTTATAAACATACAGAAAAATAAAAAATACTTTAAATTATTTATTTTTTTCAAATTAAATATCTATATAAAATGCAGGTGCACATAACTTATATTAATTAAATTAAATTAAGTTGTCCTACTTTTTGCTTTTGAACGTATATTATTTATACTGGCGAGCCTGCGAGTACCAAATACATAAAATTTGTATACATTTTTAACAAATAAAAAATATACTTTGAATAATATCACCTTATATTTTCTATATCACCAAAACCAACATACCCAAAATCATATTTTTATGCGTTTTATGGTCTCATGAAAAAAATAATTTTAATCTCATCGCGCATAAATTAATTCAATATTTTTTTTTAATTCGTATGACACAAACACGCATTCAATAATAATATTATTAATATAAGACAAATTTTTAATTTTTTTTTGTTATTTATGACATTCTAATTTACAAACTATATATATATATATACTTATAATTCGATTAATATATAGTATAGTGAGTAAATAAATTATTGAAAATAATTTGCATAATAGAAAAATAATAATTGTATATAATTTCTTATTTTTAATTTTATTTATTTTTTCTTCACAGAAATTATTTACACCACAAAAAATCATAATATTATTCTTGTATTTATTAGTGACCATGGCCCCATCAATCTCGAGGGCAACTCTCATATCATATGCTCCAGAATACGTGAGTAAAAACACAATTTTTTTTTTATTTATTTATTTCTTTATAACAATATTTTCATTAGGTTTGGTTTTTCAAATAATATAATACATGAATCAATCTTAATAATAATAATACTATATTATTTATTAATAATTACATTAAATTTATAATAAATTAATTGGATTATGATTTATATATATATTTAATAATATATATATTATTAACTGCTGTTATATTTGCAAGAAAAAAAACTCGAATTAGTAGACGAAATATATATGGAATTAATGATCGCAATTATTATTGTGTATTTCGTGTGTTTTGCGTTTTTTTTTAATTTTTATATAATGACTTATTTATTTTTTTCTGTTAAAAATAAAATTAAAATAATGAAAATTTTCAATATCAAATGATAAGAATTTTTTTTATCTTGTATTTAAAACACACGACATTTTTAACTCGCATTTTCTAATAAATTTCATTTTATTAATATGAAATGTTTACACAAAAAAAATGCATAATCATTTATTATTATTATATATATATATATATATATCTGAGTGAGTACATCTAATAAGAAAAAAAAAACTAAAGTGGAGAAGGTTGACGCGGTAATGTAATGTATAATAATAAATAATTTTCAATGAAATTATAATGTCAACATTAATTTAAATATAAAAAATAAAAATGTATACGCACAAAAATGTTGGTGTGCAAAAAAAAACTAAAATTATAAATGTTATGTGAAAAATTCCGCATTATTAGATACATTTATTCGTAATATTTATATACACTATACGTTTATTTTTGTCAACACACACAGTAGTAATTTATACAATGTATAAAAGAGTATTTTGATTTGTTTCAAATGATATATGTCAAAACATCTCCAATGTTTCATTTATAATTATTATAAATCAAATCAACCATCATAATATAAATAATGTTATTAATATATAAAATATAGAAACAATTTGTCAATTGTAAAGTGATACTCGATTATTATATTATTACTTTTCATTAAAGATTAAACCCTGCCTATATATATATAAATATCAATCAATATCAAATATATATTTAATCATTTAATTTATATATCATGCGAATTATTTAATATATGTAATTAATATTTTAATTAAAACTAAAATATCTTTTTTGCAGTTCATTATATAATTAATGTGTGTTTTTTTTTTTAAATTTATATTCATATATTATATTAAATTATTTATAATCATATATGCTTCATATATAGACACATCCAGCCTATTCATTTAGTTATGGTGTAAAAGATTTACATACGGGTGATGTAAAATCACAATGGGAATCACGGGATGATGGTATTGTTAAAGGTCAATATAGTGTATTAGAACCAGATGGTTCGGTACGTACTGTTGATTATACGGCTGATTCAAAAAATGGATTTTCAGCTGTAGTTAAAACACATGGACCAAATGTACATCCAAATAAAGAAATAACACATCATTTTCCCCCTCATCATCATCATCATCATCCATTATTAGATTCATCCTCTCATACACATTCAAAAATTAATCATTTTAGTAAAAATCAAGATCATATAGTATTAAGTTCTAATTATCATAATGATAATGATCACACCGATCTGTCTCAATCAAATAAAATTATACCAGCATTAATTGAAATAAAATCTTATGATGAATTTAAACCATTAATAAGTAGTCATAATGATCATCATCAGCATCATCAAAATAGTAATAATCCATCATTCAAACCAGCACCAAATGATAATTTTATTATAATAAATAAAGAAAATCATCAACCACAAATTAAAACAATTCCAGCACCAGATCTAACAAAATTTAAACCAATTGAAAAATATCCTAAAGTGCAATCGGAAAATACAGAATTTTTACCATCATTTGGTCATCATCAATATAAAAACGCACACAGTGATTTTATCGAATCTGATAATAATGAATTTTTAAATTATAATAAAAATCTAAATCTAAATCTAAATAATCATAAATATAATGAATTATTTGAGATAAATTCAGCCAATGATTATATTCATATTGATGATTTTTTAAATAATAATAATAAACCGACTGTGACACAAACATTTGAAAAAGAAAAAAATAAAGTAGAATTCAAATCGATTAATAATAATAATAATTTAAATAATAAACATACAACCCCCCTACCGACAATTGAATATGGTCAAAAGAAAAAACCAAAATTACGATTTACAACGCCCGGATTAAAACACTACGGAAATTTTAATAATAATCAACATCAAAATAATCATCAAAATAATAATCATCATCATCACCATAATGTTCAATCAACAAGTCCATTTAATCCATCATATAAATTTAATTTTAGAAAATTACCAAATAATTCATTTTCAAAATCAATACCAATATATGATTATACAAATTATTTTAAGTTTAATCCAAAGTCAAATGGTGCCGGGCAATCCACAAAAGCGATAGGTACAAGTACAAGTTTATTATCAGAAGGACCTATACTATTTCCTGGTGTTAAAACGGAACAACAAGTGGCGGCATCACAACGAATGGTACAAGCAATGATGGCACGACAAAATCAAAATCGATTATATCCACGATATGCTTATTATAATGACTATTGATACAGTTACTTTTTAGTATTATAATATTAGGAAAATAAATTTTTTTTATATTGTTTTTTTTTGTTTTTTTAATTTTATGTATAGTTTAATTGTTGATTTTTTTTAATGTTATATTTGTTCGTCATATTTTAATTTTATTATATATAAATTTTTTTATGTGCCAAAGTTTTCATTTTATATTTTTGTTTTTTTTTTTTTATTAAAAATTAATAAAGACCTTTATTAAATTTCATTTGTGTTTTCTTTATTTGCATAAACATTTGTTTGTTATATAATAATTGGCTTTAAGGGTTGCGGTACAATTTACCGCGTACGACCAACCGCATGATGTTAAATTTGCAACTCTGTATGAAAATTCAGTTTCGAAAATAACCGTAAAAAATCGAAAACATTTATTCGGTAGGATTCGCCCCCAAAATTTTGTAAGAATTTTAGGTTTGCAATTTTATCAATTACACAACAGCGGAGTAACTAGCTTACTTTATAATTTATCCATTTTTAAAAAGAAAACTTATACAACGTTTTTCACACACAAGCAATCTGTTATAAAATCCCCATTGTTAACGTTTTAAATAAAATCACAATTAATTATTTATTTACTTATTATATAAATTTATCACAAAATGCAACATTGTATTTTTTATTTGATTCATTTTCATTTCAAATTTTATATGTCCCAATACGCAATGCGATACCATTTTTTTTAACATAATTCCATATATAGTTAGTTATAAAACTGTCATATATTATTATTATTATAAGAAAAATAATATATTTTAAAATGTAATCCATTTTGAATAATATAATAATTTGTTATATTATTTATTAAATGCAATTAGATATTTATTATTATTAATTAAAAACTGTTACAAACATTTAATCATTTTAAATATACGCGTTTTTAGATATATATTGATATAAATATAAAATTTATTTATAATATATGTTAAATTAAAAAAATAAATAAGTTTAAATTATACAAGATATCTATCGGCGCTGTTAATCTCAACTTATTGGTCTAATATATATAATATATATATATAAGTAACATAACGTCTTAAAAATAAATCTACTTATGTTCAGTCAGTTAAACTTTAATAAAAAAAAAAAAATAATAAGATTTATGAGTTTTGTTTATAGTGACAAATTCACCTTTAAAATGTAATGTATATAAGCAGTATATTTATCATATATATATAATGGAAATACATTTAATTTGATGGATTGAACAGGGTATGCCTTACTTAAAAATTCATTTTAAAACTGATTTGGTTTGGCGAGAGTGTGGATTGTATTAAATTATGTGTTTAATCTATGATTTTAAATGATTTCCCTTGGAATATTTGTATAATATATAAATAATTAAATGAGATTTTATTTATAAAAATACTTAAAGATCTGTCTATATATACACAAAATTGATAAATGAATCCTCCTGAACCTACGACGGTAAAGGTTCCCTGAGTTAGATTTGATAAAAAAAAAAAACTCAATTTTTTGATGTTGATTATTATTTTCCCATCTTAAATTCAAGATTCTAAAACGTACTTGTCAAAATTAAGTATTGATATATTGATAAAATTAATTATTGATATAGATTTATTAATCATCAAACAAAAATACACTTTAACTATACAAATAATTAAAAAAGAAACAAACATCATATATATGATGTAGATATATATATTACTATAAGGATATATCCTTGAGTTAATGAAAATCTTACAAAAAAAATGTATATATAGTTACGTAAACATAAAAAAATGTGGTTATTATTACATATATATAATACGGTGTTTTTTTAAAGATATTTCAAAGTCATTATTACACATTACCCAATTTGAATTCACTTTTATCTAAAAAAAAAAAGAAAAAAAAGTATCTTCAAAAAGGTATAAAATACATAATACCATATATACAATTTTTTATTTATTCACTTCAGTGTAGATGCGTAAACCAAAATAGCCATATATTGAATAATCAATAAATAAAAAACTAAAAAAACAGCTTTTTATTAAAAACAAACATTTCTGTTTTATCCAATTTGCGATGTTTGAAAGTAAGTATAAATCAATTCATATCCATATACTTTGTGTTTATATTTAAAAAATAAAAAATACCTTTGAGTTCATTCAATATTATATTAATTTTTTCCAATTTTCGCATATATATATATGCAAAAAATCAGATTGATACTGAAATATTTTTAACACAGATCGGAATTAATAACAATAATAATAATAATAATAATAATTCATGTATGAAAAACATATTTTTAATTTTATTATTATGTGCATGCGGTTATATAAGTAACAACTGAAAAAACAAATAAGTACTGAATCACTAATCAACAATTTATATATATTTTCATAATTTTGCGATCGAAAATATCTCTCTTATAATTCGTATAAATCGTGCAATTATATAAAATTTCATTGTTTTATCGATTTTATCAATTTTTTTTATAATAATAATAACAACAATTATACAGTACAGTATATATAATATATAGAGAACATTATTGATTTTACCTGTCATGTTATTATTTTGACTATTAATTACCGCATATTTGATTGATATATTTTCTAATTAAATTAAGATCGAAACGCAAATAAAAAAAAAAATACTTTTTTTTTCCTTATAACCGCATTTGAATATTTAAAAATAACAATCATATAAATCTTTATAATGTACCATAAAATAAAACAAATACATAATATGTTTATTTGGTAATGTTGTAAATCAAAAAAAAAAAAAAAGAAAAGAGAATTAGAAAAAATATAAATAAATACAACAATTCAAATAACATGAAACTTTTAATATTTAAATTAAACTGAATTAATTATTCTTATGTAAGCAAAAATTATACAAGGAAAAAAATAATCAGTTATATTTAGTTTTTATTTTTTTTTTAAATGTGTGTATATTTTTTAATTATCTATGAATAATCTTTAATTATTTTTAACGACACTTATGTTTTTTTTTCTTTCATTATAAAAACCGGATTGATGTTATTTTGAAATAGATTATTACTATATATAACTATTATTATTATTATTATATACTGCAAAAAAGAAAATAAAAATTATTTATTATATATATGAATTTATACAATACTGACACTGACTAAAATTCTGTATATACATAACAAATATAAGATATAACGAAAATAGATATAACAAATATATAATTGAAATCAAAATGAACATAAAAAGTCATATGCAAAAATAATAATAAAATAAAACTCCAGTTGAAATTTTTCTTTATAATTAATATCATACGTTGTTATATTTAATTTTCATATATAATAAATTTAACTTAACAAAAAAAAAAAGTAAAGAAATAAATAAATCTATTTGAAATATAATATTTTCTATTTTTTTTTTTTTTTGTTTTTTACTTTTATAGTTATACTAAAAATTGCAATAGATCGATTATACCATATAGAAATTTTTATAATGTTCATCAATGTCACAAATTATTATAAATATATATAAAATAATAATTTTAATCAGATTATAATTTTGTGGCATATATAAATATATGTATATTGATTTAATTATATGACGTGTATGGTAATATGCGCATTCATAATTATATATCTAGAGAAATCTAATTAATTTTTTTGCACTATAAGCAACTAATTATTGTTTAAATATGCATTTATATATATACAATTATATTTATACCAGCGCTTTAAAAGGTTTATTATTAATAGGGATTAAAAAGTTTAATATAATATGGATTAAAACTAAAAATTTAATATAATAAGGATTAAAAGTATTTAACATAATTTTTCATCATCTGAATGGTTAATTTTATTTAATTCTTTCATCATCTAAAAAGTGATTCATTCATCAAATAAATGATATAGATGAAAGATTTTATAATAATTTTAAATATATATTCTAGGTTCGTTGCTCAAGTCTTTGGACATTTAATATGCAAAATGTTAAAGAAAAGATTTTGATTTTTTAATTGTTAAT
Organism: Dilophus febrilis; assembly: GCA_958336335.1. Taxonomy (NCBI): domain Eukaryota; kingdom Metazoa; phylum Arthropoda; class Insecta; order Diptera; family Bibionidae; genus Dilophus; species Dilophus febrilis. The sequence goes on along the minus strand of OY284469.1, from coordinate 31,187,185 downwards.
TGTAGATTTTCTTTTATATTTTATTTGATTTTCGGAACATGATTTTCGTTTCTATAAACAAATATTTTGGGTTCGTCGCTTAAGTCTTTAGATCAATTTATATGAAAATTTTACAAAAAATACGATTTTTTTCTATAAATTTTATATAAATTTTTTCATTTTTTGTTTTTAGTTATAATTTCACAATAATGTATTAGTATTTTAATGTAAATTACGTTACATTTCTATATATATATATAGATTCTAATGAAATATAAAAGAATTGCTTCGTTTCGTGCGGGGAAAAATACTCAATAAAATTGAAGAACTAAACAGAAACAATTTTATTAAATCACAAACATTTTAAAATGAATCATTGTTAAAATCACTGAAGGCATTTTTTTTTTTGCGACATTTTTGATGTCGCGTCCACTATATATAAAAATATATTAATTTAAAAAAAAAAAAAAAAACCACACACATAATTAATTGATTTCAAACTTCAATTATAAAGCTGGAAGGTCTTTTCTTTTTTTTCATTAATGTTTTATAAAGTATAACAAATATATATCAGAGTATAAGGAAATGGTCAATTTTATATAATCACTTTCAATTAATAAATGGCGTTTTCATATATGCATATTATGCAAACAATTTTTAAGGAAATTAAAATTAATAACAGTCAGTATGCGTATGTATATGTATATATAAAGATATCTTTTTTTTACATTGCATGAATAATAAATTTTCACTTTGAAAAAAAAAAAAAAAATGACTTACAAGTCTATCGATATCTATGCGTCTGTATATTAATATAATGCGTATAAATGCATATGGTATATATAAATATAAATGTAGATATATAAAATGTTAAATAAAATCTATTATATATATATTTATTATTGGCATAATAAATGTTATGTCTACGATTTTATTTTAATTCTTCAACAATATTTGTTCTTGTTTTTTTAATGTATGCAAACGCAGTTGAGTTTTATTTTTGCTATAATTTTTTTTTTTTTTTATGTATATATAAGTATTTATTTAATTTCGATATATATATATATATAAACACCTATAGAGAGACATATAATATATAATATGAAAATTGTTTATGTAATAATATTATTTTGCATGCATAAATTTAATTTAATAAATCAATATATTCTATATATAGTATATACATTTAAAACCCTCAGTTCATTATTATTATTATTATTATATTTAAAATATATCGATTTATTATTGTATATTATATAAATAAAATGTACGCAACATCGTAAATTTTGAATATTATATATATGATTAATTTCTATATAGTAAATAATAATATTATTGTAAGTGCTGAATGATTATTGAATCGATTACAATAAATATGTCAAAAATCAAGGACGCAATATTTAAAAAAAAAACATCGAAAAATTGTAAACTAATTTTTACATATTTTTTTAAATGTATGAACTATATATATTTATTTAACTTCACGATTTTTTTCTAAAAATAACTATCTCTCCTCTAATTGTAAATATAATATGTATATTGTATATACATTAAATTTTAATTAATAGATTTATTATTTAACAAAAATATATATTTTTATTTCTACATATTACAGATCTATATATATTGAATGATTAAACAAAAAATAAAACTATTCATTTTATTATTATATAAATAAAAAGTATAACAACAATATAATAAATACAATATATTTTTTTCTAATAATTGTACAATTAATAATTTAGTATATATATAATAATAATTTGTTTTTTTGTTTCTATAACAATAAAAGAAAAAAAACCTATATATATAATTGATTATGACTTGGCAACAATTTTACTTTTCTTTTTTGTTTTTTTTTAGTTATTTTCTTCAGAAATATATATATATATATATATATATATATATATATATAATTATGACTGACAATATGGAAACAAATCAAAATTATTCCAATTTCACAATTATATTATATGGTATATTGCAAATAAAATAAATCAATGCCATTTCAAAATCATAAAAGATTATAAATTTGATAAGATATTTTATAAACCAATAATAAAATATTAAAAAAAATTAAAATACTATATGAGCTTTCATTAAAATTTTTTTTTTATCATTTAATTTATATCAAAAAGAAGTTAAAAAAAAATTCTATCAATATATATATTTTAATAATATTTAATTAATTTAGCGCACATAAAGTTCAAATAATATTGAAAAAAAAATAAAACCTTTGTTGGCCTCCTGCTATTATATAATAAATAGTATGTAACACATATAATTTATATATATTATATATATTTAATTAAGAAATAAAAGTTATTATTATATTATTAAATTTAATGTATGTCTATAATTTACTATATAGCAATATATACATAATTCATATATGTAAAAAATCTGTTTTTTTTATTCCATTCAAATATATGCCATCGGCAATTAACTACCGTTTATATTTACTCCATATAGAATTTAATTTCAAATCAATTGTTAATTGTTGTGTTAATTGAATTAATATATATATTATACTATATAACTATGTAGATATATAAAAAAAAAATAGTTTGATATAGGCATATTAAAAAAAAAAAAAAAAAAACAAAATTAAAAAGAGTGACAAGTTCTCTATGTATATGAGGGCAACGAAATTTTTTCAAAAATATACACGACCTTAATATAATTAAAAATAACATTTTTTTTCTTTTATTATTATTAAATATATATAGAAATAGAATATCATTCAAATATTGTTTTGTATATTCAAATTCATTATTATATATATTATGAAAATATTATTATTATTAATTTTCGTCAAGTTCAAAAAAATTGTTATTTTTTTACAATAAATATAATTAAAATAACGCATAATAATAATATTAATAATAAATAAACAACTATCGATTTTATATGACTTTAGATCAATTTTAACTTTTTTTAAAAACAAAATAGAAAATATATCAAAAAAAAGTAATATATATCAAATAAAATATAATCAAAATTTAAATTGTCATTGACATAAGAATTTCATTTTTTTTTAAATATATGCTGTCTATAGTGCGTTTCATGGTTATTTTTTTCATTTTGATTTGATCTTTTGCAAAAAAAATAAATTTTTTAAATATATAAATGTAATTTAAAGGTAGGTAGGTTAATGGTTCTAAAAATGTATAAATCATGATAAGGTGGTGGTTTTGTGTTTTGTCATTATAGAAAAATTTCATTGAAATTTCTTTTGGAAAAATTTTTGTCTTTATATATTATTTTCATGATATTCAAGATATTGCATAATTTTCAAGCTAAAACGTATAGTCTATTTTAACCGGATGTTTCTAAATTGTTTTTATTCAGTGTTTTGTTTTGTCGTTACTATGGCAGAATCGATATAGCGGTGGTAAAATCTCAGAATTCTATTGCCGTGACCTCGTAACAAAATTACTAAATCATTGTGAACATTTAATTTAATTCATTGAAGACATTTAAGTGATTTTGTGTGGCCAAACCGTATAATAATATGCGTATTAATTTATAGAAATTTTGAAAATAAAGACGAAAATATGAGAGAAAAAAAAACTTCAACTGAAAAGCAGTAATAAAAAATCATATCATATGTTTTCAAACAATTGTCCAAGTTGCACTTTAGATGGATGAGTCTTTAGATAGGTAGAAATGCTTAATTTGAATGATATCATAAGAAGGAGAAAATACTAGCTCTGGGATATTGTTCCAGAGTCTTGATGGTGGTTAAGATATGATCACTTCGAAAAGATGTTGGTATCAAAAAACCACAATAGAATATATACAAAATCCATTATCAATTATAAATGTTGGTTATTTGCTAAAAAATCATTTAAACCTTTTCTGATGTATAAGCCAGAAAAACCAAAACAAAATATTTCATATAACAATTTTATGGTTGTTACTTTACAATAAATTAATAAAAATAATTATATAATAAAATTTATCTTAAAATTGCATTAATCCAACGATACAAATTATCTATATAAACGGATATGAATGTTATGAATAATATATACATACACATTAAAATTTATTTAACCGAACATTGACAAATTTATTATAATTTATCAAATCGAACACCATTTCAGCATCAAATGGAAAATAAATACCAAAGAAAATTTAAACAATATATATATTAAAATAATATTTAAAAGCCATTAAAAAAACAATATATATATATATATATATATTAATAATAATAAATAATATATTTCCAATGTCAAAAATTTATTTATATATATAGGTTATTTTATTTTATGAACCGATAAAAAATAAATGTAGTTACTGCTAGTTAGTTACCTATAATAATAATAATAATAATAAACATTTATCATTGAATTTGAAAAATATAATATATAATTACAAATAAAATGTTTTTTTCTATATTTATATATAAATAACATAATTTAATACAATATAAATAAAAAAAAATGAATCACATAACAAGTATATATTTAAGCGCGGCGATTTAAGTACAAATTTAGATCCTGCTTTTAATATTTCAAAATGACGTAAATATAATATTTTTATATTACATTTTTTGTTTCTATTCTTTTCTTCATTTATTGTTGAAAATTAAATAAATATATAAATAATTTTTATAAAAAAAAAATAGAATTATATTCTCATACTGTGAGTTTTACCATAAAAGACATCATTGCAAAGAATATATTTTATAGGTTAATATCATTTAAAAAAAAAAAAAAGTCTGTCTATAAATAATTTTGTAAATAGTGAAATAATTCATAAAAAATGTTTCTATTAAAAATATATACTCTATAAAAAGATCATATGAAAAATATTTAAAAAAAAAAAACCTTTTAGTTGTAGGTGTTAATATTTCTATATATATATATATAGAAATGTGCAATTGATCTTAATCCTTTATATACATATATATATATATATATATATATTTTGATATTGATATTTTATACATTTAAGTGCAAATCAGGGTGTGTCAGATCACACACACCTTATGGATATATGTGCCAAATTATATAATAATGTTTTATTTTAAGGCATTGCGTGTAAAATTTATATATTAAAAGAATATATTTTTATTTATTTATTTATATACCTAAAAAATCTGTTTATGGAGAATTTATTTATTAAAAAAAAACCAAAACTGGTATATATATGCATTTATTTTTGCACATTAAAAAAAGTGCATATACATTTATACATATACATAAAGCATAATCAAGCATTTATCTATATTTATAATAAAATATATATACTCGTTTTTTATTCGCTTATATACTTAAAAAAAAATAACATTTTTCTCTTTCAATATCATTTTTTTAAACATTTTTTTTTGAACATTATTATATATAAAAAAAAATATATTGCAGATAAATTAATTATATTTTTTTAAAAATCTTTTTTTTTCTTTTATACACACATAAATATATTATAATTTTAACTATTTTAATTGGAATTAATTTACTTATAAAAATAATATAAAAATTGAAAGAAAAAAAAATAAAAAAAAACAAGATCAACTTTTCAATTTTTAATATATAAATTTCATAAATTTATATTTTTCTATTTATTATAAATTAATTTTATATCGTTATGTATATTTGATATTATTTTAGTTATATATAGTATTAATATTAATGTATTAATAGTCAATTAAATAGAATTTATTTGTAAATATGTTTTATGAAACGTGCATAAATTATATAATTATATTAAAGAATAATTTAATAGTCAATTGTTTTTACATACATACATACATACATTACATTTGTATGTATTCAATTCAAATCAATATCAATATGTAAATGGTAATTATATATAAATTTTGTAAAACATAAGATATTTTTTATATGAATATACACATCCTGCTATTAATAATTGATATAATTGACTGTGAGATACAAACACACAAGCGGTTATTAAAATTTCTATTAATATAATTATGTAATTTTGCTAAATCATTTTATTATATATACACATACTAATTGTAAATTGATATTATTTTAATTAGTATATATTTATTATGATTTTATTGAAATATGATAGTTGAAAAATGATTTTATACACATAAGATGGTTTGTATATTTTATAATCGTATAATATAAATATAAAGAATTATGTATTTTTAATGTAAAGTTCCTTTTTATCGTATGTCTATGCATATAAATAACTGATTGTGTGTAATAAACTAGAAAATTCGTCGTGCTTCGTACAAAACTTTTATTAATTTAAAATTAAATAATTTTTATTAATAAAAAATTAATTTTCAAAACTATCTTATATATTTATATATTTATAACTTAATTAACAGGGATGAACCGGCTGAGAGCCGATCGATTTCGAATATTCAATTTTTATTATGGAATTCGGAAAATATTAGAAAATAAAGTGATGTTTTTTGGTTTTGTCTTCTTAGTTGTTAGTTTTCAGTCTTCTTAGATTCTTAGTTTTTTTATAGTTTTTTGAACTTTGAAAGGAACACGTTTTGTTTTAACTTCTGTATTATTTACAGAAGCACTGTATTTTTTGGCAGACCAAATATTTCAGCTTTAACAACAAAATTTCTATACCATACACACATTTCTTGCTCATTACCAGATATTGATTTGCGCTGATAAGCAAATTTTTGTCAAATAAGTCATTAAAAAATAAAGATTTGCATTTGCTGATAAACTATCTACCATATACCATATAACAATTTATCTTTTTTTATATATCTATAAATGATTTGCCCCATAACATTTGCAATCGATAAATTAGATATACATATCACATTAATTATATATATAGTATATATATTGTAATAATATAATTATTTAAATCGATATATGCAAATCTCAATATATATAAATATTATTATATATACATTTTCAATTGCAATTAAAATAATTTATATATTGCATTAAAATTTATCAATTATAACATTTCAATTTATGTGATATTAATAATATAATAATATAATAACAAGATAAATTGAGAAACAATTAATCAATTATTTATATTAATTATATATAAAAATAAAACTATTGAGTTAAAATTCAAATCAAAGTTATAATTTTATTGATAATCGGGATTAGTAAGGGAATTTATAAATATTCATGCAGATAAAAGTATGATATACTATAAAAGATAATAGTATGGATTGTTATATTTTACCAATTTTACCCCTTTTATAAATCATAATTTTTTTAAAATACTTTTTGTTATTCAACAATTCAGTAATTCGTTATATAAAAAATAATATATAGATTTGAACTCAAAGGAATATATGAATTACATTTTTTTTTTATTAATTTTATTATTAACGTTTATATATTTTTTAAATTAATTATTTAACACATCCGATGCAGGTGTTATATAGATATATATATGTATATAGTAGAATAAATAATGTTATTTTTTATTTTCATTTGTTATGTTAATTCTTTGAATTATATATATAGGTATACAAAACAGTGTTCACGGTATGAATTGAACGGAATTTTAACAAATTGTACAATTTGTTTTTGTATCTTATATATATGATTCAAATTGAATTTATCGGAATTCATCGCCAAACGTCAAATTAATGGGACATTACGTTTGGTCTATATATATAGGACCTCGGAGTTGCCGGTTGGAAGGTTTAGATGTTGAAGATGATTAACTAAATGGTTTCATCTGTTGATGGTGGTGTTATGGTCGTATATATATTAATTAAAAATATTGATCAACTTACAATATGAATGAAATAAAAATGGAAAATATTTTGATTTTCCTACATTCTATTTGATTTACTGAAAACTTTACAAGATTTTTTTTTAAATTGTGAACAATTCATACCACGAATACTGTATATGCATTTAAATAAAAAAAATTTTGTAATAAATTTAAGTGCTTCAAATACGAAAAAAAAAAATAAAAATAAATAATCAAGATATACTCTCGCAGTCATAATTTATACATACTGTCAATAATTTGAAATATATTTTTACATGCGGAGGTATGTTTTAATAAAAAAAAAAAAAATGGTTCAAAAATAAATTTTCAGATGATGTAATAACCGCATATAAAAGTTTGTTTTTTGTTTTGTTTATCCGTTTTCTGTTTTGCTGTACAGTTAATTAATATTTTTATTATTTTTTTTTTATTTGGTAAAATATATAAATAAAATCTAGATATATAAAACTCTAAATATAATTATTGAATATAAATTAATTATGTAAAAATATATAATTTTAATGCATTTGGATTTATTATATAATAACATCAAAATAATAATAATAATTAAGCAAATATGATTCAATTAAATAACTAAATTTTATAAATATATATATAGGCAAATGCATTTTTTTTATATAAATCTATATATATTTAATTTACGGCTAGTTTACCAATGAGTCACGGTAATTATATACAGATTATTTTTCTTTTCTATATGAAATTATTTATATATAAATATATATATATATATATATATATATATTGATTACAATCAAGTTATATTATATTATTTTTTATAGTAGGTATTTTAGTAACTAATTATACTAAGAAAATGTATATACAATTATCTGTTCGTAACTGTGGAATATTTTAATGTATTAAAAAATTATAATTGTATGCAAAAATGGAATTCAAAATCTTTTGATTATGGAATATGGATACAAAAATGGTTAAAGAAGGATATAATAAAGAATATATGATGACTTTGGCGAGTCATTGTATACTTAAGTCAACTATTTAATTATAAGCGCAGTGACAAGTGGTAAAAAAATGGGTACTGCTGATAAATCAAATGATAGAATATTCGGTGAAAAGTACAAATTATAATTATTAAAAAAACCATTTTTCGAATGAAAATATATCGGAAAATTCAATTTTTGTTTTAACTACAACCATCATAGAATTTTCCTCCAATTGTAATTTTCATTTTATTGCATTTGAAATGCTGAAATATATGCTGATTTTTTTGTAGAAGATAATTTGAAAATTGGTTAATTTTTTTAAAAGACATATAGCTGAAAGGGATTGAAAAAAAAATTTTCCGTACAAGTTTTCACAAACACTTAACAGTTAGGAAAATCTGCTATATCTTTTGAACCAATGGGACGATTTTTAAATTTTCTTCTATATGAAAAATCATATAAAGTGATTGAATTTTCAAATGATTAAAAAAAAAATCAAAATTGGAGCAAAACCATGGCTGTAATTTTAAGAAAAATTAAAAATTGAATTTTCCGGAAAAGTTTTGTTCGAAAAAAATCTTTTTTTTTTTTTTGTAGAATAATTAATTCGTTTTTACGCATCTTTCAGAATATCTTATCTTTGGGTCGTCGATATAATTTTTCTCACGCCCAGCCACTGCAATTAAAGTTATATAATATATAATAAATTATCTCAATCATCGCACTATTTAAGCATAATAATTGATTTGATTTTATATTGAATATAATTTGTTTTTAATATTATATAGTAAAAGGAATTCTCGATCATAAATAGATCTATATATATAATTTCATATTGATGACGGACGGGGATAAAACAAATATTTAACAATATTTTATATATAAATTGCAAAATATCATTTATAATATTTTAGTTATTTAAAATTTTCTTATATTGAAATTATTGTTTACTATATGAACAAAAAACCGCATTGAAACATTTTTCCTCCTACACGAAATTTTCGCATTATTTTTACATTTCAAAAACAATTTATTGCGTAGATATACACAATTTTGAATTTATATATTCATTCATTCATTCATATATTTCTTTTATCTATATATAAAATCAATAATTTTTCTTTACTCTATATAAATGTTTATAGATAAATATGTAGTATTATTTAATATATTAGAATGTATAATTTTGAATTCAATAAAATCTATACCTAAATATATTAGCCCTAAAACGTGAATAATACATAAAAAATTTTCACATATGCGTTTACTAAATGATCAAAACAGCAACAAATTATGCATGTGATTATTATATATACATATTTTTTAATTATACTATATTTTATTTGAAAGTGTATATATTAAATAATATATGCGTAAAAATCCGCAAAAATACCTTAACATAACATGTATAATATATATAAAATAAACAAGATATATGCATATAGGTATATGGTATATATAAATTATTATGATTAAATTTAAAAAAAAAAAAAAGCAATACAAAACCAAGTATAATATAATATTTTATATGCGTGTGCATATATGAAAAATTCACATTTTAAAAGTTAAATATATATATTTTCAGCACCATATACTTATTGATATATAGTTCATATATAGTATTTTATAAAAGTGTTTATGTGTTAAAAGCACATAAAAGTTATGTTTCAATAAATATATATATTATAATAACAACAATTACAAATAATATTTATATTTATTATTTGCGTACGAATTTTTTTTTTTTGATTTCGTAATATATTATTTTTTGTTTTTATTTATATATTTCACATTTGATAATATCAATATCAAGTAAACAATAATTTTTTTTTTTTTTAATATAACGACGAAAATAATATATAAATTTTTTTAGTACATATGTTATATTATATTATTGGAGATTGTATAAATATTTTTGATATTATATACATTCATTTAATTGATATTTTATTATTATTAATATACAGAGATATTTAATATATGTATTATTTTTATTATTATTATTGTGTGTACAACCGATTACTTTAGGTGTCCCAATTAAATATATTACAAAATTGCAATATATGCTGTGACATATATATAAATAAATATATATTAAATATCATTTATATTTTGTTGCCTGTCGATTTTGCCTGAAACAAGTGATTTATTTTTTACCATATTTATTTTTCATCTATATTATATAATAATGAATAAATTAACGAACACCCGCAATATGATGTTTTATTCGCTATGATATGATAAATACTATACGAAATAATTTAATTATTGGGATCGAACATAAAACTACTGCGAAGAAATAAAATATGTGTTTTTGTATTTTTCGGTTATTTTCGAATCTGAATTCTCTCACGCAGCGTTGCATATTTTCCCATGCAATTTATGGTCGTATGGTTGGTTGACTACACAGACACCGTGAATTATGATACCAACAATAGAATTGTCTGCTGTTGTGGTACGATAAGACCAATTGTCGATTGTCGGCAAAAATTTTGTTTATTTATTTATTAATTATAGACAAAATTTATATAGATTACCAATTTTTTTTATTACAAAATTAAACAGGTAGGATTCAAAAATGTGATGTTTGAAAATCATTGCGTAGTCTGATTTGATTATCGCATTCAGATTGTTATCAAATTGTTGGTTTAACAATGACTTTTGAATTTTATTACTGATTATAATAACGTATGTATAGGAATTTATGAAATTATTCAAAGCATATAGGATTTTAAAATTCAATTTTTTAAACAAATAACGCACATTAATTATTTGTACAATTTTGTGAAACGATCCAAAAACATGAATTTTTGATGATCGTAAATGAATATATATAACAAATTATATTGAATTGGATTGGATTGGATTGAATTGAAGTGGCTTCATTATTACACACATTTTATATAAATATTTCATTACATTCATTCATTACGGGTTCAATATATGGCAATATAGAATTTCGATTATCGAGGTTTTTGACGGGCGCTAAACCAATTCGATATATATAGTACAATATATATAACGAACAAAAACAAAATTAAACATTAAACATATAATAATTCTGTAACCACAAAAAACCGTTTTCTATTAATTTTCATTTTATTAATTATAGAATATTCGATATGATTGACTGGACAACAAACAAAAAACAAAAAAAAAAAACAAATTATTTGCGAATTGATTATTTCCTTAGTCATATATCAATTTTATTGAAAATCATTTAATATTATAATTTATTTACAAGATTTATATCACCTTTATATGTCAATCAATGGCATATAACAAAAAAAAATACAAAAAGACATTCAACCATATATACATTGCCCAAATATATTCAAAATAGCCCCATAGAGATTCCTGCATAAGTAAATATAACAAAATGAAAATGAAAAAAAAAAAAAAAATTAATGGAAAATACCACAAAATATATATTGACAGTCATTTTAAATCACAATTATTTTAGAAAATCTTAATTCATTATATATACGCACACGTATATTTTTATTTATTAACTTAAATATACATATGTATATCAAATAATGATGTGGTGATTAAAAAAATTATTATTATTTGGAAATCAAATATTGGTATTATTATTTTTAATTAATCATACTTTTGAATCTTATTATTGCTTATTAACTTAATATACAGTTTAATGACGTTTTCGTAATATTTATTTATTATGATATTTTGCCCTAAATATAAAAAAATAATATAATCATAATAATATTTCAAGTTCATGAACGTTCACAATTTTTTTTTTTTTTTACAAAACATTTTCTTTTCATAATAATAATCAACACCAAAAAAATTAAAAAACACAATCCTTTCATATATAATAAACGCATAATAAATAATTTATTTTTTTTTTAATATCATTACATAAGAATATAATCCGTATGGATATTTATATTTTGTATATTTGTTCAGGTATTTTTTATGTTATACATTTCAAAAAAATTAATATAATATTTTTTTGACCGTCTTATTATTTTTATTTTTTGTTCACTTGTTTACCTGTTCTTCTAGTATATTAGTTAATAAATACATTTAATACTCATAAATCAAAATTAATCGATGCGATTCATTATATTTATTTATAGGTAAATTTCAACCCACTTTATTTATATATGCTCGATTGAAATATGCATAACATGATTTGACGACGACGCCAACATATATATGAATAATACTTTTGTATATGTAATTAATAATATATTCTTTTGGTTTGGTTTTTTCTTCGTATAATTGTTTTTATTTGTGTAAAGTGTAATGATAATTTGTAACCAGTTAGTTAAAGGCATAATAATTAAAAATAAAAAAAAACATACAAACTCTTAAAATCAATATACATAAATAAAATGAAAAAAATTATATCAAACATTTATTCCATTTGAAAATATATTAATTTTTATTATAAACATCATAGGTAAATGTTTAAAAAAAATATCTATTCATATGTAAATAAAAATTATTTACCTTCAATAATTAAGTAATTTAAAAAAAAAACAAATATTAAGATCATTGAAAGAAAAAAATTACACTTTCATATAGGTCCATATTATAAATTTAGAAGAAACAAAAAAAAACAATTCAATAGTCTCTAAAATATATAAATAAGCAAACGAAACGAGTATAACAAATTAAATTTTTAAATTTATAAAATTCAATTTAAACATACACAAACACAATGTGTATATACAATATACGAAACGAAACATTTGCGATAATTGTAAATGTATCTATATGAAAATGAAAAAAAAAACAGCAATGTCCATAACTCTATAAGTAAATCTTACCATAAATTAATTCACGTGTCCAAAAATATATTTAATAATAATAATAATAATTGAATATATATAAATAAATATTGAAAAGCAATTTATATTGCGGTAAGCAAATATAATAATAAATAAGTGATATACAAAAAAAAAATCATATATACATTATTTATTTTTTAAGATCCAGATCATTTAAAATATATTATATATACTATACATATTATATCTTCATATATCTATCTATATATAAACTTTCTTGTATATCTATAAAAAAAAAATAAAGTGAATATTATATATCGTATATAAATAAGTTTTTGTTATACACCCATGCATTGAAAATTTAAATTGAATTGAAACAGATAGGATTTTTAATTTTTGAGAGGTCTCTAAATAGAAAGATCTATATATATAAATATATTTATCTGTACAATGCATATATGAATACGAATTACATATTTTATAGTCCAATTCATATTCTTCAAAGAGTTAAATAATAAAATAAATTTAAAATTATATTATTACATAAACAATCTCACGACGAAAAACAGCATGTCTCTATTTCTTGATATATACAATATACATACATACTATAAGATATTTGATTCGGGCATAAAAATACGATATTATATTTTATTGACATATTAAACTGTTATATAATGCAATGGTTTTTGGAATATATTTTTAATATTTTATTTATAATATGCATTTAATACGTATATACACTACACACGTAACTTTTAAAAATATTTATTATATTTTTTTTTTTACATATATATATTTATTATTATTACTATATATATCGCGATTGAATGGAATAATAATAATAAAAAAAAATAATATAATAATAAACACTTAACTTAAATACATTTAATAATGAATATAATAATCAAATTAAAGCGAATTAATTTGAATGCAATTATATTCATAACGATATATATATATTTATTTTATAATAATAATAAGAAAGACAACGGATATCGCTGTTGGTTTTTTTGTATTGTTGGTTTTTTGTTTTGGGTTTTTTTTAAATCTTTTAAACATCAGATGTGTTAAATCAAAATAAATCTTGACCCCTTGATGTTAAATAAAGTCTCAATAACAAAAAATAGATTCATAAAATGTTAAATTTATATCATATCTTTTGTATTAATTCTTTTTTAAGTATATATATTCATAAAAAACGAACGATTAAAAATGCAGAACAAATAATTATTTTTATTATTAATACAAAATATATAACTCTGTGGTGTAAATGATAAAAAAAAATGCCAACCTAAAATTATAACGAAATTTTGGGGTCGTGGGTTCGCATCCTTCTGAATGCATAAAATATGTTTTGTGTTTTCGGTTATTTTTCGAATCTGAATTTTAACACAGAGTTGTATTTTCCGCTTGCGGTTGGTCGTACGGCTAATTACCGACACCGTAAAAGCCCCAAATTAAGAAACTAACAACCGAAGGCTGTTGTTGGACGCTAAAACCAGATTGTTGGATGTATAGCGAAAAATTAATTTATTTTTTTATTTTACAGATTATAAATGAATAGAATAATAATTATTAATAAACGTTTATTAAACCCCTTTGTCAATGATTTTTTCTAAATAATTTAGTTTGGTAAATTTGTACATGTTTAAACATTTTGGAAAATTTTCAATAAATATGGATATTTAATTTCTTCTGACAGCGGCGTTAAATATATTACAATCATAACCGTATAGATAAATTATATAAATTGGGTTCTATGGTTCTATTAAATGATGACTTAGTTTTTTTGTTTTTAATCGAGATAATCCACTTGGAAAGGATTATCATTTATTTGTAGATCAGCCATTTTCAAGAAATTGTTATCAGATATTAAATGATTTGAAATATATAAATAAAATACTTGGTGATTTAAAAAATGGAGAAAAACTCAAACATCACCTAATATTTAACAAAGATAATCGTAATTGAATAACAAAACATTACATTGAATTTTCAAAATGAATGCTTAACAAATAAGGTTCAGAAAATGAGTAATCAAAAATTTATTTGGTAAAATCTTTCATTTATATAAAACCCACTAAACTAAACTAAAAATATCGAAAAAATCTTGGAAAATTCTCAATATTGATTTTAAATTCTGTCGACTTCATTTATAATATTTATTATTCGATTTCAAATATATTATTTTCCAAATAAAATGCTTTAAAAATATTCAAGAAATCGCTATCAGAACTTGGTTTGGTAAAGTTCTTCATATATAAAAAAAAACATGGTGATTAATAAATTGTGAAAATTTTGGGAAAATTCCCAATATATAAAAATACAATTCTGCGGACATCTTCTAAAATATTTTACAAACATCATTTTAATTCGATTGAAAATATATGCATATATCATTTTTAAAACGAATGGTTAACAAATTTGCTATGAAATCGATATCACAAATGGATCAATCCAGTTAAAATTATGTGATTCTCAATTATTAATCCCTATTTTTAACCGAGGCTTTATGACCATATATTATGGTTGAATTTTCAAAGAAATTAATTTAGTTTTACTAATTTACTAATTTTCATGCAAATTGATTTGGTAAAATATTGCGTATTGTATACAAAGCACATACACTTAAAATCTTGAAAAATTTTGGAAAATTCTCAATTCCGTATTATTCGTGACTTTTATATTTTTTTACACGAGATAATCTTCAATGAATTATAATTTATCTATATGCGGTAGAATTTTCGAAGCAATAATTAACCAATTTTAAAACCATTATCGGAAATTAATTTGGTAAAATTTCTCATGGTATATAATTCATTTAAAATTGTGAAAATCTTGGAAAATTCTGATGTAGGATGTAGGATGTATAGAGATCAACTTTAATTATAAAACATCTTATGGAATTTTCATTCAAAGAATGGGTTATTTCCTTTATAGCAACTAGGGCACGGGTGTTGAATGACAACAAAATACTTATTTATATAATAAATAATTATTCGATTATCTCTCTCTCTCTCTCTCTTTATTATATCATAAATAAATAACTACCGTATTTATATAATAAATGCATATTAAATGATGAAAAAACAGAAGTTAATTTAATATAAATGAAAAATTATGACAAGTAGTCGTCAATATAGCGTATTTTATGCATATTATTATATTATATTTAAAATGAATTAACAATGTATTGATATACCATTTCGTTAACTTTTTAACTATATATTATAACAATTTTATTTAAATATATACTACTAATTAAATGTTTATTGTATGTATATACAAAAATACAAAAAAAAACATAAATAATTGCATGCATATATTATTATTATTAAATTTATTATATAGAATAAATATATTTATAATATATATATATATATATATATATATGCAAATAAATACAATAGCCTATAACAATAATATTTATTTATATTATGTTTTTTTTTTATAATTATATAGTACATAACTCTATTATTAAAATTACATAAAATGATAATTCACATGCTATATATACATCGTGTAAATAATTTTGATTTACATATATTCATATGAAAGCAAATTTTTTATATGCGTATTTAAAGTCACCATCAATATTTTAAAAAAAAAAAACATACCCCTTCAGGGTACTTATTTATTGATTTTATATATAAAGAATATCAATATATAATTTATGTATTTTTATCTAACTATGATATATCTTTGCTATCCATTTATCCATCAATCCATCTATCCATCCACATTCATCGATATATACCTATCTATTTATACCGACGCATAAATTGTTATATATATATACATTTGCTTATTAATTATTGGATTAGTCGATATGAATTTTTACAGTACAGTTTTTATATATGTTGTTAATAATAGTAATTATATTCAGATATTTTACTTTTCTATTTTTGAATAATTATAAATACATGCGTTATATTTTATATATAATAATACTCTATTCTATGTATCGTATATAAAAAAAATGCATATTTTTATTGACATAAATATTAAAAAAAACATATTGCAATAAATATATCGAATTAATATAGTGTTTTTTTTTTTGCTTTGCTTTAAAAAAGTAATTAATTGAAAGCCATTATATTTAGATATACGTATATAATTTTTTATTTTTATATAGAAAATTTGTTAAGAAATAATTTACTGGTTATCGAAAATTGCAAAATAACATTTTAATAATAATAAATAAATATATATATTAATATATAATAATATATGTATATCGTTTTATTTTTAATTTCTTACATATGTTAAAATGGTTTTTTTTATTATTATTATATATTTATTATATAGGCAATAAGACATCAATATAAAGTTGTAAACATTTTTAGTGAATTTTTTATTTTTTTTTAATATATGTTTCGTAGTTAATATATAATGGTTCATAGAATTTTAATATAATTTTCTGCACAGTTCTATCAGTTATATCAAGAGTTTATTTATTGATGAAATTTCGTAGATGTTTTAGGATATAATTGTTTTATAAAAATTTATTATATGTATTAAAATCGAAATCAATATAAAGCTAAATTGTATCTGAAATTTACGCAATCAGTTTTAAACAATTGACCATATAAATTGTTTGCATTTATTTAATATTTATTAACCGTTCCGTCCTCTGTTTTGGATTAAATTTAACCCAATAAACGATTTTTTTTATTCAAATATTATAGCGCAGCTATATTTAAATACCCTATAATTTAGATTACTCAGGCATGAAGTTGATAAAAATGCCAAGCAAAAATTCTTACAAAATTCTTAAAAAGCAACAAATTATGAAATCAACAACAGAATTGGATGTTGTCGGGCGCTAAAATTGTCGATTGTAAAGCGAGCGAATTTATTACTATTAAAGTTTATGTGCTTTATTATATTAACGTGAAGTGAAATATGTTATTTATTAGTTTAATTCACCTTTTTCTAATTCTATAATTCAATTTCAAAATCTCGCTTGTGAATGATCTGTTCTATATAATGGAGGATAAATTTTAAGCCCCTATATTATGACGGCGTGTATAATCAGTAAATTACATAGAAAAATCCACATTTTTTTGTTAATTTTGCACAACTAAAGATTCGGAGTCTTGCGTACACAACAGAAACAGAATATATAGGTCAGGAACAGAAAAAATAACCCTTCTGTTTCTGTTGCTGTTTAATATGAATACACACAAAACCGATTCAAACGATACAACAGAAAGAATGCGTTTAAAACATTTATGTTGTTGGCGTTAAAAAGGAACATTTTCTATTGTTCATTTTGTTCAACAGAATATTTCTGTAGCAGAAATAGTAACAGAATTTAATGTTAAATTTGTCCGGAATTCTGTTTTATACGAATTCGTACCTTTATGAAAATCTATAAAATTTCCAATTTCTTAATGTACAAATTTATATTTGGATTATACGATCAAATTCGCAATTACCGTAGATACATAAAAAAAAAACATTTAATACCATTATAATTTTTACTCCTCCGAGCGTCGTACACACAATTCTTATTAATGTTAATGATTTTTCAACAAAAAAAAAATTAAACATAAATATAATAATTAAAATTAATTTACACATGACCATTAAATTATATATATATATATATATATATAATTAATAAGCTACAAAAAGAAAAACGAAATAAATACAAATATGCAATAATTTAAACGAAAAAATAAATTTGAATTTTTATAATATACCACTTATTATAACTATTATTATTATTATTATTATTATTATGAATTAGGTTAAGCATAAAAAATTTTATTAATCCGAGTAAAATAAAAATTATTATTTGCACATATAATATAAAATATTATTATTTATATATACTTATATTATAATAAAATTATTTATAATAAAAATATTAATAAAAGAATTTGCTTTTTTTGTATATGGTAATTTTTTGGAATACATTTTTTTTTTTTTAATTTATACCGATATATATTACTCATAGATATAGTTAATTGGTTATGATTGTGGATATGTTTATTTATTTTTTTAATAGAAAAAATAATAAAATAATAATGCATCAAAAAAAATTAATTCATTTTTATATATAATATATACCATTAAATTATATTTTTTTTTTTAATATTTTGTTATGGATTAAGTTTGTTTTTTTTTTACATCTTTTAAACTTTTAAAAAACCTACATAAAAATTTCATATAATGAAAATATTTCATTTAAAAGCGTATTGTATATACGCACGCGAGAAATTTATAAATATAAATATGTGTATAATAGAATAATTTTGGATTAAATTTATTTCTTTTATTGCATTGTATTTATGTATATATATTTATGAATATGATATATATATATATATATATATATATGGTTGACCATTGAAAATCTCTTTGTTAATTAAATATGCATAAAATATGTGTTATTATATTGTTATTTGATTTACTTAAAGCTTGCCCATAAACATAAATATATATATATAGCTAAATAACACCCATATAGAAAAAAAAATATATGAACGATACACTTTTTTTTTTTAATTTGAAATTAAAGGACGATGGTGACGACCGTCATTATATATTATTATTTATTTGGTTATTCATAAATTAATTATACATTATAAATAAATAAATAAGCAAGAATTTATATATAGAAAGGTGTGCAAATTTAAGTATATAGAAGAAATAATATAATATATTGTTATATATTTTTTGTGTCTAGACCTTCGACCTTGTTCGTACTTGAAGTTATTAGTATACGTATATAGTTTTTATTTAGATTAATTTTTATATATATACGAACATTCTTCATTAGTTATTCATTCAATATTTTTTTTGATTTTTTTCTTCTAATTTTTAATTAGTAATTTTTTTAAAAAAAATTCTATATAATATAATTAATTAATATATAAAGGATATGTTAAATATATTGCGTAGAAATATGTTTATATAGTTAAAGGTAACTTTAGCACACTAAATCCGCATACATAATACGCCTCTTTGAATTATTTTAACAAGCAAAAACTGAATTAAAAAAAAAAAAAATTTTTTTCACGTACTAGCAGGTGTTTGAAATTCAATTCATCAATCATTAATTTCTATACAGTTATTTTTTGAATGGATTTTGTAAAATCAGTAAAATCTTATATATATATAAAATTGACGATCACTGAGTATACGTATAAAAACAATACGATTCCGTAATATTAATAAATACAACCCTTATTGTGTAAACGTTAAAATGAACTATTGATGTTCTGTATCTTAAAATATTGCTATATATAACATAGTCAATCTGAATAATGTTTGAGATGCAAGTTGTTGCAGTATAGAACAATAGAATAAGTACCAATAATGACAATAGTCATAATTATTATAATACACACACCACAACACCAGTCAGTCACAAAATGTACTTAGATAGATATACACGCACGCAAATAAACATGGTGTCAGAAGTGAATAATGCAATATAAAAAAAAAAAAAAAAAAAAAAAGAAAGGAGTGTGTAAAAGAAAAATAAAATAAAAAATATAGGAAAATAAATAAAATCAAAGAAGAAAAAGAAAAAAAAAAAAAAAAAGAAAAATAGTGATAAAATAAATTAAATAAAATCAAAGGAGTGAAAAAGTGAAGAATAAAAAAAAAAAAAAAAAAAAAAAAAAAAAAAAAAACTGGGAAATTAAGAACGAAAAAAAAAAAAATAAATAAAAGAAAGAAAAAAAAAATGAAGAAGTGAGGTTAAGTGACGGACGCGGTAAAAAGAAAAAAAAAAAGAAAAAGAGAAAAATTAAAAGAAACGTGCAAAAAAAAAAAAAAAAATAATAACGACAAGATGAACATACCACCACCAAATCAACCAAGGTTAAGTGAGAAAGATGGGATTCAACAATTCAAAATATTTAAACAAAAATATGAATTGTGGGAAAAAGCGACGGGGTTGTTGACGAAGGAGCAGGACATCAGGGTGGCGACATTGTTATCGGTGATAGGCACAGAGGGGTTTAAGCTATACAACGGCGCCGGATTGACGGCAGAACAAAAAAGCACAACAACGAATATATTGGCGGCTTTAGAGGGGCATTTAGAGCCAAAAAAGAATATCATATATGAAAGATATGTTTTCAACACCGCACAGCAAGGAGAGGGGGAAATGTTGGAAGTTTTTGTTGCAAGACTAAGGGAATTAATCAGCACATGTGAGTATGGAGAATCGGAGGAAGAATTTTTACGGGATAAGCTGGTGGCGGGAATAAAAAATAACACTGTAAGAAAGCAGTTATTAAGTAAG
Organism: Dilophus febrilis; assembly: GCA_958336335.1. Taxonomy (NCBI): domain Eukaryota; kingdom Metazoa; phylum Arthropoda; class Insecta; order Diptera; family Bibionidae; genus Dilophus; species Dilophus febrilis. Next base: position 31,165,508 of record OY284469.1, on the reverse strand, counting down.
GAGAATTTGACATTTACCAGCGCAGTAGACGTATGCAGAGTATACGAACAAACGGATAAGCAAGTGAAAATAATGGCAGTTAAAAATGGCGCAGGCACGGTGGAGGCGCACGAAGTGGAAGAAATAAATAGAATCGGGAATAAGAGAGACAATGAACGTGCGACATACCGGGAAAGCAGCACGTGGAGGCAACGAGGTACAGACATCAAATGTACCAGATGCGGCAATCAACATCAGCTAAATAAGTGTCCGGCATATGGACAAAAATGTTTTAGATGCAACGGAGCAAACCATTTCAGTACAATGTGTAAAGGAAAAAATTATGATAGGAGTAATAATGCAAGCAGGTACGACAATAATAATAACATGAACAAGTATGAGGGAGGTAGACAAAGAACAACAAGTCAAGGGGGAAACCAACGTTATGTGAATAGTATTGAAAAGAAAACAAATAATGAGGGAGAATGTGAGGAGGAATATGTAAATACAGTTACATGTGTGGTAATGAGGTGTGATGAACAGAGGAATAAGAATGGGGAAAACGAGGAATACGGTCAAAAAGCAACAAAAATGTTGACGTATGAAATGGAATTGGCAGCGAAGGGGGGCAAGACAAAAATTGTGAAATGTCAGCTGGATACAGCGGCCTCAGTGAATGTGATTGGTATGGAAGAAATTAGGAGAATAACTGGAGAAAAATATCCGCAATTACAGCCGACGAAAATAAAGTTACGGGCTTTTGGTGGAGAAATCATTGAACCAATGGGAGAATATATAGGTGAATACAGGGGAAACAAATTTCCAGGAAAAAAAATAAATGTGGTGTTTCAGGTGGTGGCGTTGCGGTTGTGCCCGATATTATCGCTAAATGCGTGTCGTAGATTTGGTTTAATAAACATTAATGTAAAAGAGAAGGGAGGAACAGAGGAAGTAAGTAGCATAGAAAGGGAGACATCGGCGGAGGAGCAGGCACATGGGCTCCTGGAAGAATATGCGGATTTGTTTGAAGGTGAAGGGAAAATGGAAGGAGAAATTAAATTGGTAATCAATGATTATGCAGAGCCGGTTAAAGAAAGACCGAGGAGAGTACCAGTTATGTTAAGGGAGGAGCTAAGGGCAGAATTGGAACGATTGGAAAGCATGGATATTATACGCAAGGTGGTAGGGCCGACTGAGTGGATCAGTAACATAATAATGGTTAAAAAGAAGAATAAACTGAGAATTTGCTTAAATCCATACGAGTTAAACAAGGCATTAAAAAGGGAGGAACATCAGACAACAACGTTGGATGAAATTCTGCCGGAATTAAAGAAGGCAAAAATATTTAGCACGGTGGATGCGAAAAATGGGTTTTGGCAAATGGTGTTGGAGCCAATGAGTCAAGCAACGCAAGTTAACAACGTTTTGGACACCATTTGGCCGATATTGTTGGAAACGGTTGCCGTTTGGGTTGGCACCAAGCCCAGAAATATATGCCAAGAGACAGCAGGAAGTGATATCAGGGTTAAGGGGCGTGGAGATAATGGCAGACGACATCTTAATATATGGGCAAGGAGATACGGAGGAGATGGCCATATTGGACCATAATAGAAATTTAGAAAAATTGTTTGAAAGATTAAGGGGAGCAAACGTCAGATTGAATAGGGCGAAAGTGAGATTGTGTGAACGGGAGGTACCGTTCTATGGACATAGATTAACGAACAAGGGGCTACGAATGGATCCGAACAAAACAAAGGCGATAAATGAAATGGCGGTTCCAGAGGACGTTAAAGGGGCCACAAGGTTTTTGGGTATGGTGACGTACTTGGCAAGGTTTTTGCCAAGTCTGTCGGATGTATGTGTGCCGATTAGAGAGATGGTGAGAAATGATTCATTTGAATGGACATCGAGACAACAGACAGCATTTATAAAAATTAAGGAGATGATAACAAGGGCACCGGTGTTGGCATACTATGACCCGGCGTTGGAGGTAACTATACAATGTGATGCGAGCACGAATGGTTTGGGGGCGGCATTACTGTAAAAGGATAGGCCGGTAATGTATGCATCCAGGGTGCTAAATAGAACTGAACAAAATTATGCGCAAATAGAGAAAGAATGCTTGGCGATTCTATTTGCGTGTAAAAGATTCCATCAATACATATGCACAAAAAGAATTAATGTGGAATCAGATCACCGACCGTTACAAACGATTTTCAAAAAATCGATATTAGATGCACCAAGAAGATTGCAGAGAATGATGTTGAGCCTGCAAAGGTATCAAGTGTGCATAAATTATAGAAGAGGTACGGAATTGGTAATAGCAGATACGTTGTCGCGGGCAACAACAAATGAAACGGCGGGCGAAAACGATATGGAAGTATACGAATTGAGGAGCATGAATGACATATGCATGGAAATAGCTGACATTAATATAATTGACCAAATTGAGGTAAAAGATGAAAAAATGCAAATGATAAGACGTGAAACAGCAAGGGATGGAATCCTGGTAAAATTAATGAAGACAATTATTGAGGGATGGCCAAGTGTAAAGGGCCGGGTGAATAAGGACATTCAACCATATTATGAATATAGAGAGGAGCTGTCCACACAAAATGGTGTCATAGTTAGGGGAAACAGAATAGTTATGCCAGAGGTACTATGGAGGCAGGTAATAGACGTCCTGCATTATGGTCACCAAGGAGTGGATGCGTGTCTAAGAAGGGCACGTGAAACATTATTTTGGCCGGGAATGGCAAATCATATCCGACATGTTATTGGCAGGTGCAAGATATGCTTAGAAAATGGACCAATACATGCAAGATTGCCAATGCAAACATACCAACGTATCCATTTGAAAGAGTGGCGTTGGATCTTTGTGAAGTTAATACAACGAGCGGGAAAAAGGTCAACATGTTAATAACCGTTGATCATTATTCGGACTTCATCGAAGTGGACATTTTAAATAACATTACGGCAGTGTCAGTAATTGAATGCTGTAAAAGAAACTTCAGCAGACATGGAGTGCCGATGGTTTTGGTTACGGATAATGGTGTGCAATTTTGCAATCAATTATTTAGTGAATTCACAAGAGAATGGCAAATAAAACATACAACGTGCTCGCCATATCACCATTTGGGAAACGGCAAGGCAGAATCGGCGGTAAAGATTATAAAAACGTTATACACAAAAGCGATACGGGATAAACGAGATTTTTGGAGGGTCCTATTGGAGTGGCGAAATACGCCTAATGCAATTGGATCCAGTCCAACTCAGCGTTTAATGTCAAGAAGAACAAGAAATATGTGTCCAATGGTGAAAAGCTGTTTGGAACCAAAGGTAGTAGAAGGTGTACATAGAAGAATAATGGAAAGAAGGAAACAGGTTAAACAATCGTACGATAGACACACGAGACCAGCAAGAAATTTAGAAATCGGAGAGGAGGTATATGTAAAAATGAAACCGAACGAGGAAGGATGGAAAAGAGGTATGATAGATGAGAAAGTAGCGGGGAGATCATATAATATAGATATAAATGGTACGGTGTTTAGAAGAAATAGGCAGCACATTAGAGCCGGAGCAGAACCGATGATAGCGGAAAATGTTACGAATAAGGAAAATGTAATAAATGGAAGCAACGAGGAAGAAGAGGGTGAGAGATATGATAGGTGTATAGATAATGGTCGAAAAGGGACTGCAGGTGAAGAAGATACTACGGGCGATAACAATGAACATGGGATGCATAATAATTGGGAAGAATGGAATCGGAATGATAATAATAAGGCGGTACAAATCGGAAGCAGCAACCAGATGGGAAGACAAAATACCGGGAGTTATCGAGAAGGGGGTCATGAAAGGGCGTTAAGATTAGAGGAGAATAACCAGAAGGAAGTATCATATGACGGAGAACAAGAAACCCGAGCTAGAAGGAACATAAGAATGCCGGAAAAATTCAAGGATTATATAATTTAAATATAAGCAGACATATAAATAACCGTTTGGGTGCTTAGATATGGTTATATACAATTAATAACAATAAGGAACCAAGAGGGTTTAATTAGTATCAAATAACAATAATAAAAAAAAAAAAAAAATAAAATGAGAGGGATGTTGCAGTATAGAACAATAGAATAAGTACCAATAATGACAATAGTCATAATTATTATAATACACACACCACAACACCAGTCAGTCACAAAATGTACTTAGATAGATATACACGCACGCAAATAAACACAAGTGAAGTGTAATCGTGAAACATTTATATAATAAAAAAATGTCTGTGTCTGTGGTGGAAAAAAATTAATTTTCAATTTGGAAGTGAATAAGATGGAAATGACTTTTAATTTACAAGTCTCCTCGTTAAATTTAAAAATTCCTTCGATTTCTGATTTTTTCATATAGAGGAAAGTTTCGAAATCACATAATTATGGTTCAAAAGATATGGCCAGGTTTCAAAACAAATGTCTATGAAAATTTGTATTTTACGAAAAATAGGACAAAGTTTTTTCAACACTATATCAGGTTTCGGCTATATCTTTTGAAAAAAAAAACAAAATTAAACCGATATCCATGTAAGCGGTTTTGTGAAACTCTTATGACTTAATATTTTCTTTTTTTCAATATTATTCAATATTTTTTACCAAAATTGATAGAACTTCTTAATAAATAATCCTCAATTTTCCAATCATTATTATATATACAAATCAGTGTTTAGCCTATTATTTTAAAAACCAATAATAAAAGGGTTTCGTTGCGATTTATGCCAAAATTTAATCTATATTTTTAAATAATAAGTTTATTTTATAGGACATCGAATAAATAAATACTATATATAAAAAATATCACAAGATATCCCTTTTTATATGATTCAAGATTCAATATATTAAACAGAATTATACAAAAGGATGCATTGAAGATGAAAAATAACGCCTATTTGATAGGAATAATTTATAAATTAATTCATTATTCATTATTGAAATGAAAAATTCAAATGTTTACAATAAAAAAAAAAATTAGTTATCAAAATATAAAACAAAAATATTTACAATACAAAAAAAAAACCCATAAATAATATAATAATTAAAAAAAAAATAAATTAAACAACACACAATTTTTTTTTAATGCAAAAATATTTCTAAATATATTAATTATTTGTATTTCAAATTAATTTTTAAATACATCACCGCAAATGGAATGTGTAATATTTGAATTATTATTTGATATATTTTTATTATAACATATATATATATATATATATATATAGTATACATTATAATATACACTTTACACATTCTTTAAAATTATTTAATTATATATTTAAATAAATTACAAAATTAAAATGGAAAAAAAATTTAATATACAAAATATTATATATATATATATATATAAAATATGTGAGAGTAACCTAAATGCAATTAGCCGCGTATATATAAAAATATATATATATATAACTATATGGTATATGTATGTATAATTATATACTGTCTTGTTACTTAAATATTAAATATATAAGACAGATTTTTTTTTTTCATTTCTACATATTTTATAACATTTGTATATATAAGTTAATTTAAAAGTAATCAAGAAAAATCTAATTGATATGTATTTATTTTTTATATAATATATACATAATTATTATACATGATGACATTTTTGCACTAATTTCAATTTTAATTTTTTTTTGTTTATTAATTGATTTATTTTATGGAAAAAATATTTTGCAAAAAAATTGGGTTTATTCTATATTCATTAGTTTGTTTGTACTGCGAGATTTCTATCTAATCTATAAAGTTCAAACATTACAATATAGGAATCAAAATAAATATATTTTTATTGAAATTTCTATCATGGTTCAAATCGAACACATCCATATTAATTTAATTTTTTATTAATCTTTACTAGCTACTGTGGATTATATAACAATCAACATCATAAATTTGTTCGTTTAAAGACAACGATTAGTCAACGAAAATTTATAATGAATTAATACATGTAAACGAATTCGAAAAAAAGAAGAGTTAATAAAATAAAATGCAGTGCAAAAAAAAAATATAAATAAAAACGAAATTGAATAGAAAAAATTTTTTTGTAAACGAAATACCAAAAAAAAAAACAAAAAATGCATATTAAACTATAAATAAAATAAAAATTTACCAAAGCTAATCTACAAAGTATTTAAATAAAAAAAAATATAACATTTCTATATACTCTGCGTATAGTGAACTCACTTAACTTTATATATAGAAATTTTATATAGCAATTAAATTAAATTAAAAGTTTATACTGTTTTATAACATATTTAATAATAATAATAATTATATTACGTACAATATGAATGTGTATATTCGCAGGTATTTATTTATATACATATTAATCTTTTCAATATTAATATATTCCTCTATGTGCATTGTGTATACATAAATGATATTCTATATATAATATAATGTAAAAATATACGTTGTTTTTAATTTATATACAAACTAAAAATGTATAAAAAATATATTCGATCCAGTTAATATAATAATAATAATAATTCATCTCATTTTAACTTGTACATACGTTCATTTCTTCAGATACGCGTATATCTGAAACATTCACTTTCATTTCATAAATGTTTAAATTATATATTGGTGTAGTTGTGTCTACCTATAGATAGATATATATGTACAAACATAATTTTTCTCTAAAGATATATACATTAATTTGTTGTATATTAAAAAAACACACAATTGATTATTGTATCAATAAATAAAAATACCTGTATCTTTCTTTATACGCGCAGGTATATATATACAAAGTATATCTGTTTATATACTATACGTAGATGAAACATTATAAGATATACGTTTTATGATATAAATAACGCGATAATGTTTCAGAGTGTGATTATTTATAAAATAATTGAAAAAAAAAATCTCGTAAATACTCTAATCGAACGAAGGTGACAATATAATAAATATTAAAAAAAATTGTTATATGAATAGAATTCGAAAAATGAAGCTCAAATATTTAGTTTGAATTTGAAATGTAAAAATAACATTATAATAACATAATATAGATTCATTTGTAGATATATATTATACTAAAAAATTAGATATAGTAGTTTATAGATTAGAAAATAAATCAAAGAACACCAACAACCAAAAAAATATATACGAATATATTATTATAAAATTAAAAACATGTAACATTTTATAAAACAATTATTACAAACAAAATAAGTTATTATATTAACTTATTAATAATATACAAATACATGTATAGGTATATAATATCGCTCTGCAATACACCGCTTAAACGCTTTTGTTTTTGTGTACGAACTGAACGCGTTGTGTATATATGCGAAACGAAATAATTTATTTAATTTTTTAGAATGCATATAAAATGTTTATCATATATAATATAGTTTTTTTTTATAAATCTTATATTATGTGATATAAAAAATGCCCTGAAGATTTTTTATTTTTAACTATTATTATATTTATTTAAATCATTAAGTATATAAACATATATATATAGTTTTTCTTTTATTGTGTTATTTGTTTTAAATATTTGTCTATATATAGCTATATACATACAGAGTCCATAAAATATTTTGAGATAATTTTATGGATTAAATAAACAAAACTCGTAGTCATATATATTAATATTGAAATGGTTTATGATAATATTTTCATTAATTCGATTTAACTATAGCCAAAAATTATTAAAATTTCATGTCCACGAGAAAATTTTAATGTAATAAAAATACATAAAAATTGTTTTTCTGAAGTTTTTTCTTTGAAAGATTTAATAAATTTCGAATAGAAGAAAATCATTGCGAAAAATACGATATATGTTGATATAAAGATCGCACTGTTTAGGTTTTCTTTGTATACATAATTTTTATTAGCTTTCAGATGGATTTTCCGAGAACAGTTAAAAAAGATGCTAAATCATCGACCAATATGGCAGAAAATAGAAAAAATACATGTAACGTTTTATAGCATAGCTAACCATAGATCGAAAAGACTGAGATAGTATAATGCAATAAAACTCCATAATCTAAAAGAACATCAAATTTTGATGAAAATATAGTGTTGAAAAATATAATAATTTGATAAAATATTATGTATTATTCACGTCACATATTAATTTACCATTAATTTCAAATTCTTAATGTTTAACATTTTAATAGCTGAATTTTTTCGGAAAATTTCTATGACAACGAAGAATTAGGGAAATTAACTTTCCTAAACTATATGTTTAGCAAATATAAAAAATATGTTTTATAATGAAAATTCTTACAAAAATTTTCCATAATTGAAAGTTTTTTGAATATCAATTAAAAGTTTTATTCTTTTTTTGAATAGTATTGATTAAAGAAATTAAAAATAAAAATATTAAAAGTAATTAAATTAAAAGTAAAAATTAAGTAATATGATTAAAGAAATTAAAATTTCAACCATTTATTGCTTATCCATATAGAAATTATCATACAGATAGTAAATGAATATTCCGTTTGGTCAAAAGATCAATTGACCATCAATCAAACATACAATTTATTATGATAATATTAAGCCAAATAACGCAGAAATGATCTACATTTTGATTCATACAAAGTGATAATACAAAAAAAAACGATTCCTAATATTCCTTATATAAGAACATGTTTTAAATCTCCTAATTCAATAGCTAAAGATTTAGGTGATTTTTCCAAAAAGTGTACACAAAAATTTATCCCATTTTCAAAGTACTGTACAATATTACACTTTTTGGACAATTGGAAAATATTTTTGATTCAATTGAATGATTTTCCAAATTTTCTTTTGTGAAATATCATAGAAGAAATTGATTGCATTTTCATAATTAATATAGGGAAAATCAAAAACGGAGAAAGATTTTCATTTTTATAAATTTACAATTAAATTTTCACGCTCTACGATACTATATATATAGATAGAGAGTAGAGAAATAGAAATATTGTGATATATAGTTGGATAAGGCAAAAATTGTTAGAAAACTGTATATAGAAATCGAAAGTCTTTTGAATATCACGGGGAAAAATTAATAAAAGCATGGTTTTAAAGAGTTTTAATTGTCGGCAAAAGAAAATATACATTGTTTGAATATTATGTGGAATAAAATTGAATATTATGCTGTCATAAAAAATCCAGATTGTTTTCACTTAAATATATAACTACCATCAGGAGAGTTTTATTTCCAAAAAAAAAAACAAAAACCGATTATTAGATCAGATATTTTTATAAGACGAATTTTATCATTTTCCTTTCTTTCATAATCCATTTTTGAGTTTTTCAAATATAAAATAATTAAAAAAAAAAAAGTACTTATTCTATATAAAATTAAGATAATAAAATTAAAAATGTTTCTCATGTCATCATCATCGTATATATAGGGTTTTAACTTCAAATTCAGCATTTTTCAATTCATAATTTGGTATTCTTGAAACACGGTTCTAATATTTTCCAACAATATCACACAGATTTGCTTTAAATGATCCATTATTTTCCTTAAAAATTTATTTCTATATTCAAATAACTTTAAAAAAAACTTTTAAAAATTATCTATATTCCGCATGAGAGCTAGCAAAATATAGAAAATGTTGTTTTTTAACAACAATATATTGTACGAAAACGCAATAAAAACGCTAATTATAATAAAGTAAAATAATAAGGAATTAATAAATTAATTTAATTCAGTCATTTGAATATATACTATAAGACAAATAATCTTAAAAGGAAATAGTCATTTTATCAAAAAAAAAAAAACTGTATGTAAAAATATTATAATAATATTGATCATTTTATATTCGTTTACGCGTACCCAAAGCAAAATACCTCTATATATATATATATATATATATATATATATATATATATATATATACTTATATACTTAAACAACATTATAAACTAGGTACATTATAAATAAATATATATATATATATATATATTACAAATGTTACATTTTATAATATATTATAATCAAGCGAGTGTTACGTAATTATATCACCGGCCGATAGTCATCTGTTATATACTTATATATGGTATATATCTTAAGATTTAGATATATTTATATGCTATATACTCAAAGATCAATGCAGTTTATTAACTATTATTTATATTATAATAATTATATTATAGTTACAATTTTTTTATTTTTTTATGCATGTGGTGTGATTGAAATATATACATAAATAAGTATATATATATATATATATATATAGATAGAGAGGGAGTTTATATTGATAGATATATATAAAACAAATGTGTGCATATCGTTACATATACGAGATGATGACGAGGACGTTTGATTTTTACTTCTATATATATATATATATATATATGGACTTTAAATATCCGTTGGTTTGCAATTCGAACAGTGTTGAATATATAAATCCTATATATATATACAGCAATAACAAGATTTATATACACCTATACATATATTAACATATAATCTGCGTATTTTATCCTTCAACTTCTTCAACAACTATAAAGTGCCATATATACTCTCTAAATTGTAATTGTAAAAAATAAAAAAAAAATTAAAAACAGCATATTATATTTAAAAAAAATATAATATTTATAATTAAGTGGGGACCTTTTTTATTTTTATTTATTTTTACTATATAGTTAAATATACAAATGAAATAAAAAGTGTTATGAAAATGGGGAAATTCATCATAAGTCTTTTATAATCGGTATAAAAGCAAATATAGGATCAATTTGATTAACAGTTAGTATCGTGATACTTTACTGTGTGTATACGAATAATAATAATAAGATTGATACACTGCCGCACCTTCTCCCAATTTATAATAATAATTATTATATAATAAAGTGTATGCGTTGACGAGGGTGTTTTTTTTTTTTGGAAATAATTGTTTTTATATTTAAAGTTTTTAATCAAAAATAAAAAAAATTAAAAAAATATGAAGGTGAGTTTTACTTTTGTTTGGTTTCGTTTTGTTTAATGTTTTTTTTTTTTAAGAACTGCTAAAAATCATATGAAAGTTATTATATAATTTCTATATAGTTCGGAATGTGTGAATTTTTATTTAATTCAAAAAAAACATAAAACAATTAAAATATTATTTTATTTAATTAGAAATAATATAATTATATTTAAATTAAAAAGGAAAAGTGATTTTTATAAAAAAATATACTTATAAATAAATTAAGTATCTAACAGCGCGATATTCAGAGACAGATGTGAATAATTTTAAATATTATATTATGTTATTTTTATATAGATTTTGTGAATGATAAAATTTATTTAGATTAAAAATATGTTTTATTATATATGAATTGTGTTGACATTAATATTAATTTTATTGTGAAAAAAATGTAGTCTTAATACTTGTGATTATTAATGATAATTATAATTTTCACATATTCTATTATATATAATCTTTGTTTTATTTTAATACAACTTAAAATGTTTTCGGGTCTTTTTTGATCATTCCGGCATTTCGTATATATTCATAAAAATTCTTAAAGGATTTAAACTTAATTAGTTTTTTTGTAAATATGTAAATATTTTAAATGGTCATATAAAAAGTCATCTCCTTTAAATAGCCTCGCTGTCGAATTCTTATTTAAAAATAAATAAAATCCTTATTCTTTGTGTAATTATCAAAAAATCATCCATTTAGAAAATTTAAATTATCCGTAAAATTGAATGTAAATTTCATAATATTCAGTGACAAAAAAAACCAAACGATTTGGATAAAAAATTATTAAAATTGTATCATATTTGTCATATATTAAATAAATCGATGATAGTAAAATAGTAAATGCGGTTTGTTTATATTCAAATTTAAATTTAAAAATTAATCCATGTATTAATCCAAAAAAAGATTTAAAAAGACTTAACATTCGACATATTATTAAAAGATATTCTACTTATATTCTTCTTAAAGCAATAATAGGAATTTAGAAATTTCCTTTTCTATTCTAACCTGCGTTGTTCTAATGCGGTTTTCGGTAAATGTTCTAATTAAAAAAAGGAAATTTTTTGATGAACTTACTGACATGATGAAAAAGAATGTTTATTATATAGCAATAAAGCAAGAAAATACTCTACAAAAAGTGCTTAAATTCTAAAGTGTACAAAGAAGACACTAAAACTAAATTATATATAAATATAAAAATAGACTGAAAGACTGAAACTGATAATTTTTCAAACAAAACCAATCTAAAATCATACATTTCTCAATAACATTTCAATCAAATCGATCACCTCGATTAACATATATATGTGACATTTACATCAATCATAATTAACGATTAAATAATTATATTTGATAATTCAAATTCAATTTCACCTCCCTCCCATTTTAATTAATAATATAAATTTCATTTTAATCATTTTTTTTTTATATTCCACATTTCTAAATGTCCTTAGATATTTTTGGTAGTATCATTATTGATCGGTAGTTGCATACCAAGTTATGGAGGTGCTTTACCCGATTGTATCCATGGGCATGCTGCTGCAGGATATGCCTATCCAGCACCCGCCATTCAATTGTCCTCTGAACATGCTGCATATACAGCTGAAATTCCATCAGCCATTCAATATGCAACCATCAGTAAACCAGTATCATATAAATCAACAAATGCCATACCATCGGTAACCTATGCAAAAACACAATCATACGAATATGCTGATCATTCACCAGCATCAAAATACGCTTCAGTTGTACCATCAACATACGGTTATGCAACGGGTGCTGGTCATTCACATTATACCACATCCGAGGGTATTTCAAGTTATGTAGCACCAACAATTGCAAAAACATTAGTTGCACCAAAGTATGCTGCTGCTGTATCACCAGCTTATACATATAAATCAACATACCATACTGCACCAGCAGTATCAAATGCATATTTACCACCCGCGGTCGTACATCATTCGGGACCAGCATACGTTGCACCAAAGGTATCCGCTGCTGCTGCTGGATATTCTACATACGCTGCATCATCAGGTGCCGCCCACAACAGTTACTCATCAGATATTCATTATGCAACATCAGCACCAGCATACACAACAAAATATGTATCTAGTCCATCGGTAGCCACATATTCATCAGCCGCTGATGTATCACATGCACATATTTCATTACCCACAAAAGTATCATATGGTTCAAGCGGTAATTATGCATACGCTTCCGCCGCCCCATCAGTAACCAAATATACATCAGGTGATTACGCACATTATGCACCAGCTGCTAAAGTAGCTACACAATATTCATCGGCTGCCGATGTATCTCATTCATATGTATCAACACCAGTTGTTTCACATACATATACAAGTGCTCCCGTTAAGGTAGCTGCTGCTCCAGCATACGTTTCATCCGGTTATGGTTCATCATCTGGTCATGGTCATGGTTATTCATCATCACATTCATATTCATCAGGACCAATTGTTAGTAAAGTAGCTGTATCAGCACCAGTTGTTGCCAGTTATGATAGTGGTTCTCATGGACATTATGGCGGCCATGGTTATTCAGCCGCTGATGTTTCTCATTCATATTCATCAGGACCAATTGTTAGTAAAGTAGCTGTATCAGCACCAGTTGTTGCCAGTTATGATAGTGGTTCTCATGGACATTATGGTGGTCATGGTTATTCAGCCGCTGATGTTTCTCATTCATATTCATCAGGACCAATTGTTAGTAAAGTAGCTGTATCAGCACCAGTTGTTGCCAGTTACGATAGTGGTTCTCATGGACATTATGGCGGTCATGGTTATTCAGCCGCTGATGTTTCTCATTCGTATTCATCGGGACCAATTGTTAGTAAAGTAGCAGTTGCCGCAGCACCAGTTGTTGCCAGTTATGATAGTGGTTCTCATGGACATTATGGCGGTCATGGTTATTCAGCCGCTGATATTTCTCATTCGTATTCATCGGGACCAATTGTTAGTAAAGTAGCAGTTGCCGCAGCACCAGTTGTTGCCAGTTATGATAGTGGTTCTCATGGACATTATGGCGGTCATGGTTATTCAGCCGCTGATGTTTCTCATTCGTATTCATCAGGACCAATTGTTAGTAAAGTAGCTGTATCAGCACCAGTTGTTGCCAGTTACGATAGTGGTTCTCATGGACATTATGGCGGTCATGGTTATTCAGCCGCTGATGTTTCTCATTCATATTCATCAGGACCAATTGTTAGTAAAGTAGCAGTTGCCGCAGCACCAATTGTAGCCACATATAGTACCAGTGGTTCACATGGACATCACAGTGGATATTCAGCCGCTGATGTTTCTCATTCGTATTCCTCAGGACCAATTGTTAGTAAAGTAGCTGTAGCCACACCAGTTGTATCAACCTATACAAGTGGACCCGCATCTTATCATCATGGTAAAACAAACCAACTAAATATATTTTAACTTGTACTTCTTGGAATTTGGGCATATTTTTATTAACTGCTTTTATAAACAAATAGCTGGTGGTCATAGCGGTCATGGTTATTATTCAGGATCACATTCAGGTTCAGCTGGTGCTGCTGGTCATTACTATGCTGGTCCAGTAATTTCAACAGGTCATTCAGCAGCCGCCGCCGGACATCACTCATCGGCCTACTCAGGCGCAGGACATTCAGCTGGTTATTATGGTTATGGATCGGCAGGATACGGTCATGGTCATGGTTATGGTACATCAGGTTATGGTCATGGAGCCGGCAGTTACGGTCATGGCGGTTATACAACCGGTCCAGCTACAACTATTGTCAAAACATCACCAGCCGCAACATTCAAATCAGTCATTGGACAACATCACGAATATTATGTAAGTATTTTTTTGTGTATATACAGTAATGAATTGAAACCAAGAGGAAAAAAAACCGCGAAAATAATAACAATCTAATCAAATCTTTTCAAAATTTATCAGGATGATCATCCACGATATGCTTTTGAATATGGTGTAAACGATCCACATACCGGTGATAATAAACATCAAAAAGAGGAACGTGACGGTGATGTTGTTAAGGGACAATATTCACTTGTCGAACCAGACGGTAATGTACGTACCGTTAACTATTATGCCGATTGGGAAACTGGATTCCATGCTGAAGTAATAAATAGTAGAGATCAAGTACATCATAGTAATAAAATTGTTGCAAAACGTTCTTCCAACATTAAATCATAGATCATAATTTATAAATAAAAAAAAACTATATTTAAAACAATTTTTTTTTTTTGAAATATGTAACGAGAAATGATGTGATGATGATAATTTGCGTATTATTATTATTTTTTTATTTAATCGTATGTAAATTATTTTATTTTCATTAATTAAACATTTTTTTTTTTTTCGTTTTATATAAGCACAAATTAAAAAAAAAGTTATAATAAATAAATGAAAAATTACAAGTTTTGCAATATTAAAAACGCGATAATTAAAAATAATAAAAAGTAAGTAAATTGCAACAAGGAAGAAAAAAAATAAAACAATAAAAAATTCTTAAAATAATATTTAATTATAAACGGCAAAAAGTTAAGGTTTTTTTTTTTAATATAGAGAATTAAATTTTTTATTTTTCACTTACTTTTTCATTATTTTGAATTCATATATTAATTAATTAATTATAAAAATATTTATAGATTATTTTTTTTTTTAATTTTTTATTTTGTAAATAATCATTTTTTTATTTTTGCTCAAAAACTCAGAAATTTCATATCAAAATATTCTCATGCACTCACTCATATTCATTATATATTAAATATGTTTTATTAAAAAAAAAAAAAAATTATGATAAAAATCACATAAATTATGATTGGACAAAAATTATGTGCGTGTGATGATATAAGACAATTATTTTTATAATTTAATTATGTACATATAAAAAAAAAAATTTATAAAATAATAATAATAAAATTTATATGAATTTGTATTTTATATTCATTATATTAAAAATAAAAAAAAAAAATTCTTATTCTATTGCGAGATTTTTTTATATATGAATATGGATAAAAAAAATAGATATAGAGTTTTATTTTTATCCTTCAAAGACAAATACACAAACAAATCAAGGTCCTCCTATCTATCTATCTATCTATATCGCATATATAAATTTTTGTGTGCTTATACGGACTTGCACTCTCTATAGCTAGATATACCTTTTATATAAAATTCCACATACCTGTTGTTGTTGTTGTTGTTGTTGTGGAAAATCTCTTATGAATTCATTTAAATTATTCATTTATTATTTATATGTAGAGTTACTATACATATATATAAATTATATATAGATAGAGTTGCTGCATTTTTAAAAAAATTTATATCTATCTATATAATAATAATTATATAACTATGGAAATAAATATTGGTAAAAAACTAATCCATATAATTGGATTAATTTTAATTAAATTAAAATTGTTTTAGTATTTCGTAATTTCTTATATTTTGTGTCAGGTCGGGTGTTCGACAAACGCGACGTGTACAGTTTAATATTTAATATATACAACTATTATTATGAATCAATAATAATATCGATTACGTTTTTTTTTTTTGTAATTTTGTAATGTCTATTATTTTTTTTAAGTGCATAGAAGTTTAAAAATGGCCAGAAGCTATAATAAAAAATTATAGTATATATTAAAAAATACACGCACATTCGTACATGTATAATTTATATACAGTGGAAATATTTTTATTTTAATTATTTTAAACTGCAAACGAATATAAATGAATTATTATATTATAACTCACACCAACTCGAACCAACTCTAATAATATTTTAATAATAATAATGTCAATATAATGATTTTTATTTTTTTTATTTTTTATACTCTAGATATATTTTTTTTTAATTCAAATATATTGTATAATTATAAAAAATCAATATTCATTAAAAATAAAAAATATTTCTGTTATAGTTTTTTTTTGTCTGTTTTGTGTTTTGTTCATGTCATATGAATCAAAGGCAAAAAAATTATCTCTATAATGCGCGACTCTATTGCAATATAAAGAATTGAACGACTTATATGGATGGATTGTCCTACAAACAAAATATATGGTATATAAATAAATATATCTATTAAATATATATCAAATCCAATATATGCATGCATTGTAAGATTATAACTCTGTGTGTTATGTTCGTTATTTATATATGTATATACATACAGAGGCGATGGCTTTCTTTTAGTGGACATACAACTTTTACAATTAGAGTCTGCATATATATATATATATATATTGTATAAATAAAGTTAAAATTATATGGTAAAACGCAACCAAACAAACACTATATATATATAAAGATAAGTATATAAGATATATAGATAGATATATACTTTGTTTATTTGCAATTACATAACATATGTATATGCTTTTTATGCGTTTATTTTGTTTTTTTTCTTCAATATATTTACGCACCGCACATTGATCCATATACATATAATTAAATATTAATTTTTTTTTATATTTTAATCCTAAATTTTTTAACGATTAAACGATCGCGTGAGCATTTATTTATTTATATATTGTTTAATCTCTCAATGTGGTGCACAATTTTTTAGAATAAGAAATATTATTATGACTATTTTATTAATTATACGGATGAATTAGGAATCGAAAAACGAAGTACCTATCAAAAACAACCTTTAAAAAATAAAACAAATTTACAATCTTAATAATATACCGTAAAATGAATTGGGTGAAGTGGATACAGTGGGGTGAAGTTGATCCCTCAATCTTCTTTGTATAATTTTGCAAATATCTGTGATTTCTAAAAACAATTCCTGTTTTATAAATCCTAATTCAAATTTACAGTTAATTTCTCACAATGATGTATATATATTCTAAATATATACATTAATTCCTTTATATCCAATTAAAAAAAAAATACAACAATATTTTTCTAAAACAGTCAATCTACAAAAAATCATGAAAGAAACTGTGGCTTAGCTACTCTGAAAAGTGCTACAATTTGATTATTTATATATTATGATAAGAGCATATGTGTGCATCAATGTGGAATATAAAAAAAAAAATTAGTTTGTTAGGTGATTTAAAACAATAAAATTGTGTAATGTTAAATATTGTGGGGTGAAGTGTATCCACTGTATATGTAAAATAGAAATAGACGTCTTGGAAGCGTAACTACGATGCGATAAATTTTGTTGATCCTATCACGAATCATATGAACTTTATACAAACTATAAATTTGATATAATTAGATGTTGTTTCTTTAAAATGATTTCAATCGCATTTCAAAAACCTAACGAAATCAATCATTTTTATTGTCATATATTTGTTAAAAACGATTCATTGCTATAGCTATTTAAACGTTATAGAAATGAATATTAACACATTTTATCTAGCGCATTTCATTAAGTTCGTATTGTTTATCGATATAATGCGATCCAAAAAATTACCATCCAATCCTCCAGCAATAAATGGTTATAAAACCAAAGCATATCCACTTCACCCCATCATGTGGGGTGAAGTGGATCGGTGTTTCAGTGCCCTTATTTCCGGTTCCATAAAACTTAAGATTTTTTTTCTTCTTTTTAACTTACAACTTAGAAGGACGCAAGAACTTAAATTGTTTTTCCCGAAATTTTCTGGAATCATTAAAAGTCACAGCTAAGAAAAATGTAAAATTTTCGATCCACTTCACCCCATTTTACGGTACCTTACAATGTTAACAAAAAGCCTGCCCTGTCAATTCCACTATATATTCTGCCAACCCCGCTCGAATTATCGATATAAAATCACTGAATACAGTATACAATCAACAATAAGGTTCAGTGAATTATCCGAGAAATTATCCTTTCATCATTATATGATATATTAATGCCGTGAATGAAATTCAATATTAATTAAACACAATTAAATTTAATTCAATTCTATACAAAATATTTGTTATATAGTTTGCGCATTAAGATCTATATCAATCCGGACGACGGTGCGTGTGAAAAATTCTGATCAAAAATTGTTCAATCATCAATAGGTTATTATATTATACAAAAGGCAAAAAGCAAAAAAAAAAATTGGGGGTGGGCCGTTTAAAATCATTTCATTTATGGTTTTTTGTTTTGTTCGTTATCTATACTACAATATAGTAATAATGTTTGAATGCTCGTAAAACCTATAAGAATTCTATAGTCATGAGTCCAATAACGACGAAATCACTTATTAATTATAGGCGATGAACATATATTGAAAACCTTTAAGTCATGATGGGGTTGCCAAACTTTAATAAAATATATGGATTAATTTATGAAATGTTAAAAAAGAACTCTCATATGTTCTAAACCAAAACGGCAAAATTTAAAAACTGAAAAACAGTAAGAAAAAATGACTCTTATATGGTTTCAAATAATTGTTCAAGTTTTGTCCAATTTTTATTTGGGTGGATAAGTCTTTAGATGGGAAAAAATGCTTAATAGTTAAATGATTAATATATATTAAGAATTAAATACTCAAGAATTCGTCTTATAAGTGATTTCAAAAAGTATTTAAAATCTAAATCTAATCAAAACAATGCGGAATTTAATCAAAGTATAATTCTTAATGGTTTTTGCTTGTGTCTTAATTAAATGAAATTTTTCATTTCAATTTTTGAAATTTTTGTTTCAAAATTACTCAAATTTTATTATTTTATTTATTTATTTTAGGATTTAAATTTTTAAATGCTATTTTTCCTGTTTTTCCTGTATCTGATTAATTTCGGAATATTTTTGAATATTCCTTTATTGAATATTTTTGATAACAGCTAGAAAAATTTGCACTCTTCTATCCATGCATTATATATTATATATGGTTCATAATCTTTGATGATATTAAGAGTGAGAAATTTTTATCAAATATGGATGGTGTATAAAATAGATAATTTGATATGATAATATAGACAAATTTTAGTATACACATAGGCGATTTTCGAGGTCTACTTTATAAGGTTTGTATCCCAAGAATTTTTATCAGGCGGTTTCCATACATCTTTTGAATCAGAATCACGAAAAGGTTATATAATTATTATGATTATTTTCTTTTCCTTTACATTCTACAAAACTTACAATTTTACGTTTCAAGTAGATGCATTAAATGGGGTTTTCTGTAAGTTATGAGTTAAAAATTAATCTGTTTCTTTTAAACGACTTTTATAAATACCCAAAACCAAAAGATATATTAGGATACAATCCCAAAGAACTAATTTCAACAGCAGCTCATATAGAGAGCAGCAAAACGGTAATAGTATACATCAAGAAAATTGATAACTTATCTGTAATAGAAATCTTTAAGATTTACTGTTCCACGTCTCAGCAAAATTGATATTGATTCTATTTTCAAGCAGTGATACACAACAACAAAACGAATCATGAATTTGTGGTTTTGGAAAAACATGTGGTTTTTGTTATCATGTCTAAAAAAAAAACAGAATATCCACCGAACACCATAGAAATAATCATTAAACATTTCATCACGTGGCCTTTTATTGTCACATATAAAACCATTTATGATTTAGGAAAATTACAATAAAAAAACAGACAGTTATAGAGATAACATTTCCCAATGTCTATTCTTAATACATTTGAAACGCCCATTACAAAATACAAAAACTCCAAATAAATATCCAATAAAATTCAATGTCGTTCAAGTATAATTCATAAAAAATACAATTAGAACTCCAGTAATCTCCAGTGGGATGTATACATTATTCCAGAAACAATCCATTGTCAACTAAAGACTGTACAAACAAACTGCTACTCTAATTCAGATTTACTATAGATACTTAGATAGAAAACATTAAAAAAATTCTAAATAAACTCAAAATACAAAAAAACAATAAAGCCATTACATATATATTTTCAAAATCATTTCTGAACGTTTTTATTTTTTTAAATTAAAAAAAAACCACATTATATATTAATTAATGTGCAGCTTTTGCAGCCAATCTCTTATCACGTTCTTCAGCGATACTCAATTTAATACCTTTACCTTTAGGTAATGAAACGAATGCTTTTGTACCTTTACCAATAATAAATACATTCGATAATCGGGTAGCAAATACATGACCCTGACTATCCTTAACATGAACAATATCAAATGAGCCCGGATGTCGCTCACGATTTACAACTGTTCCAACACGACCTAAATTCCTACCTCCAGTAATCATGCAAATGTTACCTGAATACAAGAGGATTTGGAGAAAAAAAAAACATGTCTTTTAAATAAAGTATTCAAAGAAAATTTTGAAATACTTTGTGTATTTTGAGGGTTTTAATTTGTTAGTGTTAGTAGAATGAGGAAAAGTTATAATGTCGAAAATCGTGTTGCTACAATTGATTATTAATATTTTTCTTTTTTGTTTCAAAAAACAACCATATAGCGACCGTCACAATTTACAAATAGATTATTCTTGGCCACTTTTGAACCATAACATCAATTAATTTTATTTAAATATTATGATCTTCGAATGGCCACAATGTCAACAGCAACATCAACAGCAACAATTGTTTTTTAAAATATTAATAAAACACATGCGATAAAAATCAATAATAAAAACTCACCAGAATCGAATTTGATGTGATCGGTAATTTTTGATGTTGCGATATCAACTTGAATTGTATCATTGGCTTTAATAATTGGATCTGGATAACGGATGGTACGTCCATCGTGGGTCACCAAAAATGGAACGCTTTTTGTTCCCATTTGGGTTTTTCGTACTTTGCATAATTTATACTGTAAATGGAAAATAAAAAACAAAACATGATTAATAAATACATTTTTTAATGTTTTTGTGTATTGAAGGAGCAAATGTTAAACTTTTTTAACACAGATTGTGTTAACATTTCTCAATACATTAAATGGCATTCCAAAAATTTAATTATCAACTTAGAAAACATTTTTATGTATTGTATTCACCCGTATGTGTTACTGAAAATATTATAGATAATTTAAATATACAGTGACCGTCGTAGTGAATAATTTACTATAGGCTTCTTTTGATCCTTACTATCGTGGATATATATATTTCGATAGAGAGGTCTTCGATAAAGCCATAAAAAAAACACACACACGCACAATTGCAGTTCGTTTAACTTAATACAAAATATATAACATACCTTTGCTTCTTCGGCTGTAATTCGATGAATGGTAAAACGTCCCTTAACATCATATACCAATCTAAAGAATTCACCAGTTTTTTCAATTGTAATTACATCTAATAGAATAGAAATTAAAATAATAAATACAAATTAATATACAAAAACACCAAAATAAATAATTTACGGTTTTTATTTAATTTATTATAAATCAATAACTTACCCATAAAACCGGCTGGATAATTAGGATCTGTACGAACTTTTCCGTCAACTTTAATTAAACGCTGCATAACAATTTTTGTTACTTCACAATTGTTTAATGCATACTTTAGACGATTACGCAAAAAAATTACCAATGGTAAAGATTCACGTAATTTATGTGGACCGGTTGATGGTCGAGGAGCAAAAACTCCTCCGGTTTTATCCAACATCCATGCTTTTGGTGCAGCTAAACGCTTCAAATGTTTCTTTGGGCCACGGGCCTACATATTTTTTTTTTCAACATAGAAATAAATAAAAAAAAACACATTTTTAGTTTATTCTAAATCACTTTTTTACATTAATTAAATATTGGAAAACTAATGAACTTAAAAAAAAAATTAATTTTTTGTACGTAAACAATTGAATTGAATAAAAAAAAAAAAAAAAAAGAAAAAAAAAATCATGTTGTCGGCAACCAAACCAACAAATTTTAATCTTAAGTTTAACTATTATTTTAAGTGTTTTATGATTAAAATTTTTATTAATTCATAGGGAGAATTAAATTTACTATCGATTAAACAAATAATTAATTTAAAATATTAATTAAATTAAGGGATGATTTTAAATAATTATTTTACAATGTGATTTATATTAATTTTTTACAACTTACCATCTTGATTTCTGTACGTAAAAGAGATCAAATATAGAATTTAATATGGGAATGCGACGGCGACGGCGACACCAGCGGAAAAAAAATCTAATGTCATTTTTTTTCGAGCGTCACCATAGCGGCAACCATTTTGATTTTTTTTTTTTTATTTTGACCATTGTTTTTTTTCCGAAAAATTTTTTAGTAAATCAAATGTTTACAAATTTTAGTACGTTTTTTTTTTTAACTTTTTTAAATTTTTATTAATTGTTTTTAATTATTGAATATTTTTAATTATTGAATTATTTGTTTACTTTACTTAAAGGAATTTTTATTGATTGTAAGGGAATATTTTGATAATTCCATAAAAACAGTATAATGATTTTTACCGGGTGTGGTTTATTATATCAAAAAAAGTAATACATTTCCTAGTAAAACACAATTCAAATGCGGTGTATGAATTATTTGAAGTCCACTGGATTCGTGATTATCGAGTTTTTACTATCGATTCCTGTGGGTCCAATAAAAAATTATAATTAAAATTATAAGAAATCTTTGTAAGCAAAATACATGAATATTCGGAAATGTCTATAGATTCAATAGAAAAACTAGGACGATTTTGACCAGTTTATTTTTTATACCAAAAATAAACGCATTTCCAAGCAAAGTTTAACATTATTAAAACATCCACACACATATTCATGAACATATTTTAAATTTACTATCAAATCTTGGGAGATCCACCATCACTATAAAAAAAAAAAAAAAAAAGACTAAAAAAATTAATAAAATTGTAAGAAATTATTTTAAATTTTTCCTTTTCATTTATTTAATTTATAATAAAATTAATTATTATACTTGATTTTTTTTGGATATTACAAATATTTTATGATATAAATGAAGAAAAAAAAAGCATTAAAACAAATTTTTTTTTTCTTATGTTTCCCGTGTGTTTGAATAAAATTACTACAGTAATTAATTAATTTTTTTTATTTATATCAATTATTAATTAATTATATATACTAAATCTAAAAAAAAAAAAAAAAAAACTTGTATTTTTTATTTTTTTTTATTATCATTATTAATTATTATTTATTTAATAGAGACAAAAATAACAGCTAATTTAATTAATTAATAATTAAATTTATATTAATTAAGGTTGTTTGGGAGTTGTTTTCTGTATTATAAATTTGTAAAATATTTCATAAAAATATTTTCTGGTATTGAAAATTTTTTAAACTTAAATTTAAAATGAGATAAAAAAAATTGATTTAAAACTCTGTGGATTTTCTATTGGATTTTCTTCTAATATATAGAATTAATTATGTTTTGCGTGAATTAATAATTTTTAATATATTTTATTAATAATATTAATAAATTTCTAATTGGTTTATAATTCAAAAAAAAAGTTTATAAATTCTTAAATTGTTGTAAAAATGTAATTATTGTATTTTTTTTTCTTTCTATTTTTTTCTATTGATTTGTTATGTTAATGCTAATAAAATGAACATAATATCATCTTCCCCATCATCATCATCATCATCATCATATCATTTGCATGCTAAATGTATTTGCTACACACACAATCAATCGGAACTACTTGCTTGTTTTTTCATTGATTTAAGTGCACGTTCTCTTAATTGCTTTTCTAAATCATCATTAACAATATTTTCTTCAACATCACTTTCATCAGAACTGTCATCGTCGTCGTCATCATCACCACCGCCACCACCACCACCACGTTGTTGCTTGCCATCATCCTTACTACGTTTCTTGTGTTTCTTATGTTTCTTATGTTTTTTATTATGTTTCTTGTGTTTTTTGTGACGTTTTTTCTTTGTATCCAATTCGGAATCAGATGAACTATCATCAGAATCCTTCTTTGATTTTTTATCTTTCTTTTTCTTTTTCTTTGATGATTTTGCAATTTCTTCAGAGTCTGATGATGTCACTTCACGTACTTTTTTCGATTTACTAGACAGTTGTTGTTGTTGTTGTTGTTCTTTATATTTTTTACTGGCAATTTTTTCTTTTATTTGATTGTCATCCGAATCGACGGAACTCGATTTACTTGAACGGTCTTTACGATCAATTTTGGATTTTTTCGATGAATGTATTTTATCACGTGACGATGATATTTTTCGTTTACGATCATTATGTTGTTGTTGTTGTTGTTGTTTTTCTGATATTTTTGTAACAGCGACAGTCGTTGAAGATGATCGTTTACCAGCAGCAATAGCTGGATTACCACCACCACCACCACCAATTATTCTTGTTTGTTTATTATCCATTTGTTGATCAATCAGTGATTGTTTACCGGATTTTTTGTCTACCATAGGTTTTGTTTTATTTATTTTCTTTGATGATTTCTTATCGTGATCATCATCATCATCATCATCGTCATCATTGTCCGTAGAAGCATCATCATCTTCGGAACTTGATGAATTACGTTTACCACTAGATCGTACCTTTAATTTACGTTTATTATTATTGTTTTTATTATTATTATTTGATGATTTACGTTCTGATTTTTTAACATTATCATCTTTATCATCTGATGAACTATCAGATAAATCGTCCGTTGACGATTCAGTTCTATTTTTGGATTTCGGTTTAGAAACATTAGAAATACGAGCGGAGTCACCACCACTAATTGATGTTTTCTTCATTGTTGATAGCTGTTGTTGTTGTTGTTGATGATGGTGATGATGTGGATGTGAATGATGTTGCTGCATCTGCATCTGCGGTTGTTGTTCAGGTAATGTTTTCTTAACAATATCCTGTTCAACGTTTGTATTTGCCAATAATTTATTACTTGAAATTGTTGTTTCCTTTGGATCAATTGATGTATGCGGTTGTTTTTCATTTAACAATAATAAACGTTCATGGGCCTTTAAAAATGGTGATGGTGTTCTGGATAAACTAACTCTTGAATGATCTTCTTGGGATCTTTTCAGAACTTTCTTCGTTGTCAATAAAGTTTCAGCATTTACTTTTTTCGGTACTTGTGCAGTTACGACCATTGCCGCTGTTGCTGCTGCTGCTGCTGTTACAGTTGCTGGTGGTTGTGCTGCTGCAGCTGCAATTACAATCGTTTCTTTAACTTTTATTTCATCCAGTTTTTTCATTGATTTACTACTACTGTCTTTTTCATTTTTATCATATTTTTCATGATGTTTCTTTTTAACAGCAATTACATCAAGATTTGGTAAACTCTCTTTTACAGGACTTTTCTCTTTAATTACAATCCTATCCCTTTCACGTCGTTGTTTTTCGGCATCAATTCGTGTCGGTGGAATTGGCTCCTGTGAAATATCTCTGTCTTTTGGTAGTTCTTCAGCCGACCGTTTATTAATATGAGATTGTTGTTGTTGAATGGATGCTGGGCGTCGATCAACAGAACCACGACGATCACCACGATAAAAACCACCGCCGCCGCCACCACCACCATCATCAACTGATCTATTATTTCGATCAATTTCACCTCTGTTTTCTCTATTATCACGGATATCTTTATTATCCCTGTTGTCTCGATTATCTCTATTATCTCTATTATCCCTGTTATCTCTATTACTATCGCGATTATCACGATTATTACGATCAAAGTCACGATTGTTTGTATTACCAGCACCGCCACCACCACCATTAAAATCTCTGTTATTACGATTTCGATTATCACGATAATTGTTACGATCCCGACTGTTACTGCGTCGATTTCTATTAAATGGACTTTGTTGACGTTGCTGCTGTTGTTGTTGTTGCTGCTGCTGTGAGCCCTGCTGTTGTTGACGATATGGACTACGACGATAATTTCCGCCAGTACCACCACCGCCACCACGATTACCACCGCGTCGTCCACCTTGCGGTGACCATCTTCTTGGATATCTGAAGAAATACAAATTTTGTATTGTTTTATTAAATCAAAAAGGATTTCGCGAAAGAAATATCTTAATTAAATTGAATTTTTAACACAATTGCTTTTTTTGGGCTATTGCTAACACCTTTATTATTATGAATAGAAGATTAAAATAAATACTCACCGATCCCAATTATCTCGACGTGGACTACGCGAACGTTGCCGTGGTGAACGTGATCGATTGCGTGAACGTGAACGATTATTTTTTGTTTTTGAATTTTGTCGATGTCTTGATGTTGATCGACGATTATTATAATCACGTCCGGCATTTTGTCCTTTTCTATAATTGTCCTTAGATTTTGATGTATTTTTATCTGGCGATAAGCTCACCGATGATTCTTTATTGTTACGATAATGACGTTTCTTTTGTATACTATTTTCCGATTTATGTATTTCAAAATCTTCGGATTTATCTGGAAAAAATGGAAACCGAAAATAAAATCAAATCCAATGGTTTTTGGTAATTAAATAATTGAATCGCTTACCATTGTATCTGGATGAAGATCGACTACTTGATGAACTGCTACTGGATGACGGCGATCGTCTGGATTTCAACTTTTTATTACGATCACCACTAATCGATTTCGCTTTACGTTTACGTGAACGATCTGGTGAACTGGAAGTTGAACGGCTATGTGAACGAGATTTTTTTCTAGATTTACGTACGGGACTCCTACAAAATAGATATATTTTTGTTATAAACTTAATGTATTAATTATATTAAACAAAATCTATATACCTGGATAACGAACGACTGGTTGTTTTATCACGAGGACGAGATTTTGATTTACTTCGACTTTTTTCGATAACCGGTGCAATGGCAACAGCACCAACAACAGCGGCGCCACCGCCACCAACCACATTTCCACCACCTTCAGCCATATTCAATAGTTTTGCTTGAATTTTCGATAATTTATTATTGGTATTATCCGATTTACTAGCACTTCGATCACCTCGTCGTCGTCCCCCATTCATATCAATTGAACTACGACGACGTTGTTGTTGTTGTTGTTTTGACGATGGTGACTTGGAACGATCTTTTTTATTACGACTATTACTTTGGGATTCTTTTCGTGGCGGTGATTTTGGTCGTGAATTTGCTCTTGATCTTGAATTACCACGACCACGACTATTTTTCGGTGATGGTGATCTGCTGCTGCGAGATGTTTTACGACGGCTGCTACGGTTACTATTACGTGTATGCGGAGAATTGCTGCGTCGTTTTTTAGAATCACGACGTGATCGATCGACGGCCGAACGATCCGGTGAACGACCACGTGACCTTGATCTCGTATAACGTTGTGCTGGTGGTTGTTGTGGTGGTGGTGGAGGTGGTTGTTGTTTATCACGAGATCTATCCGGTGAATATTTTCGTTTATCCTTTGAACGACGCCGTTCAGTGGAACGACGACGTTCATTGGAACGGCGATCTTTTGATTTATGCCTAGAGCCAGATCGCTCAGCACGTTCTTTTGTGGTACGCTCATCACGAGATCGGTCACGATGACTTTTACCAACATTTTCTGATGATCTACCAGTATTTTCTGATGATTTACGAACACTACCGTGATTGTCTTTTGATTGTTTTGCGGGCGAACGTGAACCAGCGTCTCGTCGATTTGGTGATTTTAATGTTGTTGTTCGACGACGACTATTTGATCTTGAACGACTTTGATGTTTATTACTAACCACGGCTGACGTTGGTGATGATGGTCTTGTTACAGATGATTCGCTTGCAGCTGATGCTGATGCTGCTGCTGTTATTGTTGTTGATGATGATGATGATGTTGGTTGCGATTGTGTTGTGGATTGTGCTGTTGGTTGTCCTCCCGAAGATTCTTTTGATATTGATTTCCGACGATCACTTCGTTCATTTGACAATTTTATATCAGATTCATACAAGTTATTATTATCATTATTATCAATGTTACGTGAAGTTGACCGTTCACGTTTTACATGTAATTTTGAATCTTCTTCACGTTTTAAAATCTCATCTTTTTTCTGTTTAATAAATTCGGCAGGTATGCCAGTTTCTGAATCTTGAGCGGACAACAACAATGTCCACAGTTCATCCATAAATTGTCTAGCATTTTTTCCATTTAAAAATCCTGTCATATTTATTTGCATTTTCTTTGGACATGGAAACTAATAAATAAATAAAAAACAATTGATATGATTACCAAAAAGTTGATATTATTTGTATATGTTTAAAATGAGAATGGAAATTCATGGAATCCAAAAATATACGAAAATAAATGATTTGGAAAGAACAAAGACCGCTAAAAGAAAATCCAATATTTAAACTCTCCCCCTGATGACGTGACATCATTTAAAAACCACCATTACAATATAATTAATAAAATACCTTTTCCTCTTCCAATTGATTGTAAACAAATTCAACAACAACATCATCTTCAATACGTAAAATATCGGTTATTTTTTTGCTAATCCATGGTCGTATTACGTCCAATTTCACTTTGGACATATCCACCTAAAAATGATTAACATATATATAAAAAAATTATTCAATACAAATTCTATCAAATTAAAAAAATAATCTAATATATGTTTAGAAACGGGATAGAAAAACAAATTACCCTTTTATTAAGACAATCGCCGAACTTCATTTGTTTGAGTAATTTTTTTTCCTTATCACTGAATCTGGTGTCCTGCTGTTGATTTGTCCCCTAAAATAATATACAGAGAATAACACACGATCACAATATATTCTGGAATTATGGTTATATATGGAAATATTATAATTAGATTTAAATGTTATATTTTAAATTTATAAAATAAAAATGTGAAAGTGAAAGTGAAAATGGTGAGGTGAGGTGAGGTTTGAGGTGTTGAGGTGGTTAGGTGGGTGAGACAAAATACCATTAAATATATTTTTAATGGTAATTTTTTTTATTATTATTATTACTGAATACCGTATCGGTCCGTATCTTCTTGTAAATTATAATAATTATATTTAAATATTTTAGTAATGAAAAAAAAACCCCGGCGAATACGCAAGCATGTTATATATATACACTAAATAAAATATAGATTAAATTTTCATTAAAAATACACGCCGCCATTCTATAAATATAGCCACACTAATTTGTGTACATTTATTTTTATACAATAATTGTTATGATGCTGTTTCTTTATTTTCCAAATCCATAAACAACTAAATATAATTCCTTCCAAAAATACCACAAATTCTAAAGTGAGAATCAACCCAAAAAAGACATTTCAACTTCAAGCACAAAATAAAATTTACTTTTGCAAATTTTCTATAGGCAACACAACAAAAAAATTGTAATTTATGCCACCGAAAAAAAAAATGGAGAAAAATCAAAAAGAAAAAAAAAAAAAAGGGTGAATATGGAAAAAATTAAGCACTTACCGTAAACATCATTTTGAAATGATGTTTGTTGAAATATTTTTTGATTCCCAAATAAAATATCCAAATTAATCTGAATTTATTTTCAATTCACTATAAATATTTTTAATTTTATTAGAAATTAAAGTAATTATAATAAAAATAAAACAAGCCCGTGTAAATTAAAAACGAAAAAAAAAACACCCGTGCTGAAAAACTTGGCTTCACTTTCGTCTGCACTGCAACTTTTTTTTTTTTCAGTACAGTCTACAGTGAACCAATTCTTTTTTTTTTTTTGTTAACACTAAATTGCTATTAATTATTTTTACGATACAAGATTAATTAATTGAATACACTATTGTTAGGAAGAGACATTTCATTTGTAAATCTATTTTATTTAATTTTTAATTAATTATTTAGGAATTAATTTTAAATTAATTTTTTTAAAAAGATAACAAAAAAAAATTTGTATGCTGCCGATAAATTAATAAATGGCAAATTAAAAAAAAAAATACTAGTAAGTAGTAATGAATCGGTGTAGAGAGGTAAAAGAAAACAATGCGGCGGGCTGAATGCTGCTTGCACACATAAAAATTCATATAAACCACTTATTCCTGTCTCAGTCCCTCGCTAAACGCGATATATTTACGTATACAATATTTCGTACCCAAAAATTCCACGCACACACGAACACAACAAATCCCATCAACTTTTTCAAAGAGAATTGACATTCAAAATGGCCGGTCGACCAAACGAGCCGATACAAATTTTAGTACGAAATAATGCATGGAAAAAACAAGGTGATTGTGAAGTTTTCAATTTTAAAATAAAAAAAATGTTAAAAAATTGTATATAATAGTGCATCAAAAAATTATTTAAAACAATTCAATTAATATAATAATACTCTGAATATTAAATAACGACCGAACCCCACCGGATACACCAACGTGTGCATGAAAAAATAAGAATAATAAAATAATATAATAACAAAATATTCTGTATTTTGTTAATCTTTTATTTTTATTATTCGTTATTTTTTTCAATTTTTTTTTTTAAATATATTATTTCCGATTAATTTAAAAATTGTTTCATTCATCTATAAATACCAACTAAAATTTGGTTCGCTGCAAATCACTGTACCAAATTAGTTGTGACCAAATTAAAAGCCAACTATAATTTGGTATGACGGTGGGTGAAAGCAGTGCAAATTAATGAAATGATTTGTGTTAAAATTAAAAAATAAGAAGATGGCTTTACAGAGATGAATGAAAAAATCAATATTAATTCACGGTCCACGGTCGTGCGTGAACAAATAAAATACCGCGGATCGGCATTTTATTGTTCTTTTTATATTTAAAATCTTCATACCACGACCCCCCAATTAAGTAAAGCCTAGAATTACAAAACCTTTAATTCAATTATGGGAATTTAAATCATAAATTTTTCCATACCATGCAATATCATTCATACAAAAACCTTAAAATTTTTTGATTTTTAGTATTTTCACCTTGTAAATTGCATTGAAAAATGGAAAATAAATCCTAATCATATTAATAATTAAATTAATTCGGATCATATAAGTGCCTATATTAACATTGAAATGACACGCAGAGGTCGATTAAGAGCTCGAGAAAACGGAATCTGAACACAATAAAAAGGAATACGTACGCGCCTGCATAACTGTATGCATAAGTTAATCAAATTTTAGCTTTTATGGGTGGACCGTGTTATTTGACAGATATTTAAAACAGATTACAGCATATTAATAAATAGAAAACCACAAATGAATCACCAAAACACCAACAAATCACAAACAAAACAAAATAAAAAGTAAATAAATAGAGAAAAAACCTAAACAAATTGTGCCAATGTGAATTAAAAACAGAAATTCTACTTTTTTTTGTGTTATTGTGTAACATAATAAATTATTAATAATAATAAATGGACGCAAAATAGCAAAAAAAAAATAATAATATTAAAAGGAATACCCTGTATTATTATAATAAATAAATATCCAATATAATTATAATAAAATTGGTCTCCTCTGTGCCCTCTATGAGCGGGTACATAAAATGATTTACAAAGGAAATTGAATAATGCGCATATAATCAAAGAAAACCGCTATATGAATTGGAATGTTTTTTTTTTGCATACAAACTATCAAATGTGTGTGTGTGGGTACGTTTTTCGTATTCTTACGGTAATTAATTTATCATATCGCTTGTTAATAAATAATTAATTATTAAATAATATAATTATAGTTTTAATTGTGTGTTTTTTTTTTAATTCTCTTAAATTAAAATCTATTTATGGTAATATAATAAATAATTAAAACAAAAAATAATTCATAAATTATGCAAAAATAGTGTAATAAAATGTGTATGGTTTTTTGCACCCAAAACTTTTTTTTTCTTTGCCACCAAAATTGTTTTATGTGATTTTGTTTTTTGCTTATTAAAATTCATTAAATTGTTTATTAATTAATCATTTTAAATGCATTTCTATAATTTAATGTAATCATTATATTTCTATTAATGTAACGATCAAATAATGTTGAACAAAATAAAGCACCTGCAGCAATAACCAATAATTGCAGCAAAAGTTAAAATGGCGCGTTTATTTTTTTTTTTTTTGTTGTTGCCGCATACAGGCAGGTGGTGTGTTGCTTTTTTTTATCGCGTAATTTTTGTATGTATATTTTTTTTTAATCTTTTGTTAATCTTTTGAAATGCAGAGGTATTGTTTATATTGATTAATAAATTAATTTAATAATAATTAGAATAAAAAAAGAATAAATTAAAAACAATAGATTTATTAATTGGCATATGCATATTATATAAGGAAATTTTATTCGCATATATATACGTAAGAAAGGGTGAAAGGTTAAATTCTCATGAAAAGTGCGTGTTTTTTTTGTTTGTTTACTTTTTCTATATCCATTTTTATTGTATAATAAAATTGAATATTTGAAAAGAATTTGAAATAATTTTCACAATCAATAATTTGTGGTGAATATGCGGTGAGTTTTTATAATTTATTTTAATTTTTTATACATATATTTTTAAGAATATTATTAGTGATTTATATTGAAAATTTTGTACCATTTTTCGCAATTTTTAACTTTCACTTTCACATAAGTTTTTATCAACAAAAATACAAAAAATAAAATAATTTATGTTGTCCTTTCTCTGCGAAAGTACTTGACCATTTATATATTTTACTGAAATTTTCAATATATATATATAAGGTTTATTTTATGCCTGATATGGTTGTATGTCAGACCATTCCTTGACCATAATAACTACCCTAACATATTTTTCTGATCCCGCATCACATTCACCGCTATACTCGCATATACACATCCAAAGAATTATATCATAGAAATGTATCATTCGGTTTTTAATCAAAATTAAATAATTAGATCTGTAAAAGTATAAAAAATGAAAAAACTGTTCTGATTTTTTTGTTTTTAATTTTATTGTATTTTAATTTGTGTTTTTTTTTTGTATGTCTCTTAAATAGTTAAAAAAAAATATTTTATTATACATCTATATAAATAAAATTAGAATCGCAGCATTGTGCGTCGCAGTTTTTATATATATTTGTTTTTTTTTTATATTAAGGTATAATATTTGGTTCTTGTGTAAATCCAATTGAATTTTTTGGTTTACATACACATCCACTTTCAACTAATACATAATCTTGTCCGGTTAATGTAACTGGTCCCAATGGGATTACCAAAAATAAATATGGTACATATGTTTGTGTACATTCACCACGTACAATATCACATTCAGATGTTCTATAAAAAATAAATTAATCAAAATAGATATTTATTAATATATATATATATATATATATAAAAAAGAAAAGTTATTCCTTCAATCCGTATATATAATATAAAACTTACTCGCAAACTTCAAATACAACTTGTTGTAATAAATCTGGAAATTTTTGAACTATTGTAACTGGTTGTCCGGATGTTAAACTTACACCATACATTGGAGCCGTTGTATTATATCGAGTTTTACATAATCGTGTCGGTGAACTATTACATTGAATTTGTTGTGATGATGATGATGGATTTATTGAACGGGCTTTTTTTTTTTGTTTTTTGCATGAAATTTTTAAGTAAAGCATAAATTGATTAAAAAAATTAAAATTATATATGAATTTATAAACTATATATTCTTTTGGTTGGTAGATCTGAGTATTATTTTATATACATATAATATAAATATTGAATTCAGGTTTGAATATAATGAGACTATATAATATAATTAAAAAAAATTTTTTTTTTAAAATTAAAACCCGATAATATTGAGTTCACGAGAACATTAAAATGTATATATATTTATAAATAAAAAAAAAAAGCAGCGAAAGCTATTAAATATATTTTCTTAATTATGGAAAAAGAAATTATTTACCAAAAAAAAAAAAATGAAAATAAATACACATATTTATTATTATTATTATTATTTTGTATGTTTTTTGGCCGACAATTTGGTTTATTTATATATATATATATATATAAAAATTAATGTAAAACACGTTTTATTTTGAATTAATAATTGGGTTTTACATTTTTATAGAATATACAATATTTATTAAGATCAAAAATTAAATAAAAATTATATATTCAAAAAATGTTTAACGAATAAACTCACATTTTATATAAAAAATTTAACATTTTATTGTATATATATATATATACAAAATATATGTATATATATAAAATGCACGCATGTAATAAAAAATATACAAATTTTTAATATATAAGAAATATATATGATTAAAATTTTACTTTTATTTTTTTATTAAGAATGCGAAAAAATTGCCGGTAAATTTATTATATATGATAATTTTTATAATGAAATGATAGACGTTTTATATTTTTTAATAGTTTTAAATTAATTTCATTTTGACATAAAATTTAACCTAAATACGTGACTATTTGTTTTATTTTTTTTATTTTAGAAATATCTATATATATAGTACAAAAATATTTATATATATTTAAGAATAATAATTTTATTTATATTTATATAAATACCGTATCGATGACTTTCACTAATAAAATTATCATTTGCATCTTTGTATGCATTTAATAAAACACTTTGTGTTACGGCTGGATCAAGTGTTGCCATTTGATTCATACGTCCACGTCTATTTACTCCATTCCAGTTACCACCAAAATTTCTTGCAATTGCTGCACTACATTTATATATATATTAAAAAAATAATATATAAATATGTATATAATTGTTATATATATTAATTAAAATTGAATAGTTTTATATGATCTTGAAATTGTATATCGTACAAATTTTCATCAAAGAATTTATATATATCTATGAGGTGATGACGTTTTTAAAATTATTATTAATTTTCCATTAGACATGTTTTTTAATGAACATTAATTCTTATGCATATAGATCGATACATGTGCGACTCTGTGGTGTATAGTTATAATGAAAAACGTCAATCTAGAATTCTTACAAAATTTTTGGGTCTACGGTTATTCGAATCCTATGCTGAGGACATACAATTTGTTGTTTTTGTTTTTCGGTTAATTTCAAATCTGAAGTGTTTCACACAAAGTTGGAAATTTTCCCCGTAGAGTTGTCGTTGGTTAAGAAATTAAATTAAGAAATCAAAAACAAAAACTGTTTTCGGATTTATTATAGATTTCGATATACTACTGTGAACAAATATGAGTAAGACTTTATTCATAACTGTTGAAATCTTTATTTATTCTTCTAAATCTAAATCATTACCCTAAAAATGATCACCACCTGATGCAATGCAACTATGCCAACGCTTTTTCCAATTTTCAAAACATTGTTTATACTAGTCTTCCGGAATGGCCATCAGTTCCCTCTTCGATTCGGCTTTTATCTCTTCTATCGTGTCAAAACGGTGTCCTGTAGCGGTCCCTTAAGCTTATAGCGAAAAGCCAAAAGTCACGATCCAAGTCGCATCTCCAGTTATGATGCGTCTAATTTTGTCTTGATAGTCGAAAGCATTGTTTCACACTCTGTAACGCGGCGCGGTTTTTCCATGAAATTGAGCATTTTTGCCACCAATCGCGATTTGACTTTTCTGCGGCACAAAACGTCTTTTAAAATGGTGTTGACTGACTCATTTGAAATTTCAACAATATCAGCAAACTCTCTAGTAGTCAATCGACCAGCAGCACCAATTCTTTGATTTTGTTGGCGTGCAGCTCATCAGTAGATGTTCTTAGTCGGCTTTGATGTGGTTCGTCTTCAACGCGTTCACGACCTTCTTTGAACAATTTGTGCCAATCGAAAACACTTGCTATGGACATCGACTTCTCACCAAAGGCCTTCTGCACAATTCTGAACGTTTCGGCGACCGATATTTCATTTTGCGAACAAAAATTTAATGCTACTTCTTTGTTGAATAATTTCGGACATTATCAAA
This sequence comes from Dilophus febrilis, assembly GCA_958336335.1. Taxonomy (NCBI): domain Eukaryota; kingdom Metazoa; phylum Arthropoda; class Insecta; order Diptera; family Bibionidae; genus Dilophus; species Dilophus febrilis. The sequence goes on along the minus strand of OY284469.1, from coordinate 31,128,884 downwards.
AATTAAACAAATCGAATTAAACACACGTAACTACTACAGCAATGAACCAATTGACGTAAAATTTGTCAAAACTTTCAATAACAGTACTACGAACGTAAAAATAAAAGCATTTGTCCAAAGAGATAAACCAGGGAAGTTTAAATTGAAAGGTCTTACTCATATTTGTACACAGTAGTATATATATAAATTGACATATATATAAATATATATATGTATATTATTATTATTATTTACCTTGGATATGGTGCCCGATTCGGTCCAATACAATTTTGTGAATCAACTAATGCATTTCCTGATAAATATTTTAAACCAATTCCATCACTACATTGTACATCTGTTGTTAAACTTGGCCACAATGATTGTCCATTTGTATATTGAAATTTATGTGATATAAATATTAAAATAATTGTAAAAGTCTGTACGCGTATATAAAAAATAAATAAATACAAAAAAAAAAGAAATTTATTAGAAAATAAATAAAAAAATATTTTGTTAATCATATAAATATATAATAATGAGTAATTCGTAATTTATTTTTTTATTTTTTTTTTTGAAGAATATAACAACATATAGATATATTTTTATATATATATGATTTGATGAGTAGGTATTTTAAAACCATAATACGAGTCATATTTGAGGTCAATATATTTTATGCGTCCGTATATATATATATATATATAAATTTATTTCCGAAATGTGTCAATGAAATTTCAAAAAAAATTAATAATCAACACATAGACAACCCATTATGCATTTTAAATATAATATCATCTATAAAGAAATTATGTATATATGTTTTTTGAATAATAATGATTAATTTTATTCATGACAATTTATCTATATAAATTTATATAACATGGTAAAAAAAAATCATTTCTTTTTCTTATCAATCAATCTCTTATACAATACGCAAATCTTGCTTAAAAAAAACACCATATAATTATTATAATGTATATTTGATTAGCATATTTTAAAATGTTAGTGATGAATATATGATTAAGTATGGAATATAAAAACGGGTATAAAAAAAATAGCAATTTGTCAATTTTATTTCTTATTTTATATATGTTTAAAAATATTTACAAAATATATAGAAATGAAAATTATTTACATACATAAATTATTTATTATATCGTAAAAAGATAAAGTTGTATTTCGTATTCATATATTTATAATATTCTTTTTTTGTAGGTCAAATACTTAAATAAAAAATCGTTGTTTTTTCCTTAATAATAATAATAATAATTCTTGTTTATTTTAATATTTTACAAAAAAAAAAATTAATATTTTTTTATAATATATTAAATTACCTATTGTGTGATGATGATGAAAAGAAAAAAATATTATAATTTTTATATGGACAATCGCATCGTCATATTAATTATACAATGATAATATATAAATTTTCTGTTTCCATATTTAAACAAAAAGATATTTTTCAAAATTTTAATAAAATCTTATGTTAATCTTCGCATATACATATATAGATATATAAATAATATATATACAAAAATAAATTAATCAAAAAAAAAAAAAAATACACTTTCATTATAATTCACCTGCGTAATTTTATTATTTTAATATTTAAATAATTTTTTTTGTTAACATAATTCTTTTAGTTAATATATTTTTAATATATATTTTTTTACATGTTCTAATTTTCTGCGTTATTTTTAATTATTACAATTTTTATCGCCGATGTTATATCTATTATATAGAGAGAGATTTTGATGAACAATTAATTGTAAATTTTTGAAGATCAAAATCATATATAGTTTTTATATATTTATAACTTGTATTTTCATTTTGATCTAAATATATAGTATATAGACATTTTTTTCGCATGTTCTTTTTGTTTTCTTTATAATTACACACTATATTAAATAAAATAAATGTATCCCATGACGAAGTGAAATCGCGGTAATAAATATGATAAGAAAAAGTTAAACAAACAATAAGGTTCAATAATTGTATTATTTGTATTGAATATACAGAAACATATTTTTGTACAGAAAATTCTATCCAATTTCGAATCATTTCAGCATAGCGGCGTTATCTCTTCTTTCAAAGAGATCTATATTTTTTTTGGTTCGTTATACTACAGCAGAATCAGTTTACCGCCCGTAAAACCTCGGAATTCTATTGCCGTGAGCTCGTAACGAAATAATATATTAATATTAAAAAATATCGGAAAAAAAAACAATTGAATAATTGAATTTAAAACTATGTCAGTGGCTAAAAAAACGATTTGTTTTTGGTATATATTTATTATGAAACGAATCATATACGTTATATATTAGTATACCAATGCTGAATTAAATTTGAAAATGAATTTTTACTTCTAAGACTAAATTAAGAGCTCTCGAGAATTATTGACAGCGATCCGCTAAATAACCAAAATGAATTGAATATAATTCAAGAATCTATATGAGAACTATCACTTCTGATGATTATTAAGCAATTATTTCCTGGATATGATGATCCGAAATTATACCATCAGCTGTTTCTGAACAATCTTTGCATTATTAAATTATATAGTTATATTTTTATAATATTTTAATAACAACATATTTTTTTGTTATTTTGTTAAACTATATTAATATAAATTTGTTTTTTAAAATCTTGAGTGTATGATTTTTAAAATGCTCAATTTAATGTTTAAACTAATGAATTTGATTTTTTTAAATCTTGAGTGTATATGTTTTTTAAAATACTCTGATAATGTGAATTGAACAAAATACTGCGAAGTTAAAAATCCCTCATATATAAATATAAAAATTGTGAATGTCATGGCATCGATGACAAATGACAAATGGATAAACAATTTTTTTAATATTTTATTTAATTATTTTTAATATACCTACATTACGCTTTTATTAAACATTTTGGTTCAAATATATATAGTCTAGATATATTTAATATATATAGTATAAGAACGGAGGTGTTAATTTAAAAATTTTTAATGGTATTTTGTATATACAAAATTGTATAGAAATATAAAAAATACATTGTCTCGACTCTCGAGTATGTAATGAATAAATTCCATATCTGATATTTGCCTTTGTATATTTATTTTTTAATCCGCGTATCCAAATATTATGATAATTTATCTTTCACGCGCGTCTTATACTTATATAAAAAATAATATATACCATTGTTTTTGCAATTTTGAAAAGATTGAAAAACTCTCGAAGAAATTGAATATATAAAGTCATGATAAAAATAAATTCTTTTGTATATATATATAAGGAATTTATAGAATTTATTTATATAGAAATAATCAATTTGTCATCCTGATGATCTGAACTATAAATAAATAAATTAATTATAGAAAAAAATTAACCGATTTTGAAATTTGCTGTAACAAGAAATTAATTGGAATTTACAAATGATTCAAAAAATAAATGTTACCTTTTAATTAGAGCGCCATATATGATGTTGAACCCTTAAGAATCGACCCTTAAACTTTATTAAGAAAATATATTTTTTTAATAGTAAATTATATAAGAAAACAAATATATTGATGTTTCTATATAATATTTCTATAAAACGGTAAAATTATTTTTAAGTATATACCAATATAGATAACAAAATAATGTATAAAATAATGATAATATGATAGTTAAAATATAAATTCTTGAATAAAGTGTAATAAAGTCTATATATACTATACAATATTTTAATTTCATATAATTTTCCCTACAAAAAAAATGAAATAAATTTATCAATTTAAACGACATTTAAAAAAAAAAAACTTTATCGCTATGATGTCCCATTTCCTGATTATTTACCTTATTTATTTAACTTTATACTTTATTTATATAACAAAATAAACATATTAAAATTACCATTTTAAATCTAATCATCTAATTTATTTAAAGAAAATGTTATCTCTATATATAATAATCAAATAAAACCGCTCACCGCACATATAGCCATTTAATTTAATTTAATTTAAATGAAAAAAAAGGTATGCATTTTTAATTTATATGTACTGAATGAATTGATTTATATACATTTACAATTAATTGTAATATTGAATTTTTCTTTAATACAATATATGTAATATATTTCCTATACAACAATTTATATTATTCAATGTTATTGTTAAATATATATATATAAAGATAAACAAACACAGCACTCACTCACTCAGGTGAGATTAATAAATATATATATATATATATAGGTAAACAAATATACAAAAAAAAAGTATATATAGAATTGATTAAATATAACTGTTATATTATAAATTATTATATAATGTTAATAAAAAAAAAAAAAAATAAAAATTGAAGAATATATAATACATTAAAGAAAATAATTGGAATTTAAATGTATATAAAAGTACATATACAGTGGTGGACAGTTAAATAACACATATAGTAATTCATTACGCCAAATATTTTACTTTTACAAGTATAAATTATATATACAAAAACCGAACCGATAATAAGTTTCTGGAAAAATGTGTTATGGACCGATGAATCGAAGTATATAATCGATGTGAATCGGATGGAAAAGTGTATATGTAAGACGTTTACGTAATCAAAGCATCAATCCATTATTATATACACATTAAAAACAGTAAAACATGCTGCGACGGTAGTATCGTGGTTTGGGGAGCGCTATCTTGGCATGGTATTCGTCCAATACGCACAGAATAGAAGGAAAAATGGATCAGTATATGGATGTATAAAAACATACTTGAATATGCAATGCGGAACCATATGATGCTGATGATAATATGCCACTTAAGAGGAAATTTATGCACGATAACGATCCAAACTCACCGCTCGTTGCATAAAAAGATGGATGTTAGAACAACCAATTAGTGTATTGGATTATTAGCCGGGCACAAAGTCCGGGCTTGAACCCCATTGAGAATTTGTGGGAAGATGTCGAAAAAGGGTTAGTAAAAATCGACCAACAAATTTGGAAAAATTGCAAGATTGCATAGCTTGCAATGCCATCCGATCGATGCAAACGTTTGGTGGAAAGTATCGACGAGGCGATGTGTTGAAGTAATTAAAATGAATATAGGTTTCCCAACAAACTTATTAAATCAACTTTTAATCAATTTTTATTAATTTTTTGATTTTGTGATGCAAATAAAGCCAAAGTTCGTGGACTGTGCTATTTATACCTGACCACTTAAGTTTAAGAATTTTTTTAAACGTTTTATGTTCAGAATTTTTTTTGTTAAAGAAAATATAAATATCTATTTACATTTTAATTATGAAATTATGTATTACATTGTTTCATTTCTATAAACTTCCTTAGTCTCCATATTAGATATTTTTAAGAATTCATTCCAAGTAATGGGTGTGATATTTAACTGACCACCACAGCAAGTTTATATAGTCACATTATCAGATTCAGTCGCAATCGCATAAGAATTATATATTGCTTGTTTGTATATTGAATGTTATATTATTTTATATATACACGCATATTATATTTGGACATCGTCGTATATTTTATATATGCATATACAGAAAGAATATAATGTGGTGATTAAAATAAATATTCAATGTATATATATCCGCAATGTAAATATACAAATACAAAACATTGTATATATATAAATAATCGTGTAATGATAATCTAAAAAAAATAAATATACAGAACAAAGATATATATAAATTTTTACCATATATATACATTGATATAAATAAAATGTATAAGATTCATTCATACATATATTCGATGCGATAATATACATTTTACCTGTGATTATATTGCAAGAATACTTTAATATATACTCATAATGCATTTATATATAAGAATTTCAAATACATTCAATATTATTATAAATATTAAAATCTAAAATTGTACAATTTTTTACCATACTTTTTCTTCTTCTTCTTCATCTGATTATTATAAGTAAATAAGTAATTTGTATATACACGCACATATATGGAGAAATCAACTTTACATAACTGTTTTCCAAATGGCATCGTTTCCTTTATATTATTATGATTATTAAAATTACTATATATAAATGCTTGCTTATTGGTACATTAACGTTTATATATAAATATACATATATATATAGAAGTATTATTTATTATTATTATTCGATATATTGAATATCTATATCTACCTTTGCACACATAGAAAATATATATTTATATATACCTGAAAATTACAAAAAATTTGCGTGTATGTTAAGTAAATTGGAAGTGGATGTGGTGGAATGTATGTATAAATTGTATTTATATATTTAGTATATAAATAAAGAAGAGGTTTACATTGGCATTGATTTTGAGATATCTATAAAAAAAAGCGACATAAGATATGGAAAAAAAAGAATATATTAATTTATTGTATATATAAAAATTTTAAAGACATATTTTATACTGTCATATACCAATAGTCGGGGCACGGTTGTATACCTTTTGCTTTTTTATTTGCATATATTATTGTTTTATATTGTTCTTTTTGCATTTTGATTATTTTAATATATATATTATAATGAATTTCTATATATAAATTATATAAAAATAAAGTAAAATTAAACGCGTGCGTTTAAAATAATTTATTCATAATTTAAAAATATATTTATTTTTGGTATTTGTAAACAATATGGATGAGAGTTATCTCTAATATATAATCCATATCTGATTTGTTTGTACAGGAGTGGAAGGCGGAAGATTATTATAGCATCAAATTGACAATTTTAATCTTTATGAGCTTTTATTTCTGAAACTACTCTCGGCTATAAAATTATTTTTGACCATAACTCATATATACCAATGGATGAATCTATAGCTGAAAGTTTGCATACTGATATATATATTAAGAGGTACTAAATCCGATTATCTTCTGGTTTCAACCAGATTCATCCATTGGTTTTTGAGTTATGAACTCTGGCAAAGATTTCCCAATATAATTATCCATATAGTTATCAGGCCATAACTCAAAAACAACCAATGGATGAATCTAGCTGGAGCTGGAAAAAAATCGAATTTAGCACCTCTAACTATATTCGTTTTGATTTTTGTTACATTGTATACATTTTTTGTTACCTCGACACGACGCAAGTTAAAATTATTATGTGTATTATGAAGTCAAATTAATTTTTATTATATGGTTTTTGAATAAGAAATTATATAAATAAATAAAATACTTTTCAAAATTATATAATTACGAGTTTTTTTTTCAAACATTCCTTACATAAATTATATTGTTGAATGATCTCTGTACATGCATACATTTTTAACAATTAATTAATTAACATATATAGAGGAAGCCTCATATCGGCACTCAAACGACTATTGAGCAGGGTTAAAAACTAACGTGTGGGTATTTTTATTTATCTTCCTGACTGAGCTAGATGACGATGAATACATACCCGCACCTACTTATTATATTTGTTATTTCTTTTACGATGATTATTTTAAAACCATATTAGCAGTATATATACAATATGCAATTACATTATTTATTATAATTTAGTATATATAACATTTTTATATATAATAATGTGTATTTTTGATGTGTAGCTGTTGTAGCTGTTGAATTTTAAAAAATTATAAGAAATTTTATTATTACAATAATTCGTTTTATTATACCACAAAGTTTTCATATATACGCAGCAGTCCGACAATTAATATTCCGGACTGGTCCTAGGAAATACATTAAAACCACAATTATTGAATTTTTTTTTTGTTTATTAAAAATATTCTCCTCCTGATTCAATACAACTGTTACATCGATTTAATGCTGATTCAAATGTGTATTCCAGCTCGTTTTGTGGTATTGCCTCTCGTGCGCGTGTAGATGCTGTTTGAATGGTTTCAATATCCTCAAAAAAAAACATCCTTTCAATTTCATTTTAAGTTTTGGGAACAAGGAGAAGTCACATGGTGCAGGTGAATCAGGTGAATACGGTGGATGATTTAACACACAGACTTGATTTCGAGCCAAAAACTGACGAAAAATAAGTGAAGTGTGACTTGGTGCATTATCGTGTAACAAACACCAACTATCTGATTCACGATATTCAGGTCGAATACCACGAATCCTGTCCATCAAATGCTTCAAAACCTCGATATAATTTGCGCCACTAATTGTTTGACCAATTGGAATTCATTCTTTATGGATAATTCCCTTGCTATCGAAAAATGTTACGAACATTGTCTTGATTTTCGATGGAACTTTTCTTGTTTTTTAGCCTGTGTTTTAGCCATCCACGAAACTTTTAACCACTCAAAAACTTGTGTTCTACCCATACAATTATCGCCATTAAATTGCTGCATCGATTTGAACGTTTCTGTTGCAGATTTACCAAGCTTTGCGTTGAATTTAATGACTGCTCTTTGTTCCATGTTAAAACTTCTATATACTTTAACTAAAATATTGTTTCACAAGAAATGTCATAACTTTTTTATTTGTCAACCAAATGCAATGAAACTTTTACAGACGATAGAGAAAATATCAAGCTTCAAAACGCGTATTAAATCACATAGATCCTCCGGCTGGTTATTGAGATATGGTTTGAGTTCGGAATATTAATTGTGGCACTATGTATATAGATTGGGATATTTTCAATTGTATAACAATATATAGATGAATGGTATAATTAAAATGGTGTATAAGATGTTTTATAATAAATGTATTTGCTCTAATTTATATAATATATTTTGTTATATCTCAATCTTATAACATAATATATATAAAAGATTTATATATAACGTTTTATTTTTCTTTTTGTTCTATATTTATAGAGACACTTTTTATTTTTAACCAGAAAATGAAAAATTTGCTTTATAAATATACTTGAACTTGATATATGTCTAAACAAATAAAAAAGAATTGGTCATCAACATCGCAATATATATATATATATATATATATATTGATTATTTGAATACATATACAATCGTTTTATATGTATACAGAAAAAAAACCGCTTTCATTTTAACATATTTTAAAGATTTGTAATTTATAATATTATTTAACAGAATAAAAATGAATATAAATAGTTATTGGAATAAAATATTCTATTATATAGGTCAATATAGTTTTTTTTAAGTGATGATTTATAAAACTATCGCACTTAATCATTTTAGAAAAGTTCAATATAAATATTTTATATAGCACGGATAAAGATTTTTTTAAAGAATTTTTTCTTTAATTATATCTCATATATAGTTTTTCTTTTTTCTTTAAAATGTTTCACTTTTTCTCTGTATTGTTTTATATTATTCGTATAAATATAATAAATAAAAATCAATGTATATAAAAAAATTAATTAAATTTATATTATCTATCGGCTGATATCGCAATAAATTTATAAAATATATTCTATATATTTTGTTTTCTTTTCTCAATATATAGTTATTTATTATATTCATTCACAAATAGAAAATAAATTTATTATACAATTTATTTACCGTATATGACCAATTTCTATCACAATATTAATATACCATATATTTTCCTATATATAGTTTCAATTTAATAGGTCAATTCGTGTATACTTGATAATTTATTTAAAGATTTGTTTTTGTTCATCCAAATCCAATATATGTATAGTAGATATATATACATTTTAAGATGAATGTATATACAATAAAAAAACATTCACTTTGTGTTTATTATTGTATTTAAAAAGAACACAGATTTTTATAAATTAAAACAGTTTAATATTCTTTTGTTTACTTATAAATCATCTCTATATATTCTATTGTTGATTCTATATATATAAAGTATTGATTTAGATATACTATATTGGATATATAGAAGAAGTAGACGATGAAGTAGTATATAGATATTTTTTGTATAATATAATGTATATATATTTAACGATAACAGTATATATGAGATGATTTTTGCATTTTTGATTTTGCTTATATATTTATAATTTAAATATAATTATAACCATTTAGAACATTTTAAATATGTATCATTGTATTGTATATGCTTTGAATTCCGATATTTATTTATATACGAAAGTGTATGTTTCGAAAATGTTGTATTTACCAAAAAAAAAAAGCACCTATTAATCTATAATTTTTTAACCTATATATAAACGATATAGATAGGCAAACCGATCGTTTATACATGCGGAATCTTAATGATATAATATATTTCTGTTTTTGTTTTTAATTATATATAGATTAAATTTGCTAATCTTATGGTACATAAAATTTTTACCAACTTTTTTATCTATCATATCTATTATCTCAATCCTCAACCAATATATATTAGTTTCGTAGCTTCTTCTCGTGAAAAATTCGAACCTTATAAGTGCAAAATTATAAGATATTCTGAAAGGTACATTTGCGTATATATAATTGTAGATAATTCATGGAAAACCAAATCTAATCGTTCAACAAACTATATTTTCCGCAGAAACGGAACGATTTTTCTCAATGTCTTTTTTTATTTTTTAAATTAAAGCCTCGTTTTTTTTTCAATTTTTATTTTTTAATTTGTAAAAATTCACTCAATTTTTTATATTTCATATATAGAAGAAAATTTGAAAATTGTCCCATTTATTGGCTGTACATTAAAAATTTTCCCATTTTTTCTGTATACTATGGAAACAAATTAATTTTCATGGCCAATGGAAAATCGGCCAAATATCTTTTGCAACTGCTTGGGGCGATTTTAACTATTTTTCTTTTATAAAATATCACAAAATTGATTGAATTTTCAAATTATTGTATAATAAGAAAATAAAAATTGAAAGAAAAAAAACCCAGTATCTTATATCTTTTATGAAAAGAAAAAAATCCAAGTGATTTCTAAATGATGTTTTCTTCTATACAAATAATCTTATATAGAAATTATATATAATTGAGTTTTTCAAATGATATGGAAAAATAAAATGAAAATTATGAATATAAACTATATAAATATATGGGTGCGTAATTTAAAATCATTAAGTTATTTAGAAACATATTGGATTATTTTCCCGAAAAAAGTTTATTCAAATATTCAAATAAATTTTTTTGTTCTCTTATTATATATAGTTTATATATTTATTTTTATACATCGAATATATACGTTTTAGAAAATATCTCATAGCCATTGTTTGGGTCATAAAAGAACAGATTTTTGTCATCCATTTATTGAATACTCAATAAATAAAATTCTTGCTATAGGTTTTACGTCAGTCCAAATACAACCTTTTTTACAAATCAAATTCAACTTTTTACAAATCAAATTGAACTTTTTACAAATTAAATTCAACCTTTTACAAATCAAATTCAACGTTTTTTACAAATCAAATTCAACCAAAATTGTATAATTAGTTTTACAATATTTTTTAGTACATATTTTTGAATTTATTATCACTTATTTTGTATACAAAAAAAAAAAAAAGGTTTTACTTAATTTTAATCAATACTATACGAAATAAAAAAAAATACAAAAAATGTTTTAAACAAACAAAATTTTTACAACAGACAAAAGAGTATCTTAAACTGAAAGGGTATATAGTTTTAAGCCAGTGCATTAACAACCGATTAAAATTAAACCTGACAGCAGCAGTTAAAATGAAAAACACCTGTAATAGCTATAGTGAAAAGGATTAAATGTCGCATACTACCACAAATATTCCTTATCAAATCTTTACCACCGCATATTCTCCAATGGTATAAATTCGATAGAAAAATTGTTTTCTGAAACGAAATCAAAATTTCAGTTCAAATAATCTAATGTCGGAAAAAGGGAAACAATAATTTGGTTGACGTTATTTAACGGTCCATTTATACCGATTTACTATATACATATATTATTCAAAATTGTATATAAATATATTATTCAAAAATACATATGTTAAATGACGGAGCATTAAATAATAATGTGTCCTGATAATCGCAACACGATAGGGTATTCTGATAGATATGATCGCAAATGAATTAATTATATAGCGCGTTGTTTCTTGAACAGAATTTTTTTGTATTCATGTCTCATTCACAAAAACTCAATTAATTTATGTTTTTTTTTATAGAGACAATAAATTAGGAAATTTGTTAATTTTTTTAAGAGATTTATACTATATACGCAGTATAGAAAAAATGAGACCGATATTTTTTAGAAAATCACCTTTATCTTTTGAAAAAATTAATAAATTAATAATTAATTAATGTATTATTAGTTCTTAATATTTAAAGAAAAACTATATGAATAATTAAAAATAAAAATCATTTGGAAAATTAGACTTTCCGGAAAATTTTGTTCAAAAAAAATATTTTTTTGTACTATAATTAATTCATTTTCGATCATATATATCTATCAGAATATCCTATCGTTGGGATCATCAGGACACATTATTATATTTAATGCTCCATCATTGAATGAATATAATTTTGAATAATATAAATACTGTTTAAAATACTTTTTTGTTTATTGTAAAAATGTTATTTGCTTAAAACATTTTTTGTATTTTTTTTTTTTTGGTTCCTAGTATTTATTTAAATTTAGTAAAACCTTTTTTTTATACACAATTAATGATAATAAATTAAAATATGTATTAAAAAATATTGTAAAACTAATTATAAAATTGGTTGAATTTGATTTGTAAAAAGTTGAGTTTGAATTGTAAAAAGTTGAATTTGAATTGTAAAAAGTTTAATTTGATTTGTAAAAAGTTTAATTTGATTTGTAAAAAGTTTAATTTGATTTGTAAAAGGTAGAATTTGATTTGTAAAAAGTTGAATTTGATTTGTAAAAAGTTTAATTTGATTTGTAAAAAGTTGAATTTGGACTGTAAAAAACCTATATATAAAAGTCTTGGAACAAAAATTTATATTTTGAATATGTATTGTATATGTATATTCTAAATAAGATTTTTTCACCGTATCACGAGGTTTTTTCGATTTTCTTATATATCAAATATATATAATTTTACGATAATTTATTATTGCTTTATATATATCAATCAAACAACACAATAACAAAAAATATATATAAAAAATCTTTAGTGGGTTTAAATTTTTAAAAATAAAAATAAAGAAACCCACAACATATATATATTTGTATATTGAACCGTTTTTTCGTCAATAATTATACATTTAATTAGTACATATAACATTTTTATTATTCTGTTTTTTTTTTTTCTTTTTTTATTTATGTAAATAAATGATAAATTTTTTAATTAAAATTCTGTACACGCACAATAATTTTTTATTAATACCTCCAAAATTAAAAATAAATAAGAAATTTTTTTTAAAACAAAATAATAATATATATATATATGTACAGTTGATATGCGAGTTTTCATAATATATTAGCACATATATATATATTGAAATAATTAAAAAGAAAAATTCACATATAAATAATATAATCTTTGCATTTTTATGATGATTTTTTATATATAGAAAAAAGTATAATAATTATATATATATATATATATATATATATAGATCTCTAATAAAAAAAAAACACAGAAAGATTCTTTTAATAATGTGTGTATATATGTTAAAAAAAATTAATTTACAAAGATAAAAACAGTTATTTTCAATAATTTTTTTTTCTTTCTTTTCATATATGCGATGCGATGGTAAAATATTTATTATTATACATGAATGTATGTACATACACTGCTTATTATTACCGCAAGGCATTTATAAAAAAAAAATAAGCATTACAATTATATAAAAATATACAGGTATTACTAATGAAGATGTGTACAACAAAAATATGAATTATTTACCTGTATATATAAATGCACATATATGACGAAAATGAGAAAAAAGACATGTTTTTTTTTTATTTTTTTGGATACATTCACGTACGTCGCATCCACCAAGCATTACATAAAAATATTTTTAAGAATTTTATTTTTCAAAATGTTTTTAGAAGAGTTCCTCCGAAAATAAAAAAAAACATTGTCATTTATATATTCATATTTATTACAAGTTCATCATTTATATAATATTTAGGACGCCTATATATATAAAATTTTATTTAATTATAGGTAGGTACATTTTTTTTTTTGTATAAAGATCTTATGTATTTTAAAGACATCTTAAGAGAAAAAAAAACATATTTACATATAGTAAAATAATAATAATAATACTTTTAACTATGACTACTCGCGATGACTTATTAATATAAAGAATAAGGTTAATATACTCGCATTTAATAATATACCAACCAACCAACAACTCTGCCAAAGTATGTTTAAAATTTTGTTATATTTATTTATAATTTTTTTTTTGTTCAAGAATTTATCTAAAAAAAAAATCTACTTTTAATATTTTGAAAAAAAATAAAATTCACGTCTATCTTAAATATAAGTAGAAAAAAAAATGTTTTTAAAAATAAAACATTATTTGTATTGTTTAAGCCGATATATGAGTCATAAAATAATCGTCATTTTATTTTTTCTTGTTTGTGTATATCCAGCAAAAAAATGTTATATGTTATTCTATTATTTTGTTCTATATCTATATAATTCTATATTATTGCTATCTATATAAATATATGTACATACCTTTGAGAAGATACTGCAACAGCACCGGTATTCCATGTTGATATAATATTTATTTTTTTTCTATTGTTTTATTTCTTCCTGAATATTTTTAACTTTTATATTTAATTAAATATAAAATCTTTTTACATATGCGAACAACGAACAACGAATTATGAATCATACAACAGAGCGATAATATTTAAAAATATATATAATTTATTATTAAGAATATATATTTATATATATAAATTCACAAAATAAAATTCGCATTCGCAATTAACCGCAAAGAAATTATAATAATCTTTTATCACTTTTTTAGTATTATATAGGTTTAAAAAATTAATTCAATAATTAATAACACACAAATATTATGATTATAATTCGGAAAAATAATTTTTATATTATAAATTTAAAAACAATTAAATTCATTATTTTGTTTTTTTTTTTTTTTTTTTTGTTTATGGATATTTCAATATCATTAATTATTATTATTACATTTAAAAAATATTTTGTATATCAAGATACATAAAAATATTTATTTATTTTTTCAATATTTTCAATTGTTATTTTAAAGAAAAAAAAATTAACTCCAATTCCACTTATTATAAGATATAAATATTTGCGGATGATTGATTTCTTCTTTCTTTATATATATATATATATATTTAATTATATTAATTTGAAAAAAAAATATGTTCAAGGCTTCCGATTTCAACAATAGTCTGCAGAATACTGACTGCTGACTTTGACTGAATGATGAAGAACTGAATAAGAAAAGAATTGTAAACCATCATCATCGTCGTCGTCGTGTATTATAATAATAATAATAATAATATATATCTGTGAATAATGAATATATATAATAACTGCAAACCGTCTTGAATTCAAATGAAATTTTTTTTTCTTTTTCTGTAAAAGAATTAAGGTGACTTAACACGCATACATACAATAATAATAATAATAATATGGTAACATGTTGCCTTTAAAGTTGAAGATTATCATATATATATATATTTGTATATATAGCACACACATTGGAATTTTTTTTTTAAGTCAAGAACATATTTTATTTTACATATATAAACATAAGCATCTATACTTTCAGTAAAGTATATTTAACGGTTTGGAAAAAAATTAATTTAAGATACCTTTTTTTTATATATCACTTTTCTACACTGGGATTGGATCGGTTTTTTTCAAGAAACAAATCCATACAAGAAACAAATACATACAAATCCAGGCAGTTAATATAAAGAGATCTCTCGTTAACCAATTGACTATATATATATATAGGTTTTGGATCTGAATGCTTGTTTTAAAAATGGAAAAACTCTTCTTTATCGGGATATCGTTCACATTTTTTCTGATACGCGCCGGCTATTACTTTCACTCATTCCAAAAGAGATACGCGAAATAATGGTTTTGGGAATGAATTTGAATTAATATGTATGTATAGTGTGGCACATCGCATTTCAATATTAAAATGTTATGAATATTGAATTGGTGATAAATTTAACCGTGTGTTATTTTCCCTCATGGCGTGTCCACAAATACGTGCTTATTGTTTCAGGTATTGGACTGGCAAGTCCATTTTTATATATGACTTTACATTTTTAAACTTACTATATAATATATATTTTTTATATACATATACATTATAAATTTCTTTTATATACTTGTTTTAAGCCATATATATGTATACATATAATAATAAATAGTTTATAGTTTTTATATACAGTAAATGCAGCATAAACGCAACTTCAAACCAATTATGTTTAAAAGAAATTTTTAACTTATTTATATGTCTGGGTTTATATAACCATCAAACAATTGAATGATGATTTTCAAAATGAACTGCGAATTCTAAAATAATTAATATCTGTTATAAATTGATTAAATTTTTCGCCTCCACATAGTTTACCAAAATTTCCTCCTCATCGTTTCCTGTCTCTAAAGGAAAATTGGTTTTAAAAATGTGTTTTTTTTTTAATGAAACTATATAGTTTGTTCGTTACTATACGGTAGAATATTAGTTTATTATAACGTCCAAAAAACCTCGAAATTCTATTCTTTCAGCAGATAATATCAAGTATATAATTCATCACATTATAGGACAATGTTACAAAGTCTCATTGCTTAACTGAACAAAAAAAAATGGTTAAAATAATAAATAGCATTAAAAAAATTCAGATATCAGACGCCCCATAATTCTATTTAAAACAAAAATCTTTGTATAGGTTTTAGGTAAAATCGCTGTTAGTTTTTGTTGCTATAATGTTCTTGAAAAAGAACAACAACATTTTTTTTTCCAATTGATCAACACACACTCTAACACTACTCTATAATTTATGGAATAAGTAGAAAAATGAATCCCATATTGCAGTATATAACATAAAAATAAAATATCGAACAGTTTTACAAATGCATATTGAATGAATGGTATTTATTTTTATTTATTAATCTGGTTTGAATATTTATTTTTTTCATTCTTTCTTGAAAATGTAAACCATTTTTTTTTTCGTTATGTGTTCTATTATATTATATTAATATGTAAATATTTTTAAGCTATATTATATAGTTTCATTTATATCTATTTCTTTTAATTGACTCTTGATTTGGACAGGACTGCTGGAATGCTATTTGTAAAAGAATTCGTTTTACGAAATTATTTGGTACAACATTAATCAAAAAAAAAATTAATAAAACAATTATAAAAAAAATACGTTTTTATAAAAATATTTTATTAAACTTTTCTTTTTTTTTTTTTGAATTACGCATGTTTATTACTTAATAATATTATTATTATTATTTTAACGCAAACTAAAACTGCTGATAATTAATTTCATTATCATTATTATTTATACTTATATAATTATAGTATTTAAAATGAAAATATAATTTTATTTATTACTATAAAAAATTGTTAAGAAAATAAAATAAAAAAAAAAAAAATACAAATAAAAAATAAACTCAATTAATCTTCAAATTTAATTGAATGCACCTGAGTGTCAATTAAACCGCCACGATAACTACCTTTTTTCTTTTTAGTTTTTTCATGTCTAAATGCTTTTCCACGTGTACGTATTAAATCCCTATTAGCTTTTTCACCATATGATCCTATAGCTCCTTTCTGTAAATTTAATTATTATAGTATTTTAATTAATTAATTAATAGTTTTAAATTTAATATGAACTTTTTGAATTTATTGTTTGGTTAACGTCCGTAAATGTTACTACTTTTCTATTGCCGATATATATTTCATAAAACACACTCCCATCTATTAATAATACATGTATAAAAATTAAAATGATTTATTTTCTAATCATCAAAAACGATTTTTTTATTTAATGATGTATTTGCATCACCGCCACCAAATGATGAACGACCTCCTCCGCCGCCACCTCTACCAAAACTATTTCTATCGCTACCGAAACCACCACGACCACTTCGATCACCACCAAAACCACCGCGGCCACCGCCACGTCCACCCCGATCGCCGAAACCACCACGACGTCCACCTCGATCACCTCCAAAGCCACCACGACCGCCACGTCCACCTCGATCACCTCCAAAACCACCACGACCACCACCTCTTTCGCCGCCGCCACCACGTCCTCGATTAAAACCACCTCTACTATTAAATGTTGTACCATTGTCCGTAAATTTTTTGAATCCTCCATCATTACCCGTTTCTTCTTCATTTTCTTCCTTCAATACCAAACAATAGAAGTAGTAACATAAAAAATAAAAAAAAAAATATAAGAACAAAAAAAAAAAAACTGAGTTAGCATTATAATAAAAAAAAAATAAAAATATATCGTATTTAGATATTTAGTATTATATTAGCCGAAAATCGAAATTCGATTTGTTTTAATTTAAGTATGGATCGTGTTTTCTTTTAACTATATATATATTAAATAATCGCATTACTTTAGTCAGCACTTTAATCATCATGTACATTAGTAGACGAAACCAGTCCGAAATTCATGTTTTTTTTTTTAATGCTAACACAGAGTTTTTTTTTTTTTACAATTTTATTTTTATATTTTGTTTGCCCACTTTCGTTAACCATTCAATAATTATCATATTTTATTGGCAAACAAACCTTAGCGACAAAAGAATTATCTCTTAGGCGTACATCGACAGTAACTTCTTCTGCACGGACTCTTCTAAACGGTGAATTATTTGTTTTAGAAACATATTTCTGATAAAATAAATTTGAAAAAAAGTATTAAATTTGTATCGATTCGATTTTTTTTTTGTTTAATTTAACGGAATTATCAAATCAATTATCAAACGAATTATGAATAGAATAGAATAAAAATAAATATAATTATTAAAGTATTTTATCATAATCAAATTGTTATGGTATTATTATCAATTTAAATCAGTAATCTGACGTAAAAATAAAATCATTTCGATTAGTCAAATGCGATTATTTATTTATCATTAAATTACGAAATCATCTAACACGATACGATTATAATTTTTCAAATCTTTGATAGTTAGTAGTTACCGAAAGGATAACGTAATAATAATAAAAGAAGATGTCAAGACAATTAATTTTCAGAACCCTATATAATATGACGAGATTAGGGTGTAATTGAATAATTTCCTAATAGTAACCCGATAATCACCACCGGTGATTCGTTTTCGTAATCTGGAAAAATTCTATCATTATCTATCAAAAATGTTAATTAACTTTTCTCAACAAAATATACATACGTTTGCATCGGTAGATTTTACAAAATTTGGATACATTGATTTTTTTGCCATTGGTTGTGCATTTGGAGAATCATCGGTTTCATCAAATTTACGTTTTGCAGCAGCCGATTTCGGAATCGATTTTTTAGAATCATCGTCACTTGAACTATCTTCACTACTTTCATCTTTTTTTGTTGCTTTACCATTTTGTGGTTTTACTGGTTGACTTGCCTTTGTTGCTGATTTATTAACAATTGATTTAATACCTTTACTTTTACTATTATCCGAATCATCAGATGAATCGCTAGAATCTGAGCTTGATTGTTTTTTTACCGATACATTTTTTTTTGCAATAACTTTTGTCTTGGATTCTTTCGTATCGTCATCCGAATCAGTTTCTTCGCTGGATGATGAATCTTTTTTTGCTGGAACAACTGCTTTTGGAGTTACCGCTTTAACAGCCTTTTGTGCTGGTTTTTTTGTATCTTCATCGGAAGAACTGTCATCACTGGATGATGAATCTTTTTTTGCTGGAACAGCTGCTTTTGGAGTTACGGCTTTAGTAACTTTTTGAGCTGGTTTTTTTTGCTCTTCTTCCGAGGAACTGTCTTCGCTGGACGATGAATCTTTTTTCGCTGCAACAGCGGCTTTTGGAGTTACCGCTTTAGTAACTTTTTGAGCTGGTTTTTTTTGCTCTTCTTCCGACGAACTGTCTTCGCTTGATGATGAATCTTTTTTTGCTGCAACAGCCGCTTTTGGAGTTACCGCAACAGCTTTGGTTACCTTTTGTGGTGTTTTTTTTGTATCTTCCTCGGAGGAACTGTCCTCGCTAGATGATGAATCTTTTTTCGCTGCAACAGCTGCTTTTGGAGTTACCGCAACAGCTTTGGTTACCTTTTGTGGTGTTTGTTTTGTATCTTCCTCGGAGGAACTGTCCTCGCTAGATGATGAATCTTTTTTTGCTGCAACAGCCGCTTTTGGAGTTACCGCAACAGCTTTGGTTACCTTTTGTGGTGTTTTTTTTGTATCTTCCTCGGAGGAACTGTCCTCGCTAGATGATGAATCTTTTTTCGTTGCCGCTTTTGGAGTTACTGCTTTAACAGCCTTTTGTGCCGGTTTTTTTGTATCTTCATCGGAGGAACTGTCCTCGCTGGATGATGAATCCTTTTTAGCGGCTTTCGGAGTTAATTTCGGTTTCTTACCAGAATCGCCGTTAACTATGGGTTTAACCTTGCTTTTATCTTTTGAAGAATCTGAATCTTCACTGCTGCTACTTACTGCGGCTGACGCAGGTCGTTTCTTTTCATTTTGCGTGACAATCGTTGCGGTTCCTTTAAATTGTTGAAGTGGTTTTTTATTTGTTGTTTGTGTGGATGTGTTTGCTTCACCATCGTCACTGTCATCACTATCATCATCACTATCACTACTACTGCCATCACTTTCATTAGTTTTTTTCTTTACTGCCGTTGATGGAATTTTCTTTGAAGATGTATTTTGAAAATGTTGAACAATTTCCAATAATTGAGGACATTGTTTGATTGTTGGCTAAAAAAAATACAAATATTTATTGAAATAATTTTGATTATATAAAAAATTGATTTTTTGTAATTAATTATCGGCATATATTGTAGTTTTTTTTTCTTTTACAATTACATATGACACAGAAATAAATACATAACCACGTGGGATATAATTTAAATGCAATGCAATGAACCGGTGAATTTTTTTTTTTTTTTATAATTATAGAAACACTATTAACTTAATGCAAATGATATTGGTAAATTCTATTAGAAATCATTGAATTTAATATTGAAATGCTGTATTATTTATTAATAATCAAATAAAAATACAGATAAACGTGACTAATTAAAATAAATTTTTGCTTTTTTTTTACTTACCGGGTTGTATTTTTTTCGAAATACTTCAGCCAAATTTTTATCATTTTGTGAAATGTAGTTATGCACTAATGTGTTCAATAAACTATTTAAATCCATATTAAGGTATATATTAATTATTTATTTAAAATATTGATTTATATTTTTATTTTTTTTATTAAATTCTTAAATAAAATTATGGATGATTAAATGGATGATTGGATGGGACAAAAAAAAAAACGTGCGCGTATTTTTATTTTTATTTTATTTTTTATAATTTAATAATATAATGAAATTTGTATTATTAACTCCTTCATACTCCCAAATAAACTTTGAATATTAAAAATATATCTATCTATCCTTTACAGTCTGTTTTAAAAACAATTTTAAAATTTCTCTCAAATTTTACCTTTTTTCGAAATTACTGTACTGTTTTATCGACCAACAAATTAAATTCCAATTATAAGGTTTTATTTTTAATTATTTATTTTTAAAA
Organism: Dilophus febrilis; assembly: GCA_958336335.1. Classification (NCBI taxonomy): domain Eukaryota; kingdom Metazoa; phylum Arthropoda; class Insecta; order Diptera; family Bibionidae; genus Dilophus; species Dilophus febrilis. The sequence continues at coordinate 31,107,370 of OY284469.1, read as the reverse complement.
ATATTTTCATATATTTGCATAAAATTATTTTGAAATATATTAAAAATAATATAAAAAAAATCAAATTCACATTATTAATGCAATACAATTTTATGGAAATTTCACTTTACAAAAATTAAAATAATTTTTTAGTGGTTGATTTTTACTAATCATAAGGTTAACAAAATTTGTTTTATTATGTCAGGATTTTGTAGTAAAACCACATCCGCAGGTATATTAATTCGATAGATAATGAAATTCTATAACAAAAACTTCCTTTACCGATCAAAGACTTATAACAAAATTATATATAGTAAATATTCGGAAAATTCAGTTTATTTTATTTAAGTTTCACCCTAAAAATCAATACAATTTTATGGAAAACCATTCACCCTTAAAAATTGAAATGATGAGAGTTTTAAAATTTTTACTAATTATAATTTAAAAAAATAATTTCAAATATACTAAAACTTGAATAGTTTTGAATTAAAGTGTTAATTTTTAATTTAAAATGATTTCAAATAGAAAATATGCTACAGAAATATTATCGCTCTATAAAAATAACTCTATATACCATTCGCATTAAGTTTTTTTTTTCATTATTCTATTCTGAAATCATCAGATCGGCATAAAGTAAAACACAAAGAGGCACAAAGATCGATCAAAAGGATTTTAAACGTTTAATCCTTTTCATAACTTTTATTCAGTTCAATTTATTTGCTTATCAAAAAAAAAAATGAATTCAATCAAAACTATAAATTTTGGGAAAATTTTCCAATAAAAAAAATATTTTATTGTATAAAAAAAAAAAAAAAATAGTACAAACAAATTCAAATAAATTATAAAATATATTTTTAAAATTATAATTTATTTAATAAAAATTTTTTAATTATATATACCTAAATAAACCCCTGAAAATGAACATATAAATATTTTTTCTTTATATATATATATATATATATATATACTTCAACAAAACTACACGGCATATATTTTTTAGTATAATCTCTATAAAATACAACTTGATTAATTTATATTATTATATTTTATAATTATTTTTTTATGTTGTTTTATCATAAAATATATAAATTAATTAAATTATTTCTATTTATGTATACATATATATAAACATGATATAATATTTAATTATTATTATTAAAAACGATCAAAACGTACACGAAAAATAAAAACTCATACGCAAAAACGAAATTTAACTCTAATTAATTAAATTTTGAATTACATTTTTCAAAAACAAAGGTATATTTTAATAAAAATTTTAACAACAACCGATCTCTATATAAGAATTTAATTAATATATTTTGTTTCTGTATCCATGAACTGTGAATCTAATAAAGCAAAGATCAAGTGGTGTTTTAATAAAAAAATAAAAACATTATATAATTTTAATTAAAATAAAAACAATTTATTATCTTTAATAATTTAAAAAAAAAACAAAATATTAAAAAAGAAACACAAAAAATGTCATGTCATTTCTTATGCGAATCTTTTATAATTTAATCATATTTTATTAAATGACCCCCAGCTGTTTGATAACTTAATCAATTTGATAAAAAAAATTGTACTTATATTATATAGGTAAAACAATATAATAAAAGAAATTGCGAAACACCTGCTATAATAAATCTTTCTATAACAAATATAGGCAGATATAGGCAGATAAATAAAATTACGATTATTTTTCAACTGAATATAAATAATATATAATAATTTTCTAATCAAATTTTCGATAGTTTAAATAATTTATTCAATAAATTAAATTTTAATATCAAGATGAATAAGCATAAAAAAAAATTATCTCCATGATCTTTTATTTTTTCTTTACCGAAAGAATTTTAATGAAATAAACAAAAAAGTAGGAAAAAACATTTTTTTTGTTTAATTATTTTAATCATTTTAATTGATAAATAATCATTTTAAGAGAATTTCTTTTGTAAAATTATGCAGATAAAAAACCGGGAATAAAATTCATATATCTATAGATAGATAGATTACAATGAAAAATATACAGCAAAATATAGATATTGATTATATATGGAAAAATAGAAAAATATTTAATAATGTTCTGGATTCAATATACAATTAATAAAAATAAAATTCTGGTAAGATTTTCAAATACGTTTGACTTTTAGAAGATTCTTAACCTCTTAACATAAATCAGGAAATTCATAAATCTCAGAAATTGTTTAATTAAATGAATATATAAACTCTATATATACTACTATATATTCCGGGATTCTCACACCAAAAATAACAACAAAATAAAGTCATCATAATTAAATTTAAATATATATATTATCTGCTTCATCACCACCCACTTCTTATTTATATATATATATATTAGAGTGGTTTTTTTTTATAAATTCTGGAATTTGGCTGGTCGCACCCCCCAATTTTTTTTATTTGGTGAAATCATGAATATTGGTAAAATTTGGGGTAGGTAAGTTGAGGGGAAGTGGACCCACCGAGGGGTTAAAGTTGAAAAATTCAGTGTTTTTAAGCAGATTTTCGCGCTTAAAGCGTTAACGGATGACATTAGCGGGTTAACATGTATGGTGGACTTAACTAAAATGAAACAGGGAAACTTTTTCTCATAGACACTTACCCCCTAAATCATCCCCTTAATACCCCTCCCATACAAAATTCATTCACATAATTTGAAATATATTTTTAACATTATAAGGGTTAAAAATTGACATTAAAGGGTTAACATGTATGAAGAGCCCCCACTATTATTGAATGGCTAAACTTTTCTTAGAACATACTATGGACCTAAATCATCCCCTTAAGGCATCCCCCATACGAATTTCCGATTTTTCACACAAAATTAGTATATTTTGGTGTATAATATGAAAATACATTAAGAAACACCTAAATCTCATATGATATTTAAAAAATGCACATTTATCATATAAAAATTTAAATAATTATGAAATGAAATACTATTAGTATTTAATTTCGTTATTTATTTATTTCAAAGACGTAAAATACTAATATACAATAATTTAATAATTATTGCAATAAGCAATTCACATGAAAAGTGGTTAAGGATTACGAAGCAAAATATCCAACTAGCAAACAAAAATGACTAACAATTATATATAGACTTAAAAATATATTAATTTAATTACATTAATTATGGCCGATTCAATCCACTTGATGTTTTAATCATGACTTATAATTCTTGTAATAGCTTTTTGTTAGACAACAATGTTAAAAGAGTAACATTTAAAGATAAACATTAGTTTTTAATTCTGCACTATGCTTTAAAATTTCATTAGAGCATTCATGGTAATAATACCTATAAAATGTGCACAATGAAGCTACTGATCGGCTATGATCCAATGGTTCAATGGAATTTGTTATTGTTTCATTTTTAATCAGCGAAATTGCGTGTATTTTTTGGATCCTGTCACTAAACTGCAGTGTAGTAATTGGTGGACCAGCCCATATGTAGGAATTTTACCCTAGAAGTGGTCTTATAAAAGACCTATAAACTAATGCTAAATTTTCAGAATTGAGAAATTCTTTCGATCTTCTTAAAAATCCAATGCGACTAGCCGCTTTTTTAGCTGCAATTATTATATTATTACTCCATGAAAAGTTGTTTGACAAAGACATTCCCAAAGTTAATAGGTCATTAGATTGTGGAATAATTGTATTATATGCATAAGTATTGGGTCAACATTTATGGATCGTTTGTTTGAGAACAAACATGCCTAAATTCTACTAAGTTTATCCTTCCCCAATTAGATATTGAATCTAAATCTTTGTTAATTCAAGAAATCATCTTCTGGCGAGACTGAATCATTTGATTCGCATTATGATTACGATGTAGTTCATACGAAGAATAAAAATCAGATAGCAGATATTAATTATTAATGTAATTTTAATAATGATGACGAGTATTTGTTATATACTTTCATATATAATTGCGAGTATGTGTGTGTAGACGTTGTTAATCTTTGGCTGCGTCCGACACAATATACCAAAGATATTCATTAATTTGATCCCAATGAATAAATGGTGTGACTTAGTTCATGAATTCAAATCATAAAAAGCACAGAAAAAATTTTCCGGCTAGGATTTGAACTCGTGACCACCCGCAATTGGGTTGGATGCTTTATCAACGGCACCACCAAGTCGTCTTATAATTATTAAATTATTGTATATTAGTATTTTATGTCTTTGAAATAAATAAATAACAAAATTAAATACTAATTTCATAATTTAAATTTCATAATTTTAAATTTTTATATGATCAATGTGCATTTTTTAAATATCATATGAGATTTAGGTGTTTCTTAATGTATTTTCATATAATACACCAAAATATACTAATTTTGTGTGAAAAATCGGAAATTCGTATGGGGGATGCCTTAAGGGGATGATTTAGGTCCATAGTATGTTCTAAGAAAAGTTTAGGCATTCAATAATAGTGGGGGCTCTTCATACATGTTAACCCTTTAATGTCAATTTTTAACCCTTATAATGTTAAAAATATATTGCAAATTATGTAAATGAATTTTGTATGGGAGGGGTATTAAGGGGATGATTTAGGGGGTAAGTGTCTATGAGAAAAAGTTTCCCTGTTTCATTTTAGTTAAGTCCACCATACATGTTAACCCGCTAATGTCATCCGTTAACGCTTTAAGCGCGAAAATCTGCTTAAAAACACTGAATTTTTCAACTTTAACCCCTCGGTGGGTCCACTTCCCCTCAACTTACCTACCCCAAATTTTACCAATATTCATGATTTCACCAAATAAAAAAAATTGGGGGGTGCGGCCGATGATACAAAGCGATTTAAAATCTTCGAACAAAAAAAAACCACTCTAATATATATATATATATATATAATAAAACAATTATTTTTTATTAATTTTATTAAATGGTATTATAATTAATTTTTTACACTGAATATAATTTATTTAATATCATATTTTATATTCCTTTTAATCTATTAAAAAAAATGGTAATTAATTAATAAAAAAAAATACCCTCCCAATAAAATATATAAAAATTAATACCAAATAAAAAAAAATTGATAATTTTATTAAAATATTTCCTATTTTTTTTTTTTTATAACTAAATCTAAAAAAAATTGTATTTTTTATTTTTTTTTATATATTTTGGCAATTTTTATTTTTTTCTATCATAATATATATTGAAATATAAAAAAACACTTTTTTTTTCAATTAATATTAAAATTAAATAAAAAATACAATTTAATTGTTAACAATAATAAAAAAAAAAAAATTAGAGCAATTTATTATATTTTGTGACCTTTTTTTTTTTTGAATATAAACAACTAAAAATGTATGTTTTTTTCTTTTTATTCATCAACACATAATATTTTTTGTTTATTTTTACATAATATTTTTTTAAAAAAAAAAACTATCTTTTTTGTTTTTATTTATTTATTTCATTTTGTCATTTAATTATTTTTATTTTATGGTATATAAAATATTCAAAATACAAAAAGAATCAAAATAATTAAGTTAAAAAAAAAAAAAAAATTTTTTTTTTGCATGTATAAATTTTATATACGGAAATTAAAGTAAAAAAATATAATTATATTATTATTATTATTATTATACTTATTTAAAAAAAAAAAACAAAAAAGAATATAATAAATAAATAACAACGAAAAAAAATACAACAGCCATTTATTTTATATATGAAAAGAAAAATAAAAATATAATAATAATACAATTAAAAAAAAAAAAAAATTGAATGTATTTGACTTTTTTTTTTCTTCTTCTTTTTCTTGCTTTTTAGTAGTTTTTTTTTTTTAATTTTTTTTTTATATGAAAATGAATTTTCTCAGAATAATTCATTAATAATTCTTTGTTTAATTATTTATTTACAAAATTGTTTAGTTATATATAAATAAAATATTTTTTGTGTTATTACCAAATTATTTAATTCTATATAAAAAAAAAAAAACTCTGTTTTTGTAAAGTATTATTTAAACAAATTGTTTCCATAATAGCCATATATCAATAATATATTTTCTTTTTATTGAGCTTTAAGTTTTTTGTTTATTTCTGTTGTTGTTCGTTTCATACCATCACCATTATTGATTAACGATGATTTATTGGATGAAGATAATAGATGTTTTTCGGTGGACAATACCGATTTCGATAATATTTTACCTTTTCTGGCGTTCGACGATAAATAAGTTTTATAGAAAAATCTAGCAAATAATACAAAATAACTAAAATACATAGCAATTGATAGTTTTATATTGAGCGTTGATATATGACATGCTGTACGTCCATGTGTTTTTAAATAATCATGTGCCCATATATTAATGGCACAACCGATAATCATTTGTGTTAATTGTAATGATGTGATTATCATTGATATGAAACGTGGTGGACTAAATTTCATTGCACGTAATGCATAATATGAATACATAACCGAATGTACACAATAATTCATAACAATAAACCATCTAGCCGATGATGTATATTCGGTGTACGAAAACCATGAATAAATTAATACGGTTATGTGATGATACCAATGTAAAAATATTAGCGGTTGTTTTCTTAGCACCACAAACAGTGTATCGCCTAATTCCGGTAATTTTGATAATACAAAAAGCCATGTCCAAAATCCACAAACACGATCTTGTTCAATGTAACTATATATATATATATACATAAAATAATAAGAGGAAATAATTTTTAATTTAAATTTACAATTATATTAAAAAAAAAAACACACATTAAATTTATAAATTTTCCATTTTAACTATATACAAAAAAAGAACTCATTAACTATACGAAAATATATCACATCTTTTTAGGTGATTCAATGGATATTGAAAATTGTTTAATTTCGTTTTCAATTTTTATTTTGTGTCCTATAATATAACTCCACTAAATCTATTTTTCGACGATATTCGGTTCAGCCTCCGACAACAGCTATAGACAACATTCGGTTTTTGGTTTCCTATATAATAGGGTGTCGTACAGCCGTAAAAGTTTTTATATCAGTACAACCAACCGCATATGGGAATCGTATAATATAACTATTATTGATTATATAATTCCGAAAGTATATAATGAAAGTAAATGATTATATTTTCAATGATGTTTTGTAACACTTTGGTCATTCTTCAATAATTCAGTATATTATATCTGTATAAGGATTGATTGTTATATTGTATAAATATTTTGATGTTTAAAATCTATATATCATAGATTTGAATACAATTTGAAAAGTGAGACACAAATTTCAGTTTAAAATTCATTATATGTTGGTGATTGTTTTCATTTAGTGGTGGGTGGGTGTGTGCAAAAAAAAAATATGTTCTGTTGACCCCTTAAAACGATAGCATAGAATATTCTAAAAGGTACGCGATTAAAAACAAATGAATTATTCTACAAATAAAAAAAATCAATTTTTCTAAAAAATTTTCGGAAAAATATACAATATACAATCATAGTTTTCCAACAATTGTCATTTGTTTGCATATCATTTGAAAGTAAAGTCAAGTAAATTTTGGTTTTTTTTTTTTCGGTAGAAACAAATTTGGAAATCGGTTAATTTTATAGCTATATGATAGTGAGGAAAAACTTTGTTCCTCGTTTTTTTGTACAGACTCTTTTATTTGTAAAATTGATTATATCTGCGATTGAATGATCAATGATGCGATTTTGGATAAAATTTTCTTCCATATGAAAAATAATAAATTGGTTGAATTTTCAAATGATGCAAAGAAAATGAAATTGAGAAATTAAATAAAAAAAAAAAAACTGTGTGGCTATAATTCGCCACATTAAAATTTAGAAAATTGAAAAATTTCCGGAAAATTTTGTACGAAAAATAATTGTTTTTTTTAATTTATTTTTAAGCATTTAACTTTCAGAAGACCGCGTGTATCGTCGTCGTCCGGATATATTTTCCAAATAGTTTCAATTTTCATTTCAAAATACTGACTACCTTCATATAAAAAAAAGTTCAGTTGGCGTGTTGAGTTGATTTGATTTTCATTATGAAATATGATTCAATTTTTAAGAAAATGAAATTTCTTTCGAAAAGTAATTAAAAATCACAGGAAACTTTTTGATTAGCAAAAAATGTCCTTTTTTTTTATTATTTATGTAACTTTTCTTTTGTTTTTTTATTCAATAAATATTTTGTGTTTTCTTTGATTTTTTCTTTTTTAACCCTAAGAAAGTAAAGCGAATCGCCTTTAACTTTAACGCAACAATCAATTAAGATAATATATTTATTAATCATGAATTAAGGAGAAATATATAGCGGATTATCTCGATTCAAATATTTTATAAATATTATAAATTTTATGTAAAAAAAATAAATATATATTTAAACAATTTTTACAATAAATAATACTTAATACTATACAAATAATAATAATATATTATTAAATTAAATAAATAAAGGTGTATTTTGTATCCAAATCAATTAAACAAATATATACACAGTGCGACAATTAATATTCCGGATTCAAATCATATCTTAATAACCAGTGGGACGATCTAGGTGATGGAACATGCGTTTTTAAGTTTGATGTTTTCTCTATCGTCTGTAAAAATTTCATTGCATTTGGTTGACAAATAAAAAACTTATGACATTTCTTGTGAAACAATATTTTAATTGACGTAGAAATTTTAACATGGAACAAAGAGCAGTCATTAAATTCAACACAAAGCTTGGTAAATCTGCAACAGAAATGTTCAAATCAATGCAGCAAGTTAATGGCGATAATTGTATGGGTAGAACACACGTTTTTGAGTTGTTTAAACGTTTCGTGAATGGCTAAAACCCAGGCTAAAAAACAAGAAAAGTTCCATCGAAAATCAAGACAATGCTCGTAACATTTTTCGATAGCAAGGGAATTATCCATAAAAAATTCGTTTCAACTGGTCAAACAGTCATTGGCGCATATTATATCGAAGTTTTGAAGCGTTTGATGGGCAGGATTCATGGTATTCAACCTGAACATCGTGAATCAGATAGTTGGTGTTTGTTACACGATAATGCACCAAGTCACACTTCACTTATTGTTCGTCAGTTTTTGGGTCGAAATCAAGTCTGTGTGTTAAATCATCCACCGTATTCACATGCTTCACCTGCACCATGTGATTTCTTCTTGTTCCCAAAACTTAAAATGAAATTGAAAGAATGTTTTTTTTGAGGATATTGAAACCATTCAAACAGCATCTACACGCGCACTATAGAGGCAATACCACAAAAAGAGCTGGAACACGCATTTGAATCATTATTAAATCGATGTAACAGTTGTTTTGAATCAGGAGGAGAATGTTTTGAATAAATAAAAAAAAAATTTTCAAAAATCGTGTTTTTAATGTATTTCCTAGGAACAGTCCGGAATATTAATTGTCGCACTGTGTATACTTTTACAATCACGCAGCTAAGATAAAAGTTATACAAAGTAAATTTAAATGAAAAAATATGTGAGAAATATATGAAAGATTATTATTTATTTTATAGATAAATGACGCTTTTATATATAATTATGAATATATATATATTTATTTATATATATATATGTATATTTTGATTCAAGTACGCGAAAGTATATGGATATAATAAAAATAATATATAGTAAATAAATTTGTTTGAATTTGAAATATATATAATAGAAAAATACCTATAAAAATAAAAGTACTCAAAATACATATACATAAATAAAAATTGAATAAAATATAAATCTTTTTGTATTATAAGATAAAATTTATTTTACAATTGATTTTATAATTTACAATTGATTTTTGCAAATAAAAAACAAAAAAAAAAAACGGATATACAAAAAATTATATAAAAAGATGTCAGGTATTTTATTATTATTATTTTAACTATATGAATCTATGAATATAATATATAATTGTATAAATAATAAATTATTGACAAAAAAAAACGAAATTACGTAAGCATTACATTTAAGAAATAATAAAAAAAAAATTTCCATTATACGTTTTGTTGTTATATACAAAAAAAAATGTTATTATTTATTATATACCTATACGCTGTTTTAAATTTATTATATCAATAGTTTTTTTTTTCTCTTAAAAAAATAACAATTTTTTATTATATATTTCTGTATATAGAAATTTTACGCGTAGATGCGATTTAAAAATTCCCAAATTATTATAATTATTTATTTATTTATACAATAAATATTAAACAAATTGTTAACAAAAAAAAAATTGCATAAATAAGATAAAATGGTGATTGTGTAAAGAAAGCCATAATGTCATTTAACATAAAACAAAATATACCATAAAAAATGCAGTGCCATCATAAATTTATTATTTTATACATACATAGTCATTTTTTCTAAAAACATTTATAATTTTTTAACAATATCTTAAAGATTTTTATAATGCGATCTAAATTCACATTAATTAATTATAAATTACTTCTTAATTCACTCATATGGATAATGTTTATAATTGGCAATATGGAATTTTAATGAAAAAATATGAATAATTTCAAAAAAAAAATTAAATAAATACTTATGCAAACAAATTTGTTTTTTTTTTCATCAATATTATTATTCGGAAAAAATTAACAAGTTATAAAAATATATTAAAGAAAACAAAATTGTTTACAGAAAGTAACATTTATATTTTAGATATATTATAAATACGCAATTTATATTTTTAATAACTTTTAATAACATCGTTGCTGGGTAAGGTAAAAATTGTATTTACACAATGTCTAACCAAATATATATATCAGGTCATTTAATTTAATACAGTCTCAAGTCTCATTATATATATATATATATATATAGTAAATTTAGTAAATATTGAAATAATTTACAAGTTATAAAAAAAAAACTTTCTTTAAAAGAAATGTACATTAATTTTTTAAAATCTTTTCACTTTTTTTTTTTGTACATTATAATATAACAGATTCATTCATATTTTTTTAGCATAAATATATTATGAACGAATGACGTTGACGCATTAAAATATTGTCTTAAAAATTGCCTTAAAAGATGTGTGAAATAAATTATTAAAATATACTCTTATAATTTAAATCCATAGAAATCCATTGTAATATTCTGTTTTTAAGAATATAATCAAATTAAATCGTCATGAATTGTTTCAGGAGTATATAAAAAATGTTGCATAACTGTATGAAAAAATTCATAAAAAAATCATCCTTTCCGACATATTTACGTTTTCAGAACTTTACAAAAAAATATATAAAAAAAATTCTACAATGAAATTTTTTATAATTTTAAAACTTTAAACATTTTAACCACATAATAATAAATAAATTTACAGGTAATTTTTTTTTTGTTTTAAATCAATTCCTTTATGAATCTCGATCTTATAATTATGTAATTGATAAAATCTTATGTTTGCTTCCGCAACATTGACAATTTGACATTATCAATATACATACAATACTTGAATAATATTTCTAAAGATCAAAGTACATATAGTTATATAAACTGGGTGTCCCGCTATTGATATTGCACAAACGTTACATATAACAAACGTAATGCAAAAAATTGTATAAAGGGAGAGGGATCTATCGAATTATCATTCCCTATCGAATATTACAGAGGGTTAATTAATTAATTAATTTTTCGCTATACAACCAACAATCTGATTTTAGCGTCCAACAACAGCCGTCTGTTGTTAATTTCTTAATTTGTGCCTTTTACGGTATTGGTAATTAGTCGTACGACCAACCGCAAGCGGAAAATACAACTCTGTGTTAAAATTCAGATTCGAAAAATAACCGAAAACACAAAACATATTTTATGTCTTCGGTAGGATTCGAACCCACGACCCCAAAATTTCGTTAGAATTTTAGGTTGGCATTTTTTTTATCGTTTACACCACAGTGTGTTAAAAACTGAAATTCATTAAAAAACGCATACATTCAGTGATTAAGCTGTATAAGTTTAAAATTATTTAATCGAGCATAATCTTAATTCTCATCATCTGTTAGAACAAACAATTTCCAATAGATATTTTGAGATAAAATTAACTTAAATAACATATTTAGCGTTTTATTTATATTAATAGAAAATCGATTAAACAAGATAATATAAATTCGGCAAAGTTGCTAAATTATTGGAATAAAAATATCATGATGGGTCAAATTTGATCCAAAACAGAGGATGAGGGTTAATAATATACAAAGGTAATTGAATTACCTTTAACATTATTCAATTACCTATATATTAATTACCTTTATCGAAATTTAATGAAAATTTTTTATATCTCAACCTTCCGTTTCGAGATATTCTGACACTTAAAGTAAAAAACATGTATTTTTTTTTTAATCAATTTTTTCAGAAAAATCATTTTTCCTCGAATTTTGCATTGATAAAAAAATTGTTTTTATTGTTTCAATCTATTTCGATTGTATTTTTCAAGCTCCATGTACGAAAATTGTTTTTTTTTGTATTTTCATATAGTTCCTGAAAAATATACAATCGAAATAGATTGAAACAAAATGTTTTTAATCATTAGACATTTCGAGGAAAATCAATTTTTCTCAAAAAATTGATAAAAAAATAATATTTTTCTTGCTTTGAGCTTCCAAATATCTATACCAAACGAAAGTGAGATAGCAAAAAAAATTGTGTTAAATCAAATGAAACCTTCTGTATATAAATTATCCAGCCGTTTATAACATTATCACTTGTCCATTTACGGTCACATATAAAAATTTCTTATTTATTATGAAAAAAAAAACATTCTATATCTATCATCATATCTATCATCATAAATGGTTAATTCTATATCTCTATATATATAAATTAAATATTTGTATATGAAAATTTATATAAATAAATAAATTTAAATACAAAAAAAAAAAAAAAACAAAATAATGTAATTAGCACATAAGTACGTTTATTTAAAAAATAATATTACCGCATATATAGAATAATTAAAAAACAAAAAATTAATGATGGAAAAAATTTATCATTATTTTATTATAAGATTTTAAAAAAAAACTTTTCTTGTCTATCGAAAAACCACAAAAATATATAGTAAACAATTTGGTAAGATTTTTTTTTTTTTGCACAATATATTAATTTAAATTGAAGATTACACAAGAATTATATATAATAAATGGAAGCCAACACTTAATATTATTTATTTAACACTTATATTATTTTAATTGTATAGTTAAGTTAAATTTTCATTATATTTATACGCACCTTCTATACTTCTATATGCATAAAAATCTGCAATGTCTATATATTTATTTAATAAATCTCACTATATAATAACAAAAATGTTAAAGTCGTAATATAACACTTTTTCTGTATATGGGTATAATTGATAATGTCGTCTTATATATGCATATATATACAATGGAATAAATATTTTTGATTACTCTTAAACAAATATATAAATAAATAAAATTGAAGGATGATTAAAAAATATTTTTTATCTCCGCATTCATTCATTCATTTGGGTATATTTATTAATTGGCAAAAAATAAATTATTAATATAATATTATTGTACTTATAAAAAAAAAAAGGTAAAATGAGGTTGGTTTTCCAAAGTTAACAAAGTTTGTTTTTTATATATTGTAAAAAAAAAATTTATACACACGTGTCTTGAAAAAATATAAATTATAATTAATACCAAAAACCATCATATTTTTGTTGATTGATTATTGTATATGCATAAATTTTTTTTTCCTTTTTGTTTAAAACATAAATCGCATTATTTCTATTGTATGTATATAAATATGTAAATAAAAAAAGCGTGAAAAAATGCATAAGAAATTGTGGTCTTTTCATATGATATATATAAAAATAATATTAAATATTTTACAAAAGAATGTCGCATTGTAAAATATAATAGGGCATCGTATAAATAAAAAAAAAAAATAGATATTTATCTATACAGTATCAATGGTATGAATTGTACGGCATAAACAAATTAATAAATAAATTAATAACTTAATAAATGGTATAATTCCAATCGCCAAACAAATTTCCGGGGGCCTTAAGTTTGTAATATTTGAGGATTGGGACCTCTTAGTTTGTGGAAAACTTTTGCAGGGGATGGAGGTGTCTAAATAGTTTTTGGACGATCTGAAAATTCTGTTTGTTATTTTTGGATAACTTTAAGTGGTAATTCTTAACTGATCATATAGCAAAAAATCATTAAAATGAATTCAAATTCGATGCTAATAAGTCAAATCGTTAATTATATTTTTTTTCTTCTATAAAAGATAATCAAAAAAGTGAGTTCATATTTTGAATTCTTTATTCCTTATCATTTACATATATACTAAAAATATCATAAAAATTAATAAATGACAATTTAATCCTATATAAGATACGTATATATAGACTGAATTAATAGACTTTGTTACAACGTCTCCATCGTTCGCAATTCATACCATCGATACTGTATATATTAATAAATTATGAAATATGACAAAACAATGTTTGTTTTTTTTTTAAATAATAATAATAATATTGTTTTATAAATTTACTGAATAAATAAATAACTATACACCGTATTATAAACAATATATTATAAACAATAATATTATTATTATAAATAAAACATTGGATATCAAAAAAAAAACCAATATATGTTTTTTTTTTAATGCGATATCGAATGTTTAAAAAATCATTTATATCGTACATAATAAAAATATAATCACAGATAGAGCGGCGTTTCTCCGCGGGAAGAATTTGATCCACATATACGTTCAAAAAAATGATAAGATATTCCCAAATGAAATACTCATCGATAATCATCAAATTTATGGAAACAAATTTGTTGTCTGTTATCTTTACGTACATTTTTCCGAAAATCGATTATATCTTTCGATGGTGGAAGCGATTTTCTAATTTTCTTCCATGAAATGTTCAAAAATTTATTGAAATTTCAAATAATTAAAAAAATAAAATTAATTTTTCGCTATACAACCAACAATCTTGTTTTAGCGTCCAACAATAGCCTTCTGTTGTTAGTTTCTTAATTTGTGCCTTTTACGGTGTCGGTAATTAGCCGTACGACCAACCGCAAGCGGAATATATAACTCTGTGTTAAAATTCATATTCGAAAAATAACCGAAAACACGAAACATATTTTATGCATTCAATAGGATTCGAACCCAAAATTATATACAAGTGGAATTTTCTTATCATTTTGAACATCAAATTTTTCATGAAGCGCCACTGAACAGATATTAAATTAGTATATGTATATAGTTAATTTTATTATTTCATGTATAGAGATTGATGTATAGTTTAATTTAAACATTTAAATATTGAGATAAGAATTATATAAATTAATAATAAAAAACACATGTATATTGGTAGTTCCAAAATCGATATATTCATCTATATATACCAAGATTACTTTTGATCGATATAAGTTTGATTGTAATCTGCTAAAAAAAAAAAAGTCTGTAAAATCTCAGAGAAAAAAATTCAAAAATTAACATTATTATAGAAATAAAATCAAAAGTTGTGATTTCCTGTCACACATGGAGAAAAACATTTAGATTATATTAACAGAACTTAATTATCTATAACTTTCTTGGTCTTATGGTCTTACCTATTTGATAGGTACGTATACAAATCTATCAAATCAGTTCTATAGAAATTCTATAAAATTCTATACAAAAAGCTATATAGAAAATGATTGAAAATATTAATATTATATAAAAAACGTTCACATCAGAAACAAAAAACAATACCAAATGAATCACTATTCAAACGCATATATACATATATTAATAAGTGATAAAAAATAAAAGAATCACAAGCATTATAAATTACATCATATATAATTATATTTAATAGAAGGCTATTATCACTCCATACATATGATGCGTTATGTAATATATTGCTTTTTACATATATATAAACACAAACAGAAACAGAAAGCGAAAAGAAATACCGATTTACGCAATATATGTATATAAATGCAATTATGCATTTTTTTTTTGATATATTATCATATCATATAAAGATATGGTAAAAAGAGAAATGTATTCTCTATATATATATATAGGTACTATATCACAATATCACTAAACCTACCATATATGAATGTATTTTTTAAATATATAAGCAGTATACACATGTTATTCGATTATGAATATACATTTTATATATCATCAAATCATGATGATACCAAGTTCAAGCTTTCCATTTTTTTCTTTTACGTTTATCTTTGTATTTTTTTACTTGTTATCTTGATGTTGTATATTAACATAAACATATTAATAATATAATATAAATACAATGCATAAAAATATATATTCATCCGTATATAGTATGTATGAAAGAGTAACACACAAAATTTTTTTATATAATATAGTAAAAAATATTAAAACAACTCGAAATAATAAAAAAAAGGTCAGTTTTACTTCTTTTTTATTACAATTTTTCTTATATAACACCAAAAAAAAAACATATGTTAAATATTTTTTGATTAATATATATAAAATATTAATGCGTCAATCATTTTTTATAAAATCGAAAAATTATTAAGAAAGGCGAATGAAACTTGAATATTTTATAAATTCCAAGTATAACTATATAATTATAATATTTTTATGGTCGGTCACTGTCTTTCGTTTATCTCATATACAGAAACAATGTACAAAACATATACCAAAAACAATTTTCAAAATTGGTAATCAAATAGATATACATATATATATAGTAATAATAAATAGAATATATAAAATAAACTAACAATATATTTTAAACTTGTGATACTGCTATGCGTGAGCGTAAAACAAAAAACAAACAAAATGTGGTGTTTTTTTTATTATCATTTGCATAAAATTTTCTCTAAATAAAAACCACAGATAATATTTTTTTTATATAACTATTGATTCTTCTGAGATATTTGGTCACTGCGACATATAGAAAAAAATCCTTCAAACATAAAAAAAAAAATAACATGGAGGACCAATCTAATTTATAATATATTATATATATGTTATATCGATATATGTAACTACGTGGTGTAATTGATAAAAAAATGCCAACCTAAAATTTTTTAAATAATGTTGGGGTAGATGAATCCTTTATTGATGAAAACATAAAAAACATGTTTTGTGTTTTTCGGTTATTTTGCGGTTCTGGGCGTTTTCACACACAGAGTTGCATAATTATCCCATTCGTTTGATCGTACGACGGTTAACTACCCACAAACCCTTAAAAAGCAACAAATTAAGAAACCGCAAAAAACAGAAAGGTCGGAACAGAAAGGTAAATAACCGATTGTCGGTTATAAAGCGAAATATTTTTTTCAATATATCAACCATAATCAATTGTTTTATTTAATATATAAATATTTAAAAAAAAATAAAATTAAAATATTTACGTTAATAAAATAAACTTTATATATAAATAATTTTTAATAATATAATTTTAATAAATTTATGGTTTATTTTAATTGCATTTTATCATGCTTTCGTGCATGTATATATCGCATTTTTTATGTTTTTGTACACTCTATTTATATGTGCAGTTGTTATATTTAATAATATAATTAAAAAAAAATGATTTTATATATATAGAAAGAAACTATATTTACCTCTAATCAATTAATAAATTATATATATGTTTTAAAAACATGATTTTTTCTTTTTAGTTATATTAAATAGTCGTGATTCAATACATTTTTAAAATTTATAATGTGACCTAGGGTTTGTTAAATAATATATATATAGGGATCCATTGCAATTATGAGATTATCGTGGAAATGTCGATTCGATTAGATGAATACTTATACGATCTTGTATATCAATTACATTTAGAAAACTCAATATGATGTGCTGACGATAGCACGTTCCCTTCCTCATATGAACTACTACTCGTAATCATAACCAAATGCTTCGTAGTCACAACGCAAGATTTGATATCTTCAATTAACAAAGATTTAGAATCAATATCTTCTATATGCATGGTAAAGAATGGGAAACCTTTCGTTGGATTTAATCCAGCTAAAGCAAAGGCATATTTCTGTTCTCAAACAAACGAACGATCCATCTAATTTGTTGACCCAATCATTATGAAAATAATAATCTGATTTTACAATCCATAAACACCTATTAAATTTGGGAATGTCAAGTGTCAAACAATTTTACATGAAACGCAATAATATATTCATTTATTGCAGGTTAGTCACACTGGCGTTTCCAACGAAAAATCCAATGAATTTCACATCTAAAGACCAAAGTGTAACTTGTACAATTTTGATTGAAGCAATAGGAGTTATTTTAATCTTACTGCTTTTTAGTTTAAGAAACTTTTTCTCTCATGTAGGTTTTTAAATATTTCATAAATTAATTCAAATATATTATAGCAGTTTCGCCAATCAAAATCACTCGATAATGAAATACAGAATACGCATTGATCTAATTAAGTGATTTCGTTACCGCCAATCACTGCAATATAATCCCGAGGTTTTTTCGAGGGTCAAACCCATTTCTCCGTATAGTAACGAACAAAAAAAAATTAATAAATAAATATAAATTTAGATGACTTTCTAATAAAAAAAAAAAAAAGGAGTATTCAGTACTCTGTTGAAAATTTCTAAATAATTTAATGAATTTTAGATGAAAAAAAAATCCATAAAAATTACCTTAAATTGTATAAATTAACTCGCTATAATTGCGTTTCGCAATTCATATAAATAAATAACCACATTAATTGATCCTTTTTTGGGTGTAATATAATCGAATATACATATACAAAATCTAATTGCAAGCGATTGCCAAAAAAAAAAAAACTACTCCTACGCAATGATATATATGGACATTTTTTTCTTCTGGTAAATTTATTAGTAGGTTATTCATACATACATATATATTTGTTTTCCGATGAACTTGACAAATAATGTATATGTAACATTTTATTTATATATATTATATAAAAATATTTTTGTACAACTAGCAGATTGCAGGTAAATTTTTTTTTTTAAATCAAATATATGTTTCATAATCGAGTTGATTTGATATACTATTTATATTCTATAGGATATGTATATAGGATTCATGGTCGTATATAATAAATATACATACATATATGAATAAAAATGGAATAATTTCTAAATGTAAAATACACAGTGCGACAATTAATATTCCGGACTGCTCCTAGGAAATACATTAAAACCACAATTATTGAATTTTTTTTTGTTTATTCAAAATATTCGCCTCCTAATTCATTACAACTGTTACATCAATTTATTGATGATTCAAATGCGTGTTCCAGCTCATTTTGTGGTAATGCCTCTAGTGCGAGTGTAGATGCTGTTTGAATGGTTTCAATATCCTCAAAAAAACATCATTTCAATTTCATTTTAAGTTTTGGGAACAAGGAGAAGTCATATGGTGCTAGATCTCCGAATCAAGTGGTTGATTTAACACACAGACTTGATTTCGAGCCAAAAACTGACGAACAATAAGTGAAGTGTGACTTGGTGCATTATCGTGTAACAAACACCAACTATCTGATTCACGATATTCAGGTCGAATACCACGAATCCTGCCCATCAAACGCTTCAAAACTTCGATATAGTATGCGCGACTGACTGTTTGACCAGTTGGAACAAATTCTTTATGGATAATTCCCTTGCTATCGAAGAATGTTACAAGCATTGTCTTGATTTTCGATGGAACTTTTCTTGTTTTTTTAGCCTGCGTTTTATCCATCCACGAAACGTTTATAACACTCGAAAACTTGTGTTCTACCGATACAATTATAACCATTGCTGCATCGATTTGAACGTTTCTGTTGCAGATTTACCAAGCTTTGCGTTGCATTTAATGACTGCTTTTGTTCCATGTTAAAACGTCTACTTCAACTAAAATATTGTTTCACAAGAAATGTCATAACTTTTTTATTTGTCAATCAAATGCAATGAAATTTTTACAGACGATAGAGAACACATCACGTAGATCGTCCCGCTGGCTATTGAGATATGGTTTGAGTCCGGAATATTAATTGTCGCACGGTGTATAAATATTTTTATTTTTAATTATAATAATATATAAATGTCAGTATATTAAATATAAAGCACATTATATATATATGATGACCCAAATATATATGCGAATAAATAGAAATATATGGAATTGATTTTATCATCAATAACATAATATAAAATAGTTCATTTTATCGATATTATATTTAATAAAAATAATGTTTTTTTGCGTTAATTTCAAATTAATCTCAAAAATCGAAATCGAAAATTCCATAAAACCAAAATATATGAAAAAAAAATGAAAAAAAAGTTTTAATTCTAAATAAAAATTATTTATTATTCGTTTTTACCGCAGTACAAATTAACGTACTACAGCAGTACAAATTAACGTACTAATTGGTTCCATTTGGTTCATTCAAGGTACACACTGACTGATATATGCACTCATCATATATAAAAAAAACAAATTAAAAATTACAATTCATATAATATGAATAATTTTAATTTACTCCATTCCATACCATTCCATCTTAACAAAATAAAAATATACATTTCATAAAAAATGTTCATATAAAATACATAACAATTTGAAAGATAACTCTTATCTGTTTTGTATTCTTCGAGTGATTATAGATTATTAAATTTTTATTATCTCTTGCGTGCGAAGTGAAAAAAATGTTTATTTATATTTTATTTTTTTTTTTTGCTAACCGATGAATAGAATATAAGATAGATAATATTAATTTAATATGTAATTTAATATGCGATTTGTCATTGATTTGATTAAAATTATAGCGCAATTTTTGAAGATGTATACTTTTTTTTTCGTTCTATATATATTTAGATTTAGTTTTAGATTAACTCTGCAGATATTTCCGCGGTAATATAAATAAAGAATTATGCAGAAAACCTATTTTAATTATAATTTGTATAATTCTTTATTCGATCAAATTTTTACCACTTTTATATAAGACAAAAAACACAATATCTGTAAAAATAGATGAAAAAATATAGAAAAATAGATATTTTGTTTATGGGGATTTATTTTTTCATATGGAAAATTAGTTTATTGAATCGGAAAATATTTCTATAATAGAATATATTATTATATTTTTTATAATTAAATTTTCTTTGTTTTGTTTTAAATACGATCAAAATATCTTTTGAGGCATTTCCCGCGAAATTCGACCCTGAAAATTGATAATTTTATTCTCCAAATAATCAAAAAATTATGGAAACATTTACAGGATTCGAAAAAATATGAGTCATTGAAATATTTTAATCGATATTCAAATGATGAAAGTGATATAAATCACGATAATTACAAAATTTCGTTTATCGGTTATCCACAAAACGGAACCGATCAAAATGAATTGCCGTTTGTTATGAAATTAATAATTCATCTACAAATTCTATTCATAACTTAAATTTAATTGATGAAACGAATATTCAAGCATTGTCGTCATATGTCCAATGTTTTATTACAAATAACCTTAATAAGAATAATATATATATATATATATATATATATATATATAAGTAAGAATAATAAAATATAACTGCGCGTTTCCTGTCACATTCAATGGGCAAACGAGCATGAAAATTCCTTAACCTTTGTGTTCCTATATATATATATATATATATATCCTTATATATAAAATCCCTTAATTTTAAGGTTCCACATTTCAATGGAAATTTCTTTATATAATTTGTAAATTGTTCAAAATGTATACCAAAATTAAGGTTATTGATTCAATGGAATTTTACAAAAAAAAAAAGTTTTCGCTGTGGGCGAATAAAATATTTTATAAAAAAATTAAAGTTTTTATTTTTTATATTATTATATTTTTTTTTTAATATAGTAAAATGTATTGGTATTCTATTTTTTTATTTGATATATACTTTCATTTTTATATATGCGAATATTTCAACAATTTAATTGTATATTGAAATTGTTATGTGAATTGTTGTTATATAGATATTTAGTATATATAAATCAATTATTTTAAAAGTGAAATTATTAAATAATTTCACCCAAACTTTATGATTACTGAAATACTACTACACACGAAAATTTATCTAAAAGTATAATTTTTGTCTGTGTATATATCATATATATATAAATGGGTGGTGGGTGGTTATATGGTTTTTTATTAAACCAAATTTATATATTTATAAGATAAAAAATTTTTTTATAATAAACAAAACGAATGAATATAGAATATTTAAAAAAAAATTGCAATAGATTGATTTAACAAATTAAGGAAACAAATTAAGGTATTTTGAAATAGGCCTAAAAATTATTTAATAAAAAGTTATACCTTTACTTTTACTTTAGAAAAGAAACCGCAAAGAAATAAATAAAAACTATATAGCAAAATATGCGGTTTAGTCTGTATCTGTATATATTGTAATTTAACATATATATATGTTTATGTACTATTGTATAAATTTTTGTGTTGGCGATATTATAATATAAAGTATAAGGAAACAAAATAATTTTTATATCATCTCATCACTCTATTCTATATTTAAACTAAATTGTATTCATCATATTTATATAATAAAATGTATATTGTTGCATAAGATCATATCTCTAAAATAATATAATGACCATATACAATGTTTACAGAATTCTATATAAATGATTCGTTAACCTCAATAAAATTGCATATAGTTTTTTATAAATGGAAATTTGATTTTAATTATATATTCATAAAATATAGAAATGAATATTGTCAAATATTTTTTTTGCTTACCTTGGAACACAAACCGAATGAAATATTCCATAATGTTGTAGTACATGTATTAATTCGGGTGCTGTTCGACTTGCTCCAATTATACTGAACATTGCCAATGATGTATTCCATATTATCAGTAAACTACGTAATTCAAATCTATTAAAAATTACAAAAATAAACAAAAAAATAATTATTATACAGTTGAAAATAACAAATAACTAATAAAATTATATTTTTTTTTTAATTTTTAAAAAATATTTTATATTTTCTTGTGGAAAAGTGAATAGTAATTGAATTTTTTTTCTATAAATATATGGTTGTTATATGTGCATAAAAATCCAAATTAGGACTTTTATTAATTTTTATAAGCCTAGATATAAGAAAATATATAGTTATAAGTCATAGCTTCCAATATATTGGGTTTTAAGTTATTTAATAATTGCTAAATAAATAAATTTTTCGCTTTACAACCAACAATTTGGTTTTAGCGTCCAATGTTAACAGCCTTCTGTTGTTAGTTTCTTAATTTGTGGCTTTTACGGTGTCGGTAATTAGCCGTACGACCAACCACAAGCGTAAAATAAATGATAGGTATTACAAAATGTTAATTAATGTATTAAAATACTTTAAAAAAAATGGGATATGTCGCACTAACATAGCGAAGGTGATATGGTTCTGTGCGCAATATCAAAGATTTTCGAAAAGATGTACATATGAATTTATGCCACCAAATATTCCATGAAAAGGCAATAGATGTTTCTATATATAAGAGAAATATTTAGCTAAATTTATGACATAACAAAGGTAAAAGTTGTCGTAAATGACGATTTAAACATATAAGGCATTAAATATACGATCATATACCCCTCCATATCAACTTCTGGAAAACCCAAAAAAAAAAAAAAGGAAGCGATAGTGTTAAATTCTATTATACATACATAAAAATTAAATCTATGAAGAAGGAAACTAATCCAACTAATAAAAATGCCAAAAGGAAGAAAACTGTTGTGCCTAATCTAGTATAGGTTTCTTCTTCAACTGGAAGAAGAAATTCCGTATGAAGATGAATCAGATGAATCAGTCCCAAAGAATTTGAGTTTAAGTTATTCGATCACTTAAGTAAAAAAATCAATATTTTTAAAACTTTGAATATTAATAATTTTCTATGGGTCAAATCATCCAATTGACCTATTACTGCGGATGATATGGTCGTTTTGAACTATTTTTGATTTGATAATTAATAAAAAAAAACGAATTATAAATAATTATGGAAATTTGAAGTTGTCTGGTCTTGTCGAATTTCTTTTTAATATCTTTTATAACTTTGGAAATATTTAGCATTAAAAAAAGTACGCCCTATCACCAGAATTACCCTATATATATATGAATTCGTTATTTATTGAAATTTGAATTAATTATCGTATTATCGTAATAAGTTAATCAAATCCGCAATCCGTGAAAGAGAGAGTTTTAATTATTATTATTATTATAATCGCAAACTTATATACTAATAAGAATATATTTCATATATTAACTTCATATATTAAATAAATATATTTTATTTTGTCAAGCTTCAGATTGATTATCGCATCAGAAAATGTATAAAGAAATGCAAAATATTAAAAAAATACATTTTAAACATTTAAATTAAATGAAAAAAAATAAAATAAAATAAAATATGACCTTATAAAAAAGTTCAATAAATAATAAAAAAAAAACAAAATAAATAATAATGATGTATAAATGTAAACAATATTGTAACAATACACATATATAATATACATATGCAATAATATGGTGTGAAAGCTATTTGAAAAAATTATGTAATCACTAAATAATTAAATATGCAAAATTTTATTATTAAATAGGAAATAAGTATATATATAATATATTTCTTTCAACAAAATAAAACACGAGTTTTGATTTTATAAACACGATTTTATGAATAAAGAAAATAGAAATTATTTCGAAATATACGAATTTTTGCAAATAAAAGACAAAAAAATTATATTTGCGATATATTATATAACATAACATTTTGTTTAACAACAATTTAAAAAAAAATATATGGAACAATTTCTTTTTTTTTTGTTTCATTTTGTTGTTTATACAATTTTAGTTGTATTTTTTATTTTACATTTTGTTATAATATAAAACAATGATTTTTGTTTTGTTTAAATAATTATATTGTTTATTCAATTGTATAAAGGTAAAATTTTAATAAAATTAAAATTATTATATTTGAAATGATTGCCCATTGTCCATCTGATCTGAATTAATATATAAATCGTTTTTTTTGTTTATACAACCCGAAGATGATTGGTTTTAGCGTCGGCCATAAACTTCTCTTGATGGATTCATAATTTTCTTTTTTTTTTTTTTTGGGTTTTTTTTATGGTATCGGTAATTAGCCAACCGCATATGGGAAAATATTCAATTTTGTGTTAAAATTCAAATTCGAAAATAACCGAAATATTTTATGTCATCATTAGGAGCAACAACCCCAAATTTTGTAAGATTTTAGATTGACGTTTTTATCAACTACATATCCGTACAGCGTCACATGAGTCATATTTTATTAATTATATCATTCATTAAATTATAATATTATTAAACATTTGTAATTCCATTTTCCAATTATAAAATATACAATACATATCAATTAAAAATTATTGTAAATTAAAATTGCTTTATGAATTATTAATTAAATTATATTAACATAAAAAAAATATATATATAGAATTAAGTAGTAAATATTAATAATAATTTATTAAACTATATAATTACAATAAAATAATTCGCATTAATGTGCCACGCGTCTTCTATATATATATATATATAATAAGTAAATAACCTCGTCAGTAAATATCACTATCATGAAGGCGAATTTCCAAGCAAAAGAAAAGTACCCGCGGTCGAGTGTAATTTCCCTTTACTTGATTTACAAGCGAATAACATTTTTCCATTATATTCTCACTCACTTATAAAGCCGCTTGGACATTCACTGCCGCCTGGACTGTATAAATTTATAGAAAGAATTTTTCATATATAAAAATAAGATAATCAATCCTTACATTGAATTTCACAAAAGGATTCTCATATATAGAGAAATCAAATAATCATTCAATTATATAGAAATAGAAGATTGTTTACATTTTCCGCAGGTTACATATTAAAATACTATATATAAAATACACGTAAGCCATTTTTGATTGTTATGTAATTGAATAAGTAATTTTCCTAATTATAATCGTTACTTTTATTATTCTTATACATATATACGTATATAAACAAACCAATTATTTTTCAATTATAAAAATTTTCTTTAAATGAGATAATTTAGAAAAATATTAAATATAATTTTGTTAAATTAATGTTCATTCTTTTTAAAAATAATAATAATAATTGTAAATGCAATTATATATTATATATAGAGATTAGACTATACGTTCTTACGTTGTTGCGTTATCATATAACAATAACGTAATCAAATAAAGAATATAATAATAATAATCATAATCATATATAATTAAATTTTTATAATAATTTAATTGTTAAAAAAAATTCCAGATTTTATTTTAATTGAGCGTTCTTCTATGTATAAAATATATATTTTATTTGCGATAATATTATTTATATAACAATAATAGCTCCTCTTAATTCGGACAGTATAAAAATTCCAATCATTTTTTGAATTATCAAAAATGTTTGGGGTTTTATTAAATAGTACTTGTTTTTTTTTTGTTTAAGTATAATTTAAATTTAAGAACAGAACATCAAAACAAATTGGAGTATATTTTACCGAACAACGAAACATGAAAGAAAGTGAACTCAATGGATTTAAAAAAAAATCATTGTCCATGTCTGTATATAGAGATAGAGTATACTTTTGATGATTTAGATTCTATAGTCTCCTGATAATGTCCGGATTAACAGGACGATCGCTATATATACTACTGTGTACAATGAAATATGAGTAAGACTTTTCAATTTAAACTTCCTTGGTTTATCTATTTGGGGACAAATGCTTTTATTTTTACGTTGATAGTATACTGTTATTGACATTGGTGACAAATTTTAGGTCAATTGGTTCATTGCTGTAGTAGTTACGTGTGTGTGTGTGTGTGTGAGCAAAGAAAAGTTGTTTATTCGATTTGTTTATTTTTTGATAATGTCTGAAATTATTCAACAAAGAAGAAGTAGTATTAAATTTTGTTCGTGAAATGAAGTATCGGCCCCCAAAACGTTCAGAATGGTGCAGAAGGCCTTTGGTGAGAAGTCGATGTCAAGAGCAAGTGTTTTCGATTGGCACAAATTGTTCAAAGAAGGTCGACGAACGCGTTGAAGACGAACCACATCAAAGACGACCAAGACGACCTTTACTGATGAGCTGCACGCCAACAAAATCAAAGAATTGGTGCTGAAAAATCGTCGATTGACTACTAGAGAGCTGGCTGATATTGTTGGAATTTCAAATGGGTCAGTCAACACCGTTTTAAAAGATGTTTTGTGCCACAGAAAAGTCAAATCGCGAATGGTGCCAAAAATGCTCAATTTCATGGAAAACCATCGTCGCGTTGCAGAGTGTGAAATAATACTTTCGACTATCAAAACAAAATGAGACGCATCATAACTGGAGATGCGACTTGGATCGTGACTTCCGGCTATTCAGCAAACTCAAAAGACCACTTCGGGGACACCATTTTGATTCGATTGAAGAGATAAAAGCCGAATCGAAGAGGGAACTGATGGCCATTCCGGAAGACGAGTATAAACAATGTTTTGAAAATTGACAAAAAGCGTTGGCATAGTTGCATTGCGCGCATTAGGCGGGGTTCATTTTGAGGGTGATGATTTAGATTTAGAGGAATAAATAATGATTTCATAAGTTATAAATAAAGTCTTACTCATATTTGTACACAGTAGTATATATTATATAGAGATAACAAATACAAAGTTTATGAATAATTGAATACATTCATTAAATATAATTATTTACATATATGAATATTGATTGTTATCTATATTAATATAATAACAAAAATTCATCGTACATGCAAAATTTCTTTAATCCCTATATGCCCAATTTTCTATAGGCAGTGATAATATAGGATTTGTTATTGGCTTTAATAGAATATTAATAAGGTTAATTGAAAATTAATCAAATAAAACCCTTTCATTTTTTTGTGTAATTAAAAATTATTTATCTCTTTTTGTGGTCTTAATTAAAAGCGCGCACAGTATTTTTTTTTTGCAATTAAAATGAAACAAACAAAAAAAAATATTATTTATATATAAGAAAAGTTCAAAGATCGCATAATTATTATTATTAATAAATCATATATATATATATTTAATTATAATTTAATAAATAATATCATATAGATTATATTGAAATTATATAATAATGAGCTAAAAATTAATCACAAATATGTTTCGTTATCATTTTAAAAAAAACACACTTGAACTATATATATAAAATATTATACTATATTAAAAAATGTTTATTGAATCTGACCAAAATCCTGTAAATTTAGAAAATATATTTTATCTAATTATACATTTAAAAATTGCATTAAAAAGATTTAAAAAAAAAAAACGTGAAATATAAGTGAAAAGATTTCAATAATTAATAAATTGATGAACTATATCTAACTGCAAAAAGGCGTGAATGTAATAACTATATATAATACCTTTTTTGTTTAATATTTTTGTTAACTAAATCTTTGATTTTATATATGTTAATAAAAAATAATTAAAAAATAAATAAATAATAAAAAAAAGAAATTTTGTATATTATTGAAAAAAACAAAAAAAATACGAAAAGATGACATCATTTATTTTAGAGAGGCGATAAGATTATCATTAATAATATAATCTACAATATTTTTTCATATTACAATATACCTTATTATTAAGGTAACAAAAAAAATTCAAAAGATTTATAAATTATTCAAAATTAAGAAAGAAAAAAAAATTTTATTTGCTAAAAAATTAAATAATAAAAAAAAAATAATTTACATAAAAATTTACCATTTTTATCTATATAATGAATAATAAAAGAAGAGACATTTATTTTTTTTTTTTTTAAATAATAAATCAAATGGTCAAATAAAAGGTTATATAATCAGAAATAAATTAAATAATAAATAAAGGTTTTGAAAAATTTTGATCGTCATAAATTGATATTTTCTTCTCGTTTCGTTTTATTTATATTATTTATTATTGATAATTCCCAAGAATTTATAATAAAAAGCAAAATAAAAATAAATAATTAAAATAAATATTAAAAACTAAAATTTTTTTTTTTTCATACTATACAAATTTTGTGGTGGTATCTTTTATTTTAATTGTGGTTTTGTTATATTGAAATGAAACTTTTTCTGTTTTTATATATTCATCCATAATAAAATATAATTTTTAACAGACACGTCTCCCGTGTTTGGTAAATGAATATATATTACATAATAAGATAAATGATAAAAAAATAAATAAATAAATAATTTCTCATCATAGTGTCAAGTAAAACAAAAAAAAATCCATATAATGAAACATATTGAATAATTTGGAAAAAATGATTTGTGCTTTTATAACCGATGATTATATACACGTCCGTCAAAAAGAGCATTATTTGTTTTAGTATGGTTTTCATAATAATTTATTGTTGTTTTTTTTTACCAACCACATGAGAAAAATACATAATTTTTTGTAAAAATAATTTAGAAAATCGCAGAAAAATGTGTTTTAGAAAATTTAAAAAAAACCACGACCTCAACATTTCTGCAATATTGATATTGAATCAAATTATGTATATTTTATCAACTACACCGCGTCGAATATATTAACATATATAAAATTATAACATTTATCAAAAATGTTATCGTATGCGAAAATATAAATTAATTTTTTATATATAGCAGGATTAATAATTATAATAGTATAAAAATAAATGATAATAAAAAATATTTATGCAGATAAAATTGTGAAATTTTATTATTAATTTTTTTTTTTTTTTTTTTTTTCAATATATTATGCGAACTTTGAACAATTTTAATTTGTAATTATAAATTTATATGACGATATAAAAAATAATTTATATAAGAAGATGTATATTAATTTTATAAAGTAAAATTAAATTCTCGCAGTATATATCAATTCCGTCATCAATATTTTATTTATTCAAAATTATCTTACACAATATTTAATTAACAAACAATATCAATAATTATTAATATTATTTTATATATAACAAATAAATTTATAAAATTTGCATATTCCGAAAAAAAAAACAAACCAAAACGTAAAATAGAAATAGAGAAGAAAAAAATGTATATTATTTATCAAGAAGAAAAAAATAAAAAGATTATCTTTTTATATTTGAGAGATGAATTTAAATTAAAAAAAAAAAAAAATAAAAGTTAAATAGACAAAAATCTATTTTTTAAATATATAAATAAATAAAATAAAAAAAACCACAAAAATTATCAAACAAAAAAAAAAAAACGTGTTTTTGCTACGTTTTATAAATTCATAAAAATTTCTTTTATAAAAATTTATGAAGAAGAAGAAGAAGAGAAAAAAAACATTTTGTTGGATTTGATATAATAAATTAATTTTTTTTTTATGAATTTAATTACGTATATGAAATACAAAAATATATATATATAGACAACAAAAGTTACGCATTATATCACAAGAAATCACAAAAAAAAATCTATATATATATATATTACGATGCCGGAACAAACTATATATATATAATAAAACATATTTATTGAGATTAACTGACATACTTTTAATAATATAATATTAAAAAAAAAAGCAAAAAAAAAAAGAAATTAATTTAATTTGCATATATATATATATACATTTCACTGACAAAATTGTTATTGTTAAAAAAAACCTCATCATCGGTGTGAATTTATTATTTTTTTTTTTTTTTCAATTCGCAGTATTCATTTCATTTAATATACCTATATATATATATTAATAATTTAATTAATTATAAATGTCACAGGTAAATCGCAATATCGTTTTTTTTTTGTTTTTGGTAATCACAATAACAAAATTTTATTTTCCGTCTATGGACAATTTAAAGAAAATTATTTGCATATATAAAATGAACGTGTATAAATGAATGAATATTTATATTATAATAAAAAAAAATGTAAAGTGGTTTTATTTATTTTTTTTTTGTGTTGCAAAAATTACAATTCAAATAATATAATTGACCTGTAACTATATTGTATATATAGACAACAAACAAATAACTTAAAATTAAATTTCCATTAATTTTGTAAATATACGCACACGTTTTTTTGCTTTTTTTTTTAAGTATTTTTTTGATTCACATTCGTTTCTAATTTTTTTTAGTAATATATCGATGCAGTGATTGATAGCGTATGCAACTAATGGGTTTCTATTTTTAATGGGATTATCCATAAATGGATAAATTTCGTTTTGTATAATTTTCTAGAGGAAATTTTGCATACATTTCTAAAGGAAATTCTGTATAATTTTCTAAAGGAAATTCTGTACAACTTTTTAATGAATGTTTGGTATTATTTTCGTAAGAAATTTCTGTATAATTTTCTAAAAGGGAATTTTGGGTAATATTTTAAAGAAAATTCTGCATAATTTTCTAAAAGAAATTCTCTAACACTTTCTTTTTCCAAATTCTTTAAAATGTTCTAAATGAAATGTTCCTTTTAATGTTCTAAAGGAAATTCTGTATCTGTACAACTATCAAATGATTATTTGGTATTATTTTCGAAAGAAATTTCTGTATTATTTTTAAAGGGAATTTTGGATAATATTTTAAAGGAAATTCTGCATACTTTCCTAAAGGAAATTTTGTATATATTTCTAAAGGAGATTTTACATACATTTCTAAAGGAAATTTTGCATACATTTCTAAAGGATATTCGGTACAATTTTCTAAAAGAAATTCTCTAACACTTTCTGAAAAGAAAATTTTATATAATTTTCTAAAGGAAATTCTGTAAAATGTTCTAAATGAAATTCTGTACAACTTTCTAATGAATATTTGGTATTATTTTCGACAGAAATTTCTGTATTATTTTCTAAAGGGAATTTTGGGTAATATTTTAAAGAAAATTCTGCGTAACTTTTCTGAACGAAATTTTGCCTAATTTTCGGGAGGAAATTCTGCATACATTTCTAAAGGAAATTCTTTATAATTTTCTAAAAGAAATTCTCACAAACACTTTCTTAAAAGAAAATTTTATATAATTTTGTAAAGGAAATTTTAACAATATAGACAACAAACAAATAACTTAAAATTAAATTTCCATTAATTTTGTATATGTATTGTACACGATTTTTGTTTTTTTTAAGTATTTTTCTGATTCACATTCGTTTCTAATTTTGCATCATTATATTACAGTGATTGAGAGTGTAAAATATATGCAACTAATGGGTTTTTATCTTTAATGGAATTATCCATAAATGGATAAATTCCGTACCGTTGAAAATCTAATCATCATCAGAAGAAGCAGTGGATGTCGATGTCCTTAAAATTTGAGATCGTTTTGGAAAAAAAAAATTTCTTTATATGATTTTTCTAATAATATTAAAAAACATATAAACCATATCCAAACAAAAATTAATTAATAATATTTTTTAAATTTTTTTTTTATAGGTTTGAAAACCCGAATAAAAAAAAGTAAAAAATAAAAGAAGAATAAATTCAAATAAAAGCAATCACCATTTAAATAAATATATGTCTATGGGGGTAAGTTTAAAATTTTATTAATTTTAATTTTAATTCTATTTTGATTATAAATAAAATAAATAATAATATTAAAATATAACTATAAAGAAAAATTATCCATTAATTTAAATCAAAAAAAAAAAAAAATGGTATTATTCAAATTAGATTTAAATTATATCAAGTATAAATTACCAAAATATTATGCATAATAAATAATTTAAAACAAAACAAGAATATTATAAATATATTAATGAATGAAACTTTTTAAAAATTAAATTATTTTCTTGATTTTTTTTTAATCTAATACATCTAATACTTTTAATTATCTATATATTTAAATAAATTTATTATAGCAAAACATTTATAATAATATATTTAAGACAAAGTTTAACATCCATATCCAAAAAACACGCATGCATATTTTGAATAAATAAAAAATTAAATTATTTGTATTTATTTTTTGCATTACTTAAATGATTTTTATCTTTTTTTTTATATAAACACACTCTAATTACTTTTGAGGATAAAACTAAATAATTTTGTATCATATTTTTTTTTTTACCTATACACAACTCAAAAAGAAATAAATGAAAATGTCAATAAAATCATTTTTATTATTATTATTTATTTTTTTTTGTTCAAAATATTAACATCATCTTTCTAAATACAATTTATTTTTTTTTTTTTCGTAATCTAAATAAATCATACGCAGCAGAGGAGTGCGATAACGTCACATGTATAATATATTTATATAATCTATAACCATTTGTTATCTCAAATTTATTTATACATTTTTTGTATATATACCGTATAATTTATATAGAAACAAAAAATTAATACTATATTTATTGATAAAATTATTATTTTGTATTTACGCCGAAATTTCGCAGATTAAATTTATTTATTTATTTTTTTTGCAATAAAAAAAAATTACAATTATATACTATATAACGTCCGTTTATATGGGGATATGTTTAATCAATTATTTTTGAAAGTTTCACACACATTTATATAATTTTTTAATTATCGCACTGGATGTATCATAACTATATATAACTAACTGACTGACTAAGTGAGTCAATTATTTGACCATTATAAATGACGTAACAAGATTTTGATATTGATTCATAATATAATTTAATGATTGATTCACAAGAAGGGTTTGTTTGTATCTTTGAAAAAAAAAAATAGGATTTTATTTGGATTAGAAAAAAAGGAGGCTTAGAATTAAAAATATTAATTTTTGTTAAATTTTAATGGTCAGTTAAAAGTTTTGTTGGTCAGTTTCTTTAAAACTGTATAGGACAGTTATAAAGAAAGAATTTTTAATTATACTAAAAGTTAAATTCTATATACAGTTCTAAATTAAATTTTGTATAATATTTTAAAGGAAATTTTTTATGATTTTCTAAAAGAAATTCCGTTTAATGTATAATTAAAGGAAATTCTAAAGAATATTTGGTATTATTTTTCGAAAGAAATTACTGTAATATTTTCTAAACGGAATTTTGTATAATATTTTAAAAGAAATTCTGCGTAATTTTCTAAATGAAATGTTCCTTTTAATGTTCTAAAGGAAATTCTGTACAACTTTCTAACGATTATTTGTAAAAAAAATTTCTGTATTATTTTCTATAGGGAATTGTGTATAATATTTTAAAGGAAATGCTGCATAACTTTTCTGAATGTAATTCTGCATAATTTAAATAGAGGAAATTTTGCATACATTTCTAAAGAAATTTCTGTATTATTTTCTAAGGGGAATTTTGGATAATATTTTAAAGGAAATTCTGCATAATTTTCTAGAGGAAATTTTGCATACATTTGTTCTAAAGGAAATTCTGTATAATTTTGTAAAAGAAATTCTCTAACACTTTCTAAAAAGAAAATTTTATATAATTTTCTAAAGGAAATTTTATATAATTTTCTAAAGCAAATTCTGCATAATTTTCTAGGGGAAATTTTGTAAAATGTTCTAAATGAAATTCCTTTTAATAGTTCTAAAGGAAATTCTCTACAACTTTCTAATGATTTGTTGGTATTATTTTCGAAAGAAATTTCTGTATTATTTTCTAAAGGGAATTTTGTATAATATTTGAAAGGAAATTCTGTACAACTTTCGAATGATCATTTGGTATAATTTTTTGAATGAAATTCTGCATGATATTCTAGAGGAAATTTTGAATATATTTCTAAAGGAAATTCTGTATAATTTTCGAAAAGAAATTCTCTAACACTTTCTAAAAAGAAAATTTTATATAATTTTGTAAAGGAAATTATATAGCAATTTTCTAAAGCAAATTCTGCATGATTTTGTAAAGGAAATTTTATATAATTTTCTTATGCAAATTTTGCATAATTTTCTTAAGGAAATTCTGCGTAATTTTCTAAACCAGATCCTGCATAATTTTATAAAACATACTTTGTAAAATTTTCTAAACAAAAATTCTATATAATTTTCTACAGAAAATTCCCGATGAAGTCAGATAAAAAATTCATAATATTTTTAAATAATTCCCTAATTAATCAAAGTCAAAGTTTTTATTTAATAATAATAAACAGATAAAAAAAAATATATACTTTTCTATATAATATCAAGCAAAATAATTCAATATATAAATAACAAAAGTTAACGATTTAATAAAAAAAAAATGCATTTATTTAATAATTAATTTTTGAACTTTAATATTTTAGATAATTTTTTTTAAGAATTATTGTTTGCGATGATGTAAGATTCTTTTATATTATTGTGTACCTTTTGCATTATAAAATATATATTATAATTTCAAGGTGACCATATAATTTATATAAATAATACAAAAAATACATTTGCCGATAGCAACAACAATAGAAATTTACTTGAATTTACCTTTATTATACCTTTATATCATTTTTACTTTTAATATAATATAATTTGGGGGACTTTTTTTTCTGATTGTATTTGGCGGTAAAACAGCTTTTGAATGAGTTGTTTTTTTTAATTGGATATAAACAAAAACAAATTTGAATATATTATATAATAACGTCGTTGTTTATTTGGTTTTTTCAAACAATAATACCTGTATATTTTAGGGACACACAACAAAAAATTCTAAAAGATTTGTCTAAATAATTTGGAATTATTTGATTAATATATTCTTCGGTAAAAAGGTAAATCCATATATATATATATAAAAGAAATCACCTTCAAACTGTGTTAAATACAAATAATAAGATTAGGACCATTTTAAACGGGGATAATTTAAAAGGAAATTCAATGTTATGACAATTCACACATAGAAAAACTATCTGAAAATTTCCCGATTTGGCAATACTAAAAATATATAAAAAAAAAAAAAAATGATTTATTTTATCTATTTTTTTTGTATATATACATATCAAAATGAAACAAAATAAAATAATTCAATGAGAATGTTCTTCGCATACAAAATCAACCGCACTCACGATTTTTCCAGTGGAGCAACAACAAAATTTTTTGCAATCTTTTTATAGAAGCAAAAAAAAAAATTATTATTATTATAATACACAACATAAATTCCCCTTTTATATGTTCTCTTGCAAAAACAACAGTATATAATATACATATATTAAAAAAAACACACAATCTACATATTTTTTTTATATATATATTTAAATTTATATAAATATAGAATACACACAATATGTAATATATAATAACACGCATTCCGGAAACTTTATTAATAAAATATTATTATAAATATAGAGAAAAAAATAATATTAAAAAAAATTAAAAATTTATTTACCTTGGTCGATTTTGCATAAAATATTGTCCACCAAAAATGACTAGCATATAGGCTCCACAATAATAAAATACCCATGTCCAATTTTTAACCATCCAAATTCTTGTTTCTTGATGTATAAATTCATTCTCAAAATCAAATACATATGAATAATTTGGGTGTATTTCTACATTCATTTTAAAAATTGGGGTTTTTTTTATATTTTCTTCAAATTTATTTTCTATATATATGCGTATTTTTTTTTTAATATTAATCCCTTGGTTTCAATTTTTTTTTGTTTGTTTGTTCGCAAAAAATTAATTTTTGTTTTTAATCAAATAACAAATATATGTTATTTACATACACATGTATTATAAAAAAAAAAAAAAAAAAAATTTCTTCTAAAATTATGTCACACAAGAAAACGCGAACGACGACACGGCAAAACAGCAACACAAATATTATAATAAATAAATATATGATATGATATTTTTTATTTAAACATAAAACCAATAAAAAAAAACTTTTATATTTATAGAGAAAGTATATTTATATATAAAATGTACTTTTTATGTCGTTTGCAAATTCTATATACCGGCAGAATTTCTAAAAAAAAAAATAATAAATAAACTAAATAAAAAAAAAAAGAAAAACCACCTTTTTAAATTTTACAATAATGATGATGATCTAAGTTCCATCTAAAGATTTAACAAACAAAACGACAACGTTATGCTTCTTTTCCACACTACAGTCAAATAATAACTAACTAAAAAAAAAATTAAATATTATTTTTATTATATATTTATTATAATATATAAATAAATTGAATTTGTTGTTGCCGTGCCGTGCCGTCGATGATTTTTTTTTTATATTAAATTTTAAGTGGGGTTTTCTATACTTACATAAAATATATAAAATATGTAATAATAAAAATATAATTATGATTGTATTATTTATAAATTTTATAATTTTATACAAAATAATTTAACTCATTCTCAGCAGAATCCCCTTCATCATTTTCATATAGATTATTTTCTTTCCATTTTGGTTTGGATGTGTTTTTAAATTTTATAAAATGTTTTTTCATTCATTTCATTCATTCTTGAATAAAATACCGTATCAAAAAAAAAATTGTTATTCACACTAATGTAAAATACGCAAAAATAAAAGCTCTTTAAACATATATAAATTTGGTGTAAAACATTCACGCATACACAATTTTAATATAAGTTTAAATAAAAATGAAACTTTAATACTTGGATAATTTTCACTCAATTTTCCATTTTCTTTTTTTGTTATATACCAAAATAGAGCTTTATAACTTTATTATTGTGTATTTTCTTTCTATATATTCATTCATATATTTATATATAAATGGAAAACTATTCTCAATATTCCCCTCTATAAATTGAAAAACAAACAATTTTTATTCAATATTCTTAATCATCATATAGCTTTTACTTTATATAAACATTTTCCTATAATAATATAGATATATTCTTATATATGTATACATACATATTGTACTGTATAGAGTATTAGAAAAGCGGAAAATTCAATAATGCATTATATGGAAAATCGTGGAAAATATGATAAGATTTATTTTGTTGTATTGACCGCAGCCCTTTGAATTGTATATAGGTGTAATTTTCTAAAGGGAAATTTTGTAGATTATTTTCAATTGCCAATATATACAATTTTCTGTTTTATTAATTTTAAGATTCAAATTCTAGATAATTTTCTAAAGGAAATTCTGAATGATAATCCAACACCAATTCTATATAATTTTCCAACAGAGATTCGGAAAATCTTACATAATTTTCTTAATGGAATTTTATATAATTTTATAAGTGAAATATATCATGTAATTTTCCAAAATGAAATTTCATGTAATTTTCTAACCGGAATTCTGTATATTAATTTTCTAAATAAAATATGGTATATTTATTTTCAAATAGGAAATAAACAATTTTCTGTAAAATTATACGATTAAAATTCTGTATAAATATCCAAAAGGAAATTATGAATAATTTTGGTAAATTAAATTCTGTACACCTTTTTAAAAGGATAATTTTTTGTGTAATTTTCTAAAACAAATTCTGTGTGATTTTCTAAACCTTATTCTTTATGATTTTCTATATAGGAAATTGTAGAATATTTTTGATATAGGAATTTACAATTTTCTGTATAATTTTCCAAAGGAAATTTCATGTAATTTTCTAAACGAAATCCGATATAGTTTTCTAAATAAATAAATTCTGTATAATTTTCTAAATTAAACTCGTTATTGTTTTTTTAAGTACAATTTTCTAACCGAATTTTCTAAAGGCTATTATATATTATTTTGGAATAGGAAATATACAATTTTCTGTATAATTTTACGATTCAAATTCTGTATGAATCCCCATAGATAGTAATTTTCTAAATTAACCTCTATATAATCTTCTATAGAAAATTATGTA
Source organism: Dilophus febrilis (assembly GCA_958336335.1). Lineage (NCBI taxonomy): Eukaryota > Metazoa > Arthropoda > Insecta > Diptera > Bibionidae > Dilophus > Dilophus febrilis. Next base: position 31,068,744 of record OY284469.1, on the reverse strand, counting down.
TAGTATTTCCTAACCGAAACTCTATATATAAATAATTTTCTAAAGCAAATTCTGTATAATTTTATAAGAATAAATATAGCCATTAACAAGAAATTAACTTAAAATAACAAACCCCAAAAATGCAATCCTTTTAAGAAGACATATTCATCACTATTGTAATTTACAACCTCACCACCCATTGTGAGGACGCCCGCAGTTTTTATTTTATTTCATTACAGCAACATTCATTACGCGACTGCCATTGAAATACATATAATCATAAAACATATAAAATTTTAAATAACATTTTGTTTATTTATTTCCTCTGGGATGATGTATGTCTCTTAATTAGAATATTAATTAAACGAAAAACAAATTTCAATATTATTTAAATAATATATATATAATTATAATTAAAAAAATATGTTAAATAAATAAAATAAAATAGATAATTATAACGTTGATTATATAATTAATTCTAATTAATTCTAAAGTAATCCAATATCTTTTAAATTCTCTTTAAGTATCATATAATGTACATCGTTAAAAACTTTACGTATATTATTTGTATCGGTGGCCACCGTAAAATGATAAAAACATGAACGCATATCGGATGATGAAATTAATGAAGATGTTCGTCGATTTGGTTCTTTTGCAGTTATATCCTATAGAATATATATATAAATGCGAAAAAAATAAAATAAAATTGATTAATGATAAAAAATTAATAAAAAAAAAAAATATCAATCAATTAATAAATATACCTACAATTAATTGTTGATGTATAAATGATTTTGTTTTTTCAATTTCATTGGCTATAGCATTATTAGTATAATTCGTATTTGAATGATTATATTTGAATGTTTTAAATTCAGGAAAATAATTTTCAATATGTTTTCCCATTTTAATTTTTTCTTCCATAATATCCTGTTTATTTAGAAATACAATAATGCCCGCGCTTGCTAAAAATCGATTTAACCATACACAATTGAATAAGTCTAGTGCTTCAACCAAACGATTTTGATTGGAATCTTCACGTAATGTTTGATCAAAATCACCACATGATATTATAAATAATATTGCTTGGATTCCCTCGAATACCTGAAGCCATTTTGGTCGTTGATCACGTTGACCGCCCACATCAAACATCCGAAATTCTTGTACACCACCGCCCATACTTTTCGGTATTTTCACCGAAAATTTAATTTCATGAATGCCTGTCGTAATTTTACGACTATGCAAAATATCATCAATTGTCGGTAGATAATCATCACGTGCAACAATTTCTAATTTATCTAAAAAACTAAATAAATAAATTATAATTTTTTTTTTGTTTTAAAAACTCTGAATATTAATATTTAAGAAACATTTTTAAACTTACTATTTTGCACTATCAATCAATTGAAATTCATTTGAACGATAATAACATGTTTTAATGACATTATCGTTCCACAATAATAAAATATAATCAATATATTCCTATATGTAAATGAATCAAAAAAAATTAATTAATGAATTAAAATCTTAACCACATTATATAATTAAAAATAAATGTTAATTTATACATTTGTAAAAATATCCGGTGCTATTTTTCCTAAATTTAAAATATACTCTGATGCTTTTGATACCTCTTGATTTTGAAATGATAATCCCAATAATGGTACATGTTTTGTTATTTCATAAATTGATTCATGTATATTTTGACGAATTTCTTTAATTTTATCTTTTTTATCACTAAAATTTTAAATATGATATAATTTATATAATTAATATTACAAAAAAAAAAAACATAAAAATAATTATGTTTTATAAAATATACCTTTCTGTAAAACCATTTATATGAAGTATTTTCATTTGTTTAATAATTGTTGTTTTACCGGATTCACCAGTTCCTAATAATAAAATTTTTATAGCATTTTGAAATGGTTTTGTTATTGTTTTCAATTCTTTATCCAATTGTTTTGATCGAACAGTATCTTCGGATCGTGGTTTTAAACAATTTAACATTATTTTTTGAATATATATATAATATATATGTTTTATTTTAATAAATTGCTATAGATATATATTTCCAAATGTAGTATATAGAGTTGAGTATACTATATAAGAGATGATCTCTTATTAAGCCTGTATATAAAAAAAAATTATAATGTTTAGTTTATTTCCCATTATGTATATTGTTTATATTTTTTACATTTATTTTAAAATATCCCTTTAATCTCCTTTTCTATTTTCTTTTATCATTTAATCATAATACAACGCGCGGCGTTAAATAAAAATAAATGTATAAAATAGCTTCTTTAAAATTATTATGGAAAAATTATATCAATTTTAAAATATCAGATATAGAGATATAGATATACAATAATACATACAAATCTTTTTGCTCATCGCATACCCACTTCAAATAATTAATAAAACAATATATTTATCGCAAAACCGCACTTGAATTTAATATTAAAAATTTGTCGCACGTTTTTTTCTAATGATTATTTATTTATTTATATTAAAAAAAAAAAAACTTCCTCAACACTTTGTCGCATAAGTTAACGGCAATAAATACATAAAATTAATTTCATCAACTTAGTTTTTTTTTAACAATAGAAGTAAGGCGTTCTATATTTATCTGCGTGTCCTGAAAAATTCGTTCCGTATGTCCATAATGAAAGGATATTCCGATAGGTAATTGATAATTACAGCTAATTTATGGAAAATAATCTGAACGAACCGAATTGCGAACTAAATTTTCCGGAAAATCCGATTTTTTAATTTCTTTTCTTTTTTTAGATTATCGCCCGGGTTTTTTATTCAATTATTATTTTCTTCACATAATTTGAAAATTCAATCAAAATTTTTGTTTTTGATATTTTATAGAAGAAAATTTCAAAAATCACCAATAAAAAAAACATAGACGTTTTTTTCATTTGAAAATTCAGTGAAAATTTAAAGAAATTTGTGATAAAACTAACAAAATGGGACAAATTTATAAGTTAAACCTTTTGACTATTTATATATCGTTTAAACCAATTGTTAGATATTCAAATTTTCTTCTATAAAAATCAGTAATTGATTGCATTTTCAATTTATTCAAGAACGTACAAATGGTAAGAAAAACCAGAGCTGTAATATAAAAATTTGAGAATTTAAAAATGCTGATTTTCCGAAAAATTCAGTTTGTTGAACGCCCACATTTTTTTTTCCAAAAATTAGCTAATTATCAATGGACCATTCGAAATATTTTATCATTTTGGTCATATGTGAATAGAATTTTTAATGACACGCGTCTGCTTCGATTAATTATATGGAAATTAAGTTTTACTATATGAATGACTATTGAAATTCATCAATAAGGAAATTCATCAGGAAATCAATGAGATTAAAATAATAATAATAAAGCATTTGAAAATAGCAAAAATATCATAATTATAAAATAATTATGCATTAGTAAAATATTCACATTATTAAAATTTTTTAATAAATGGTTAAAGACATTTTTAAGTATTTATTTAACAAATTTTGCAATTTTTTTATTATGAAAAAATTATTTTATTTATTATTTATGTTTTCTTTTTTGAAAAAGTTAATCGTATTAATCGAAAAAGTTAAAAGTTAAATATATATATTAAAATATAAACAATTTTAGTTTATATTACAGTACAATTATAGTTTTTACGCTTAAAAATATTCATTATCGTTGAATTATTTTATTTTATTTTATAACTATTTATATATAAATTTTTAGTTTAATAAACCAACAATCAGTTTTAGTGTTCGACAACATTTTTTACTCTTAACGGTGTCTGTAATCAGCCGCACAACGAACTGCGCGAGAAAATATCCAACTCTGTGTGAAAATTCAGCGAAAATATAAGGGAAAACAAAACACAAAAAATATTTTATGTCTTTCAGTAGGATTCGAACCAACGACCGACCAACATTTTGGTGAGAATTTTAGGTTGGCATTGTTATAATCTATACACCTTAGAGTAACACATTTTGTGTTTACATTCACAGTGCGACAATTAATATTCCGGACTGGTCCTAGGAAACACATTAAAATGATTTTTGAATTTTTTTTTTTTATTCATTCAAAATATTCGCCTCCTAATAATACAACTGTTCATCAATACAACTGTTACATCGATTTAATGATGATTCAAATTCGTGTTCCAGCTCATTTTGTGGTATTGCCTCGAGTGCGCGTGTAGATGCTGTTTGAATGGTTTCAATATCCTCAAAAAAAACATCCTTTCAATTTCATTTTAAGTTTTGGGAACAAGGAGAATTCACATGGTGCAGGTGAATCAGGTGAATACGGTTTACCACACAGACTTGATTTCGAGCCAAAAATTGACGAACAATAAGTGAAGTGTGACTTGGTGCACATTATCGTGTAACAAACACCATAACTATCTGATTCACGATATTCAGGTCGAATACCACGAATCCTGCCCATCAAACGCTTCAAAACTTCGATATAATATGCGCCACCGACTGTTTGACCAGTTGGAACGAATTCTTTATGGATAATTCCCTTGCTATCGAAAAATGTTATGAGCATTGTCTTGATTTTCGATGGAACTTTTCTTGTTTTTTTAGTCTGTGTTTTAGCCAACCACGAAACGTTTATACTACTCAAAAGCTTGTGTTCCACCCATACAATTATCGCCATTAACCTGCTGCATCGATTTGAACGTTTCTGTTGCAGATTTACCAAGCTTTGCGTTGAATTTAATGACTGCTCTTTGTTCCATGTTAAAATTTCTACTTCAATTAAAATATTGTTTCACAAGAAATGCCATAACTTTTTTATTTGTCAACCAAATCCAATGAAATTTTTACCGACGATTGAGAAAACACCAAGCTTTAAAACGTACGTTCCATCACATAGATCGTCCCACTGGTTAATGAGATATGGTTTGAGTCCGGAATATTAATTGTCGCACTGTGTAATTATATATTTTTACATATACATTTTTGATAATAAATTATTATATATTTGCAATTTTTATAATTCGGAGAAGAAAAGTACTTACTTTACTATCAATATCGGAAATTTATATAATATAGAGGATATAATAATAAAATTTTATTTATAATTTTGTTATAAAATTGTTAAATGCGATTACACGCGATTCAATCATCTATATCCATATATAATAAAATAATTTTGTTTTGTTTTTTTATTAAAATATATAGCCAATTTTAGAAAAGAAATGAAAATAATTAATATATTTGTCAAATTTACACACTTATAATAAATATATATAAATATCAATTATATAGACAATTGATGAAAATTGAACCGAACGTCTTTATAAAGATAAGATATATATAGCGCATCTAAAAATTATATATACATATATATTTGATGAGTCTTTTTTCTATTTTGTATAACAATCATTCGGTATGTGTGTGTTTTTTTGGTTCTTCTATATAAATATATCATCATATCTTGTATGAATTACAAAAATTATCAAAAAAAAAAAAAAAACAAATAAATGGTTGGAAAATAATTTAATAATTAATTAATTATTATTTCAATTCATATATATATATATAGATAGATATAGATATAGGTTATACTATAAAAATAACTTAATATAAAACCCAAATAAATCCATAAATATCAATTATAGACACTATACTTTTTTTTTGTTTGTTTAATTTTTTTTCAACTATACATCAATAAATAGATTCATAAATAATATAATATCTAGGTTTTATAAGATAAAAAAAAAACTCGCACTAAAAAAAATAATGTTTTTTTCAATTAAACTTGGTTTTATTTTTATTTTTTTTTTCGTTAACTCGAAAACGTGGCAATATAATAAATATATATAATATTGTGCGGTCGCGTCAATTTGAATTTATTATATATTATTTCAATTACCTTATTATTGTTTTTTTTTTTAATAATATACAATTTAAAATTACATAAAATCAATTTAAAAAAAAAAACCTATATATATCACTAAACTATAATCGTATTTGCCACTTTACTATATAATAATAATTATTAATAATTTAATTTAAAAAGAAAACAATATTATAATAAATTTTGATTTTCTTTTTTAACTATATATGTACAAAATAATTTTGATTGCACAAAATTAAAAAAAAAAAAAAATTTAATGTACATATATAAACAATATAATATGGTATTTATATATCATACATTTTTTACAATTTTAAAATTGATACTGAATGATATTTTTGTTTTTTTTTTTTTTTAAATCAATAATTACATCAATTTTGCTAATTTAAAAGAAATATATATACACATATTTTAAGATATTTTTTTTTTTGGTATACAGTGACTGCGTTATGAATTGCACGATATATATGAAGGCATTTTAAGAAAGTCGTCAATCCTCATCATCATTTATACAATAATTCAACACTTCCACATATAGCAAAGCCCCTGATATAACCTATGTATCATAAATAGATGAACAAAATTCAAACGCGGCAAAACATGAGCAAAATCTTTACAAATTTTTTTTTGTGATACCTCTCAGTATTCAACAATCATATTCAATCAGTTCAGTATTACATTTGTAATCAAGATCAAAGTATGTGAACAAAATCATTTGCCATCACGCGGATTTAAATTGCTTGGACAAAAAGATAAAAAATACTTTTTGCGACATTTTCTGAATGAAGGGTATAGTCGTGGTTATATATTATATATTCGATGATTATATAATATATCACATTATCGGGAGTGATACTATTATCAGCGCTGTAGTATCCTTGATTTGCGATATCGGTACTATTTGAAAACGTAAAATATTTTTCACCATCCATAATGATGACTGTTTCGCCTTGCAAAAATTTTTAGGCAATAATCTACATTTCCCAGGAATTTCTATTAATTGTTTGTCAATGTACCTGGGTTTACAATCCTTTTGTATCTTTTTAAGTTCATTTTCTTCAAATTCCGACTAATGGTATCTTTTGAAACCTTGAATTGTCTAGTTAATTTCCAGTTAAAGTGTACTCGCTCCGATTGTGTTTTCAGCTTTCTTTTTTAATAAATTCAATTTTGTGGTGTTCAATATTGGCTTTCTACACGATTTTTTTATATTTTTTGGTTCAATGTTCTTCTTATATCTGGAAATTATCGAATATATTGTACTACGACTATATTCTTCATTCAGAAAATGTCGCAAAACGTATTTTTTAAACTTCTTGTCCAAGCAATTTAAATACGCGTGATCGCAAATGTTTTTGTTCACATACTTTCATCTTGATTGCAAATACAATACTGATTGAATATGATTGTTGAATACTGAGAGGATTGACAAAAAATTTGTAAACATTGAAGCATGTTTGCCCATGTTTTACCGCGTTTGAATTTTGTTCAGCTATTTATGATACATGTGTTAGTAAACACATTTTTTAATAGCACGAAAGTTCACTTGATTTTGTCATCTTATCATTCTAAAGCAATTTTAATATCATAACGAAACAAAACCAAAAGAATCCAACCAAGAATCTAACTGTCCAATCTCAAAAAATCATCGGTTTTATATATTTTTTGAATTGCAATTTTTGCCGATTTTCCAATTTTCTTCTATATCTGAAATATTAGAAATATTCATTGGATTTTTGCTCAATTATTTCAATAAAATAAGCAAATAAAAAAAAAATACACGAGCGTAATCCTAAAAAAAAAAAAAGGAAATTCTTATAAAATTCATTTTTCCGGAAAATTTAGTTCTTTTAATAGATTTATTTTTCAATGAATTTGCTAATTATAAATGTACCTTTTTCGGAGTTCCCAAATCCTCAAATATTACACAAACGTAAGACCAAACTCTATATGACCCCCATAGTAAGTGGCGTTCGGTGAGATTAATGATGTAAAACAACGTTTTTCATTTTATAATCATAAGATCTGAAAAGGAATTAAACAATTTATTAAATTCTATCCATCGTTCAATTCATACCGTGGGTACTGTATAAATATATATTAATTATATGAGTTAAATATATCGACACCATAATATACCAATAATCTATATATACACATTTATAGAAGATAAGATAATGAATTCTGCATGCATATACGCATGTATAAGTATATAACTATATGATATAAATATATACGTGTCTTATATACTACAATATATATTTATTATTTATCAATTAAAGCATATAAAAAAGCATATATCTACACGTGGGTATTTGGATATATTTGGACCAACAACAATCATTTTATTATTGACATAGAGCGAGCATAGATATTATATATTAGAACTTAATCAATATTTTTGAAAATATTTTTGTAAAAAAGAAAAAAACGATTCAAAGAAATCACATAATTAATTAATTATACACACATTTAACGATGTATTGAATAAAGAAGTGTTTTATCATGTCTTATACGAATATGGGATATGGGATGCGATTTACAATTTAATCGAAATGTTAAAAATGATATATCTAATTTATTGAATTTTTCCTTTGTTTGTATAATAATATAATCAACACTATATATGATGGTGAACAATTTAAACATATTGATCTAAAAGTGTATATTTGTATTTCAAACCATAATATATATATATATGTTATCTTATTTGAACATTTCCTGAACGATTATTATTATTATTATTAGTATTATTATCAGGAAATGATTTGCAATTTTTACAAATAAATAAATCATATCAACGGCGAATAAAATATCCAAAATTAAATATTATTTTTTTATTTTATAAAAATTATCCATAAATTTAAATTCAAAATTGAATTAGAAAAAATGAAATCCCCCTTTTTTTATTATCTCTTTTTATTTATTATAGGAATAGGGAATTAAATATAAAGAATCTATTAAACAGAAAAATTAAGTATTCAATTTAATGATTTACTATATTTAACATATATAGATTTAAAATTTCTCGATTATCTATAGGGCAATATATATTAAATTTTAAACACTATATATAATTAAATTTACTAAATAAGTCACGTTTTTCCTAGAACATTTTATAACTGTTAATAATATTATTAGTAGGTATGTGCGTATAGGCGGCGCTTAATTAAAATAAACTTATTATTATGATAAAAAATATTTTGATATTTAAAAATAAATATATATATATATTACGTGATTGATTAAAAAAATTTTAATATATAATATATTATAGATATTTTTTAAGGTATATACAAATTCATTTTTTTTTTATTATTATTATATGAATAATTTATTAAATTGTCTGAAATATTGTGCAGCAATTAAAGTGTTAAAAAAAAGTATGTAAATTTATGGTATGGCGTCTTATATATATATTGATTATTGCAAATAATGTATATGAATTATATATCACTGTTATATATACAATATACATTTTGATTGTACGTACCTTGTTTTTTTTTTATTTAATAATAATAATAAATCAAAATATGTTCTGTGTTAATGATAAACACAGTTGAATAATATGATATCAGTTTATTTATTTATTTTTTCTCTGCCTGTTTTATTATATATTACTATATTTCAATTTATATATAAGACGATATAAATATTATTGATTTCCATCAAATTTCATTTTGAATTATTTGAAATATAAAAAAAATCATGTTCGAATTATATATACCATATATGATTATATTGTAACAGTTTTTGCTGATTCCGTTGACATCAAAATTTGATTATTATTCTAAGAACATTAATAAATTAATTTATGATTTCTTATGTTATATATATTAAATAAAAAATAATCCCAAAAAAAAATACCGAGAATATTTCGTGAATATTTATTATTATTAACTATATAAATAATATATTTATTATGTCATAAAATATTTTAGACCTTCTTGTGAGAATATTGACTGAGAAGGTAAAAAAAAATATTTCTACTTTTTAGAAACATATTACAAAGATATAATTCTATACACGAAAACTATACTGCAAAAATCTCGATTTTGAATATTTAAATATTCACACTATATAAAAATTCAAATATTCAAATTTGAAAATGCGCACCTTCACATAATCTTTATTTAAAATTCAAATTTGAAATTGCACTATACATAAAAAAAAAAATATTCACACTATATAAAAATTCAAATATTCAAATATTTAAAAATTTCAATTTGAAATTGCGCACTGATCTAAAAATCTTTATTTAAAATTCAAATATTTAAAAATTCAAATTTTGAAATTGCACTATACATATTTGAATATTTAAATATTCATATAATTTTTGGTTTTCGTTTAGTTTTATTATAAATACCCTACAAATGTTTAAATGTCGGTCAATTAGTTTTCTTTAAAAATTCTATCTCACACTTCTCTCAATATATTTTGACATATTTTGTTTGTCATAAAAACAATAAAATAAATAAAAATAAGATTTTTATTAATTTAATACGTGGTTTTGGTTTGTTTTGTGTTTTTGTGTTGTGATTTTGATAAAAATTTAATAGTTTTTTTTTATAATTTAAAAACAAAAAAGTTAATTAATTAATTAATAAAAAAAGAAACAAGATAACCAATTAAAATCATGGATGGAATGTTATTGGTAATTATAATAACTTAATATAAATTATTAACAACAAATATATTCTTGATGTGATTGCGGTCACAATAAATTTTCCAAAATCACAAAATTATACATTGTTATTGTTAATGGCACAACAAAGTTGTGTATTCATTGGAATTATTAATATTTGTTGTTTTTTTTTTTTTTGTTTAGGAACCCACATTATTGACCGTCAAAGGAATGTGTATTTTAGATAATGATGGTAATAGAATATTGGCAAAATATTATGATAAAAATGTATTCACAACAGTTAAAGAACAGAAAATATTTGAAAAAAATCTATTTAATAAAACACATCGAGCAAATGCCGAAATAATAATGTTGGATGGACTTACCTGTGTCTATAAAAATAATGTTGATTTATTTTTTTACGTAATGGGAAGTACCTATGAAAATGAATTAATTTTAGTTTCGGTATTGAATTGTTTATATGATTCAATCAGTATGATACTGAAGAAAAATGTTGAAAAACGTGCAGTATTAGATAATTTAGATATTGTAATGCTTGCATTTGATGAAATTTGTGACGGAGGGTAAGTATTAACAATAAATAATATAATTGTATAAAAAATTTTAATGTATAACCAAATTATACTGACTAAATTTGATTCAGAATGCAGCGTTGTCCAATGTTCTCAATTGCAGATCTTAACTATATTAGAAATTTCAATTGCATTCAATATAATAGAATATATATTTATAGATAATTAAATTGGATTGGGTACTAAATCCTCAAATCACATGACCACGGGGTGAACCTGGCCATTTGAATGCTGCATATGGACATGATTTCCTCAGACAATGGAAATATTTTGCAAATGATCCCGAGGCTTATACATTTTCTTATTCACATACAAATAGAATGTGCTTTCCTCTGCCATGTTGCACATCCTATAAGTATCGATATTTACGATTTTGATCCTATATAGATCAGTTCATAAAATTATAGTGTCCGGTTTCATATCCACCGTTCACTAGTCTAGTGTTCGGCTGTTATTTAGGCTGAGCTGATTTGTTTCGTCAGCCCTGATTTGAATATACAGCAGTAAATATTTTCGAGTGTGTCTACAGCCAACGGAGTCATTACAATGTTTCTGGAACTCCCTTAACAGCTGTTCACTCATTCTTGCCTTAATCACTGTATTTGTTAAACTACAAAATACCTGGGTTGAGTGCTTGGACGACCAGAGCTCTTTTTTTTTGCGATATCGTCTGTTCTCTAGTTAAATCTCTTCTAAAACATGCATTTTGGCTTTTCTAAACGATTTAAAAAATTAATTTTCTACCAATTTATAATCGATAAATCTCAATGATATTTCTTCTAGAAATTCTTAATAGTGATTATCGTTTCATTTCATTCCGCTTTGCAGCATTAACTGATTATTAACATTTAAATCTTTGGAATTCTATTTCATTATTATAATTAAACATTTTTTATTAAGGACCTTGCATTTGAATTAACATTTAGTCATCCGAACTTGGGTCTCTCTTCTTCCATTTCTAAAATATAATGATATGAATTTTTTTTAGAATTTCAACAGATAGATGATTAATTTAAAAATTTTACTATTAATATAGAATAATATTGGATGCTGATCCATCATCGGTAGTGAAACGTGTTGATTTAAGAAATGATGACATTCCAATTGGAGAACAAACTGTTGCACAGGTAACCAACGCAATAAATGATTTATTTTGGTAGTTTTTGGTGTACTTTATAACGAATGTCGATTTGTTTTTTAGTTTTTTAACTTTTAATTTTAATTATCGTAGTCTATTATAGATAGATAGATTAGATAAATAGATTAGAGATCTGAATATTTTGCCATAATAATACATTTTTTTTAGATTAGTTTAAAGTAGATGGTTGTTTAATTTTTTGTTTTAATAAAAAAGTGATATTAATAAAATTTAATTAATTAATTATATTGTATGATTTTGATTTATTTATTTTATTTTATTTTTTTTTCTGCACAGGTATTACAATCGGCCAGAGAACAACTTAAATGGTCTTTATTAAAATAATAAATAATAGAGGAAATCATTAATTTATAAACAAAAGAAATATTTATGTATTTTTATTTTTTTTTCTATTTTATTCTATTTCAAATTTATAAATAATAAATAAAATTATTAGAATTAAAATCGTTTCCATTTCATTAATACCACATATATAAATATTTATTTTTTTAAAATTTCGAATGTAAACTTCCATTTGTAATTAGTAATTTTGAATTTGCTATAATATTTATATACATTTGATTGTCTGCCTCTTTTTCTTGTAATAAATTTTTTAATTTTTCTTCTAAAAATAATATTTTTTCATTTGAATAATTTAATCTATTTAACAAAAAATAAAACAAAATCGTTATTTATTATTAATAATTGAAAATTTTATATACTTAAAAACATTTACTTATATTTTAAATTTGCAAAATTTTCTAAATTACAATCAATTTCTATGGGTGGGATTGTTAAGGGATTATCATTCATATTTTGTGGATTCTCATTTATAGACAATTGTTTAGATGTTGTATGAATTATTGAATTCGTTGATGTTGAGGATGATGATGGACTTTTATGAATACTTTTACTATACGTTGCTATTCGTTTTAAACGTTTTTTACGTTCATTCAATTCATTTTGATCGTTTACATACAATGCTTTAATGGAAATTAAAATTAATTGGTAATTCATAATAAAAAGATAAATGAAATGAAATTATAATATTTACTAAATTTATTTTCAAGTCGTAAAAATTTAATTTTTTGTGCACAAAATTCTTCACGAATTATATCATAACGTTGTCGTTCTTTATTTAAACGTTCCGTTAATGCTGTTATATGTTGAAGTGCATTCATTTTTTCCAATTCAATGGCATCGATTATTTGTAAAAATTCACTCTATCTCATTCAGTGATGAAATAGATTAATAACATAACATAACTTAAATATTACTACAAAGTCGTTCTTTACTGATAAGCAATTTTTTAAAATAAAACAATACCTTTTTAAAATCACGACATCCAAATAGAAAATCACCGGCAATTTCTTTTAATTGTTGTTCAAGTGATGTTATACGATTATTTAAATTCAAAATTAATCCATCTTTTTCACGAATTAAATATAATTTCGTTTCTATTTCTAATTTACATTTTGTATGCTCATTTTCTTCTTGTAATTTTAATTTACCCATTTCATTAAGTTTTATCTCTAATTCTTTAATTTGTTCATTACCTTTTAAGTTATCATTAATCAATTGTTTCTGTAAATGTATTTAAAAATAACTCTGTATAACTTTCAATAATATAATTCAATAAAATTACTTTTAATATTTTTATTTGATTTTCATCTGTTTGTATTTTATCCGATGATTGTTGTAATTGTTGTTTAAAATTTCCAATTTCATCGATAAGATTTCTATTACGTATTTTTAATGCATCTGTACGTGTTTTTAAATCCAAAATCATCAAATTTGAATCATCTAATTTTTTCAGCAAACTTTCCAATTCACTTTTATGATTTGATTCTATTTTACGTAGTATTGATTTATGTTCTATGTTGATCGCAATTAAATTGAAAAGTTTAATTTAAAAAAAAAAAAAAAAATTAATTTTAAATAATAATACCAATAATATCTGTTTTTGGTTCATCCAATTTTGCCTTTAATTCGGTAATCTTCTGTTGTAAATGTAAAATTTGTTGTGAACGTCCCCGCCAATTTGTTGGATTAAATGGTAATGTGGCCGGCGAACCAACACCACCACCACCACCACCACCGAATGTTGCTAAATTAAAATTATCACCAATTTCTTGTTGTATACATTTTTTAGCTAATTTTATATCATTTTTCAATTGAACATTTTGATTGAGCACTTCAAATAAACGTTCACGTGTTCCATTTAATTTTTCCAATAACAGACCATATTTATTTTTCCAAACTATTGAATTTAACTGATCGAACAATGTATGGGAAAAATTAAGATAAGACAAGATAGCGATTTCAGATAAATCAAAATTTTTACCTGATTTTTAATTTCAATATCATCGTCACCGCCGATGTATTCCGGCTCCTCTTTGTGACAATCCTCAACAGTTGTAAAATTTTCAAATAAATTACAAAATTTTTCTAAATCATAATATTTTGAGTTGATTCTATCTAATGTCGTTGTAGTTTTTCTACTATTCAAATCTGCACCCTTCTCTTGATAATTATCTTTAATATTATCATCACAATTGAAAGGATTATGTTCATCAATTACATTCGTTTGCATTCGATTCAAATCGTCTATTTCAATTTTAATTTGTTTTATTGTTAAATCATAATCAATAATTTCTTTACGAATAATTTTCTTTTCATCTATTAAAATCTTTATATACATTAAAAAATAATGTGTTAATGAAACGAACAAACGAACAAAAATTGACATTGACATTGTTTAGCCTCTCTTACCTGAATTTTACCATTTAATTTAATGATTTCATTATCTTTTTCATGAATTTCCAATTTTAATTGTTCATTTTCTTTAATTAAAACATTCTGTATATATGTATTCAAACAGAAGAAAAAAAAAAAGTTTATAAAGGGTTTTTTTTTGTTGGTAAACAAATCATTTTGATAATGATTTAATTATTAGGTATTTTACCTTTAACTTTTTTTTGGAACATTTTAAATGGGATTTTTCTTGAGAATCATTTATCAATAGACAATTATCAATAATAATGTTGCTATTGATGTCATCATCCTTTTTATTCATAATTCTCTGCAATGTGGTTGTTGTTATTTAAATAAAGTTTTGTTGTTTTGTTGTAAGACGCGAAGACGATTTTTATCGGATTGCTAAAGAATTATGAAATCAAATAAAAATTTTTTAACCAAAATAAAATAATTCTATATTCTATAAGTTCAAGCTACTAAATTATTTTATCCCTTACGTCTGTCTGATTAATCTATTCGAGTTTAATCTATTAAAGTGAAAAAAATTCAGACTACTTCATTTTAGATTGTGTTTAGATTAAAAAAAAATGTATATAAGCGTTTGTAATTTTTTAAGGTAAAATTATATTAATTGGTGAACTGAAGGACGAGTTTAAATGACATGTCTGTTTAAATAACATCATATAAAGTAATCTTTTCTTACCATTTGATGATTAATAATAAAATGAATTTGGTCTCGAATGGGTTTAAATAAAAAACCTAAATAAATTAAGTACAAAAGAATTCTCTAATATGGAATATACTTTTAATAAAAATAAAACAAAACAAAATTGTATCTATTTTTTTTTTTTTTTTAGTTGCTTTAATTTATTTATAGAAATGTAGTTTATTTTAATAATTTATTATATAATATGAAATAAAATAAATTGGATGGTGAATATTTCAAAAAATAAAAAAAAAAGAATTTTTTTTTTAACACATAAATAAACTTAAAAATAATAATATTAATTAATTTTTTTTTGTTTGTTTGTTTGTTAATTTAACTGACTTTTTTTTTTGTTTTCTTTTTGTTAATTGAATTTTTTGTTTTTTGTTTTTAATTCTTAATAATAAAGTATTTATTTATATATTTTTTTTATTAATATTTTCTATCAATAATTTTTTGTGTATTGAATTTATTAAAATAATTTTTAAAATAATTCCAATAGGAAAAATTCGGGTTTTTTATTTTGTTTGTTTTATTATCAAAATGTTAAAAACAGAAAAAATGGAATGAAAAATATTTGTAAATTGTATAAAAAAAATTTTGTTTTTTAGGTGTTTTTTAATTATCAAAATTATTCCTAAAAATGAATATAAAAATTCTTTTTGCAATTTATATCGTTTTTTTTTGTTGATTTATTATTTTGATTGAGCCATTATTTTTATTTATATATTTTTGTTTTCGTTAAATATATATGATTTGATTTTTTTATAATATTAATATGAAAAAGTTTACCGCGTTACATAAACAAGAATAAATAAATAATAATTATAATATTTAATTGACATATATTTAATTTTTAATTTAAATTTTATTCACACACAAATTTATAGACATTTTATTTATTTATTTAAAATTGTTTTCAAAGAGCTAATTGATTCTGAAAAATTGATTTTTTTAATACAGCCAATTTTTTAATTAATATATTTTTATATTTTTTTTTTCAATTCCTTTTTGGCACAATTTCAAAATAAAAATGCAATCGTTTTATTAATTTAAAAAAAAAAAGAAAAACATTTACGATAAATTAATAATATATTTATTTTTTTGTGACATAAAATTTAATACTATATATATTTTTTTTGTTATAAATAATTAAAATTCGTTAAAACGACATGATTATAAAATACTATATTCTGTTTTGTTTTTATTGTGATAAATTTAAATTATTTTTTAAAAAAAAAAAGGCAATATGCAAAAAGGACGTTTTGTATTTATTGGAATATAAAGTTTATTGTATTTATTATTAAAAAAAAAAAATCTAAATAATTAATTAAATATATTTATTTAACAAAAAAAAAATAAGAATAAAATATTGCATTTATTTTAGCAAAATTAATTATTATTAAAATGTTCTTTCTTTTAAATATTTAAATATAAGGCACATAACATTTTTTTTGTCTCTATTAGATTATTTAAAAATTTAAATTCTATTTCAATTGGTTTTTTTTTTTTTAAATTTAAATTCCCTTTTGCTTTTTAAATAATTCTAAATTGTTTTTTTATTTTTTATTTATATCATTTCAAATATTATAAAAAAAAGAAAACGATATTAAAATAAAACAAAATATTTTTTCATTTTTGTATTGTCTAATATAAAAATTACAGTCTCTAATAGTATTTTGATTGATTTGATTAAATTAATTGCTTTTTTTTTATTAGTTTTTATTTCTTCTTTCTTGTTTTGTTTTTTTATATTTTATAATTTATAATTTAACAATAAAAAATATATTTTCCTTATCAATAATTTAATATTAAAAAAAAAAAAAAAAAACGAAGAAAAACGAATAAGAAATTTTAATAAAATAAAATAAAAAATATAGACGCGAATTGTAGCTGCGCAAAATTAATTCGCATAAATATTAATTAAATTAAAATATCTTTATTTTAACAACAGAACTAAATAAAAAAATTAAAAAAATTACCGTTGATGAAATGAATTATTAATTTTTTCTTTTATCTATACATTTTTTTTTTTATTAAAATATATAATGATAATTTTAATTAATTAATCAAAAAATAAAAATGGAATTGTTTTTGTAAAAATTTATTATTAATAAAAAAAATGCATATTGGTAATATAATAATACAAAATAATAATTCAAAATAGTAAAACGGAATGAAAATGTAATTATATATTTTTTTTTATTTATTAATTATTTATTTATGGTAAATAC
Organism: Dilophus febrilis; assembly: GCA_958336335.1. NCBI lineage: Eukaryota > Metazoa > Arthropoda > Insecta > Diptera > Bibionidae > Dilophus > Dilophus febrilis. The sequence continues at coordinate 31,050,835 of OY284469.1, read as the reverse complement.
TAAAAAAAAAAAAAAAAAAATTAATATAATACGTGTGAATGTGTGTGTTTTGTGTGGGTATGTGTGTGTGAAAAAAAATACTAATAGAAAATATATTTTAATTTAATATAACAAGATAAAAAATAACAACAAAATATTATTTAAAAAATAAACAAAATAATGTAAAATATACAAAAAATGCTATGCTTTTTTTTTTTTTTTTAAATAAATTTTTAAATTATTAAAAAAAAAAAGTCCATACACGGGTTTTCCATAGACCGTTTTTTTTTTTTTTTGATCGTTTTGATCGTTTCGTTTCGCGAGTTATTTAATTTAATTTATTATATAACAGCTGGTTCAACATAATTTGCTGGTAACATACCAGTTTTACCGGTACGTTCGATACGGCCAGCCATCCAACCAGCATCGATTGCATCAATTTCAACAATTATATCACCTTCAAGAAAACTTACTTCATCGGTGTCCTGAGCATCATAATCGTATACAGCACGGAAAAGACGCTGTAATTGAAAAAATTTAATAACATATTAATAAACACTTCTAGAATCGTTTTCAAATTATTACAGTATTCATATTTAAATTGTGTTCAACAGAAATCAAATTTCTCTTAGATTGCAATACAAATTTTACTATCCATAATTCTTATTCAAAACATAAAATGGGTTTTTGAAAGGTTTCATAAATTCTATTTTATCTCACATTTAGTAGTTTTTTGGTAGATATACAAACAAATTATAAAAAAATATTGAAACTTACAACATTATTCGATAAATGTTGTTGTTGAGGTTTTTGTGATTGCCTTTGTTGTTGCATTTGCTGCTGTTGTTGTTGTTGTTGTTGTGCTTGTTGATGTTGTTGTTTTTGTTGGATTGGATATTGATCAGCAGCAACTACTGAACTATAAATGCCATTTGCTGGATCAATATCGGCCACCGAACCAATTCGTCTTTGTTGTTGATTAATATTCACTGTATAAAGAAACAAGACAAATCATTAATAAAATTTGCGAGTTATACAAAAGGGATTCTATATTCTTCGGATTAGAATAGTTTTAGTGAAGAGAAGAAAAATGTTTCCTTTTTTATTATCATAGAAATATTAATTGAAGTAGTGTTTATAAAATTATTTTTGAAATTAATAGAAGAAAATTTTCAATTAATTAAAATAGTGGTTCAAATTAGTTTAATTTAGTTTTGTAAAATAAGTAATTTATCATTATATAATCGTCATCTGACTGAGAAATTGTTACTCTTTTCATGGTTGGGTTTATCCTTATCATGGGACCGGGTACCTGGGACTTTTTTAATATTTTAATAGACGCAATTCACTATTATTATATTTAAGTTCAGATGTGGTAGTTGAGTAGTTGAGCACAGTAGTTGAGCACAGTAGCAGAAAAAACGCAACCCGTCCCAAGTCTTTTTGTTGCTCTGTTTTTTCATTTTTCATTTAATTAAAAATGTTTTGATTTATTAGGTTTGATTTCATTTTTATGCTATTTGCAAGAAATTTGGATTCATTTGTATTTAGCGTTTGATTTACTTTGTCAAATCTATTAATTTTCTGTACACCTACACCTACGATTATTGGTTTTAGCGTTCTTAGCTGTTAGCTCTTAGTGATCATTTTTACGTTGTTCGGTCGTCAATGCGAAACACCGTATGCCGTAATAAATATGAAAATATGTTACCCTGCGTTAAATTTAAATTCCGAAAATAAAAACAAATTTCCTATTTTCCGGAAAATTTAATAAATTATTGAATCTGTTAATTTGTTTCCATAAACTAGCTAATTTTTAACCTGTTTCGTTCGAAATATCACCTCGTTTGGACATAATATCCGGTATCAAGCGTATTTAATTGAACTTAAAAGCGGTATCAAGATTGAATCATTAATAAGAAACAGATTGCGAGTAATTTATCTGTATTGTATATATTGTAAAAAAAATAATCTTTTTTGATGAATTCATTTCTTTTTTTTTAAACATGACTCATCACCTTTTTAACAATATAATTTATAATATAATACATCATGAATTGTATTGCGGGTTTTTGGTTGATGTACATACAGTGTGACAATTAATATTCTGGACTGGTCCTAGGAAATACATTACAAACACAATTTTTGAAATTTTTGTTTTTTATTTATTCAAAATATTCTCCAAAATACAACTGTTACATCAATTTAATGATGATTCAAATGCGTGTTCCAGCTCATTTTGTGTTATTGCCTCTTGGGAGCGTGTAGATGCTGTTTGAATGGTTTCAATATCCTCAAAAAAACATCCTTTCAATTTCGTTTTAAGTTTTGGGAACAAGGAGAAGTCACATGGTGCTAAAAATCATGTGAATACGGTGGATGATTTAACACACAGATTTGATTTCGAGCCAAAAACTGACGAACAATAAGTGAAGTGTGAATTGGTACATTATCTTGTAACAAACATCAACTATCTGATTCACGATATTCAGGTCGAATACCACGAATCCTGCCCATCAAACGATTCAAAACTTATAACATAATATGCGCCACTGACTGTTTGACCAGTTGGAACGGATTCTTTATGGATAATTCCCTTGCTATCGAAAAATGTTACGAATATTGTGTTGATTTTCGATGGAACTTTTCTTGTTTTTTTTAGCCTGTGTTTTAGCCATCAACGAAACGTTTATACCACTCAAAAACTTGTGTTCTACCCATACAATTATCGCCATTAACTCGCTGCAGCGATTTGGAAGTTTCTGTTGCAGATTTACCAAGCTTAACGGTGAATTTAATGACTGCACTTTGTTCCATGTTAAAATTTCTACTTCAACTAAAATATTGTTCCACAAGAAATGTCATAACTTTTTTATTTGTCAACCAAATGCAATGAAATTTTTACAGACGATAGAGAAAACATTAAGCTTCAAAACGCATGTTCATCCATCACATAGATCGTCCCACTGGTTATTGAGATATGGTCCGGAATATTAATTGTCGCACTGTGTAAAATTAAAATGATAAAAATCATTGTCATTGAAATATCCTAATAGAGTAGAATCTGCAGACCTGAAATCTTCTCATGTAAATTATAAAGTAAATTTTGATGTCAATTCCGCTATGGAATTTGATAGAGTCTTTAATCTAATTGTTATATAAAATAATTTATGAAACGCAATAAATAATCCTTCATTTTCTGCGGACACAATACAATATATTGTATAATTTGTATATTTTAATTATACTATAAATTATTTTATTAATAAAATTCCCATATTCAATTTAATAAATCAAAAACAAATAAATAAAATAATAAATTAGTATCATATGTGCATATAATAATATAATAATATATTAATATAATTATACAAAGATTATAATAAATTAATATATATACAAATTTATTTCAAATTTCAACCATAAATTTGACAAAAATTTTTACGTGTGTAATATTATAACTATTATATTATGTAAAAAAATATATGATTCATGAGAAAATTAATTTACAATTTATAGAATAGATTTTGTGAAGGTTATTTCTATATACATACATAATAAAGAATTGTACATTATTTTAAAATAATTGCACACATATTATGGCTATATAATTTAATTTGGCATATACAAAAAAAAAATAAATAAAACATTACATGATTAAAATTAATAAATAACAAAACACACACACACAAATTAAGAAGAAAGAAAGAAGGTAATGGTGTGGAAAACTAAATTCATAAAATCAAATCTCACTTACCTGCACTATTACGATCTGAACTATAAATTAATGTTGATGAATGTCTTGTCGTATTTGGTATATTTCGTGGTCCATCTGTTAATGGATCATAATCGGAAATTTTTCCAATACCACCACCACCACCTCCTGCACCACTATTATTATTATTATTATTATTGATTACTGTTGATTGATTACTTGATGAATTATACAATTGATTATATGCCGATTGATGATGATTATTATTTGTATTATTTATATTATTATTACGACCATTATTATTTTGGTTATATTGTATTCCACTTGAATAATTTGAATTTGTTGCATTATTATTATTATTATAATAATTATTATTATTTATATTATTTGTATTATTGTTATTATTATTTAATGTATTTGGTCGTGCATAATTTTCATATTGATCATAATACGCTGACGATTGATAATTGTTATTACTATTATTATTATTATTATTGTTATAATGAGCTGTTGTTGCTACTGCTGCTTGTGGTGGTGCTTGTTGTTGTTGCTGTTGTTGTGGTGGTGGCATTGCTAAAACTGCACCTGATGGATTCAATGAACTTTGTACAATAGAACTTCTTATATTTGTTGGATTTACCATTGGTTGCTGTTGATGTTGTTGTGGTTGACCATGTTGTTGCTGTTGTTGTTGTTGATGATAATTCGTTGTAGAATTTTGTGATTGATTATTGTGTTGTTGATAATATGATTGTTGTTGATGTGATTGTGGTTGAGATGGTGAATGTGTACGATATTGTGAAAATGATTCAGCTGCTAACGTTTCCGAAAAATATTCTGATTCATTATCTACTTGGTGGGTGGGTGGGCGGTGGGTTATAGGGGTTTTTTTTTGGTTTGGTTTGGTGTGCATAAAATATGATTATACATAAATATAGCGCAAATACATGTGCATTTTATTTCGTATCGATAATACATATAATAATAAAATATAGGAATATATGGAATAAAAATACAATAATAATAATAATAATGAAATTTTTGATTTTTATACATAAAAAAAAAAAATTACACAATAAATAAATAAATAAAAATTAACATCAACACAATATATAAAAAATAAAATAAAAAAAAGCAACATTTATATATAATAATAAATATAAAATAATGTGGGCAGGACAAATGAAAATAAAAATGATGATGATATAATAATTTTAATTTTGAACTTTAAAACATGTAATTTTTTACCTTTTTTAAAATCTACGTTTTTAAATTAACCAAAAATTTGTTTAATAACTCACCTCGATTATCGGCAATTTCAGCTGTTCCTCTTTGTTTTTCCATAGCTGCTTTTTTCTCTAAATCACCATGATAGGCAACATTTGATATTATCAATGTATTTTGTTTAATGCGTAATGTTTCTGGATCATCAGCTACCTGGAATGGAATGAATGGTTTTTTGTTAATTAATTTGAATTAAATCAATATTTGATCAATTTTCTAATTAAAAAATTTAATAAATAAAACACAAAATATTCTTACCTGTGTTAATTTTCCTTTTTGTTTTTCAAAATCAGCATGATATTTAACATTCGATTGAATTTTTGTATTTTCAGCTATTCGTTTTATTTCCGGTGTATCAGCTATAACGGTTGCCTTTGCCTTTGGAATGTGTCTGGAATGGACAAAAAAAAAATCAAAATCAAATCAATTTAAATCAGGTATGAAATTTTATTATTATCTTTAAATTACAATTTTGGATTAAATATTCCAATAATAATAAAATTAGAAAAATAATTGTTCAGTATTTAAGTTAGTTAGTAAGTTTTATTTTTTGTTAGTAACTTCTATTAAAGATAATCTGAGCGCCGATTTTATGCTTTCAAAGTATCATTTTTCATTTAGAATAATTCAATTAGAGTACAATAAAAAATTTTAATCTCGACAACTACAACGGGATTAACTCCAATATTTTTTCAATGTTCATTATCTTTTAATTGATAGTGTATTTATTTTGTGATCATTTAGCAAACGTATCAAAAAACTTCCACCCATTTCAATACCATAAAAAAATATGCTATAATTTTTGTAATATGAATATCTTCAATTTTTTTTTGGTCAGCAATTCATCATATAAAATAAAATTCCCAATGTATTATTAATATACCATATATAAATTATGTAAAATATGTATATATAATTTCATTTTCTATCCTGTGTTTGTTTTAGCATTACAATAAATTAAATCATATTATTACAAAAAAAAAAATTATGTACAAATGAATTATAAAAAAACATTGCAAAATTCAACGTCTATTCTTTCTATTCGATCATCATCGTAAATATAAATATTATTTAACTTTTATTAAATATGTATTGTATATATATGAATAGTAAATTCTATTTTATCATTGGTTTTTAGAATTATATTTTGTTTGTTTTATGAATTGAATGAATGAAACGGGAGGAAAATTTTCCAGCATCTTGGAAAATTACTAATGTATAATAACATCAATACTTTTTATATACGATAATAATAAAGTAAATAAATTGATTGTACATCGCGTACAAAGCTATTATTTAGTGATTGTTTATCTAACATCAGATCTTCATAGATACATAAGAGGCTTGGACAAGCGATCTTTAAAGTATTTAAATGCCTTAATAATATAGAAAATAGTATCGGAAATTTTGTTTTGAACACAAGTTGTTTAACTATTGGCATTACTTTTTTAGGTTTTTGACAAAGTATTTTGGCATTAAATATCCAAAAGACATTCAGCCATCCACCATCAATTTTCATTAACAATCTTCTATAAAAATAACAGAAAAAAACTCAATACACTGCTATCAACAAATTCTATTGCTGTACTTTAGATTTTAAGTTGCTCATATGAATTAAGTCGTAAAATCATAATAAATACGAACCAAAATGTTTCAGTTATGTCAGCCGAGGATGATCTCTTCAATTAACAAACTTATTTAGATTTCTATAATTTCTATAATTGAGAAAGGAAAAAACTATATTTGTATTTATCAAATTGGTTAAAATTTCATTTTAAATATTTTTTGTGAGTATCAATAAAACAAAGACATATTTATTTTCCAAACAAACGATCCATATAAATGTTGAACCAATAATTTTTTTAATGTAAAACTCTTAATCCACACTCTATATTTAAGAACTTTGGTTTTGTCAACGAAGGTCCAATTAATTCTTTAATTCTGAAAACTTTTAGCAGTGCGGTTTATAGCAGATCATTTATAAAACCATTTCTAGAGTATATTTCTTACAAATGGACCAGTTGCCAAATTACTAAACAAAACAAATTTAATCTATAGGATCCAAAAACATGCATTTTCGCAACATTTTCAGAAATAAAACTATACAAACAAATTCCATATTGTCATATAGAGTAGACGATCCAGTAGTAGCTGCATTATGGACATTTTTTTTTTATAAATATTATACCATCACGAATTATGTTCTAATGAAATAAAAATTTCTATGACTTTTACCTTTGTCTAATAATTCACAGAAGTTCTCAAACGGTAAATCTATATTCTATGTATTATGAAATATTAACTTTTTTCGAACTGATAAATTTGGAAACATTCATGTTTTTTTACGCAAGAACATCGCCAGAATATGTCTTCCAGAGTCCCAAAGGGTTAGTATTTTCCAATAAAAGTTATTAATCTTATGAAATTTGACAATATTAATCATTTAGATTAAAGATTTCTTACATTTCTTCCTAAATTAAGCATTTTGCTTTCTATATCTATAAAGATTCATCTAAAGTGGGCAACTTTGACAATTGTTTAAAACCTTATGAGTTTCGTCACTCTCTAAATCACTTAATCATCACCGGTTCATCACCAATTATTAAGTGATTTTCGATACGCGTTCAGACGTCATTAACGTTTCTTAATGAAAAAATTTCCTATATAATTTACATTTCTCAAGTTTGTACTGTAAAATAGAAATAGTTTGTTCTTATAAAATATATGCAAATAAATTTCAATTATAAAAAAAATTAAAAATTAATAATCATATATTGAATAGAAACAGAAAAAAAAGACGAAATATTTTCAATGTTTATTCTTGAGTTTTTTTTTCTTTCTATTTTATGATATATAATACTCTATATATACAATTTATATAATGTAAAAAATGACTATTAATTATAGTTTATTATTGCTCTATATATTATTAATTTAAAGAAAATATTATTATGGATTATTTTTTTATTTTTTATTTTTGGTTTAATTGATAATAAACTATCATATGATTCAACCTATATAAATTATTTAAAATATAGTATTTTATATATTCATAAATTATATTTTATTTATTTATCTCGTTTTACATTTTATATAATAAACACGGCGAACTCCATTTTTTTTTTTTTAATTTTTTGTTTAAATAAATTTAATGTAAACAATATTGTCCACCAATGTGTATGTATATAAATAATATACGAATGAATGTTGATGACATCACACAAATTTCATGCAAAAATAGTAGGAGGAAGTTGATAATTCTCGTGTGTTATTCACATTATTATTATTATAAAATATTGAATGCGGGACACAAAGTTGAGTTGAGTTGAGAGTTTATAGATATATATATATATATATATATAATATGGTAAAAACAAATGTAAATATTTTTTTAATTGGCACAGCAATTTTAATAGTAATGATAATAATAATAATAATAATAGAAAAATGTGTGTTGATTGTAAATGATAACAAAATGTATATAATATCATTTGTTACTATCATCATCATAAATAATAGCATCTATATTACATTTCACAACTACTATACTATTTAAATATTATATAGTTTATTTTCTATATATATATATATATATATATAAAACAAGTGAAAACAACGACATTGTACTTTAATTTTCTTTTTAAACAATAATAATATATGATATTTTTGAACCTACTTCATCAAAGTGTCTTATTACAACGTTTAGTTTTTTTTTTTTGCTTTTCTTTATTTTTTCATTACTTAGATATTATATACAAAAAGAAAAAAATTAATATTATATATAAAAAAACATTGTCAAGAATAATAATTATATGTAATTTATTATCATTTGCATAAAAATATAACGACGACGATGATGACGACGACGACGATGAATGCGGTCATTAAAATGATAAAAAATATATTTAATTTTAGCATATGACTTATTTGAAATTATTTATTTCATACGTAAGTACGTAAGCGTATATTTAAGATATAAAATAATAATAATTATTATTTATATGTACGTTTTTTTAAGTATATATAAGCAGATAATTCTTAAAAAAAAAACCAACAAATCAATGTTTAGCTTAATCGCAAAATGTACTTTATCATCATTTAATTTTAACATTTCCATATTTATTTTTTTTGATTTCGTTTGGTTTGGTTTTTTAAAAATAAAATAAGAATTTATTAAAAATAGAAAGTCTTACTTACATCGTACAGTAGTGTATAATTTCTTTGAATTATACCTTTGTTTTTTTTTTTTATTTAAAATTCAAAAGTATTAATTATTTAAATAAATATAAAAACTTACGCTTCACAATATGGTAATTTTTCAAATCCTTTATATGTTTTCATATTTAACATCATGGCACATTCATGACATCTGAAACATGTTTTATGCCATGTCTGAAAATAAAATAAAATAATTATAAAAAATTATTAGAATATTATTAGAATAAATTTGTATTAAATAAGAAATGATGTATTGAAAATATTAAAATTAAATTATTCTATAATGGAATGGAATTTTTGTTATTATAAAAGTTTTTATTTTAAGTGAATTCTTAGAATGTGAAATCTTTCAATAAATTGGAAGAAAAATTTCTTATATAGGAATAACAGAAATCGGAAATTAATCTTTAAAAGAAAAAAAACTTTTAAGTAATCAAATTATTATTATTTTAAAAGCATGGATCACCACTGGCCAGAAATTAAAACTATAAGAAATATTCCATTGAATTCAATGGATCGAAAAGACGACCAGTTGTGGCTTCAAATAATGGACATTTTATAAATATTTTAATTAACTTATAATTCAAAAAAAATCTTAAACGATATATCTATTGTATATTCTGTATCGATTAAATGGTTTCAGAGCGGCATCTGCTATATGAATAAAAACATAACATTCTCAAAGGGCGATTATATATAGAAAGGGGCACCAAAATATTGCATTTTATTTATATTTTCATTCAAAAAAGTTCATTTTTATTGAAATTCATGATTAAGAAGATTATTCTCTTGCTTCCTTCTTCGATCGAGAAAATTAACCAGGATGTATACGAAAATCGGTGTAGAATTTTATTGTCCATCCATTCATAATATAGGTTGGAATTGGATGGTGTGTAAACTTTATGTTTTTAAGTGATGTTATCTATGAAAATCATCCTGAATGACATATTTATGTGATTAGAAAAATGGTTATTTCAGAATATTTTTACAAAAAAAGGTTATGGAAAGAATTACAATAGCTGCGGGACATGAAATATATCAAAGCGTTTATCTCTATACAGGTAAGGGGCGAATCATTTCTATGGCCTTTACTTTTTCTAATGATTCAAAAAGTTCTCAAACGGTAAATCTATATTCTATGTATCTAAATTAACTGTTTTCGAACTGATAAATTTGGAAATTTAAGTGTTTTCACAAGAACATCTCTAGAATATGAAAATAGGAAAGGGGCCAATCGTTTCATAACTTAAACAAGACGCAAAAATAGTTAGATATGACTAATTTTGAACCAACAGATACATTAAAACTATAGAAACGTCTCACAAGGCTTGTATTTCACCCTACTTACTATTATATCAATCATTTAAACAATTTCTTTCTATATCTACCTAAGACCAATCCATTTTTAAAGTTGACAACTTGGACAATTGTTTGAAACCATTTGACTTTTTCAATATTCTTTCTGCACTTCAGTTTAAGTTTTGGTTTTTCTCTCATATGTTAGATTTTAATTTCAAATTTTCACAATTTAATTCACATATATTATAATAGATTCATCACCCCAAAATAACTTAATTAGTTTTATAACATAATTATACGTTATTTGGTCACGGGCTCAAGCCAATATAGAATTTTGAGGTGCTAAACCGGGCGGCGCTAAACAGATTCTGCCGTATAGAAACGAACCAAAAAACAAATTATTGTTTCAGTGACAAATAGTGACCATTTATAATGTTAATTTATATCACTTATTCTAATGATCTTTCGTATTTTGATACTGATATTTATAATAATTAAATATTGATTTAATGATCTAATTGATTTTTTGTTTGTAGTTTAATACTATAGACTTGAGAGTTGATAATGATATTTCATCAATATTAGTAATAAATTATCAAAAAAAAAAAATAAACCCCACAATAATTCAAATAGTCCAATACCATCAAGATTTTATTTTATTTAGAAAACCTTAAATACAAAATCGCATATTCTCATTCAATTATTCATTCATTTTCCATATAAGGAATGATAATCTTATAAAAGTGTGATTATAAACGCGTATATAATAGCAAAAAATAACACCAACAATCCTATTCATGGAAAATATTTAAATACAAAATTTTAAAATTGCATTCAATTTTCAAGGATAAATATTAGTAATTTTAATAAATAAATAATAATAATAAATTTATTAAATATTATTTAATTCATTCAATATATATACAAATTTGTTTATTATTATACAAATAATTAAAAATCGAATGTGTTTTAGCTGCATACGAACAAACAATCAAATAAACAAATAAAATAATCAAACAAAATACACACACACACATCAAACCTTGACCTAAAGAATTAACTATTATATTAAATTTATTTTAATATTTATTATAATAAATAAAAATAAATAGTGCAAAAAATAATTTATTTTAAATTTTAATTAAACACAATTTTCTTGTCAGTTATCTCTCCATCACACATTCCATTCAAAAAATAAAAATAAATAAATAAAAATTTATCACTTCGTCTTTATGTGATATTTATTTAATTATATAATTATATTTAAATATAAAATAGAAACAATCAACAAAAAAAATTAAAAAATAAAAACAGCCCCATTTCATAAAACAATACATTTTTACATTTATTTTGAATTACAAATTATTATAATAATAGATTTATTATTATATATATTTTATTTATCTTCATATAATTTAATCTCGTAATAATTGAAAAATAAAAAATAAATAAATAAATATATTAATAAACAAGCAGTACAAGATAATTCTTATCATTTATCTTTGTTGTGTGTGTTTTTTTTTTTTACATTTGTCATTCATTTTTATGTCATTTTTGCAAATTTTTTTAATAATTATACTTATAATACTTAATATTACTTATGAATTTGCTGATAATTTAAAATTACTCTTGTAAGATGAGTCGAAAAATTTAAGGATTGGTCTAGGGTTAAGTAAATATCATCACAAAATCTTTCTTAAAGTCGAATTTTATATTTATCCAGTTTGGAACTTTGATTTATTTTGGGTTTATCTTTTTTTTTAATTTTTTAATCATTTTTCAGTATCAGCTTTTGATAATTCTATTCTATGTGCGATTAGATTAAGTTTCGACGACAGGTGCAATTTATTAATGATTTTAGTGCTTAAAATTGAGTTATTTCGACCGTATAGTCTGTCCATTAATACTATTATAGTTAATAATATTCTATTCAAATCACTTGACAAAATCACTCCAACCACAATCAACAAGTTCCATATTTTCACCATCATACAAGTTTGTATGTACATTACATACGATATTTTTTTTTTTACTCGACAACTTTTTTTTTTATTTTTAATTACATTCCATATTCAAATAAAAATCTCATAAAAAAAAAAAATATAAGAAAAACCCATAAAAATAAAATATATTAAAATATCTTTATTCGTAGAAAAAGGCAAACAAAAAAAATGTGAAGGCACATTTTTATAAACAAAATAAAACTTTCTCAAATTCGCGAATATCGCATTCGTTTTTTTTTACTTCTTTGTTTTAATCTTGGTGTTATTGTTTATTAAAATAAAAAAAAAAAAAAATTAAACAATAAAAAATAAGAGGCGAATTTTTAAATAATAAAATAAAATAATTATTTTATTTCTTTTTCCTTACACGATAATGAAAAATGTTTAAATAATAATAATGATAATGATAGAGAATTCAAAAATAAGCAAAAAACAAAAAAAAAAAATTAAATAACTGCTACTAAAAATGATTACGTAATTGGTTTGTTTTTAAAATCTGTATTAGTAATATTATTATAAAGTATAATGTAAACAAAAAATTTGTTTTTTTTTTCTGCTTTTAATTTTTAATTAACGAAAGTATATATATATAATAAAGACCGGAAGTCTTTAGGAATTTTGTTTGTTTATGGGTGATTGAATTATCGACTTTTTTTTATTTATTATTTCTTAAAATATATTTAAAACAAAGTAAAATTTTGATCTGACTTTGGGATGATCAAATAATTAACATGAATATTTGATTTTATAGAATCTCATTGAAGTTAGAAAAATAAATTTCATTCCCGTTATTAAAATCTTCTTTTTTTTTTCTTTAATATTTTTATCTTTTAAAAACATATGATATAATAACAGTTTTTTTTTTTTAAATTATTTATTAATATATTTAATTAATCTCTGGTGAACACAAAAAGAATAAAGCAAATAAGAAGAAAATAAAAATCTAATTTATTTTTATTGTATTTAAATTCCAAAAAAAAAATATATTTCTTGCGGTATTTATTTATTTTTTTTTTTGGTAAATAACTTAAAAAAAAATGATGATGTTTGTATTATTATTATTATTGTTGTTGTTGTTGTTTACAATTTTTTAATTTTTTTTTACAACACAAATTATAAAATATTGTTGTCTTATGTCGTGGCCCATACAAGATCCGCAATTATGTGAGACGACAATACAAGGCAGATGCCATATGCAACAGATTTCTGACTAATGTTTTTAGAAAAGCTTATATAATACCAAAAAAAAATAAAATTAAAATGATAAAAAAAAAAAAAAAAATTGATAAATTGTTTCAATTAAATTAATTAACAAATTTAATGAAATTAAATTATTTTATTTTATTTAAACAAAAAATAAAAACCAAACAAACCTTATCTAAACATTTTAATTCCTCTATGGGATAAACAATTTTATTACATCTAGAACAATTTTTATTCATTTTTGTTTTTGTATTTTTTTTTTTTCTTTTCACTTTTAATTCAATTATAAAACACACAAAAATAATTTTTTATTGACCGCGGCGGTAATCAATAATACAATATAAATTTTGTATATTCACTAATTTTGATTTAAAATTAATTCTTTTAAAAATTAAATTAAAAATATAAATAATAAAAAAAAAAACAAATTTCAACTACCAAAATAAAAAATTAAACCAAAATGAAAAACTCGTTGTCGTTTTTTGTTTTCTATTGAAATTGAATGAAATGAAATTTTTTTATTTTTGTTCTCGTGTGTTATGTTTTTGTGTTGACTCGACGATGGATTTTTTTTTCTTTTTTGATGGATGAAAATTTATATATATTTTTTATATATGAATAATATAATATGAAAAAGAAAAATATATGATGATAAATTTTTTTAAACAACGAATTGAAGTGAGAAAGAAAAGAAAATTACAAAATGGCTGAATTTTAGCATTTGGTGTTGAAAATTAAAAGAGAGAAATTAACGAAATGAATTTTCCATTTATAAAAAAACGATATTGGAATTATTTAACGAATACACAAATTTTAGTACCTTTCTGTAAAAATTGTAATTTGAAATTTGAATTTTGAATTTTTAATTTTTATAATATTACAATTTTAAAATTTTATAATTTATAAAATTATAATTTTAATAATTATATAAAATATATATACAAAATTTTTATAATTATCGTAGGACATTATTAATAAAATATTCTTCATTTCTATCTTATACATACATATATATTAATCATTAACATTTTTAATTATTCTTTATCTAATCTCGTTTTACGGAATATAAAAAGCTATGCAATAATCAAACCATTTTTCTATAACGTTTATATAAAATTCCCAAACAGCCAAATATTCCTTATATCCTTATCCATATTATACACCTTATCCTTTATCAATCCATATTTTGCATCAATAATTATATAGGAAAAGCAAAAATAATTTATATTTACTTTATTTTTAACATTACATTCGCACTATTTAAAATACTTTCAATAAAACCGTATTTTGAATTTGTTTTTTTTTTTTAATTAATAATTAGAAATTTTAAATTAATTTATATTTTGGTGCATTTATTTTTTCAATTTATTTCAACGAGTGCAATTTTATTGAAATTATTTTAGAGGTGAATGTTAACAAATTTAATGAATGAATGGAACAAAAAATACTTCAAGTCCTTCTATAACTATATTAATTATAGTAGATGTAATTCTACTATTTTTATGCACTATATATATATAAATGTAAGGTTTAACACACAGAGTTCTTATACCAATATGTATATACAGATGTAATTTTGAACTTTTAAGTAATAATAAATCGATATGGAGGCATTATCAAATGAGAGCTATTTGGGTTTAAAATCACTATAATTCACTCACTTGCTTAAAAACCATTTTTCTATATAACGTTTATATAAAATTTCCAAACAGCCAAATATTCCTAATAGGTAATTAAATTATGAGCGCGATTTTCCAAATCCGATTATCTTATGGTTTCAGCCAGATTCACATATTGGTTTTTGAGTTTTGGCATCTGGCCAATAGAATTATCCGGTTATCGCAGGCCATAACTCAAAAACCAACAAATGAATCTGACCGGAAGATAACCGGATTCAGCCCCACTTAATTTATAAGTATGTAAATTTTCAGCCAGATTCATCCGGCAAGACATCTTTAATCAAGAAATTATATCAGTATTTAGTATTTGTATTAAACATCAAACAGCAAACAAAAATACTTAATTGCATTCCATTATATTGCATAATTGCATATGATGATGATGATGATGATGATGATGATGATGATGATGATATCGAACCATATATATTATGATAACGCATATATAGAGGTGTATTATTATACAATCACTATAAAAAGCATCAAATGGTACACATATACGATAAGAATTTTATATACCAATAAATATATATATATAGTATATATATTATTCTTATATATACACAAAATTACTAATACATTACTTTAATATTATTATAAAAATTTATATAGAATTGCCTAACAGTAAATTTTACCGTTTATTTTATTTTTGTACAAAATCAAACGAACAATAAAATTCATTACATTTTTAGTAGTACACATCAAATTTATTTTCTTTTTTTTTAACAATTGTGTTTCAATTTTTTTTTATTCTATAAATTTTATAAAAAAAGAATACCAATTAATCAAGAACTATCTGAAATAAATAATCATTCATTGTATATACATATATGTGGATGTGGCAAAGCAGAAAATATACGAACATCTCAAAACATTTTTCGATGATGAAAAATGTTTCTTTACAAATCATCATCCTTATAAAATTCAACACCGCACCAGCACATCAGGTATAAAATTCAAAGATTATATTCTATATAGTACGTTTATTATAAATGTGATATTATAAATACGTGTATAGCTAAAATTTTGTGTCACATAAATTCATTTCTCTATGAAGTTATACACTCCTTAGACTTGTAATTGTTGTTACAAAGTTCATTCAAGGGTATAAAATCTATATACATTTTTGAGTGGTGAATGCGTGATATTGATTATAAATTATGCAAAACTGTATATGTTGTATATATAAAGAAAACAAACCTTTAATTATCGTCGTATTTGAAAAATTACTAATTTCCATTTGAAGTTATTTAATAATAATTTTCAATTTTCATAAAATTATCTTCACTTTTTTATGTTTTGTTTCCATTTTAGGCGGTTATTATAATAATTTTGTATAAACAGTTGGAGTTTGATGAAGACTAACAATATAATAATGATTAAAAGATCACAATATTGCATGTATAAAAGCAATGAATGATCGCATGGAATTGCAGTGTTTAATTTAAATCTTTTGAATGATGTTCATAAATTGGAAACTATTTGAAAATGAATAATGTAACAAAAACGTTCAAGAAATACCCACAAATAACCAACGATTATTTTCTTTATCAACATCATCGCATTTCTCAATGGGGTATTTCGTCGTCGACGTTTTTTTTTATATGGGAACTTCACTTACAGGTAATCAAAAATCAATTTATTTCGATTGTTATTAATTATTAGATAGATATAATTATTTCTGTTAAATACTAAAATATATTTAATTCTATTCTATTCTATTCTAAAAATATAAAGCCAGAATTTGTATAGAATATTTGAAAGAAAGAAAAAGAAAAGAATTTGCATATATTATTAAGATATATCCGCGTATGGAATATTTTTTATAATCAATATCATTAATTAAAGTTTTAGGAATAGCATTTCTATAGATAATTATATAATATTGTTAAATATCATATATTTTATTAAATTCTAATCTTAGCAATTTTGTTTTTCTGTTTCGTTTCAGGTTAGTGTACAATTTTTTTTAATACATACAATATAGAGTTTAAGACTATAAAAATATAATAAATCTGCGGGTTATAATCTAATTTTCGGAATACAATTACTATATAAAATAATTTGTTGAAACAGTTGTTGAAAGTATATGATTAATAAAATATATTATATGATGATTGAGAATCAACAAATCATAAAAATATGAAGTTAAAATATATTATGCGATAAAATAATATTATTGCTATATATTCCACGAAAATTATCAACATTTTAGATTTAATTATTTTTTAAGAAATAATTTAAATATTTATAAGATTTATAGATTAATATTATATAATAATTTACATTCCGGCTGTTGAATGATATTCTGGTGAATGAATGATGAAAATTAATGATTTCTATATCATATCATCATCATATATGAGATCGAATCCATTATATGTTTTACAAATATGTAATTTAATCTCTGTAATTATTTTTTTTTTTTTTTTTTTTTTGGAAGAGGAAATCTATTTATAGACTAAGTGTCGGACTCCCGTCACTGAGACGTCCTACCGACTAAAACCTCTCCCATAGGGTTGGGGTTTTACGTACCCCCTGCACCACGACCATAAAGATCTATTGTGCCCCTCTTCCTTTCTTTTTATTCACAAGTCCTCAATTAGGAATTTGATGACCGCTTTTATTGCGAGGTTTTTATACCCACTTTCTCCTATAAAGTTTTTCCCCATGTATAACCTCCTTTTCACACAGAGCGCTGGGCATTTTGCGAGTACGTGCTCCATCGTCTCACTGTCCTCATTGCAAAACCTGCACTCCTCATTTTCGACCACCCCCATGTTTTTGAGGTGGTAGTTGCATGGCGCATGCCCCGTGAGCGCCCAGCAGAGAACTTTAAGTTGTTCTCTCGGCAGGCATAGGGCTTGTTCCGCTCTTTTTGCATTTAATTTTATAAATTTTTTCGAATGCCTAAGGCCCCTGATGTTATCCCAGTTTCCCTTAGTTTTTTCATTGGACCACCTATCGATTGTTTCCATTTTGTCTGCCTTTGTAAATCCACAGAGGGGTAATGGTCCAATATATGGTTTCCCTGCCCCCATCCGTGCCAGTTTTTCAACTTCTTTCCTGTCTTTATGTCCCATACTAGCCGGCATCCAGATGATTTTTACCTCACTGCTGTTTGCCAGCCTGTTTAGGACTTCATGACATTCGAGTACCACCTTGGAGTTGAACGTATTTTGTTGGAGTGCCATCACAGCCGCCTGATTTCCCGAGATTATGTTGACACGAATACCATTCATGCCCCTTTCCCCGATTGTTTCTGCTGCCGTTTTGATCGCATATATCTCCGCTTGGAATGCATTTGCATCGCCACTTAAAGACATACTGATAGAACACCTGGGACCATATACTCCCGCACCAGTGCCCTCTATTGTCTTTGATCCGCCCGTGAGCCATTTCTGGGCGTCTTCATTTAGCCTTTTACCCGGCCGGTCCCATTCTACCGTATTATGGACATATATCCCATATTTGTGAATAAAATCCATTTTTCCTTTTAGTTGGTCACTGTATGACGTCATAGGCATAATATTTTCTATGTCTTTTAGTAGCTCCAGATGACCCTTTAGATTACCCTCCATAAAGTTCATCTCTTCATGTAGTGCCACTAATTCTTTCATGGCCACTTTTTTTATGGCAATGTGAATAGGTTGGAGACCGATTATCCCCTCCATTGCCACCAATGGTGTCGTTCTCATTGCTCCCGTTATCATAAGGCACGCTAGCCTTTGAATCTTGCCTAATTTTTTTACTATTGCTTCTTGCTCGGTCTTTTTCCACCAGACCGCCGCTGCATATGTTATGCCAGGCCTAATCATTTGCCTGTACATCCAGTCCATCGACATTGGGCTCAGTCCCCAGGTCCTGCTGACCATTCGCCTGCTCGCCCATATGGCTTTTGTAGATTTCTTCGTCACATACTCTATGTGTGAGTTCCATGTTAATCTTTGGTCAAGAATGACCCCCAGATATTTCGTCTCTGAATTTAGGACCATCTGAGTTACTCCCATTTTAATCGTAGGAATTTTTATTTTCCTTCTTCTCGTAAATGGTATAATTTTTGTTTTTTCCGGATTTAGTTCCAGTCCCTCTCTTGTACACCATTCTTTTGTAGTGTTTAGCGCCCTTTGCATTAGATCACTTATCGTGCTTTCATGCTGGCCCCTTATTATTATGGTTATATCGTCAGCATAGCCTATGGTTTTATATCCCCCATTATGTAGGATGTCCATCAGCTCATCTACCACTAACGACCATAACAATGGTGATAGGACCCCCCCCTGAGGGCACCCCTTTGTAGTCCCGACTTCGAGACTTACTGTTCCCATATTCGCAGTTATAATTCTGCTTTCTTGCATTTTTTTTATCCATGTCCGCAAAACATCGTCTACTCCTCTACTCTTTAGAGCATTTTCCATTGACTTATAGCCAGCATTATCAAAGGCCCCCCCAATGTCCATGAAGGCCACTAGGGCAATTTCCCTTGATTCTATGGCCTCTTCAATGTTTTTGACGATGTGATGCAATGCAGTTATCGTTGATTTACCCTTTTGGTAGGCAAATTGCATTTTGTTTATCGGACGATCTACCAGAATTGTGTTTCTGATATGAAGGTCTATCAATTTTTCCATTGTTTTAAGCAAAAACGATGATAGACTTATGGGCCTATAGGATTTAGCCCAGTCAGAACCTTTATTTCCATTTTTTGGGATAAAAATGACTTTAACCTTCCTCCACTTTACTGGAACGTGTCCCAGAATGAGGCTGGCCCTATATAACATCATTAACGGAATTCCCAGACTGGATATTCCCCTTTGCAGGAGTGCAGGGAAGATTCCGTCCGGACCGGGTGATTTGTAAGGCCTAAACGAATTTACCGCCCACTTCACCCTTTCCAGATTTCCTAATTTTTTCACAGTATCTAGGCTTTTTTTCCGCTCTTCTCTGTTACTTTTATTTGCAGACCCAGTATATTCCCCTATATTTGGGATATTATCCGGGAAGTGCGTCCGCAATAGTATTTCCAGAGATTCCTCTGTACTTGATGTCATGGAGCCATCCATACGTCTTATTAGCCCCAGACCGTTTTGCCCCTCTTTGGACAGAGCTTTTTGTACCCTTGCCACCTCTGGTACTTCTTTGAGGCTTTCACAGAAAGTCCTCCATGTTGCTCTTTTAGATCTTCTGATTTCTTTATTGTAGGCAGTAAGGGATTTTTTGTATATATCCCACGTACCTGTTGTCTTAGCTCTATTGAACTCTTTCCTCGTTTCTTTTCTTAGCTTTTCCAGATTTTGGTTCCACCACGGAACCCTTCTGGTTGTACTTTTCCTCTTAATGGGACAGTTTTTCTCATATGAGGTCACAATAGCCTCCATGGTTTTGTCTACCGCCTCTTCTAATTCGGTCTTTGTTTTTACCCTATAGACTATGTCCCGCATTACCATTTCGAGATCTTTCCTGTATCCCTCCCAGTTGGTATGCTTTGGAACCCTATACGTTTGATTTTCTGTTGGGTGTTTGTATTGCACCCCAAAAGTTATATAACAGTGGTCTGAGAATGAGTTCTCAGGCGAGACCCTCCAGTTTGTTATCAGATCACTTTTTGTGTTTGCCGTCAAAGTTAGGTCTATCACCTCCCTTCTTATGGCATTGATAAAAGTGGCTTCCTTCCCCACATTTTCAATATTTAAATTATTTGTTATTAGGTATTGTAATAATAACTCACCTCTTTTGTTTGTATCCTTGCTTCCCCATACTATGTTGTGCGCATTTGCATCACAACCTATGATTAGCGTCTTTTGATGTTTTTTACAATAATCCACCAGTTTCTTAGTTGTTTCATCTCTGTAATTATAAAATACAAATTATATATAAATATAATCTAAAAATGTTTATAAAAACAGAACAATCGCGAATATTAAATATACCAAATGGATTTCGAATTAAAAAAAACAAAAAATTTGCATACAAGAGTAGTAAAGTGACTAGTACAAAATGTAAACTATTTACTATCCTTCGCATTACCATAGTTTAACATTTCAGTATCAAATCCTAAGTTAGATTATTTCAATGCCGATTTCGCCTTTTTTTTCCAATACATTACATTATAATACATATTCTAAATACGATGCATTTTCAATGCATTTTCTTTTCAAATGGAACTTTCATTTTCTTTTTAATATATTCAATTCAATTATTAATTTTCAATCAATTTAGTTCATTAATCGCTTCATTTTTCCTATTTATTATACACAGTCGCCAATAATATTCTATATATATAATAATATTCTATATATATAATTAAATATATTACAATATCTTAAATAATTCTTATTATCTATTGTATGTATAAGATTGAGTATTTAATGCTTCAGAATTAAATTATCATTTCGCAACCATCATTTCGTAACCATCATATCCATATATATGAATTGTCTAAGTTTTGCAGATATTTCCTAACGTGTAAATCTAATAATTTATATTGTATTAATTTTTTTTTCAATTGAATTAGATGTCCATCGCAATTACTACGCTCCTTTTTATGATGAAATAATTATATATCATAAATCATATATTTTTGATTTAAATATACACTGCGGACAATATATTAAATCATTCAAATATATTTTGATTAAACTCGCTCAATGATATAAATTGAATTTAGTATGAATATATGCCTTAATGAAAACCTAATGGAATTATAAATTAATTTGACCGCTTTTATATAGTTATAAAATATTACATTCTCCAGTAATAATGAAATATACATTTATTGTAATTTACAGTGAGAATGTTTTTTTTTAAGTAAAGATGATTTTAATTTTTTCATGACATTTTGGTATGCATTTATAATAATCTTAAATAATAACCTCTATGTATCATAAGTAGCTGGACAAAATTCTAACGCGGCAAACATGGGCAAACATGCTTCAATCTTTACAAATTTTTTTTTGTAAATCCTCTCAGTATTCAACAATCATATTCAATAAGTTTTACATTTGAAATCAATATGAAAGTATGTGAACAAAATCATTTGCCATCACGCGTATTTAAATTGCTTGGACAAGAAGATAAAAAATACGTTTTGCGACATTGTCTGAATGAAGGATGTAGTCGTCTAATAGTTTATAGATTTAATGTACATAAGAATAAGATAATATAATCCGAATATATCGGTCCGAATATAAATTGTATACAAATTGTTCAATAGAATATATACATAGGTTTTACGACAGTCCAAATACAACCTTTTACAAATCAAATTCAAGTTTTTACAAATCAAATTAAACGTTTTACAAATCAAATTCAACTTTTTACAAATCAAATTCAATCAATTGTATAATTAGTTTTGCAAAATCTTTTAATACATATTTTAATTTATTTTGTATAAAAAAAAAAATTTTAATCAATATAGTATAAAATAAAAAAAATACAAAAAATCGTTTAAGCAAACAAAAGAGTATCTTAAACTAAAAGAGTAATTTTAAGCCATTAACAACGGATTAAAATAAAACTTGTAAATTAAAATGAAAAACACCAAATAGCAAGTGGAAAGGATTTAATGTCGCATTTTGCGACAAATATTCCTTACCAAATTTTTACCGCCATATTGTTTTCTGAAACGAAATTTTGTTCAAATAATCTAATGTCGGAACCAGGAAACAATAATTTGGTTGACGTTATTCAACGGTCCATTTATACGATTTACTATATATATATTATTCAAAATTGTATATATATTATTCAAAAATACAGATTTTCAATGATGGAGCATTAAATGATGTGGATTGATGATTCCAACGATAGGATATTCTGATAGATATAATCGCAAATGAACTAATTATAGCGTTGTTTCTTGAACAAAATTTATCCGGGAATTGTCTCATTTGAAAACTCAATTAATTTATGTTATTTATAGAGACAATAAATTAGGAAATTTGTTAATTGTTTTAAGGGATTTATTCTACAGTATAGAAAAAATTAGACAGATATTTTTTAGAAAATCGAATTTATCTTTTGAAAAAATTAATGTATTATAGTTCTTAATATTTAAAGAAAAATTATGAATAAAATATCCTCTTAAAGTATCATCCGCGAATTGCATGGAAGATGAAAATTGTACCTTTTAATCCACTTTAAATTAATTGCACTTTAAAATATTAGTATTAATAAAAGCTTTAAAACACTTCAACAATACAGGATCGAATGACTATTGATATAATTTGATTTGATTTCTCACTGAATTTTTAAAAAGAATAAACACGTTTCAATATTCAAAGTGAATCTATCATTTATTTATCTTCTACGCGTATCATCAATATTATTTCTTGGCGAAAAAAAGCTGATAAATTCATATTTTGTTGTTTTCTTGTTATCGTCTGGACTCTGGAAGACAAATACGCAATGCATATCGTTAATTTATTGCGATTTTTTCATACAGAAGAAAAAATTTATATCTATTATTGCTATTTTATCCTCACGGCAACAAAAGAGAAATTTTCAATGATTTGTATTGCTCAAATATTGCTAAGGCAATAAATAGAAGATATCCTCTATTTATCGTGCAGATGATTTATCTTCCAAATGTATACTGGGTATTATTATGCATTTGGCGATGATGATCGCATTCAACGATATATTAAAACACATTCAAACAATCATATATAAATATATATAATTTATTCCAACGGGATCTCATATATTATTTTTTCAATATATACTATAGAAATCGGGTTATTGCCTTTTTAAGCATTTATATATTTGGTATGTGAAATTTATACTTATTCGTGTTTGTTATTTTTATTCAATAAATTTTAAAGTGCGTGTTTTTTTTTGTGTTATCCATTTAGTTAATTATTTTGTTTTATATGTATTATTAATTTATGATATTAAACATAAAAAAATATTCATAAATTTATATGTTATCATTAAAACAAAAGATATCTAATTTTTCTAATGATTTTCTTTATTGAAAGTGTTCATCAACAACAGGTATAAAATATATATTTATATTTTTCACTATATATTTACATATTTTTGTAGAAGATTTTATAATTGATGAAATTATTATTTGTGCTAAAATAAAATTATATTGCTTGTATATGGTGGTGATGCGATATATAGAACAATATTATATAATCAATCACACAACAAATATATTTTTCTATAATAATATTTTTCAATAGACCGAAAAACGGGATCTCGCTTTTTTCAACACACCGGCTAAATATGTGTGAATATCACGTTGTCAACCTATTTATTATTATATATGTTTTTCTATATTAATTGAAATTGCGTGGTTTTACAATAAATATATTGTTGGTTTAATGAAATTTTGCGTTTTTAAGATTATTTCTCAAAGTTCATATATAATTAATATAAAATTATAATAAAAAACAAGTATAATGAAAATTAATTTAATATAGAAACCGCACTTAAAGAAAATTAATTTATAGGTGTATTATTTAATTGAAAATATTTGAGATGCAATTTTTTTTTTCATTTATAATTAAATGTTATATTATAATGTGCTTTTCATGTTTTTTTTTTCAAGAAATTGCTGTTCAATTTTACATTTTCATCAAACTGAAAATGTTTATATGCGCCTTCTGCTTCAAACAGTCCAAATGAAGGTAAATAAAATTTTATTGTAATAAAAAAGAATAAATACAAAATGAATAATTTTTATTTCAATTATTATTAATTGATAAATTTTTCTCGTGATTTTTCTTTCAGTTTAATGTGTTCAGTTTTTCCTGCCAACATTACGAATTAATTTCCATTGCCGGTGAGTCTATTAAATTTTTTTTCATTATTATATTTCTGTTAAAAAAAGAAAAAAATTAATTCATATTAAATAAAAAAGGATTAAAATTAAAGGTACTTATATAACAAGTAAAATAGAAATGTGAAATTTTTATCGTTTTATGATAATGTGATGAACTGAATTTTTATAAGTCTATTCTATACAATAAATGCATAATATAATTTGCTAATTTAATTTAAAGTGATCAGTAGAATTATTAATAATTCATCTTTGATATTTTCCCCGTACAGGATTTCATAAACATTTATATAAAATTTTTAACTTATTTTATTTTTTTTGATTCTTTATTGTTAAATTTTCTATAATCGTGGAATTTTATTATTATTTGAATAGAAATTATTGAATTTTAAAGAGATATGTATTATAATTTTGTCTATGAATGTTTCAAAATTATGATTTAAAGTATAAAAATATCAAATTTAAATATATTATTTGTTAAAGTATTCGTAATGCGTAATTTTATAAGTTTAGCTTTCCCTATCAAAGTATTCATTGTACAACCTACAACATTAATTAGTGATAATTAAATCTATTTTATTATATTCTCTATTTATTAATATCTTTTTTTAATCTCTCAGTTTATCACTTAGATAAAAAAAAATCCCGTCGGAATATTTTAATTGAAAAAAAAAATGAATTGTTTTTGATTTTTTAATTTCTTTTATAGAAATATAATCATTTTAGAGTTCATGATAGATCTCACATTAAATACCAATTGCTTTTTGTAATTGACTGGTTCCTAACTAATATAATAGGTGATGGTAAATTACACATAGAAATAACTATAATAACTAATATAATTTATTTCCTTTGTTTTTGCATAAATATTTATAGAGATCTATCATGAACTCAAACTATAATATTATTACTAAAATACTAACCCCATTTTATATTATATTGATTATATGAAAATATATTATTTTTATAATTATAATGTATCCTATTTTCCAAAATTTACCCAAAAGAGTAATTGCAAATGGTTCGGTTCATGACCTGACCATTTTAATACTTTATCCTATGTAAAAATGAACAAGTAATTGAGTCTTGCCACCCGACAGCTTTCAATGTCTGAGTATGGCGCCGCAATTATCATTTTATCTTAATCCAATCCAGGGAATATTTAGGTCAAGCCCTCTAGTCTCTCAGCGGACCGACTACGCGCTAAGTATTCTTTCCCATCCAATAGCTCTGGTCTTTTTGAGTACCCCCATTGCCCTTAAGAAAAAAAAAAATCATCGTTTATATGTCTATTATTGGGGGCTTGTTAGGGTAGTAATATATAGTTAATAAACATTTAGTGATAATTTATATTTTATTTTAATAGTATATTAGTAGTGTATATTTTAACTAACACAATAACTATATGTAATATTTATTTTACTTTTGTTTTTATTATAAAGGATAATATTGATAAATGCAAATATTTAATTAAAATTGTTCATTCATTTTACAAGTGAACCAATCTATTTTATTACATATTTAAAGAGATCATACAAAATAGCTACCATTCCTCTTATATAACTTTAGTCGCTTTCATATGAATTTTCCGAGATTTTCCAGTATTAATTAAAAGCAATTCGTATATTTTTTAATGGTAATTTATTGAAATTTTACCACATATTAAAATTATTGTAATTTGCGAACCGGTTAACCAACCTGAACGAATAGACCACCAAAAGAACGGTATTTCCACACACTTTAAGAATAAAATAAAATTATATAAAATACAAAATTAAGTCATATTGATAAATGAAATTATTTGAAAGAAAATTGTCAAGTCTCATTCATTTTCTAAGTGAAGCAATTCATTTTATTACATATTTAAAAGAATCTTAAAATTTGAATACGAGTCCTCTCTTATATCACTTTAGTCGATTTCATATGAATTTTCCGAGATTTATAAATATTGTGGATTTTTCCGAAACAGACTTGATATTTTCTAAATTAATTTGATATCTATCTGTTAAAAATAATTTACGATAATCATTTTCACATTACGATAAAACTCTTCATTAAATTCAATAGACAAATTTCTTTTATAATAATTATTCTAATATCTCATCAAATAATTAAATATGTTAATGACCAAAAATTAGGATGCAACGAGAATTGTTAATTAAATTAATTAATAATTTCAAATCAAATCAAATGTCAAATGTTTTTAAAGGAAATTATTTTCATGAATCAAATCATATGTTAAAGGAATCGTTATCATATATCCAAATTCATTTAGATTATAGGACAAATAAATTTTATAATTCAAATTTTTTATTATTTTCTAATTTCTTTCCGATAATAAGAAAAACCTAAAATTTTCCCATTTTCATTCATGGATTTTAATGAATAAAAAACAGCTCTTCAAAACACATATTCCTCAAGACAATGTTTTTCTATCGTTGAAACTTACATAGGATAAAAAGAAAAAATATATTAAGAAAATTAAGGGTTCGATTTTTTTCTTCATATATTTTTTACTTTTTATCTTATGTAAGTTTCAACGATAGAAATTTACAGTTATAATTGAGTGTAGAGCGGGTACCCCCCCCACTGGATACCCGAGAATATATATACACCAACCATACGGGCAAAAACGCCCGTACCGTCAATGTATATATAAACTTTGGGGAGGGTTCATCGTCGAATGATAGGCATCCTGGGACCAGCATAGGAGGTCTTTGTGGCACCAGTGCGCACACAGAAATGGAAATCAAACAACCATGACCCTCCCTAATTAAAAGCAAATCTCACATGTAATTTTTACATGTGAGATTTTTGTTTGAAAATCGGCGGCTTCGCTACCAACTCGGCCATACTTTCATATTAAAATTTGTTCACTTGAGTTTTGTTCACATTAAATTATCAATACAAACAATTTGTATATGGAAAAATGTGTTGAGTGACTGAAAATTAATTAAATATTTTATTATTTAACAATTGATATTTAAATTTATATAAATAAAAATAAAAAAAAAACGAAAAAAAAAAATTATTATATCCTTCAGGATTTGAACCACTATTTTCCAGACATATCAGGCGTTCAAAAAGAAAATTTCATATCATCTCTATTACAAATTACATATACAAATTTCAATTAATCATTTGAATGAATGTACTGAATTAAAATTCACCGCTTTGAACAACCTTCTCACAAAAGCAATCAAAACATAATTTTCTGAATATACATGACTTTGTATTAAAACTGCGTGAAGAATATATTTTGAATTTATAAATTATATTCAAAATTTCCCTTTATTAGAACAACAGACATCACTTCATCAAATAAATACTCGCATATCGCATTGCATTATATGAATCTATACAAGATACATATACCATTGTTCCATTTCATATAAAATTAATTACGGTAAATTTATTTATTTACGGTATTTTATTTTATTTTTTCGTCTGATTGATGCATTTCAAAATATTTTTTAGTAAAATTTCTATCAATTTTTGTTGTAATAAATTTTATATTTTATTGTCAATTTTAAATTGTATGTTATCATAAAAGAGGTATTAAATTTTTAATAAATGTGCAATATTAAATAATATCTACGTAACTAAATTTATAATTAATTTATTAAATAAATAGTTTTCGTATTGAAATATATTTATAGAGTAAAAATGTAAAGAAAATACAACAAAAAAAGCATCTTAAGGAAAATGATAAGAATTTATTGAAGATTTGAAAAACCAATTATACAAAGGGAATGATGCATTTTTCAATTAAAGGTAAATAAATATTTTCTTCATTATTATTTTTTACATTTTGTATTGTGTATGTTATGAGAGTGCATGTTTTTCTTTACGATTTCAATACCACTGGAAAATTTCAAATGATTTGTACAGATGAAAATGTCTTATTGTTTGTATTAAAAAAAGTGTAAATCCATTGGGTTATTGTTGTATTATTTTTTATAATGTGACCATAATATTGTTTTAGCAAATGTGTATTAGAAAATCTTTCATTAATATATACTGTACAATTTTTATTAAATAGAAATTTTATTACTAATCGGAAATTGTATCAAGAATTTATTGTGAACATTTTATCGTAAATCTATTCTGATGATTGAAAATCTTTCAAAATCCCCCAATAAACATTTCTTATTAGATTGTGACAACTTGATACATGCGTTATTTCATATTATGGAGACATTGGTTGTTCACACGTAGGGTTTCTCTTTATGATTTGTAGGTTAAAGATAATAAGGTTCGAAATACAATATTTCTGAAATCTCATGGAAAATATCACTATTTGTAAGAAAGCTATATATAAAGGTGAACATTTGAATGATATATTGCATGTGTTTCATGTTTAAAATTATAATGTTTAATTGCTATTTCCATAAATACATCACATTTTCATTCAAAATCCAAACCTCGACCTGATGGGTAACCCTGTTTAGTATCTAAAATGTAATGAAATAAAAATTCCCGTAATTTTTTTTTTCATTGTATGAAAAGTACATATAAAATATTTTTATATATATAACAAATTGAATGATACGGTAATTTCTTGTTTTTGTGTGTAGGCACATCGCACATTTATTTTATATTAAAAGTTGGTGTTGATTGTAAATTTATTGATGGTGCGATTGTTGGAATAAAATTAATTATTTTTTTTATTTGTGAATTTGTATAAAGAAAAGATTGTGATAAATTAAATCAATCAACCAATCCAAGGTGAGAAACAATCAATTAAACACTTCGCATTGGAAATATTTATAAGATATAAAATTGATAAATTAATAATTCATATGACGAATACATAAAAAGAAAAAATGGTCTTTTTTTGTGTATATGAATTGAAATAAATCTGGTATATTATTTGTTGTTGTTAATATTTCAATTCATTATAATAAGAAACTCACACACTCCCTTTGTTTTAATTGTAATATAATTTTTAATAAATAGTCGTAAATGAAGCGTGGAAAAAAAACTATTTATTTTATATGTTTTTTCAATGAATTTATAATCAATGTTTTACTTCTTGCTGATGATTATGTGATTTGATATACGATAGCTCCTTCATTATTTATTCTTTCTTTTTATCACATTTTTAATTTTATTAAATATTATTTATATTAAAATATTTATTTTATTTTTATTTTCAGTATATGGCTAATGAATGAATGATTTTAAAAAATTAACATCATTTTTTATATCAAATTATCTACATCACTTGATCAATTTCGAATCATTTTTAAAATCATGAACAGAAAATTTATATGCGGTTTTCGTTGGAATTCTTATTCATTTATTATTTACAACATAAATCATCAGAAAAATAACTGCACCATTAGAGAGAAATTTCAGTATGTAACATCATTAGATGATCGATATCAAATTGGTGAGTTCAATATATTTGTTTTTAATAAAAGATGTAGCCCTTTTTTATCTAAATTTTAAAATCAATTGCTTTATTGAAATTCAAAATTCTTTTCGAATTAAATTAATTATTTTGTCTATATTAATTGTAAAAACAAATTATATTTAAAACTTTTTGTGGTTATTGAAATTTGAGAAAATATCATAGAATTTTTTTTAAAGTTTATAAACTATTAATTTACGTTAATTATATTTTAAAAAGTGCATATAAAATTTTTTGTTAAGACAAAAAAATCACATAATTTAATAATTATTTTTTTTTACTAACAACATAACATATATTTTATTTATTTACTATATTATTTTTGAAATATATAAATTTTATTTGAATCCTAAAATATCCTTAATAAAACATACAAAATATTTGGGTCAGGCCCTCGATGGTTTATACATATTTATTAATATGCATGCATCTCGAAACAGCGCCAGGTATTTGTATGTTTTTTTCCCTTGTTATGAAGCCATTGGGTTTAGCCGTCTGGTCCCGATATTGAATGACTGTAGCACCAAGGGCTTTCCTGTGCAAAAAATAATTTGTTGTATTCTCTAGTTAGTCTACACTGAAGGTGTAGCCGATATAGAGGTGCATCAATTATTTTTTCCTTTCCCTATTTCAGCGTGGTTGGGGTACAAAATGGTATCTGGAGAACCCCTCCACCGTATTGCAGTGAGTAAATCTAATTTAGGATTGATAGGATATATTTATATACGATACAGGTAGTAGAATTAGATTTTTTTAACACATTAATATGTTCAGATAATTTATTTAAATTTATCATATATTATAATTACGTCTAATTGTATATATATATTTATTTACTAAAAATCAACCACTAATCATTCAATTTTTGAGGTTGAAATTTCCATGGAATGGTATTGATTTTGAGACCGAATTTTAAGTAAAATAAGCTGAATTTTAAGAATTTAAAATAATATTATGGAGTGACCATACAAAGAGTATGGTTAAATTGACAATTTTTCACGTTTATAGAATTTAACTATAGAATTTGTTCTACAACCCCATTTGATATGTTAGGAAAGGTTTTAGATAATTTAATTATCTTTCGATTGATGGTCTGCTCGTTTTTCTATCTCAACAGGTTCCCAAGTTATTGCATTTTTACTATACCCCTTACATAATAAAAAATTCATTTATTTCACCTATAATTGGTCAAAATCAACCACCAATCATTCAATTTTTAAGGTTGAAATTTCCATGAAATGGTATCGATTTCAAGACCGAATTTTAAGTAAAATAAGCTGAATTTTAAGAATTTCAAATAATATTATGGGGTGGCCATACAAAGAGTATGGTTAAATTGACAATTTTTCACGTTTATAGAATTTAACTATAGAATTTGTTCTACAACCCCATTTGATATGTTAGAAAAGGTTTTAGATAATTTAATTATCTTTCGATTGATGGTCTGCTCGTTATTCTATCTCAACAGGTTCACAAGTTATTGCATTTTTACTATACCCCTTACATAATAAAAAATTCATTTATTTTACCTATAATTGGTCAAAATCAACCACTAATCATTCAATTTTTAAGGTTGAAATTTCCATGGAATGGTATTGATTTTGAGACCGAATTTTAAGTAAAATAAGCTGAATTTTAAGAATTTAAAATAATATTATTGGGTGGCCATACAAAGAGTATGGTTAAATTGACAATTTTTCACGTTTATAGAATTTAACTATAGAATTTGTTCTACAACCCCATTTGATATGTTAGGAAAAGTTTTAGATAATTTAATTATCTATCGATTGATGGTCTGCTCGTTTTTCTATCTCAACAGGTTCCCAAGTTATTGCATTTTTACTATACCCCTTACATAATAAAAAATTCATTTATTTCACCTATAATTGGTCAAAATCAACCACCAATCATTCAATTTTTAAGGTTGAAATTTCCATGAAATGGTATTGATTTTGAGACCGAATTTTAAGTAAAATAAGCTGAATTTTAAGAATTTAAAATAATATTATTGGGTGGCCATACAAAGAGTATGGTTAAATTGACAATTTTTCACGTTTATAGAATTTAACTATAGAATTTGTTCTACAACCCCATTTGATATGTTAGGAAAGGTTTTAGATAATTTAATTATCTTTCGATTGATGGTCTGCTCGTTTTTCTATCTCAACAGGTTCACAAGTTATTGCATTTTTACTATACCCTTACATAATAAAAAATTCATTTATTTTACCTATAATTGGTCAAAATCAACCACTAATCATTCAATTTTTAAGGTTGAAATTTCCATGAAAGGGTATCGATTTTAAGACCGAATTTTAAGTAAAATAAGCTGAATTTTAAGAATTTAAAATAATTTTATTGGGTGGCCATACAAAGAGTATGGTTAAATTGACAATTTTTTACGTTTATAGAATTTAACTATAGAATTTGTTCTACAACCCCATTTGATATGTTAGGAAAGGTTTTAGATAATTTAATTATCTTTCGATTGATGGTCTGCTCGTTTTTCTATCTCAACAGGTTCACAAGTTATTGCATTTTTACTATACCCTTACATAATAAAAAATTCATTTATTTTACCTATAATTGGTCAAAATCAACCACTAATCATTCAATTTTTAAGGTTGAAATTTCCATGAAATGGTATCGATTTTAAGACCGAATTTTAAGTAAAATAAGCTGAATTTTAAGAATTTAAAATAATATTATTGGGTGGCCATACAAAGAGTATGGTTAAATTGACAATTTTTTACGTTTATAGAATTTAACTATAGAATTTGTTCTACAACCCCATTTGATATGTTAGGAAAAGTTTTAGATAATTTAATTATCTATCGATTGATGGTCTGCTCGTTTTTCTATCTCAACAGGTTCCCAAGTTATTGCATTTTTACTATACCCCTTACATAATAAAAAATTCATTTATTTCACCTATAATTGGTCAAAATCAACCACTAATCATTCAATTTTTAAGGTTGAAATTTCCATGAAATGGTATCGATTTTAAGACCGAATTTTAAGTAAAATAAGCTGAATTTTAAGAATTTAAAATAATATTATTGGGTGGCCATACAAAGAGTATGGTTAAATTGACAATTTTTCACGTTTATAGAATTTAACTATAGAATTTGTTCTACAACCCCATTTGATATGTTAGGAAAAGTTTTAGATAATTTAATTATCTATCGATTGATGGTCTGCTCGTTTTTCTATCTCAACAGGTTCCCAAGTTATTGCATTTTTACTATACCCCTTACATAATAAAAAATTCATTTATTTCACCTATAATTGGTCAAAATCAACCACCAATCATTCAATTTTTAAGGTTGAAATTTCCATGAAATGGTATGGATTTCAAGACCGAATTTTAAGTAAAATAAGCTGAATTTTAAGAATTTCAAATAATATTATGGGGTGGCCATACAAAGAGTATGGTTAAATTGACAATTTTTCACGTTTATAGAATTTAACTATAGAATTTGTTCTACAACCCCATTTGATATGTTAGGAAAGGTTTTAGATAATTTAATTATCTTTCGATTGATGGTCTGCTCGTTATTCTATCTCAACAGGTTCCGAAGTTATTGCATGGTAAAATTAGGATTATTACTATCATTCGAATTTTCCGAGAATTTCCAATTTTAATTAACAGTAATTCGTATATTTTTTATAGGTAATTTATTGAAATTTTACCACATATTAAAATTATCGTAGTTTTCGAACCAGTTAACCAACCTGAACGAATAGACCACAAAAAAAAAGGTATATCTACGCACTTTAAGAACACAATAAATTAGATAAAATACAAAATTAAGTCATATCGATATATGCAATTATTTAATAAAAATTGTCAAGTATCATTCATATTTCAAGTGGACCAATTTATTTTATTCCACATTTAAAGAAATATTAAAATTTGAATACGAGTCCTCTTTTATATCACTTTAGTCGATTTCATATGAGTGTTCCGAGATTTATAAATATTGTGGCTGCGACACAGACTTGATACTTTCTAAATTAATTTGATATCAATCTGTTAAAAATAATTTACCAATTTCTTTTATAATAATTATTCTAATATCTCATTAAATAATTAAGCATGTTAATGACCAAAAATTTAGAATGCAACAAGAATTGTAAATTAAAATAATAAATTATTTATGTACAGTGCAAATGTTTTTAAAGGAAATTATTTTCATGAATCAAATCATATGTTAAAGGAATCGTTATCATATATCCAAATTCATTTAGATTATAGGACAAATAAATTTTATAATTCAAATTTTTTATTATTTTCTAATTTCTTTCCGATAATAAGAAAAACCTAAAATTTTCCCATTTTCATTCATGGATTTTAATGAATAACAGCTCTTCAAAACACATATTCCTCAAGACAATGTTTTTCTATCGTTGAAACTTACATAGGATAAAAAGAAAAAATATATTAAGAAAATTAAGGGTTCGATTTTTTTCTTCATATATTTTTTACTTTTTATCTTATGTAAGTTTCAACGATAGAAATTTACAGTTATAATTGAGTGTAGAGCGGGTACCCCCCCCACTGGATACCCGAGAATATATATACACCAACCATACGGGCAAAAACGCCCGTACCGTCAATGTATATATAAACTTTGGGGAGGGTTCATCGTCGAATGATAGGCATCCTGGGACCAGCATAGGAGGTCTTTGTGGCACCAGTGCGCACACAGAAATGGAAATCAAACAACCATGACCCTCCCTAATTAAAAGCAAATCTCACATGTAATTTTTACATGTGAGATTTTTGTTTGAAAATCGGCGGCTTCGCTACCAACTCGGCCATACTTTCATATTAAAATTTGTTCACTTGAGTTTTGTTCACATTAAATTATCGATTCAAACAATTTGTATATATGGAAAAATGTGTTGAGTGACTGAAAATTAATTAAATATTTTATTATTTACCAATTGATATTTAAATTTATATAAATCAAAATATAAAAAAAAAGGAAATAAAAAAAAATTATTATATCCTTCAAGATTTGAACCACTATTTTCCAGATATATCAGGCATTCAAAATAGAATTTTGATAGTTGAATTAAAGAAAATTTCATATCACCTCTATTACAAATTAAAAATCACCACTTTGAACAACCTTCGCACAAAAGCAATAAAAACATTATTTTCTG
Organism: Dilophus febrilis; assembly: GCA_958336335.1. Lineage (NCBI taxonomy): Eukaryota > Metazoa > Arthropoda > Insecta > Diptera > Bibionidae > Dilophus > Dilophus febrilis. Next base: position 31,015,080 of record OY284469.1, on the reverse strand, counting down.
AATATAATGACTTTGTATTAAGACTGCGTGAAGAATATATTTTGAATTCATAAATTATATTCATTTATAAATTATATTCCCTTTATTAGAACAACAGACATATCACTTCATCAAACAAATATTCGCATATCGCATTGCATTATATGAATCTATACAAGATACATATACCATTGTTCCATTTCATATAAAATAAATTACGGTAAATTTATTTATTTACGGTATTTTATTTTATTTTTTCGTCTGATTGATGCATTTCAAAATATTTTTTAGTAAAATTTCTATCAATTTTTGTTGTAATAATAATGTTAATTAATTTTTTTTTATCATAATAGATGTATAGTTTTAATAAATTTGCCATATTAAATAATATCTACGTGACCAATTTTATAATTAATTTATTAAATAAATAGTTTTTTATTGAAATATATTTATAGAGTAAAAATGTAAAGAAATACAACAAAAAAAGCATCTTAAGAAAAATGATAACAAGAATTTATGAAGATTTGAAAACCAACGATTAGAAAAGGGAATGATGCATTTTTCAATCAAAGGTAAATAAATAAATTTATCAATATTATTTTTTCCATTTTGTATTGCGTATGTTATGAGAGTGCATGTTTTTCTTTGTGATTTCATTACCTCTGGAAAATTTCAAATGATTTGTACAGATGAAAATTTTTTATTGTTTGTATTAGAAAAAGTGTAAAAAGTGCAGTAGGTTATTGGTGTATTATCTTTTATAGTATGACCATAATAATGTTTATCAAATAATAATTTAGCAAATATGTATTAGAAAGTCTTTCATTAATCTTTGCTGTACAATTTTTATAAATAGAATTTTGTTGCTAATCGTAAATTGTATCAAGAATTTATTGTGAACATTTTTCCATAAAGTTTTATGTATATTTCTTATTAGATGGTAATTTAAAACTTGATAATGCGTTATTCCTCATTATGAATACATTGATTGTTCACACGTAGGGTTTCTCTTTATGCTTTGCAGGTTACCGATAATAAGGTTTGAAATACAATATTTCTGAAATCTCATGGAAAATATCACCAAAATATGACCATTTGTATGAAAGCTATATAAAGGTGAACATTTGGATGATATATTGCATGTGTTCCATGTTTAAAATTATAATTTTCAATAAATACATCACATTTTCATTCAAAATCCAAACCTCGACCTGATGGGTAACCCTGTTTAGTATCTAAAATGTAATGAAATAAAAATTCCCGTAATTTTTTTTTTCATTGTATGAAAAGTACATATCAAATATTTTTATATATATAACAAATTGAATGATACGGTAATTACTTGTTTTTGTGTGTAGTCACATCGCACATTTATTTTATATTAAAAGTTGGTGTTGATTGTAAATTTATTGATGGTGCGATTATTTGAATAAAATAAAATATTTTTTTTATTTGTGAATTTGTATAAAGAAAACCAAAGAATTTAATCAATCAACCATTCTAAGGTGAGAAACAATCAAAAATTTCACATTGGAAATATTTATAAGATATAAAATTGATAAATTAATAATTCATGTGACGAATAGATAAAAAGAAAAAGTGATCTTTTTTGTGTATATGAAATGAAATAAATCTGGTAAATTATTTGTTGTTGTTAATATTTCAATTTCATTCTAATAAGAAACACACACACTCCCTTTATGTTAATTGTAATATAATTTCTTATAAATAGTCGTAAATGAAACGTGGAAAAAAAAACTATTTATTTTATACGTTTTTTCAATCAATTTATAATCAATGTTTTACTTCTTGCTGATGATTATGTGATTTGATATACGATAGCTCCTTCATTATTTATTCTTTCTTTTTATCACATTTTTAATAAATTTTATTAAAATATTTATTTTATTTTTATTTTCAGTATACGCCTAATGAATGAATGATTATAAAAAATTAACATCATTTTGTTATATCAAATCATCAACAATAAATTATTTACATCAGTTGATCAATTTCGAATCATTTTTAAAATCATGAACAAAAAATATATATGCGGTTTTCGTTGGAATTCTTATGCATTTATTATTTACATCATAAATCATCAGAACAATAACAGCACCATCATAGAAGTATTCGAGTATGTAACATCATTAGATGATCGATATCAAATTGGTGAGTTCAATATATTTGTTTTTAATAAAATATGAAGCCCTTTTTTATCTAAATTTTAAAATCAATTGCTTTATTGAAATTAAAAAAATTTTTCGAATTAAATTAATTATTTCATTTTCCATATTAATTTTAAAAACAAATTACATTAAAATCTTTGTGTTGCTATTGAAATTTAGAGAGAACGTGTAGACATTTTTTTAAAGTATATAAAGTTTTAATTTACCTTAATTATATTTTAAAAAGTGCATATAAAATTTTCTGAAGACAAAAAAACCTCATAATTTAAGAATTCTTATTTTTTACTAACAATTCATAACATATATTTTATTTATTTACTATATTATTTTTGAAATAAATAAATTTTATTTGAATCCTAAAATATCCTTAATAAAACATACAAAATATTTGGGTCAGGCCCTCGATGGTTTATACATATTTATTAATTTGCATGAATCTCGAAACAGCGCCAAGTATTTGTATGTTTTTTCCTTTGTTATGAAGCCATTGGGTTTAGCCGTCTGGTCCCGATATTGAATGACTGTAGCACCAAGGGCTTTCCTATACAAAAAATAATTTGTTGTATATGCATCAATTATTTTTTCCTTTCCCTATTTCAGCGTGGTTGGGGTACAAAATGGTATCTGGAGAACCCCTCCACCGTATTGCAGTGACTAAATCTAATTTAGGATTGATAGGTTATATTTATATATATTATAGATAGTAGAATTAGATTTTTTTAACACATTAACATGATTAGATAATTTATTTAAATTTATTATATTTTAATTAACTTCTAATTGTATATTTATTTATTTACTTGAAAAATTTTATTCACTTTACAGCGATTTAATCTTCAAATATTCATAATATTTTTATCATTTATGAATTATTTAAAATTTTAATTATATTATTACCATAAAACATTATTTCAAACATATCACTACAAAAATTACATTCATTTATAATAGATTCTGATTTAATATAATATTGAAAAATTTGCCGGAAGGTGCCCCTTTTTGAATGAAAACAAAAACACGCTAATTCAAATATAAGAACAAACTATAATTTATATTTACAGTATTTGCAATGATAAGCTACATATTTTATACAATTCTATTACCCATAAATCTATCTAACAGGTAAATTGGTAGGACTTTCATAGAAATTTTCCGATATTTTCCACTATTAAATAAAAGCAAATCGTAATTTATTTAATATATAAAATAATTGAAAATATACCACAAATTTCCTTTAAAAAACATTCAGAATTTACATTAGAAAATTACGAAAAATTTCCTTCAGAAAATCATATACAGAGTTTAAAAACAATTCCCGAATAATTGTTGTTGAATACTTTTACGGAAGACTTGTGCGGTCACTATATACTTGAAAATTAATCGAAACACAATAACTTATATAAACAACTTTAAACCGCTGGGCCACTTCGAATTGTTAAAGAATCGTCCTCTAGTATACTATTCTTCAATGGAAAATCCATAAAATTATATGCAGTATATAATTGCATTTATCCTTATACATCTATCTATATTTAGTAGTGTTTCGATTGCACTGTAGTTAAATATATGTTGTAAATTCAAATATTGTTACAATATGCACCGCAGTTGAGTATGAGTTTAGATGAGTCTATTCAAAAGAAAGTTTAAAGTAATATATTTCATCGCATATACCTAACCATAAAATATAGGTGATGATGACTTTTCATATATTCACATAGAATTTTCAAAAAATAAAATGTCTCTTTTATTTTTTTTTATGTAAAATATTTTATTTGTTTTTCTTTCTATATGGTAAACTTTTTTATACCTTATTATTATACCTATTAATAGATAAACAAAAACTTTAAGCACACAAAAAAAACAACAACGAATAAACCATCAGTGAAAATTCCCTACAGACAATTATTTTACTGGAAAAGTTTATATAATACACATGCAGGCATATCTTTTTTATATATATATATGTAAATAAAAAAAAACATTATATAGTTTTTTTATGGTAATTTATTTTAGACCGTGGCGTACATATTCAGATATATAATTGTATATAAAGGAAAGGTAAACGTATATATATTTAAAATCAAAATATATATACATAAAATAATTTAATAGAAAAAAATTACCTGAACATATACTTTCAAAAAGATAATAACTCATTACCCACAGTCTATTTGTTCAATTATATAAACAGTTAGATATATAGTAAAGTGTTAATTTTTATCATGAAGGAAATTTAATGTTTCCTCGCTGTTTAATTTTAGTTATCAGATTTATTTAACCATATATCTATCTATTGTATATATAAATGTACATAATAAATTGGACAAGAAAAAGTAAAATGAATAAAAAACAAGAAAAAATTAAATGTTATATATTTGAATATAAGTTTATTATTGGGTGTGGTTTTTCTTTTTACCTTTTAACAGAAAAAATATATAGATAATAATAATAATATAGCAGAACATATTCACATTCTGCCAGGAAAAACTTTTCATTTCAAAATGTGCTAAATTAAGATTTTTCTTTTTGTTAAAAAGAAAAACATCAAAATTTAAATACCAGACGAAAAACTTTTCGAATATATACAAGAAAATGAAAAGTAAAACACCTTTTTTTTTTAAATTTATTATTGTTTATATCAATATAGGTATACATTTAAAAATGTTAAATTTACCGGAACATATATCTAAATGATATATAGATGTATCGTCTGCTCGTGTAGCTCTTTCTAATATATATGAATTTTCCATCGTCAACACTTTTAAATAAAATTGAAAAATATATTGTTTTGTTTGTTTTATATACTATATATTAGTATACAGACGAAAAGTTTGTCCTTTATGTACATTTCATTTTCGTTTTTTATTTTTTGGTATCGTAATGTATTTGAAATGTTATGTCTTTATATGTCTTTATATAATAATATATATATGTAAATTGTTTAATGGTTTGATGAAGATGATTCTATATTATTTACAAATTTATATGACTCACCTATAGGTATAAAATAATATTATATACATATTTGGCTATATATATACAAGTATACATTTATATTGATAGATCTATATTTCACAAATGTCCATACAACCCAAAGTAGATATTTCTTGATAGAATTCAAAATACGATTCTAATCAGATTCAAACTATCAAAAGACACATTCACCTAAAGTGCAACTTAGGCAATTGTTTGAAATCCCATAGAGAATGATGTTTTCTTTCTGATATTCAGTTTCATTTTCTTCCCTCTTATACGATTTAATTTTCAAAATTTCATAAATAAATGCACGCATTATAATAGATTTTCCACACCCAAAAGGGCTTAAATATGTATTCAAAAGGTTCATCATCTTGTTAAGTGATTTCATTACGGACTTGCTTCAATAGAATTCCGAAATTTTCCGAACGCTAAACCGATTGTACCATATATAGTAACAATAAGTACATAAAAATTGAAATCTTTGGAAGAAATTATCGAAGTTCTTCTTTTTCAACGGGATTTATAGTATTTTTTTATTAACCTGAAAATTAAGATTCTCAGATAGTTGCATTATTATATTACTATTAGAATTAGGATTAGAATTAGGATGATTTCTTTACTTTATGTACGGGATCATACCTTGTATATATACTATAAAACACTAAACTATCTCTATATACATTGTAGTAAATACATAAATATAATATACGTGTATCTCTATTCACAAGAGTATTATACCAACAAACTCGTATATTATATTATATTGTCCATATATTTAGTATTATCGTACAGTAATATCTTGTATTACTTATAATTTATATATATATATATATATCTTCATATACTGGAACGGCGATGTATAACCTCATATGTACTTTGAAGTGGAATATGTCTATGTCTATACATACTTATCCATAGTTTTTTATATACAATAGGTATGAATGAAGAATCAGTAGACATATACTCGTAAGTAAACAATGTATATAAAATTGAATGGAAAATGTAATAATCAAATACACGTATAAATAAATAAAGCTTTCCTTTATGATACTGTTACATATATATACATTCCATAAATGATATGGGGTTTGCATATGCAAAAATATACAAATGCATATTTTAATATACATATATACCTTAGGAATATATGGTTGTTATAAATTCATTCGGATTTTGTCTTTTATTTATAATTTTACTAGGGAATTGCGTTTAACTTTCATAGGGAATTCTCTGTTTTATAATTTTTTTAAACGAATTTTTGTGTAATTTTCTAAAGGAAATTTTGTGGATTTTTTAGATAAATATTTCTCCCCTCAAAAGGCTTATTCCACCCAATTCTTTACGATAAATTGGTCTAAAAATATGTTAATTTTCTAAAGGAAAATATTATTCAATAGCAAATTGTATACAGTTTTCTAAAGGAAATTCTATATTATTTTATTAAGGAAATTTTTATTTAAGTTTTTAAAAAGAATTTTATTTAATTTTCTAAACGAAATTTTATATAATTTTTGTTATAGGGAATTTTGTATAATTTCCTAAGGAAAATTCTGTATGTTATTTAAAGCAAATTCTGCATAACTTTTTAAAGAAAATTTTATATATAATTTTTCAAAGGTAATTTTTTGTAATTTTCTACGGGAAATTTCATGTAATTTTCTGCAAGAAATTCTATATGTTTTTTATTGTAAATTATGCATAATTTTCTAAATGAAATACTGAATAATTTTGTTAGAGAATTTTGTATAATTTTGTTTGAGAACTTCGTACGGTTTTGTTTGGGAATTCTCTTTAATTTTTTAATCGAAATTTTGTATAATTTTCAAAACGAAATTTGGCCTAATTTTCTCGGGATAAATATCGCTTCGGTCAAACGGTCAATTCCTCACAATTCTTTACTTGTAAATTTTTCTTAAAATTCTATTCTATAATTTTTAAAAAGAAAATTGAATGTCAATTCCAATTGGAAACTCTATGCAGTTTTCTAAAGCGAATTCGATATATTTTTATAAACGAAATATTATTTAAATTTATAAAAGCAATTTTATATAACTTTGATAGGGAAATTCCTTATTTGATAAAAATTGCCAATACTCAGACATTTTCCAAATCAACCTATGCATTTTATTGCAAATTTTAAAAGATCATAAAAAATTATTAAGAGTCTCTTTACATCACTTTAGTTGCTTTCATATGAATTTTCCGAGATTTTTCATTTTTAAATCGAAATAATGCAAGATAAATTATTAGGGTTTTTAAAGGGAATTCTACACAACTTTTTAAATGAAATTTTATATAATTTTTCCATTTCTATTTTATATAATTTTTCAAAGGTTATTTTGTGTAATTTTCTAATAGAAATTTTATGTAATTATCTGAAAGAAATTTTATATAATTTACTAAAGGAAATTCTGTTTGTTTTTTAAAGGATGTTCTAAAAAATAATTTTCCTAGTGAAATTCTGTCTAATTTTGTTAGGGAATTCCGTTTAATTTTCTAAATGAAATTTAGAATAATTTGCCCGAGATAAATATCGCGGTTCTCTCAAAAGGTCTATTCCTCGTAATTTTTTAGTATTCAATTTTCTAAAGTTCTGCTTATTAATCATCCAAAAGAAAATTTTTTACAATTTTCTAATGGAAATTTTATATAATTTTCTGAATGAAATTCTGTTTGTTTTTATAGGAAATTATGCATAATTTTCAAAATGGAAAACAGTGGCTTTCGTACTAATTTTTAGTTAGGGATATCTGTTTAATTTTCTAAACGTAATTTTTTATAATTTTCTAAATGAAATGGGGGGTAATTTTTACTTTGCTAAAATGCTGTTTGATTTTATAACTGATATTCCATTTCATTTTCTAAAGGCAACTTTATATAATTTTCTGGAGGAAATTTCATGTACCTTTCTGATCGAAATTTTATTTAATTTTCTAAAAGAACTGTAGTACAATTTTGTAAGGGAAATTTCATGTAATTTTCTAAAGGAAATTTTATATAATTTTCTAAATGACATTCACTATAATTTTGTTATAGGGATTTTTGTATAATTGTGTTGGGTAATTTATGGGAATTCTGTTTAATTTTCAAACTGCAATTTTATATAATATTTCAAATCTAACTTTGTGTTACTTTCTTAATGGTATTTTATAAATAATTTTCCGAAAGAAAATTCAGTATTTTGAATAATTTTCTAAATGAATTTTTTGTATTATTTTCTAAATGCAATTTTATAATTTTTTTAAATGAAATTCAATATAATTTTGTAAGGGTTAAATTCTGTTTAACTTTCTAAACGAAATTCTATATAATGTTATTTAAATAAAATTCTATACATAATTTCCTAAATGAAATTCTATCCTAAAAATGTGGGATGGCCAGTTTTTTGTTTTTGCTATTCTAACCTTAGTTAGATTTTCAATAATATCAATACAACTTTAAAAAAGTAAAATTGAGATATGAATTGAAATGTATTTCAGTAATCACTATATTATATCTACTTTTCAAAGTTGATTTTACTATAATATTTTGTCCGTTTTATTATAGAAGTATTTCATATTTTGTCTATCATAAAACGCATGATATGAGATCATATCATAAACAAGAATTATTTGAAAAATACAATTTCATAAACAATTTATTTTATGTGCATATAATATATATGATATAGAATATATAGAAGGTATGTCAAATTGTCAACGATTTTTCAGCAAATAAAAATGACTTTGTAATTTTAACCTGAAGATTTTATGTATATAAGGTGTATATATCAGCGTCGTATATATGTACAACATTTTTCATTATTCATAATATATCATCATCATATGTATATATACAAAATGTACAAAGTTTTTAATACTATAGTATAGATGGGTAACTTATATAATGTGACCAAAACTAAATGAGAATTCCTATATTTTAACTGGATTTATATACAGAAATTAATATAGGAAAAAATTTAATTTTCTAAAAATTCTATTTTTACGCCTCGTATCAATCAGAATCATATATAAATCGTTTGATGTTTAATTAATTGATATTTTTGCAATTTTCTTTCATAAACCCAAAAAAAATTCTTATTTCTATTTAAGTCTTAGTTTTCATATAGAATAGTTTTATCAATAAATCTATAATTAATTTTTCCTACACATAATGGAATGAATTGGTTACATTATTCATATGTATTATACAGACATCATTTATTTTATATAATACAATATAAATAACATAAAAAAAAAAGTATGCATTCTAGTTCAATGTATATAAAACATTGTGAATATACCTTTGTATGATTAGTAAAGAACGAGCTATATATACATACATATATATGTATATTGTTGTTTATCTAAATGAAAATATATCTATATATACATATAACAACTTCTATATATACGCATGTCGTATATATAAAGTTTAAATAGAAAATTTTCCTCCGTCGGTTCGTAAATATTGACAACAAAAAAGACTATATATATATAATATACGACATACGCATCCGTATAATGGTATAATAGAATATAGATACTTACCTTCATTCATCCATCATACATATGTATAATATATATATAGATCCTTATATGTCAAAACATATTATATAGAGATATGTATATAAATAAATAAAAAAATAAATATTATACAATATTTAAAGAAAAAGATTTCTTCTATAAATACCTGCCTCGTATATATCTTCTGCACAGTATATAATAATAATGATAATAATAAGAATATAATAATAACATATGCATCGCATATATCATTTTGCATATATGACTTTTTCCTTTAGTTCTTCTCTATATCCATATATACATCTATCCTATATCGAGAATTCTATGTCACTTATTTTTATTATAATTATTACAATTTAACAAATGGTCTTTTTTTATATGATGATACATCTATATACAAAGGAAAATTGATGGTGTGGTTAAACGTGTTTTTGTTGGCGTTAATTTTAGGATTTTTTTTTTCAATTATAATCTATATAGCAAAAAAAATGCATATAATTAATTGATTACAGCTCTATATCATTTTGTATACATATATACGAAATATATACACAAATCATTGAACTATTTATAGTTTATTGTTAATCGCATATAAATAAAGTCAAAATTATGTAATAATAATTATAAAAAAAAATAAAAAATATATCACAGCAATTTGAGAGAACAAAAGAAGGTTAAAATGATTTTTTTTCTGAATATATATATATATATATATTTATAAATAAAAAGAAGAACAAAAAAAAAGGTTAAAACGTACTTCAATAGTTCAAAGAAGAAAATCTTCATATTTATTATATATATACAAACATATATATATTATTATTATGTTCATTCATTCATTCATATTCATTCAGTGAATGATTGAAATTTATATATTTCAAGATTTTATGTGAAACCAAATAATATAGCTTTGATTTAAAAGTGGTTATTATTATTATTATGATTATTATATACGTATATTGTATATATATGATCTCGTGTAGGTTATAGATTATGTTTTCTTTTTCTTTTTTTTTTCAAGAGTATTAAAAACAAAGTGTATATTATTTCAATTTGTAATTTCTATGTTATATAATGTCGCGAGAATTGCTAAGATATATATAGACAAATACGCAATAATTAACATCATATATAGTAGTAGTGTTGTGCTTATATATATTAATAATGGCACGGAATGAATCTTTAAGCCAAATGTAGAAGAAATGAAATGAAATAAGTACCAAAAAATAAAAAAAATTCATTCATTAGAGTTCATGTTATATGAATGTATAATTAGCATTGACAAATTATTAGTTCAAAATTTAACGATTAAATTGTAAATAAACATATATAGACAATAATAATTTATTTTAAAATAAAAATAATATCTCGTTCTGTTCTGTCAGTTAAAATATCTGATCGTTTTTCCGATTCTTTGAAAATATTTTTCTATTATAGAAAAAAAAAACATTAAAAAAGTTCAGAAGTAAATCAAATGGAAAAATTGCAGTATTATTGTGATAAAATTCATATAATATGTTACTATATAGTAAGAGTATTCAAAACAACACCAATAAATATGTTTATATATCATATTTGGTAAATTCATGAAAAATTGCCAAACGATTTCGTACATCATTTTTATAAAAATATAAAACCTCAACAAAAAATTCAATATATTATACTAAAACAAATTAGAAAATATACTGTTGAATACTGAATAATCTATTTTATCGAACAATTTCGTTATCATATCAGTGAATGGCGACTGGATGAATAAAACTGTGCCGAATAACAGACAGGGTATTTTAAATCTTCCTGTATGTAACAATAAAATACCATAATCAAAATTTAGTTTTAAAAAGAGGAAATAATATATGGGAAAAATTGTTACATTTTTATTCACAAAAATATAGTTTTCATGGAAATTACACAAATTGTTTTTTTTTAATATTATTAAAAATTATAATAATAAGTCTATTTGTCGACAGAGCCGATCTTTAGTGTTTCATGAAACAATTCATTGCCTCAAATATCCTTACGATGATGGTTTAATTATATTGAAATCTGCTATTCATTGTCACTTTAAGCATGTTTAATGTTTATCCATAATTTTCCTATATCATTAAATTGATTAGAAAACAAAAAAATTTCACACCAAACTATAAATGAAATTATAAATTCAAAATCGGAAAAATTAATACTTGGTGCGATTTTGCTTCAGAGTTTTCGGATCTTCAGAATCTTCTTCCAAAATAATTTTACAAATAATTACAAATTAAACTTATCTAAACAAATCTAAACTTATGGTGAAATTTTTTCATCGATGTTCTACAACGGTGTGGTGAAGTCCCAAAAATTGATGAAAAAATTTCAGCATTACTTTCTTATTTCTAGTCTTTATCGCGAAAATTGAAGTGAGGCGACCGCATTCGTCACCGAACAATAAATAAAAATTGTTTCATAAGTTTAACTTTTAACTTTTTCTTTTATGCTTTTTATATTTGATGTTGTTCTATAAATTTTATGCGTATTTTTCTTCTTCAACACAAACACATTAATTTCTTGTTTGATAAAAATACCAAAAAAATTATGTATTATTAAATTAGAACTATCTGATTATTCCTTTATTGATTGCTGTTTGAATCTGTTATTGATATGGCATTGAATTCTTTCAAATCAAAATGATGTTATTTAAAAAAAAACAATTAGAAATATATCTTAAAACAGTGATCGACAATTAAGAAGAGTCATAAGCACTTGTATATCATTATTTTTGTTTGCAAATTTAAACGCATACCAGTACAAAATATTGGATCATTATTAGTTTTGGGTGATTTTTCATTTATTGAAATATTAGACCAATTTTAAAACCGAAATTTCATCGAATAATAATAATGACATATCAATTTTTTACGATTGTTGTTTTTTCTATATATCATTTTTTGGGCAATATTTCCTATACAGAATAATTTATTTTTATATCAAAAAAATTGCTTTCCTTATGAATTTTCTTAGGAAAATCTTAAAAAGAAAGTCGCAGATATGGTTTAAGAAGAAAACTAACTAACGCAAAATATCTTAATTCTATAAATAAAAAGATACAACAAAAAATGCTATAATTTAGAGAAAAATAATTCATATATTTTGCTATGACCAACAATTCATTATCAATTCACATTTAGAAAATTCTTCTATTGTATAACATACAAAAAGAGTGATATTTTTTATTGTTAACGAAGCAGAGTCCTTCTTTCATAGAATGTGCATTAGATTCCCTGTTCTTCGATTGCGATATTCTTCACTGAGACCACATGTAAGTCCTTTTTCCATAAACAGTAATTAGCCGTACGAAAAATCTCTTGAAAAAAAAAACACGCAACTCCGTGTGAAAATTCAGATTTAAAAATGACTACGAAAAAGACAAAACATATGTTATGTTCTTCAGTAGAATTCGAACCCACAACCCAAAAATTGTAAAAGCATTGAAGTTTTTATTAACCACATAAACCACCGAGTCACCACATCAACTATATCACACATAACTCTTATAGTTTTCTCATGACATTTCCTTTTTTAAACAAATATGAAAAAATGAAAAAAACTTAAATTGATTAAATGTTATTAAATATCATTCAATCTTGTATATAGATGTATTTTTTAATACTCCTCTGATCGTTTTGCTTTTAAAATAAATTTTTATATAATCGTCAAAGTCAGTACATAAATATATATATATAATATATATATAAAAATGTAATTAAAATAATATATATAATAATAAAAACAACCATATAATACATATTTCCAATTTAAATACAATTTTAATGTACTATTTTTTATTTTATGTTTTGTTTATTATCCTATATCAATAACAAAATAGTTAAAAATAATTTATGTATATATAACTCATTCCTTCTCATTCCATATATATTGTATTTATTTATTTTCACTATACATATATTTGTAAAAAAATTATATTTTAGTAAAAATTTATTGTTATGCGTAAGTATTAAAAAGGATCCATCTGCCATGTACTGTACATATAGCGAGTGTATTCTATATATACAATGACATATGCAGCTCGGCTAACAAGTGGGAATTGAACATATGATATGCGATAATAATAAATAGAAAACAAAATTTCTTATTTTAATTAAATATTTATGTTGCTTTCGTGTCGCGTCGTATATACATATGTATCGTTTATACAGATGTACATCAGTTCAGTTTATATACATTTGAATATATATAGACTATAAGTTTTTGTGTATATCTTCTATTTTATTTTAATTCATTTTGTATATATATATAATAAAATGTTTCTATATATATATATAATTTTGGATTTTTGATTTTGGTTCTTTTTATCCAAGATAACTGATTTAATAAAAACACTTAATTCATTTATATTTGGTTTTATTTTATTTATTACTATATTTGTTACACTTTTATACTTAGCGAAATTATTTAAAATACTGAACACTTATTATTATAAAGTTTTCCTTTTTATATCATTTTTGATATATAGGAAAACACCAATATGCATATCATCATATAAACACCAATATGCATATCATCATATCATATAGTATGTTGGTAGATGCATTTGTTTATTTCTTGTTATACTTTACCATATTCGTTGTGTGGATTTAATATTGCATTTGATTTAGTTAAATGACTTTTTATGAATAAGACTAATTGTGTTTATTCTATATGAAATTTAATTGATATTATTTCTTATTAAATTCGTCGTGTGAATTTAATATTGCATTTGATTTAATTTTATGGCTTTTTATGAATAAGACTAATTGTGTTTATTCTATATGAAATTTAATTGATATTATTTCTTATTAAATTCATCGTGTGAATTTAATATTGCATTTGATTTAATTTTATGGCTTTTTATGAATAAGACTAATTGTGTTTAGTCTACAATATTTAATTGATATAATTCTTATTAAATTCGTCTTGCGAATTTAATATTGCATTTCATTTAATTTTTATGGATTTTTATGAATAAGACTAATTGTGTTTAGTCTACAATATTTAATTTATAATTCTTATTAAATTCATCGTGTGAATTTAATATTGCATTTTTAGTCTATATGATATAATGCACTTATGTTTTATGTTGCCGTTGTGGGATACATAACTCCCCCATCACTAGATTTTGACTCCGGCAAAATGAATGTTACCGTGGGTCTTGTGACGTCCGTACTTGAATATTTTACATCTGGTTCAGTGTTAACTTTTAAATGATTATTTGTTATTCTTAATTTTCTTATCTTAAGATATTTTTTATATAAAATTATTGTTAGTATTGTACTTAATATTATAATAATTAATCCATATTGAATTCCGTCATGAGTGTCATTATTTAATTGAATATTTTCTATTTGTTTTGTATTTTTAATTCTATTTTCATTTAATGTTTTTAAATTTAACTTTTCTGTATAATTATTATTTTCAAGAATTTTTAAATTGTATAGCGGAATTACAAAATTTTCTTTAAATTGGATTTTTTGATTATCGTATTTTATTTCATTTATTTCAATAGTACAATTATTAATTTTTATTAAAATGTTTCCCGTTATGTTTCTTTCAAAGTTACAATTACTATTTAGTTTCAAATTATTACCATTTTTTATTATTACGTAATTATCATTAATTTGTTTAATTTTAACTTCATTATCTTCTTTGTTAAAGTTACAAATGCTTTCTTTATTATTTAATATATTTGGAAAACATTTATTATTTGTTATGTTAGTTAAATCTCTTATATAATAATATTTAATTCTACTTATTTCTAATACATTAATATATTTAATAAAATATGTTTCATTTTCATCCTTTATAATGCCTTCATATGGTATATTTAAACTTTTATTATTATTGTTAGGAATGGGTTCCAAAATGTATTCCTTAAAAATATTATTTTTGAGAATTGGCACCTTTACAATAAATATTAAATTTGTGTTATTATAAAATGCTTGTAATTGTAAATGTTCATATACTTGCTCCAAACTATCGACTTGTATTCCTTGTCTTTGTAATTTTTCTTTTATAAAATTCAATTCTTCACTAGATAAAATGTGCTTTGGGATCATATTCAGTTTTGAAAACTGTATGCATTCTGAAATATCGTCTAAGTGATGCTTTAAAATGTCAATATCAAAATTTATTTGATGAATGTATTGCATATGAAGAAAACTGATTTTAGTATTGGCAAGATTTTGAATTGTTTTTTCTATATATTTTCTAATAGTCTCTTGTTGAGTATTTATATGGGTAGTAATATTTTTAAATCTGTCTATCATACTTTGATTTAGAATTACCTGCTCATTATGATTCTTTATTATTATTTTATTTGTCCTTTTTAGATCATTAATTTTGTTATTTATATTTATTGCGTCATTATAATCCATATTGCCCGTAATAAATTTAATTCCTGAACCTACAACATTAAGTAGTCCTCGTTTATTTCTAATTCTTGGATAAATTAATTCAAATGTATTAATTAGTATTTTAATCTTTGCCTGTAAACTATTTGTCATTATATCCATTTTTGTATTTTTGATAATTAATTTAACGTTATTTATTATATTTTGTATATTTAATTTATAATTCTCCAGTTCAATGATATGTATTAACCTTGTGTGGTCTGTGATAATTCTAGCGTCATTTGTCCGTATAGCTACTAGTCCTGGATTATTGGTCAAATCTTCTATTTCTATTTGCGCCTGTACCATTTGTATTATCCTGAAATTTACGTAGTTTTTTAATTTTTGCTTTATGGTATTTTCTATCTTTATCATCATATACATTAAAGGTTTTTTGTCTTTGTATTTCAATAGGTTTAAATGGGCTTTGGATTTTATTTATCGTTTTTTGTTTTAAATATAATTCATTGGGTAATTTTTCTTTTACGTCTATACGTGTTTCATTCATTTTATCTATGTACTTTTTCTTTGTCTCTAGACTATTATTATATGCTTCATTTTGTAAATTTATTTTCTTTTCTTTAATCATTTTCATATCTATTTCTAAATCTTCGTCAAATTTTCTTCCGAAAAATAGTTCGAATGGGGTATATTTAGTTATTAGATTTATGGAGTTATTATATGCGTGTAAAGCCTTAAACATTGATTCTGTTATAGATAATTTTTCATGATTCATTATTATTCGCAAATGTTCTAATAAAGTAGAATGAAATCTTTCTACCGGTGAATTGGAATTTGAAGAGTCTATTGAAGTAAAATGAATATTTATATTATTTTCTTTTAAGAATTCTTTTATTTCGATTGTGGTTATCGCTCTTTCTTGGTCTGATACCATTAATTTCGGTTTTCCGAACATACTGAAATGTTTTAATAATGCTTCCTTTAAATGGGGTGTATTTCTTGTAATTAATCTATAGGCTTGGGCATAACGTGAAAATTTGTCGATTATTGTTAAGTATGGATTATTCTTATTAACGTAAAATATGTCGACATGACAAATCTCTAATGGCTGTTTAGGAGTTTGTGTTAAATTAAATTTTATATTTTCTGGCCTTCTTTCGTATTTTTCTCTTTGGCATATATCGCATTGGTTTATAAATAATGTTATCCTTTCTTTCATATATGGAAAATAATATTGTCTTTTTAAATGTTCATATGTTTCCATTATTCCTCTATGATTATTTTCTTTGTGATAATTTTTTATTATATCATCCTGTCTTATTTCTTCTATTATGTCCTCTTTTATTACTGGACAACTTAAAATTCTTATTATTTTATTTCTAGCAAAATGATTCTCATATATTTCTTGTATTTTTAAATAAAGTTCCCTATCCATTACATTAATTGCATTTATTTGCTTTGGGTTAAAGTTATTTTTAATTAATTCTACTAAAGTTTCCTCGTCGTATGCGTTTATGTTTATTATTTTTCTAATATTCTTAGATATTTTCACTGTCTTTATGGAAATCTTTTCATTATTACTTTTATTAAATATAAACTGATTTTGAAATTGGTTTAAGCTTGATTCTGATATTGGGATTAGATCTGAATTATCATTTTCCGCGCTATGTATTGTTGCGTCTGTTGTATCATTTTCATTTATGTTCATTTCCATTGGTATTCTAGATAATGCGTCAGCGTTATTATTTATTCTTCCTGGTTTGTATTCTATTGTATAATTATATTCCTCAAGTTTTAATCTCCATCTAACTAATTTAGAATTGGGTTCTTTAAGTGACATTAACCAGTTTAAAGGTTTATGGTCTGTTTGTATTTTGAATTTTCTCCCGAATAGATATGGTCTGAAGTATTTTGTTGACCAAACGATAGCTAATAGTTCTTTTTCTATTGCCGAATAGTTTTGTTCGTGATTGTTTAATGTTCTACTTGCGTAGCAAATCGGATGTTCTTCTCCATCCTGTATTTGAGATAATACAGCTCCTAAGGCAAAATTCGATGCATCCGTTGTTAAAATAAATTGTTTATTGAAGTCAGGGTAAGCTAATATAGGGTCATTCGTTAACATGCTTTTGCAATGTTCGAAACAACGTACATATTCTTCCTCGTGAATATTAATCTTTTCATTCTTCTTGAGTTTTTGTGTAAATGGTTTTGTTAACTTAGCAAAGTCTTTTATAAATTTTCTATAGTATCCTAATAGTCCTAGAAATTGTTTAATTTCCTTTTGAGATTTGGGTATTGGATAATATTTAACTGCTTCTATTTTTTCTGGGTTCGGTTTGATTCCGTCTCCCGATACAATGTGTCCTAGAAATGCAACTTCTTTCTGTAAGAATTCTGATTTATCTAATTGTATTTTTAAATTAGCTTCTTCTAACGCTTGAAATACCTTTCTAATATTTTGGATGTGTTCTACTAATGATGTAGAATATATTATTATATCATCCATGTAAACTAAACATATCTTTCCTTGCAAATCCCTTAAAACGTTGTCCATTACTCTTTGAAACGTCGCGGGTGCATTTTTTAAACCGAATGGCATTCTCTTATATTCGTAATGTCCATTTTCTACAGTAAACGCCGTTTTCTTAATATCTTGGGGATGTACTTCAATTTGGTGAAAACCAGAAGCCAAGTCCAAGGTGGTAAAATACATTGATTTTCCTAACTTATCCAATATATCATTTATATTTGGAATGGGATATTTATCATCTATTGTTTTGTCATTGAGTCGCCTATAATCAACGACCAATCTCCATTTCTTTTCTCCCGAGGCATCCGCCTTCTTTGGAACTATCCAAACAGGTGATGACCATGGCGAACTGCTAGGTCTTATTATATTTTGTTCTAACATTTTCGAAATTTGTTTTCTAACTTCTTCTTTATGAATATATGGGTATCTGTAAGTTTTAGTATAAATGGGAATATCGTCGTGAGTCTTAATCTCGTGATTGACTCCGTTTGTAAAACCTAATTTCTGTCCTTCCATAAAAAATAAATTTCTGTATTGATTTATAATTGCTATTAAATGTTTCTTTTCTTCTTCATTTAAATGATTCATTCTTATTTGGCTTAACAAATTATTAAAATTATTTCTATTATAAAGTAAACTGTTCACCTTCATTATTATTTGTCTCATAATTATTTAATTCGATGGTGTCTACACTAACACCCTTTATTGGTTGGCTTATTTTCACAACCTTATCTTCATTATTTCTATTTTCAATTAAAGCTACCGTTTCCCAATTAGAGACATCATATAACCCACCAATGAGAACCGTTTCCCCTATGGACTGTTCTTCCAGGATTACTGAACCTTGCTCTTGGTCTACAGGTACTTTATATTTAATGCATTCACTTGCCTTTACAATAAAATTATATTCTTTGATTAAAGGCTTATACCTTATTTCTATTCTGTTATTATTTCTCATTAAAATATTTCTTTTAAAATCTAAAACCATTCCATGTCTTGAAAGAATATCATTTCCAATGATTCCGTCAAAGTAGTCATGAAACTTGTATAGATAATATGTAACGTTTGGCATATCATCACCAAATTCTTTAAATAGTGTAGTATCTACTTTTTCATTTATTACCGTTTCTTTATTAAGCGCTCTTATTATATGTGATTTCGTTTTAGTTATATGTTTTTTATTTGTAATTACGTCTGGATTTAAAAGAGAATTAGAAGCTCCCGTGTCGATTAGCATTTTTAATATTTTATTATTAGGTATCCGAATATTGACGTAAGGTAATGTATTTAATCTGGTCTGGTTTTGTGAGGCCGCTTTCCAAAATTTTCATTATGAAATAATTCACTATTATTCACATTTACTCGTCGAATTGAAGAATCGACTTCCATTGGAGTTACTGGTCCAAGTTTTATATTTGGGTTTGGCGCGAATACGTTATTCGTATGGCCATTATTATTATTAAACCTCATTTGTGGAAAACCTCTATTAAAATTATTATTTTTAAATTGATCATAATAATTTTTAAATCTGTAATTATTATTATTGGAGAAACCTCTATTGAAATTATTATGTGAGCCTCCGTATTTATAATTGAAATTCTTATATTGATTATAACCATTGTTATATCCATTACTAAATTGCGGATTATTATTATTCCGAATGTTTTTAAAATTATTATTATTGAAATTATTGTTATTATGATTATTGTTATTATGTCGATTGTATTTGTTTTGGTTCGTATTTATATTCGCATTATCTCTGTGTTTATTTGTATGGTAATCGCTATTTATTTCTAAACCGATATTATATGCAGATTCCAATGAGTCTGGTTGCCTTGAAAGCAATATAGTTCTTAATGGTTCGTTACAACCTTTTATAAAACATTCTAAACCTGTGGCTATATTTCTTTTGATTAATGTGTGTCTTTCACTTTCATCATCTGTTTCGATGTATATTCGATTACTAAGAGCTGTTATGGTTTTTAATATTTTTTCATAAAACATTTGTATCGATAAATTATTTTGCGATATTAAATGTAATTGTGCGTACAGAGTTCTCGTATCTCTGTGATCAGAGTATCCTGATAGAAGACATGCCTTTATTTCTTTCCATGCTTTTGGTTCACCGTATAACCTGAGTCGTTCACTTGCATTGCCCTTAATTTTGCGACGGATACCAGCTATCCAAAAAGGTTTGAGGACAGGTTCTGTTAGTTTGTCCAAGATATTTGAGACCTGATCTACTTGATCAATGAATGGGTATAATTCGTCATTGTCACCGCGAAATTCTGGTAAATTTTTTATAACGTCGGGGGTCGCGAGAATTGAAATATTAAATTCAGTAGACATAATGAATTAAATTTTTTTTTTTTTTATTTAATAATTTATTTTATTTAATTTCAACGAACAAGTATGAACACTTAAAACACAATTTATAAAGCTCTCTTAATTTATAACTTTTTATTTTATTTTCCTTTATTTCTTAATCACTTATATATTTTTAATTTTCTAATACCATATGAGTCATACAAAAGTAATAAAAATAAAACACTTACAATACAATAATTAGGTTTCCAAAAATCAGCATTGTTGTATTGAGTTGATTATATATCTGCGTTGATCATAAATCCTGTATTGATTATATCTCCGCTTGATTTCTAGCTTCCGATGCTTGAGGTGCTGTATATTCACAACCTGTGTGATTTTCTCTCACCAGTTGAATATTGTGTCACAGTTGTTTATATATAAAAAAAAATGTTCACGATAATTTAGAACTTTATGATTTTCATTCATATGTTCTTATTACACTTTGAATATATTTTTTTTTTTGTTATATAAAACTTCACCATATAATCACAATCAATTTTAGAAATTATTCATATGAAATTTCTATTTGAAAAAATAAAACTTTATTTTATATTTAAAAAAAATTTTTATTTTTCACAACAATTATTATTTGATTCTATACACTTGAATCCTACCGACTGCGCCAATTTTGGATTTTTGATTTTGGTTCTTTTTATCCAAGATAACTGATTTAATAAAAACACTTAATTCATTTATATTTGGTTTTATTTTATTTATTACTATATTTGTTACACTTTTATACTTAGCGAAATTATTTAAAATACTGAACACTTATTATTATAAAGTTTTCCTTTTTATATCATTTTTGATATATAGGAAAACACCAATATGCATATCATCATATAAACACCAATATGCATATCATCATATCATATAGTATGTTGGTAGATGCATTTGTTTATTTCTTGTTATACTTTACCATATTCGTTGTGTGGATTTAATATTGCATTTGATTTAGTTAAATGACTTTTTATGAATAAGACTAATTGTGTTTATTCTATATGAAATTTAATTGATATTATTTCTTATTAAATTCGTCGTGTGAATTTAATATTGCATTTGATTTAATTTTATGGCTTTTTATGAATAAGACTAATTGTGTTTATTCTATATGAAATTTAATTGATATTATTTCTTATTAAATTCATCGTGTGAATTTAATATTGCATTTGATTTAATTTTATGGCTTTTTATGAATAAGACTAATTGTGTTTAGTCTACAATATTTAATTGATATAATTCTTATTAAATTCGTCTTGCGAATTTAATATTGCATTTCATTTAATTTTTATGGATTTTTATGAATAAGACTAATTGTGTTTAGTCTACAATATTTAATTTATAATTCTTATTAAATTCATCGTGTGAATTTAATATTGCATTTTTAGTCTATATGATATAATGCACTTATGTTTTATGTTGCCGTTGTGGGATACATAACTATATATATACGAATATAGATTAAATACATGACAAAGCTTAAAAAAATATGTATATATCCATAAGTCATATACATATATAGTATATACTTCTATTGAAAATGCATAAATATACATAATATACAATATATATAAAATAATTTGTATTTTGTATAAATATAAATAATATATGGAAGTGTGTTACTGACATTTTTCATTATATATACACAGAACAGATATTTATATATTTTGAAAAGAATATAATTTTCGATTTTTCTTTTGTGAGTCATTAATTTAATGAAAATGCTATATATATATGCTATGAAAATGAAAAACAAAAATGTAAAAATTCAATATAATTCTCACTATATATATATGAAATATAAATGAAATTCAAAGTTTATTTCCATATATATGTATATGTACAAAACAAAAGTATGTATATGTTACATAAATGGAATGATGATTTTTCCATTAGTATTTATTTATTTATACATATATAGTCATACAATGATATTGATAGTGTCATATATATATAGTGAATAGTGATACGATATAGTAAATTTATTATTTAGTTATAGCAGGGACGAAACTGAAAGGTTTTATGCCATATGACCTAAAGGATATTCCGAAAGGTACATGCTTAAAAATAAATTAATTATATACTGAGCGAAAAAATTCAAAGTGATTTGAACCTATGACTTTGCTTTAAAAATGCTTTTTATTAACTCATAACTTTTTCTATTGATTTCATTAAAGAATTTTCAAAAGTTTACTTACGAATCATCCGTTGATATTATAATATATTAGATGACTTAATTTTCAAAGATTTTCCTCTTCCTTTTTAAACGATTACACTTCAATTTAACAAGTTTAATTCAAAACGGATTATAAACTCGCATTTGAAAAGGGTGATTTATCAAATTCAAAAGATTTTCTATTCATTTCAAAACATTTTCACTATTTTATTTACTTCGCTATATATATGAAAACGTTTTAAGTTATAAAAATGTTTTCTATGCCGTTTAAAATTATGAACATAATTTTCAATTTCTACCTCTTCCGCAGCACACGAATCATCTGGTGGATTACGCACCTAAATGCAATTCTTCTTCTGTTTTCTATCGATGGTAAAATAAAAAAAAATTTTAACCATATCACTTTCATCAAATTCAATTTCAAAACTTTAACTAAATTTCTCATAATTGAATTATTTTTAATGAATGTTACTTCTTGATATACACGATAAAATTACTTGTGATGTCTAATTGAACAGTATTATTAATTATATACATAGTTGATAGTTAAAAACAGTATAGTTGTATATGTTTAAATCAAAAAGGCATTTTATGAATATATAAATCATGTATTTTGAAAACCAATTTGAATTTGCCTAATTGCAACAATAGGTGTTTTCCAATTTTCATTTGAATAATTTTAAATTTAATCAATTTCTGATATTACATAAAAGAGAATTTCAAAATTTTTTCATTGCTCCATTTTTTCAAAAGATATAGCAAAATTTTCCAAAAAGTGCGCGTTCAAATTATCCCATTTTACTGATGTATATGTAATTATTGTACCATTTGGTGGTTGTTCACTTTTAGAATACCATACATTTCTTTGAATTTTCACCAAAATCGAATGCAAAATCGCGTCAATATATTTTGAACCGATGGGCCGATTTTTAAATTTTCTGCTATGAAATATCTGAAATTGATTGACTTTTCAAAGTATAAGAAGAAAAATTTAATTTAAAATTTTTTTTTTTCTTTTAGTTTGGTGCACAACAAACCTTTTTTTTTATATATATATCAGATAACTAATGTGCCTTTCAGAATATCCTATATCCTCTTGGAAACCTTTCAATTCAACCAGCTCCGTCCATGCGAGTCATGTATATAGTAAAAAAAAATTATATTTTTATATGAGAAAAATTCTATATTGTAAAAGGAAAAATCGAAATTTGTTTGAAAAATTCTGACGTCATTATAATAGCATTTTTATGTTTATTTATATATATCAAAAAAAAAAAAATAAAATAGAAAAAAAAACCATTTGTCTATACAGACTACCAGACGCTGTATATTTATATGGTTTTCATAATAGAATAGTGTATATAAATACATATAAATATATACTCTGTTAAATGTGAATATAGAATTTTTATATAGTTTATATAGTAAACTCTTGACGAAAAAAAAAAATTATATAAATAATAATATTGATATTGATGAAAATATTTTTTTCATATCATCGCAATTCCATTGAGGATGGATGCGAGAATATTTAAATATATTTTGTTGGGTATTTTGTAAAATATTAACTTTGTACAAATATTTATTTAGAAATAATATAGAATTTTATGTTTATGATATAAACAAAAGTCAGATGAATATTTTTGTTTCTGTCCTCCAACAACAAATTATAATAAAATGATAAAAAAAACCATTTCAAATATGTACTTTATTTACCCTAAATTCTAAATAACATTTAATAATCTCAAATTTGTATTCATATATATAGTTTTAAAATGGATTGGTAAATTTTTTTGTATTTCTATATATATATTTCGAATTGCATCATCAATTTCGATTTTTACGTTTTTTTTCCATTATATATCAAAATTTTACTATACATATATATTGAACAACAACATAAACTGAAATGTTATGTATAACAAATTATATAATTAAATTTTTCCTTAAGAATACAATTGTTATATATACATGTATAGAAAGATTAGAAAATCAATATTAAAAAATAAAAAAAAATCATT
Organism: Dilophus febrilis; assembly: GCA_958336335.1. Taxonomy (NCBI): domain Eukaryota; kingdom Metazoa; phylum Arthropoda; class Insecta; order Diptera; family Bibionidae; genus Dilophus; species Dilophus febrilis. Next base: position 30,989,948 of record OY284469.1, on the reverse strand, counting down.
TCATTATACAAATAACACATCTATAAAAAACTCTATATTGTTTTATGTATACATGATATAAAATGCAGTATATATTTGCCAAAAACATAACATTTTGAATTATTTGTATGTCAACTTTCAAATATTGTATAATAACATTCATTGTTGTTGTTTGTTATATGAATATGAATATATATAAATATATTATAGTTTGATATATTGTTTGTTGGTTTAAAATCGATTTTATTTTAGACACGCAAACTTTTATTTTATAGGAGGTTATATATATTTATAGTTATTTATATAAATATATATAGTTAATTTAATTTTATTTTTTTTAATTATAGAATACCTTACAACCTGACTCCGCATATACATATGTATATAAACGTATAGTACATGAATAAAATGTGTATTTTTTTTATTTTATATTTTATTCATTTATTTAGCTTATTTTTTTTTTGCAAAATAGACTATTTATATATATATCTAGAGAAAGGTATAAATTAAACATTAAAATGTGTATATATTTATTATAAATAGGATATAAAACCGCAATTATATATGTATATATAGAATCATGTTTAAAAATTTAAAGACATCTGGTAATTTATCAATAGTCAGTTTAATTATATACAAATACGTTTTTTTTGCGTTCTTAATCATATATGCTATTGACACGGGTGAAAATATTTTAAAGTTTTGTTTGAAGAAAAAGAAAAAAGAAATTTCGCTAAATGATTGTAAAAATGGTTGTTTGCGTTTTTTTTAACTATTACAATTTCATTTGAGTTACACATATACAGTATTAAATGTATGAATGAAATAAATAATAATACCTGTGCGATTATGATTTTTTTACTATATTATTTTTACAACATAAGTAAAAAATTGTTATTAAAAAATATTTATAAAATTCATTAAACGTATATATATAGAACATGTAAAATGAATTCTTGAAATGATTTTAATATAATACATATACCATATAAGGTATCCCAGTTGATATAGCACAAACACATACTACTAGGTAATCGTTGAACTATTTCCAGCAAATAACTCAATAAAGGGGGGTCTAAATTCAACCATGGCTGAATTACAGATGGTTGAAAATTAACGTTCATTGAAAAATATACATTCAGGGATTAAGATGTATATCTTTTAAACTATCGAGGATAATTAGCAAAGGTACTTAATTAATAGGTAATTGAATTTTACCTTTAATTGCGATTTTTGATATCTGCCTTCCGTTTGGATATATTGACAAAAGAAATTAAATTTGTTCATCCATTTTATCCGAAAAATCGTTTTCCTCGAAATCTTTATTTATTTTATAATTTTTATTTATGACAATTTTCGTCAATCTATTTCGATTCCATTATTCAAGCCCTACAAAATTTCATGGTTGTATTTTGTTCGTACGACTCATATTTTAGAAGTTATTTCACTTTTACCTGTCAACCACCCAATTATTATTATATGAATTGATAAGAATTTATTTAAAATTTTTACTGCGTGGAGCAGCATTACGTCATTCAACAACAGCACTTGTATATATTTCCGCTGCTTCAATTAAAAAAAAATTGCAGTTCGTTAACCTGGTTATTTGCTCTTTGATTGATTTGGAACTTTATCACTATATTCTGTGTATAATCCTGTCACAAACTTTTTGAATAATTCGCGACAAACAATACTTTTATGCATACCGATATTTTCGCCAAAGGATGCGTTTTAGAAAACTCGATCAGATATATACCGCGAAGAAATATTTTCATTTGATCTAATAATTATATAGAGTACGAGCTCGCTTGTTCCGTTTCCAATAATCCAATAAAATAATCGGCCACACATTTAATATTTTCTTGTTCCAATCGGTAAAATTTCTTTAAATTACAATAATCTTTTTCTTTTTTAATCAACATAAATTATATAGTAATTTTTAACGAAAAATTGAATTAAATAAATATATTCTACTATAGACCGATATATTTGAAGCATTTGCTTATAGATTTTACAAATTAAAAACAAACACCATATATGCTAGAAAATTTTAACACTTTCACGAAAAACGTTATATCAACAATAAAGTGGAACATAAAGTATTTTGTTGAATTTTTTTCAAAAAGGACCAAAACATTTATTCTTGACATTTCAAGAATTTCAGCAAATTCTAGTTTTTATGCATTCGACAGATTCAGTAGAAACCTGAAAGATAAACTTTTGTAAGACAAGTTTGCATTGCAAGTTTAGACAATTTGATACTTACGTACAGTGATTTATAATTTATATAATGAGAGGTTCTTGGTACTTCTGACGTTGACAAATGAAATATAAGTACAGTGGTGTTTAAATAGAGGTGTTTTTTCTAATGACATCAATAATCAGTTGTTTAATAGTTAAAAGAGTGGATGGTAACAATGATTACAATTTTTAATAATAATTTAGAAACAAAAGAAAAGAATTCAAATATATATTTTAAATAGTTAATAAAATTATAGGTCCTAAATGAATCATTGTGTAAAGTACAGAGTATTTAGTATATATACATTACATATATCATATATCTGTTTAAACTTAAAAACTTATTTATAAAAAGAATTCCAAATACAAAAATTCTAAACATATATTCTAATACCATTATAATAATACTTTATAAAATATCACCTTATTCTATAAGTTAAAAGAAAAAAAGTGCATGTAAATTATAAATGATGATATAAACTAAACATTTACGTGTATGTTATCCATATACCATATGTATATATATTTTTTACCTTCTAAATATTTAATGATTCTTTTATATACAAATACATTCCATATATATAAATATATATATAGAAATGGAATTATATTCATTAATAATCGTGTGTGTACTATTGGTGCTATCAAGTTCTTTTGTACAAGTACAATTATTCGAAAATAAAACATATTGAAAACATATTGAATTTTCTCAATAAACTCTATACAAAACTACTATATATTCATACATTCATTTATGATTCTATATTTGCTGTATACTGTGGTAATATTCGTATATATACTTTACTATATATGTACAAATATTCTACTAGTTATATACCAGTTGAATACAGAAATACCGCATTCATATTTTTTTTATACATATAACTTTATATATATTCCAACTATAGATATATAGATAAATGTATGTAGAAAAATGTATATTTGCATTTATACAATTGTATAAGAGCTTTTTTTTAATATAAAAAATATTTATTGAAATGGATATACATTTTTATATACAATATATACAAATATATATAATCCTTAAATTTTTACGTAAATATTATTGTGAGTCATATGTTGTAAATATATAAACTTTTTTTTTTTGTTGATAATTTTCTCGTAAAAAGTTAGTGAATATTAAAACAAAACAAAAATACTATATAATACACTATAAAAACATAAAGATTTCTATAATAGTATTATATGTGATCCTTATTTCAATTCACTTATATAATATATATATATATATATATATATATATATATTGGATTGGTGACATTCGTTATCCTTGAAATTTAATGATTTGAATTCAAATTAGTTTAACTTGCTGCCATATATATATGATGTTTAAATGAATATTATTTTATATATGTGTATAATAATTTAATAATATGAATATACATTAAAAATTATGCGGGTTTTTTTTTCTTTCTTTAAAATAAATATATGTACATTGCATAAATTTATCAAAGGAATATTTTATATGAAACGTAGTTTTTGGATTTAAATTTTTATTTGATCAACCAAAAAAACAACTTGAAAACATTTTTGTTAAATTCGTTAAATGATAGATTGTTAAATGATATACATAAAATGTTCCAAAAACACTATACACCCAAAAAATCCAAAAAAACCAATAAATTAATTAACTTTAAAATTCTGTACATGATTAAAAACAAATGAATTATTTAAAATTAAAAAAAAATTAATTTGATTAAAAACAAATGAAAAATCTTTTTTTTTTTCGAACAAAATGATCGGCAAAATTATATTTTCCAAATTTGGAATGTGTTCAATTACATCCATAGATTTTCTCGTATTGTCATTTTCTTTGCATCATTTGAAAACTCAATTATATTCTGATTTTTTATATAGAAGAAAAGTTGAAAATCGATTAATTTTTTCAAAGTATATTACTGAAAGTGTGAAAAAAATGGAACAAGTTTGCACATAGACTTTTTAGAAAATTATACTATATCTTTTAAACCAATGATGCGATTTCAAAATGTTTTTTTATGAAAAAAATGAAAAAAAATTGATTGCGAGTTTCCAATGATGGAAAGAAAATGAAAATTGTAGTGAACTTTCCGGAAATTTTTTTTTATTGTGATATAATTAATTTAATTTTAAACATTTCAGAATATCCTATCGTTTGTGGGTTGTCGAGAAAACTTTTCTCGCTTTCAGCCATAATGCAAAGATTGCATTCTTTATTGCATTTTACATTCAACTAATTGAATTTATTTTGTAAGTGGAAATTCTCATTTTATCTTTTATAAAATGTATAGTTAATTTTGAACAGTTTTTGTTCTTTTAAAGTTCTTTATTTATATTTTATTTACAAATAAATTTATGATTAAGTTTTCTAATTAAAATATTTTATAGTATTGAAATTCTTATTAGTTTAATAGCCAAAAGAAAATTCAACCAATATAAAACATATTTAAACGTTGCACAAAACTCTTATAATCACCACATTTTCTATAGGTAAATTATCATAAAGAATCATTTATGAAGGATTTTTTATAATATCCCTTCGTCTTATAACCGCATGATAAATTGCTTCCTTATAGAATATAGACAATTTTATAATAATTTGATTATATGAACATGTAAATCAACGAATTATATTAAAGTGTTGTGAAACTTTTCAATTAACAATCGTATTAAATTTTCTTTCATGATAAAAAATTTTTAGAAAAATTCAACACATTTATAATGAAAATGATGAAGTTTTTTTTTGGAAATCTCGATTCCTGAAACTTCATATAATTCAACATTTACTTTTGTAACCCAATTAGATGAGGATCAGCATCAGATTATTAACTGGTTCAAAAATATCTTGGTTTAACCTGAAAAAAGGTTTTATTTTATTCGATTTTGATGATCTTCAATCTTTCGAACTCAATTTGTTGATAATCTAATCTAACCATAACAAAAAATTGATTATCTATACAAAAAAAAAAGTTCTTGATGCGATCAGTTAATAAATACTATAAAGTTATCATCGTGGCGACAACGTTTATTTACATAACAATTTGTATTTTATTAATTATTCATTTTTTTTTGTGTGTTATCTAAAATGCAATTATTTTTAATTGATTTATGAATTCTTGGCAAACAAAAATAATAATTGCATATGCATACAAAATAAAATCGATTCATTTTCTATATTTATGCAAATATATGATGCATTGTGTTGTAAATATGAATATATAGAAATAGTTTATATAATTAAATACACATTCAGAGCTCAAACTATATAGCAAAAGTTAACAAAACACACCATTCTAATACAGATTTCTTTCTATATACATGTAATATGTAATATTTTCCATATTCTCTTATATTATATCATTATATTTTATCTATAGTGTTTTGTTTTACCTGCGCGTATTGGTATAAAATAAATAATAATAACAATTTCCTATATATATATATATAGTTTCCAAATAATAATAGATTCTAAAATATACGATACATAGAATATTTAAAATATATTTTTTGAAAAATTAATGAAAAACTTTTTATGAATATAAAATTGTATATAAATAAATCATACAATACAATACAAAAGGTATATAATTACATATATTTATATATTTTATAATTAACATTTTCCAATTTTTATGAATACATTCATAAATTTTCCATAATAAAAAAAAAAAAATAAAATATTTAAATCAAAAGAAAAACCAAAACACAAAAAAAAAAAACAATTCTTTCTTCATATTTTTAAAAAAAAATATATTAAAAAAACGAAATTTTATTTCATATATATAAATATTTATATATAAATAAATTATAATTTTGGAAAATTTTCTTTTTGTTTTCTTGTATACAAAAAGAAAAGTCAAAAGACAAAAAAAAAAGCACATTATTTATATTTTGAGTGGAAAATGAAAATGTACACATGGCGCATGGCGAATATCCTTTTACCTATTTTGTAGTCCATCTAGTGTATTATTTTTCATTTTCTTTTTATTACTATTAGAATTTTTGTTTTTTTTTTTGAACATCAGATTTTCCGTCGTATTATTGCATATTCAATTTTAGTTCGCTGCGGATTTTCATGTGAAAAACATATTAAAAATTGCATTAGAAAATCTTTATTTATATATATATCTAGATTCGATTGTGTATAACGTATAATATAACATATATAGAGTTCGTATAAAAGAAATTATTTAAATTATTTTAAATCAATTTTTGTGTTAATTTTTTTTTTTAATTATTTATATAGTTTTTCCAATTGCAAATAATAATAGTTTTTGTATTTTTGTGTGTATAATTACACAAATACGGGGGTGTTATTATTCATGTGTAATTTTTTTTATTGTTAAATAAATTGTCTTTGTTTAAATTTTTTTCTCTTTTAAGATTATATGTTTTTTATTTTACAAAAAATTCAATTAAAATAATTTAAAAATTGATACCTCTACAAACAGTTTCTATAATATAATAAAATACGCAAATATTTTGTGAAAATATATAAAAATCATTTTTTTTTTAAGTTTAATGTTTTCAAAATGCCATAAAAAAATGTGTATTATAAATAAATAATTTAAATAGTTAATTTTTTTTTCTTTATATATAGTTTCGTGTGTTTGTGTGGGGATCTACATTTTTGTTAATAAAAAATTATTATTATTATTATTATTATACTAATACATTGATAAAATAAATAAAATCAAATAAAAAAATTTATATTCAACACCATATATTCGGTGACGTGAAGAACGTAAATAATAATATATTATTATGTGTTAAATTTTTGAATAAAATATATATATATATATAAATAACAGAAAAATATTAGAGGTACTTGAAAAAATTATAATTATATCGTTATTAAAATCATATTTGTAAAAAAAAATATTAAATACATTTTGTCTAATATAACGGATTATAAGTGTAAGGAATTACATTGGGATAATACTTTAAGAATTATTATTGATATAAAATAATATTAAGTGAAATAATCACAGCGATAGAGAAATACGAAAAGAGGATTACAATAAACTTATATATATATAGAATCATATACAACTATATAGAGTGGTATAACTATTTAAAAAAAAAATTGTGGGAGCTAAAGGTTTGTGTGTGTTTTGTTTTTTTTATTTACACTTTTCTAATAAAAGAAAAACATAAAAATATTTAATATATAGTTTTTAATCTGTTTATTAATAAGAAAAAAATTCTGAATATAAAACATCACACAGTATAAATAAAAACATTTTATTTTACCTATATATATTAACATACAGAGCTAAAAAATACTATTTTTAAATATGAAACAACAAAAACCGAAATAAAAAATAATACGTAACTTTGAAATGTATTTTCAAAAACAAAACAAAAATTAAAGCATCTCTCTGGCACAATCTATATAATATTATTATGTTTCTTATTTTTTTTTATTATTTATTTATTTTTGCAAAAAAAAAATTGTGATTTATATATTTACATCATATATACGCTTTTTTACTATATTATAGACTCAGTTTTACATATACCTATATAATTTATTATTAAATCTATAAGAAAATATAGAGTACTTTAGATATATTATTACAACGCGTACTATTATTATAATTGAGATACATTTTTTTTGCAATATTATAGAATATATAAAGTGTGTATATATGAAAAGAAAGAAAAAAATATTTATTATTTTTGTTAGCCAAGAATTTTGGGTTTTTTTTTTTTTTTTTTTGCTTATACATTCTATATATATTACATATTTTATATACAAAAAAATTCATATGCCGTAATAATATCGTGTATGTAATAATAAAACAAAAAATTGATTAAATTGTGTATGAGACTATTTTTTTATATAGTTTGTTTTTGCTTTGGTTTGTTTTAGTTTTAGTTAATCAATATTTTTCTATACGAATATAAATATATATAGAAATATGACCACAAGAAAACCTTTAATGAAAAAAAAAAAAAAATTACCAACAAAATAAATACACTTTGATGATGATGAAATTATATGATGATTATATTTGATTTAATAACGAAAAAAAAGTTGCGATATCCTTTTTTTTTTTTTAGTTTTGGTTACTATACATTTTTTGGAAAATTTTTTATATTATGTAAAAATTGTGGATAATTTTCTTTTCTATATATATATATTTACATAATGCTCATTTCGTTGTGTTCAAATAGATTTTCTTCGCTTTGTTACATATCATTTCTTTGTTATCATCAATTTTTGAAAAATGCATAAAATATTATGTATAACAGAACTTCCAGTTAAATATTATTATATATATACACTTTTGAAATTGCATTTTCTTTATATTTACATAATTTATTTTCCTTTTTATTTACTAAAATTTTATCTGTACGTACTTTTCAGGGAAAATTTATTATAATATGCGTTATCATTGCAGGTATCGGATGTAACATATATTTATTTATTGTCCCTTTCAAACGAAATTTTACTGATTTTTAACATTTTGCTTACTGAGCGTTTACTGCATTCTTTGTTTTAGTTGTAATAAAATTTATATATATATATTCTTTTTTGTTTGGTTGAATTTTTTTTTTACAACTATTGTAATTTTCGTGTTCGATTGGTAAAATAAAGCGTCGTAATTTTTTATGTTAACATAGAGATTACATTTAAAATTGTTGATTTTTGGAGTGGTTAATTTTTTAGTTGCAAATATAGTTCAACTATTAATTTCGACAATGTTACCGCAATATAGTTCTAATTCTATTCCAATAATAATTCTAATCTCGAGAAAATAATTCTATTAAGATATTATATATTCTATTATTAAGATATTATATATTCTATAATATATTATATAATTCTTTTTTTTGTTGTTATGTTCTCAAAACAACAACTAACAAAATAAAACAAAACAAAAACAACACCAAACGAAAAATGTTAAAAATTAATATTGTCATGTTAGTTTGAAACTGGAAATTTCAATTAAAGTCAAACACAGGAAAAACGAGTTACAATGTAAAAAAAAAAAAAAAAAAAACGATATCAATAATTTTCTGATTTGTTTATAAACAAAAACGTTTTATTTTTACACCTTTCGATTATACATTTTAAATAATTTTGCTTCTATTTATTTGATATTGGTTGAAGAATTTTGTAACAAAAATTTTTTGTAGGACAAAAACAATGCATTCAAAATGAAAGATATTACAATTTGTTAAAAATTTATTTGTGTATAAAATACCAGAAAAGTCCTGAATTATGAACAAAAATTGAATGTCATTTTAGTAAATCTACTAAAATCCAATGAAACCATTTTTTTATAACAAAAAAAAAATGGGACAAAGCCTAACGAGTTAGAAAATGTCCAGGTTGTATTCCTATTTTCTGTTTATATAAAAGTCTGGATTATTTAAATAATATATCATGCAATCCCACATATAGAGAAAATATTTTATTATAAAAAACCAAATATATATAGAATAAAAATTATTTATATATAAATATTATTGCACATTTTTAATCTATATATTTATGGTATTAATTAATGCACATAACCGCAACATTGCATTACATATAATTGTACCAAAAATATACAGTACATTACGTTTAATTAAATAAAAATTTTATATTTTATATACATAAATATAGTTATAGATACAGTAGCATGTATCATGATATTCGCAGACAGGGCGTGTTGTTTCTATTATTTTTATATATTATGAAATTTGTTTTTGAAAGGATTGAAATCTCCCAAAATATATTTATATAATAATAAATAAATTTTCGCTTTTCGCAACCAAAAATTGGTTTTAGCGTCCTCAACAACAGTCAATTTTGTAATTGGTTTCATAATTTGTTACTTTTTATGGTGTCGGTAATTTGCCGTACGACCACCAACCAACAAGGGAAAATAATCAAATATTGTGTGTGAAAATTCAGATTCGAAAAAAACAAAATATGTTTTAATGGTCTTGTATAGAATTCCAACTTCAGTAGGATTCGAACCTACGACCCCAAAGTTTGCAAGATTGTTAGTTTGGCTTTTTTTTTTATAAACACAGAATCAATTTAACCAACCAAAATACAAATGCGAATTATTACACCATGGTTGAAAAAATATCCATATCACTCATATAGACCTATAGATTATTTTACAATCTTCAAATCGAATTTTCAAAACAAATTTCTTTATACCATTACAAAAAAAAATTATTCAAACACAAAAAAAGAATCCTGAGAACATGAAATTTTTTAACCCTTAAAAATGATTTGGTCTGCTTTACTAAAACCCCACCATGATCATAACATTTTCCATACGTGCAGAAATCGTTTGTATATTTATTCTTGTTTCGAACTCACATATACATTATATTCTACATATACCTTTCCGTGATACAACTATTTGCATTTATAATATACATATTGTATATAGAAATATGAACTCATTAAAATATATTTTGTGTTTATATAACTGCATACATGTATTAAATATAAAATTAACTTTAATTGCATGTTGTTGAATGATTAAAATAAATTATTTACATATATAAAATATATTTTTTAATACATGAATTTATTAGTATACAAAAATATTTTGCGTATATTTAAAAAATTAATCGCAAACCAAACCAAAAACAGGATCGTTTAATATATAACATTTATTGTATAGACTAATAAAAAAAGGGGTTAACAACATTCTATTTTCTTTTAAAAACTAAAAACAAATAAACATAAAAATACAAAAAAAAATAAAATAAAATACGAAATTTATTTATATACATAGCAGAGTTACTTATAATAAATTTAAGTATATATTATCATATTATCCATATCCTATTCCATTTTCGTATATTAGCAGCAAATCTATACACAAACAATAAAATTCAAGATATAGAGTAATTTTTTTTTTGTTTTTCGGTATAGAAACCCATAAATATCATGTGTAATATTATACCATCGCATATATAATATAGATATGGTGTGTGTGTGTTTTTCGTTATTTTTGGAAAAAAGCCTTTTTTTTCAACATCCTTTTTACCAAATTTGTATATATAATTATAACGTTATATTCGCATATATTACATGTATATATAATGACTCGTTTCAATGACTTGCTTTCTTTATACATATATTTATTTATAACCCAAATATTTCAATATATTATGTAAGAAAAGTATATAATATAAAATGTTTTTTGTTTGATAAAAAAAATTTATAGCCGAATAGAATCAAATGAGTTTGTGAATGTTTTATATATATGCATATTAATCGAATAGTTAATTCACATTTTATTTTTTGCTTTTGTGCGGTCAAGTTAATTGTTGACATTTTCACAAACATAAAATTTTATTATGACATTTTGTACAACATATATATAATTATAATTAATACATTTATTTCTCAAGGATATATATAATTGATGGATTTAATCTTATCAATTTTTCTATATACAAATAATATATAGAGCATATATAGAAATTTCAACTAACTTGATTGATTAAAGTGATAAATCACTATATATATATTTATTCATTTTCATTGCATATATATTATTTAAGTATATAGTTCATTGTAAATTGAAAGTCACTTATGAAAAATGTATATGAAAAACTTCTAGGGTTAAAATGGTACTTATAAAATTCATCAAACCTATTATATATTGATATTATTAGTCATTTTTTTTAATAATTAATTCAATTTTTATATAAACATTTAACTTTGAAAACTACCCTAAGCCTAATATAGAAACTTATAATTACTTAAATTTTAAATATATTCAAGTAAAATAAATATATCTTCTTATGCATATATTTTATGTAAATTATCAAAGAATTTAAAATTTTTACATTTTTAATGATATAATAATTTGAAAATCAATTTAATAAATAATCTATATATCTAAAATAAAGACTTATACAGGATTTGTATAAATGGTACAAAAGTTTAAATAAAACATTATCAAAGAAAAGCAAAGAAAAAGAAAAGCTCGTCTTTTAAAATACCTAACATATATATAAAAGATTTATATTGATTATACTTTAATATATTTAAATTCATATTTAGTTATTTATATTGAACAAGATGATGATATAAATTTAAGTTTTTAATATTGAAATTATATCTGTTTTTTTGATAAAAAAAAACGTCGAGTTAAAATTCTTTTAAAATATTTAGGGGTCCTGGGTTCGAATCCTATAATTAATACATAATTAACATTTGTGGATTCTGAATTTTCACACAGAGTTTGATATTTTCCCATGCGATTGGTCGCTCGGTTAAGTACCGAATTATCCTAATATCTCAAATTATCAATTTATGATACTAACAACAGAATTGGCTGTTGTCTCAATTTTATTAATACTAATTGATCAATTAAAAATCGTTGTTCACTTTTACCTGAAACTGTTGTTATTTTTTTATGTAAAAAAATATTTCATTTGTTTGTTGCGATTTCATTTTTGTATATCTTGTTTGTGATCAATAAATTGTGAATCACTCGGTAAATAAATTTACCTTTTATTATAATTTACCTTTATATGTATATAAAATTTAAAAATCTATATATTTTAAATATACAAATTATATACAGATAGTAACAAAAAAAAATCTGTACCAAAGTATATACAAATATATTTATACAGAGATTATCATATCCATTTTATATATAACCACCTACGAATTCACATATACACATTATTCTATATATATATTCTTAAATCAGTATATCGAAAAGTTTATCATTCAAATTATATATAAACTGATTTGGTTGAAACGATTAAATAGTGATTTATTTATATATATAATTTTGTATACCAATTCGATTCGTTTTATATATAAAAAAAATGTTATCAACCAAAATTTACCGATTTTATTCAAATTATATACTATAGATAGAAATTATATTTTTTGTATTGATTTGAACATATACATAAAAATTAGTAAATATATAATAAAATGAATACTATAAATATTTAATATAATACGAAATATAATTTTTGTATAATAAACCAAAATAAAAAAATCTAAATTTATTTTATTTTGATTGAAATTTCTGATTTATATAATAATTTATTTGTATATACATTTGAAAAAAAAATGATAATCAATAAATAGAGATAACGAGAGGTGCATAATCCCTTTTATGGACTATAATTTAAATTTTTTTAAAAAATATTCTTGCAAATTTGCATGAATTAAATAATTCGGAATATTTTTATATAACATATTGAATATCAAATTTAATGTTAATAATCTGTTATGAATGAAACATATCCCTTTTAAATAATATTTGTAACAATTTTGTAATTTCAACAACGAGATTTAATCTGAATCTGCCTGATTAGTATTGAACCTTTAATGGTGTTTGTATAGCATTTTACAAAATTATATATAATTCATTAATGGCATGGGCGAATCTGAAAATTGTTTAGCAAAGGGATGTAGGATATTGTGAAAGACACATGTCTGATTAGATGTTTTATAAAAAAAATTTGGTTTTTTTTTAATCACAATCCCAGTTTTTCTAAAAGTTTTCTTTTACTTTGCATTACTTGAGAATTCAAGCAGTTCTTTATTATTGCAATATTTGAATAATAACAATTTGTGATGCTGTAAAACTGAACACAATTATAAATGGTACAAACATTTCATTCAGTTTGGCAGATTTTTATGTATACACTTTTGAGAATATCGACTATATCTTTTGAATCAAAAGGGACGATTTTTATATTTCCTTCTATTAAATATCACAGCAAATTTATTAAATTTTGGAAATTATTCAGGAATAAAATAGAAATTGAAACATAAACCAAGTCCGCAATTCAAAATAATAGAACATGTAGTCGATTTTCTGAGAAAATTTAGTTCGATTCGTGATTTTTTTTTCATAAATTAGCCAATTAGACATGTTCCTTTCAGCATATCCTATCGTTTTTGAAATACCTCTAACAATTTAACAGTTTCCCCTAATGAATTTTTAAACTAAATTCCCATATAACATTCTATCACCGTAGTGAAAAAATCACCATTGTGAAAAGAGAAAAGAGTTATATTGCTATCTCGTATTATTTGAATTTCTTGAATTACATGATTCATGAACGATGAAAGGTAGGTGAATTTATATCGTTGTATTCCAGTTATCGAAAAATGGTTTATAAACCGGGATTCGTTATGGTTAAAGAACAATGTATTTTAAATGTGATTTACCCGTTATATATCGTGTTGTAAACGATTTTTATTTCAGTTAAATATCAGTAATTTTATTACGGTGTAAACCAAGTTATATATTACCCAAATTTCAATGCGGTTAATTATATAAAAAAATGCAGATATAAAACGGTGAAGTGCTCGTGTAACAATTTTTATTCTTATTCGCTTATTTTTTTTAAGTAGTGTTTTTTGTTTAAATTTGGGTAAGTAAAATTTTTATGAATCATTTTAAGTAAAAAATTTATACAGTATAGTGTGCATTAGTTTCAGAAATTGGGTTGAATTAAAAAAAGTTGCATTTTTGGTAACAAATGTACGGTATGCGAACGAATATTTAACCATTCCAATAAATTTGTTACCAGAAAAGTAAACAAACCGACTAATAGCGTTTTCGAATCAGAATCAAAATTTTTGCCTTCTGCAAAGGCGAGTTTGACTTTATTTGCAATTTTAAATCGAACACATTCGCATTAGAAATGCATATTTATTTGTTGTATTCATATGGTATTCACACAATAAATAAATAATAACTAAAGATAATAAATTTGGAAACTATCGACGAGATCTTACAAAAAAAAACTTATTTACCAAATTTATAATGGTAACACTATCAAAAATAAAGATTCCAACTTCTGCAACTACAAAATCGAGGGGGCAAAAAAGTCAACAATTAGTTGCGTAATTCTCAATCGAACATCAAAAATAATCAAGATGCAAACTTTTTTTTTCAATCGAACATAAAAAGCGCAAATAATTGCAAAATGTCATAAAAAAAGTCACCTTTTTTTCTGAATCGAAAACGCTATTAATCTTTTCGTTTTTTCTGTTTTTTAATTTCAATTGTTTTGTTGCCCGTAACGACACTCGTCCGTTTAGTCGTCATTCATACTGTGAGAGTGTATGGTGGTATAAGGGTTATAAGAAAGTAGTAACTTAGTAAGTGGTGAACAAAAAAAAAAAAAAAAAATTATAAGGCGTCAAGTGATTCTGGAGAAAATTTTTTTTTTAATATATATTATATATTTTAATATATTAAATAATTTATATAAAATATTAATTCATACAGTGATTTTTTATTAAATTTGGGTAAGTAAAATTTTTATGTTTTATTATAAGTAAAATTTTCAGAAATTGTGTTTTTAATTTAACAAAAAGTGGCATTTTTGGTGATAAATTTACTGTATGCGAACGAATTTATCACCGTTTTTTTTACTTTTATTCATTGTTATACTCGGAAAACTGTTTTTTATGTAATATAATAAAATTTTTTATTAACGATTAAATGCAACTAGTGTTATTTAACTGTTGTATATAATTTAGAATTAATATTACATGATATTTTTGTTAATTAATGTGAAGAACATTTTTTGGTGATAAATTTACGGTATGCGAACGAATTTATCACCGTTTTTTTTACTTTTATTCATTGTTATACTCGGAAAACTGTTTTTTATGTAATATAATAAAATTTTTTATTAACGATTAAATGCAACTAGTGTTATTTAACTGTTGTATATAATTTAGAATTAATATTACATGATATTTTTGTTAATTAATGTGAAAAATATATAAAAATGTGACAGTATGATTTTTTATAACTAAATAGATGTGCGGAACCCCTTTTCGCATACCGTAATTTTATTACCAAAAATTCCATTGTTATAACGTAAATTTCATAACAAAAATACCGATTTTTTCTTTTTTTCGTATTACCGCATTATCCATTTTTATAAAATTAAACCCTTAAATCTTATCTTTTTGTGTATACATATATATAATGATAACTTATTTGGTTACCATATATGACAAATTATACACATCCATTATTTGTTTTGTTTTGAACGCAATAAGGTTCTCAATATCAAAGTTTGTTTTCAATTACTTACAAAATTATTTTGTACAGTGAAAATCCTCTAAGCCGGAATCTCAAGGGATCACTAAGATTTTCCGGCTTAGAGGATTTTCACTGTACATCGTTTTTATGACGAACTAAATTTTATGGTAAAATATGACCCTATTGCCGTATACATAATCCTAAGTAATATTGCATATTATTTAAGAACTTGTATTTCCAGAGAATGTATAAAACACGTCGCTCCAGTAGACGCACGTTTAATAGACGCATTCAAGCAACATTATTGCAACACTATAAGACATCCTCCAACTCACAAAATCATTTAAATAATACACCAATAGCCGAAACTGTAAATCCCAGGGCATTACAAGAGAGTTTTACGTCGGAACACAATTTTGAAATAACTAATACAAATGCAAATAATGTATTCGATGAAATTAACAATAATGTATTCAATGAAAATGATATTAATTCATTCGATGAAAGTTCATCGTCTAGTAATTCAGAAAATTACCTTAAAAATGATAACTTCAAACATTCAATTCAAAATTGGGCAATGCAGTATAATATATCACATATAGCTGTATCAGCAATATTAAAAATTCTGCGAAATAATGGGCATGCAGACTTGCCGATCGATTCTAGAACCTTATTAGGCACGCCTGCAACCGTTAAAAATATATATGATATTGCACCGGGAAAGTATTGGCATTACGGACTTGAAAAATGTTTGGTACTGAAGCTATCCAAGTTTAATCGTAAAGTTCCCGAGCAGTTGATAATAGATTTCAACATCGATGGGCTTCCAATATCTAAAAGTTCAACTCAGCAATTTTGGCCGATATTAGCACGAATAAGGAACTCAGGATCATTATCACTTCAACCATTTGTGGTTGGCGTATACAATGGATATAGTAAACCAACAGATGCGAATTCTTTTTTGAAAATGTTTGCAGATGAACTCCTGTCTATTTTGAAAACTGGAATACAATTTAACAACCAAATTATTAGAATCCAAATTGGATATTTTGTGTGTGATACACCTGCCAAGAATTTTATAAAATGCACGAAAGGGCACTGTGGATATTTTTCTTGCGGCAAATGTTTCATCGAAGGTGAATACAGCCATGATCACAACAGAATGTATTATTCAGAAACCGGCTGTATACTAAGAACGGATGAAAACTTTAGGAATAGAGTGCAGGAAGAGCATCATACTAGTAAGAGTATATTGGAAAAATTGCCAATAGACATGGTTAAATCATTCCCCCTAGATTATATGCATCTGCTCTGTCTAGGTATCATGAAAAAGTTGTTGAATTTGTGGATCACCGGAAAACCACCTACTAAATTATCATCGTCAGAACAAGCATCAATATCTTTAAAATTAATAAAGATATCAGATACACAACCAACCGAGTTTAATCGCCGTATCAGACCTTTAAACACATTCAAGTTCTGGAAGGCTACAGAGCTAAGAACATTCCTCTTATATACAGGACCTGTAGTGCTACATGAAATATTGTCTTTGGAATGTTATCAGCATTTTATTGCTTTGCATTGTGCTACACGTATTTGTTGCAGCTCATTACGCAAAACGCACGTCGACATTGCCATCGATTTGTTTCACTATTTTGTTCGCAAGTTCCCTGATATTTATGGTGAGCATCATGTGAGCTATAACGTTCACAATTTAATACACGTTGGTGATGAAGTTAAAATGCATGGTGGACTAGATGAATTCAGTGCCTTCCCGTTCGAAAACAAATTAGGTCAAATAAAGCGTTTGATAAAAAGTGGTAACAAGCCTCTTGAACAAATCGCAAATAGAATTGTGGAACGCATAAATAATGAAAGGTATGAAGGTGCCGAAGAAATTACCACACAACTAAAAAAGCGAAAATGCGAACTGCATGTAATTCCAACATGTACGGGATCCTTCCTACAATTAAATACAAATAGGTTTGTCTTAAACACAAACAAAAAAAATAAATGGTTTTTGGTGGAAAATAAAATTGTAGAGATGATTGATGCTACCCGTTTGAATGGAGAAATAATGATATTCGGCGCTGATATTACGAATGTTCAAAGCTTTTACGACTTACCGCTTGAATCCTCACGTTTAAATATATTTAAAGGCAACACTTGTTACAAAAATAAGCCAAAATTATGGACATCAAAAAATATTATATGCAAACTATTTGCTATGTGTATTGAAAATGAAACCGTATTTTTTCCTATGCTACACCTAGTCTAGACCAAAATTATATGGAAAATTTGTAAAATGTTTTATTTTTATTCAATTATTATTATTATTATTATTATTATTATTATTATTATTATTATTATTATTATTATTATTATTATTACTTATAGTTTGCACATAATGTTCTGCGTGGTAGAGACGTTTGAAAATGGTAACAGGATGTGCGTGGCGGTTCCCAAAATTTGGGTGCATAATCAAACTTTACTCTGGCCTCAAAGTAATACAAAATATCATCGCAAAAAGTGTATTCCACCTGAAGATCATTGGGATAAATTTCCATGTAGTGTACTTTTTGATAACATCGGTAGGTATTTTTAAACACGGCTATTGATTATTTATTTAAAACTTATAATGGTATTTGGTTAAAAATGATGTTATTTGTAGGAACATTCAAGGAAGCATTAAAAAAGGAATCGCATGCATCACTATATAATCACTCGGAATCGGAAAACAATGAAGTAATGAGGAAAAAATTCAAACGAAAGCATCCAGCAAAAGTACTATTAGAGCAATTTGATGTAAATGATCGATTTGAAGAAATACATAGGTCTAATGGTATGCATATTGCTATGTAAAATAATTGCTTATCACTTAAAATAAATGAATTAATTTAATTTTTTTTGAATAGATCGAATAAATACAGTTCATGCAGAAACATTTAAAGATCCTCCATATATTATTATTCCACCTGAACCAACTTCAATTGCCGTAAATATTGGTGAAGGTAACTCCTCTATAATTAATGTGAACGGTAAGTATTTAGAAAAATATTAACCCTTATTTAGTTTGCCGATGATAATCAATAGTATAAATTAAGTGTTTAAATCTTTTTCCTTGGTTAAGGTAATTCATTGACAAATTGTGCTGCGACTTCGGAAACTTCAACGACTTCTCAAACTTCGGAAAGTGATAATTCATCCGCAAATTCTTCAAACGATTCATCATCTATTGAACTTGTGTATAATGAAACCTCTAAAAATTCAACAAAAAAAACGAATTATAGTGCATGTAATTCAAAAGAACTTTTGATGGAACGTAAGTATACTCAGGCAGTAAAACTTATGTAATCCTGAATCTATAAACAGTGTTATTTATTATATTTTTAGTTGATTCGAAAATAAATCGTTTGATGGAACAAGGCAATTCAAATAAATTCCAGTTAGAGAATTTAAATATTGAAGGTAAACTGATTTTATTGTACCTAAAAAGGTAATTACTAAAATCCTTTTTTAAATCTTCAGCACTAAAATTACAAATGTCCGAGTTGGCTGCTGGACAGGCAAGAATAGAAGAAGTTTTAAAAACTATTGCGGGTAATAAACCACATGATGATCATGATATTTTGGGATCAATAAAATCGTTAAATCTTCCAATAAAATCGGAATCACAAATGTTAATGCTTGAAACTTCACTAGTAGAAGACACTAATCTAAGTCGCATGCTGGTATAAATTGATTAATTACTTAACATAATTGACATTTTTAAACATATATGATGTAATACTGTTTTTTTTTTATCACACACAGGTAAATGAGTTTAAAAAAATTGGCGGGAGTAATGCTACTCGAACTGCCCGTAATATAATGTATAAACTTTTCGATGATAGTTTTTTAAACAATTACACTTGGATTGGTACGGCGGAAAAAAAGCGTTTTAAGGCATCTTGTCCAGAAACACAATCTTTGGTGCTGCGAGCAATACAGGGGAATTTTGATGATTTTACTCAACATAAGTTTAAGGAATTTTTATGTGATTATATAAAACATTCTAAATATCGCCTTCAAAAAAATTCTATTAATTGAACTTTCTTTATCTTATATTGCTTTTTTTTTAATATCCAAAGACACTTGCAATAACGTAAGACACGTGCTGGTATACATTTAAAATGTGATTAATTTAAAATTAAATAAAACCTGCAATTAATTTCTTTATTAAATATATTATTATTATTATTTTTTTTTATAAACTTTGAAAGTTTTTGTTTATAATTTCGAATTTATATGTATTTAATATTTTTTAGTATTAATTTTTGAATGTAATTATCATTTTTATTTATAATATAATTTTAATTTTGATCTCATTGAAAGATTGTTATTTATATATTATATATCCCTTAAATTTTGAAAATCCACTGCTAATGAATTCTACCCCGAGTGCCATAGCGGTGAAAAACACGTGTAAACGATAATAATTGCGTGGATAATTAACCGTGTATGCAATAAATATACACGGTAGAAACCGTCTGCCACCAACGGCGATTTAACCGTGAATTCCTATACATATAGCACATGGTTTAATAACCGTTACTAACCGGCAACTAAATAAGGGATTAATTACCATGTGTATCTGGTTTATCAACGATGAATATAATATTAGTGTAAATACGGTTATAATCACAATTTTTTTAACGATGGTGCAAAAACCTGGGCATTTACGGTTACCATCTCATTCACAAACCGAATTTTAACCGTAAAATACCCTTTTTTACACCAAACTTGGTTTGCACTGTAGGTATAATAACGGACAAGGAACTGTTCCCACACTTTTCATTGTTACTTGGGTTATACACCCTTAATCAAATTGATTTTATACTACTAATAAAAAAAGGTTCTCTTTATACTAAAAAATAATGCCAACAAACTTAAATTTCAATATATCTCTTTGTAAGCAAAACTAAAGAAGAAAAACAAAAGAAAATGATTTCCCTCGCATACAAGCGTAAATAATTAATAAAAGAAAAAAAAATGCATATTATTTTATAAATTTCAAATCCATAAAATATTAAACAAAAAGAAAATAAATATTAATTTCAAAATCTTGCACTCCACTCACTTTATTATTAAAACACTTATTTGTTACTACGTATAATTTAACAAGTGGAGGATGTGCATAAAAAAATGGGATTATATATACTAAAGTGATTTTTGAAAAATATCTATAATTCTATATGTACTTATAGAAAACTCTTGATGAAAGTATATATATATAGAATAGAATGTAATATAATGGAAAAAAAATGAAAATACATAAAATGATATAATAAACAATGTAAAAAAAATGATTATTATTTTGTTTTATTTATGTGGTACATTTCATAAAAAAAACTATATATACGTTTAAAAATTATTATACATTTATATTAAGTTTACATTTCATTTAAAACTTTTAAGTAAATTTTTTATTTGTTTAAAAATATTGAATAAGCGTAAAAAGAAAAAAAAATAACAAGTACATTTTTATTTAAATGGCATATAAGAGATAACAGTCGACTTGCGAGATGAGGAACCTTATGGTTGTATATAATGGGATGCCTTCTATATATTTTGAAATTTTATTAAGGAGTTAAGGGTAACATTAAAAATATACAATAAACGGTAGATATTCGTAATTAAAGAAAAAAAGAATAGTAATTAATTGAATCCTGAATGAGCTGAAATGTGTTTGAAGTTTTTTTTGGTTGCGCTGAAACTAATTTTTGCAGATTTTGCTTTCGATTATCATTTTTTACTTTAGAATACTAAATTTAGATATATATAGACATATTTCCTTGTATCAGGAGTCTACTGTATATATATAAAATTGTTTTTTTTTATCAAGAATTATACATTAAATTGATTATATAAAATATAGATAGTAATTTCATCGCAATTTAAATGTAAATCATATATATAAAAATATATCCACTTTTAAAATAGATATAGTAAAATTTCCATATGTAACGATATACATTTAAAAACTGTAATGAAATATGTATATTTATGGTATATATAAAAAATATTTAAATTTATATAAAATAGATAAAAAAAAAGTATTTTAAATATATCTCTATAAATAAATCTTTAAATATACATTTATACATTTATTTATAGTGTAAACTATTATTATATGTTGAATAAATAAATTGATGTTATTTTGAATGAATGCATGTGTATATATGTGATGATATTGTCAAAATCTCTTAATATATACTATCTCATGTTATACACATTTTAAGCTTATTTTGTTTGTTTAAAAAAAAATTGTATATATAATTCAGAGTTGCTTTAGTATTATGTAACAACATTTAACTTAAAATATATCAATAAATTAAAATCTATCTTTATGTATAGCGATAAAGATTTGCTATTAAAAATCCCGATGACCCAGCAAATTTAAATGGGATTTATTTTTCTGTGAAATATGTATAATTTTATTTATATATTATCAATATAATTTATTTCATTATTATATTATTTCCTTAACGAAATTGTTCCGTTTTAATTTGCATATATAAATAAAAATAAAAGGTCCGCATACGCGATTATAATCAATATATAATATAAAATTTAAGATTTTGGTATTATTTTGTTAAAACAACTTTAATTTGGACTTTAAAAATTTATATATAGGATTTATAATATATCGCTTTCAATTCATTCGCTCATTTTTTGAATAATTTCAAAATAAAGAATCATTATGATCAATTAAAAATGTATGCCTAAATACATTTAATTAATTCCTTGAGGCTATGCGACCACCAAAAGGATATGATATTTCAAAAGGCAGATGCTTAAAAGCAAAAATTTTTTGTCAAACAAAATTTTCCGGAAAATATCATTTTATAAATTTTGATTTTTTCGAATTACAGACATAATTTTTCTCCTAATTTTTATGTTCCTCGGTTAATTTGAAAATTCAATTAATTTCTGATATTTCATGGAAGAAAATTTCAGAATCATCCAATTATTGGTTCAAAAGTGTTTAAGTTTACTGTATTATTAATTTATTTGAATTTTCACTGAAATCGAGGGGAAAATCTTGGAAATTTATTGAATTTCCAAATTTTTTCGAACAAAATGAAAATTGAATGAAAATTATTTATATTTAAATAATTGATTTAAATTTATTTTATATAAATAGTTTTTAAAGAATAAATAACTTTTTCGTTTTTTTTTTTGTAATTTATAATTTGAATACAATACAAAATTAGAATTTCTATAATTCATTGATATAAATATATATTATTATATATTATGATATTAACCACATAAAGCTCTCAATACAAAAAAAAATGTAAATAATTAACTACGATTGATTGATTTTTTTTCCTATATCACAATTGGAATTATTATAATTTTATATTTGAATTTAACAATCGAATATATAATATATACTTGATACATTCATCCAGGTATACTGCTTTGCTATCGTACTTTGTATATAAATGTAAACCAATTCGAATCCCATATATATATGTTAAGTAATATGGTAATATTTATTATTCATTCAGTTTTCACTTTAATTTTACGATACATACAATTGCTTTTGTATATGATTACGAATTTTTATATATTGTATATATTTATTAGAATTTATATACTGCCCTATATTTCCACTTGTATTATACTATTATAAATTGGTTTCTGTTTCATCAAATGATATATGGTGAACTTTAGAAGAAATATAAAATATATATGAATAATTTATATTTTTAAAATACCAGGTTTCCTAATAAAAATCCATGCAGACCGTCTTTTGAGAAACTTAAGAAAGTACTTTTGATAATGAAGACCTAGACATAGGATATCAAAAAACAAAAATTAAAAGACGCAGAATTATTAACAATTACTGAACGAAGATAATTTGCAAAACACAATCACAATATTTCCAATAGCATTGATTGTCAGTCAGTTAATGTATATATTTCTTAAAAATATAAGATGGACATTGAACATTAAACACTACAACACAAAATGGATCTCATATGAGTTGACAAAAAAAAACAGCAAGAAAATAAAATAAATAATAAATTGTGGAATTCTGTTTTAAAGACAACGAAGAATAGGTTCTTTTTTGTATATGGGATATAAAAATTGGATGTACCCTGAGAATTTTCTATCAAAGCTATAACAACTCTTTCTGATAAAGTTATCCTATGTATTTGTTATGAGATCTAAATGTTTAGTTTGGAAATGGGGTTTAGTTAAAGAAAGTAGTGATGCGAAAAACTGACAGAATAAGTGAGAATATACATAACAAATTAATTTTTTAACATAACCATGATCAGTATCCATCCATCATTTTTGCAAATGCTGTTAAAAACTATTTACAAAAATACACTTTGAAATTTCTATTCCGCAGACCTAGCTCCTATATATATATTTGTTCAGAGAAACTAAACCATTTATTTGCAATTGGCCCCTTTAAGACGTGCAACTGACTTTTGAGTGCATCAGAAATGGACACGATGAATTTTGATACGATTACCTATACAAAGTGAAATTCATTAGACAATTAGATATCCAACAATCACCTCTAAAAGATCAACGAGGCTTGTATAGCTTTCAATAAATCATACTTTAATATTATTAATGATTGTATATATAGTTAATAAATAAACTTTTTTTATGTGTATATTGAAAATTCCGTATTTTAAGAAGTCAATTTTACCAATTATATTACAATATGTAGATATATTACAAATAATTAATTGACAATATAAAACTTTTTTTTTTATTCCTTTGATTTCGATAATCAAAATTCAATTTCATGCAGTTTTATATATTAATAACTAATAAAAATATATATCTATAGTAAAAAATATGCTCAGTGATAGTAAAAAATGTTTATTTCCATATACAAATATAAAGTTATGAATATAGAAAAACTTATTTATATTCATATTTTTATCGTTATAGTATAATAATAGTAATAATAATAATAATAATAATAATAATAATAATACATCTATTTATTTTTAAGACATATAAAATTAACCATCATTCTATATCATATATGGGGTTAAAACGAATGTATAAAACTTATATTTATAATATATGATAAATTATTATTATTATTATAGTAGATATTTGACGAATATGCGGTAAAAATTTTATATAGATAAAATATATCTTTGTCTATCTATTACACGCCATATAGAATTTCTATACAATATTTATCATTTTATTTTCCATTCAGTTTTCTATTTATCAATACAATATATATAAATATAGAAAATGTCAATTTATAACATCCTTTTTTTTTAACACCCAAAAGGATATTTATTGATACCATTTTTGATTTAGGTATAAAATTGATTTAGGTAAAAAACAAAATCGAATATAATTCGAATGATGTTGAGATACAAATCGCATACTCATATATGTATATTATAATAATATAAGTTAACTGGAACTGGACCATATAATTTATTTAACTTTTAAACTCAATATACAGGGCATCTTAGTGGATATAGATGAAAATGGACTTTCATTGAAAAACACATACCTTCAGTGATTAGACTTTGTAACTATTAAAATATTGAATCGAGCATAATCAGTAGGTATTTAATTAGTAGGTAATTGAATTACCCTTTATTTTTGTTTAAATAAAAATGTTATCTCCATTTAGAGATCGCTTGAGACTAAAAGTAAGAAAAAATTAATTTTTTTCATCCATTTTTTCAGAAAAATTATTTTTCCTTGAAATTTCCATTGATAAAAAAAAATGTGTTGTAATCTATTTCGATTGTATTTTTCAAACCCTACAAACCCTACAAAATATGCGTCGAACGAAAAAAATACATGAGACAATTTTTGTAGGTTCTGAAGAATACAATCGAAATATGTAACCAACATTTTTTTTATCATTTAAAATTTGGAAGAAAAACGACTTTTTTTAAAATATATTTCAAAAAACATATACTTTTCTTAATTTGAGCATCAATATCTCAAATCGGAAGGCAAATATAGCGCAAACATTTCCATTTAAAAGAAAATAAAAGTAATTTAATTAAATATGAATTAAGTACCTGCTGATTATGCTCAGTTCAATAGATGAAAAGTTACATCTTAATAACTAAATGTACGTATTTTTCATTGAACGTCAATTTTCAACACCCCTGTAACGTTGAAGTTAGATCTCAACCCCTTTTACTGTACAATTTTTTCTAAAAATAGTCCCGCAGGATTACCCAATAGTATTCGTTTGGGCTACTGGGACATTTTGTATAATATTTTTTTGGTTTTTATAATCTATGTGATATATTCATATACATGTACATTGAACATATGTCTATTTATAGTATATATGAATGATGTATGTTAATAAAATCAAATTTATGTTATTTAACAAATTGGAAAATGGATTTTCCGATAATAAAATTATAAATTATATATATCATATCGTCGGTATATACCCACACCCACACACAGGTATAGGAAAAGGAGTATATGTACATTAAATATAAATGTTATAACTTAAAAACATAATAAAATGTGTGTATATACTCGGTTCAAAATAATAGCTATTGTTTATCCATCATATATATTATACATGTGGTATATATAACTATATATAATCATATTGCAGTTAATTGTTTTATATAAGCTCTGCTGAATTTATATATGAATATCAAATACCTATATATGTGATGTGTATATAGTTTATAGAATATGGTAGTATATATAGAATCTACTATATATATATATAGATTAATTGATTTTCAATTATCTATATATCGGTAAAAGTTTTTAATAATTTTTCTATACATATATAGCAATAGATGAATATTTCTATATAGAATTATTGAAATATGGATGGATTTCCATATTTTACCGACATATATATGTATGGATTTTACTCCATATATATATTTATAGAATTAATTTTTTATATACCATAATAAATATATATGGGGTATATTTCTCTTTGGAAAAAAAAACACTAATCATCCACCCTATACATATCTACTAATATCAATAACTATATATATATACTGAATTGATACTATTTATATAAAAAAAAAACAATATACATTTATATGTAAAGTAATATGATATTTTTAATATCCATATTCATTTATAGCCGATGCGCTTATAGATATATATAGATTTTTTGCTTTTATAACATCACCGTGTGTAAATAATGAAAATATTCTATGATAATATTTATTAATTTATGCATAAAATTTTTTTTTATAAAAAAAATTATTCTATTCAAATTTAATTTTTCCCTTTTTCTTCTTTTTTTTTTCTTCTTCCGATCTTCTTCTAATTAAATTAAACCTGCATACAATTAAAAAAAATATTCCTTTTTTTTTTTCATTTTATTATTTAAATTTAAATAAAAAAATAATAATTATAGACATACTAACTTTTGCTATACATATATATATACAGAATATACAAATACTTAATAATGTGAAATAACATGAGAAAAAGTAATTTTTATTTTGAATAAAAATTATAACAGAAAAATTATATTGTACTATAGCAGTGAAAATATATTATTATGACCCTGACATCGTTTTTAAACAACAACTATAACAATATATTTATATATATATATATATATTTATAAACATTTATATATCTATATGTGTATTTTGTATATGTTAAATAAACAGCTCAAATGAAAAGTTTTCGATAAGGATTATATTTTGTTTACTTTTTTATAACATAGTTGAAATTTTCTTTTGATTTCATTTATGTTTTTTAAGTTTACATTTGATGCGATTTTCCAATGTTGGGAAATTATATATAACTTTTTAAACGAAATTAAAAAAAAAATAAAATAAAATGAATTTGTTATTTTTTTTAATTCAAATTTAATCGCGATTGAAATTCTCTTATAGCAAAAATTCTATGTGACAAAAAAGAAAAATTATAAATTGACAAAAACTATTATTTTTCGTGTTTTTGAAAAGGTTTTTCACATTCAAATAGATTTTCATATATAGAGAAAAATCATTTAAATAAATTCATTTTACTTTATTTTATTTTACTTTATTTATGAATCTTCTAAATCTTTTAATATCATTCTTTCGTCATTTTTGAGGTTCGAGAATATCCCATGTAGGGGTTTTGATAAGTAAATGCAAGATTTCGCCTCACTCTTTAACAAAAACTACAAAAGTTTTTCACCTGTACTGTATGCATTTTTTTTTGTATTAAACATATTCTATTATATAAAATAGTACTATATGTATAAGTATATATAAATAGAAATATATAAATGACTGCGAAGTAAATTTACATAAAATAAAAAAAAAACGAAAATAATAAATATTATGCACGCTTTTCAGTTTATGATAATTACGCGAGTAAAATACAAAAAATAAATTATACTTTTAAAAAAGGAAAAATCAATACGAAAAATGAATATATATACAAAATTGGTTATTTTTTTTCTTTTTAATTCTATTGTTGACAATCGCGTCACATTTATTTGAGGACACATTTGTACTTCTACGTATTGCCAATGCATATAATAACCTATTCCTATATATATATTGATTAATATATTTTATCCCTTTTTTAATCTACTATCTATTGACAGTACAATAAACTATATAAAATAAATATATATGATTTGTATTTGATAAGCATAAAATGAAATAATTTAATTATATATTATTATTATGTATATATTTTTGAATGATATATATTTTATTAAGAGGTTGTCGTAGTCGACGTATAGATTACGGGGCGCTAAATCCGATTATATTGGTTCCAGCCAGTTTTGGTTTTTGAGTTATGGCCTCTGGCAAAGATTTCCCAATATAATCATCCAATTATCAGACCATAACTCAAAAACCAAAGGATGAATGTGACTGGAACGAAAAATATAATCGGATTCATCGCCACCTAATCGTATGCGAATTTTCAGCCAGATTAATCCATTGGTTCTTGAGTTATTAAAGATTTTCTAAAAATAACAACTACCATCTAATTCAATCAAATATAACTATCACTATAATTCATAAAATTGTTTTAACTCATACGATTGTGTCACAGTATTTTAAAAACTAATTACTCTTTTGTGGTTTAAAATTGCAAAAGGCCTCTGTGGCGCACAAACGATTATTCAGTGTTAAAGTATCGGAATATTTTTCTAAAAAAAATCTTTCAAAATTCCTTTTTAATACATTGTTCATTCGTACTTTCTCTTTGTTTAGACCAATACAAACACATTTCTTAAGATAATATCCATATACTTTCGAAATTTTTTTACGGGTTATTGACGGGTTAAAAAAAACGATACATGAACAAATCGCACTATACTGTCATTTTAATACATTTACATATAATCATATAATACAAATTGTATTTTTATTATTGTACATGCACATATGGTATTGTTATATTATTAATAATATTATAATAATAATAATAAGGGTTTGTTTTTTTTTATTTGTACCATTATTTGTTTGTTACCGCATTGAAATCATACCGCGTATTGAAATTATACATTTCATGAATTATCCAAATGTATATATAAAGAATATTGTTAAATATATGAATTATAAATATGAAATTTGTAATATTTTCATATATATATATTGTAAAATAATACAATACATTTTTAAAATATGCACATTTTACAAACATAAAAAAAAAATAAATATATTTACAATTGAATTATTAATTTTAATCTGCGTGTTTAGCTTTTCATAATAAAAATATTATGTTATGGGTATTTGATATACATATATGAATGAATACGTACAAAGCATATATATGGTATAAGCAATGGATAAAAGAAAAAAAAATGAAACATTATACATTTGATGTGTTTTTATATCATAATAAAGCGATCAAAATATGAAAATCTATGTATATCGTCGTATAAAACATATAACATTATTGTATAAATAATAGTATTTCATTTCAAATTCTTGTATTTCTTTTTTTTTTTTTGATTTAAATTCATATTTTATTCACGCTTTGACGGTATGTGCACACTTTCCCCAATGACAAAAATA
Source organism: Dilophus febrilis (assembly GCA_958336335.1). Classification (NCBI taxonomy): domain Eukaryota; kingdom Metazoa; phylum Arthropoda; class Insecta; order Diptera; family Bibionidae; genus Dilophus; species Dilophus febrilis. Next base: position 30,959,683 of record OY284469.1, on the reverse strand, counting down.
TTTTATTTATATATACTTTGTTATATAAACATTTTTTTTTCGCTTTTCTTCTTCAAATACTATATATATGGTATATTTATATAAAAACATTTTTCTTCTTCACATAAATTTATATATATATATATATATATATATATATATATATATAGAATAGTCCTCTGATATATGATATACAAAGGATAAACGATTCTATTTATCCAACAACATATCTAAAAATATTTATGTATGTGTTATGAATATTTGTATATCAACAAAAAAAATTAAAAAAGAAGGAGCTATTAGAAAAAAAAAATCTTTGCATACATTTTATGTATAATATTTTGAATGCATTAAAATTTAAATCAAAATATATATGGATATGTGTTTGTGATATGCATAAACACATATTTTTTTCTTCTTTTTCAAAGCATCTCAATTTCATTCATTTCATCTACAAATATACAAAAAAAAAAAAAATTTTGTAATAACCGATATCGCTTTAAATAATATCCTTTTTCATTTATTATTTTTTTTTTTTTTTGTATATTAATCTCATATTTTTCCCAAAAGAATTTCATCTTTGAAATGCTTATAAATGTATATATAGAAAAAAAATTAAAATTATTACAAATATTTATTTATATATAAAACATGTTATTTTCTATTTATCAAATAAATGTACGATAGTTGATATTAAGAATAAATAGAAAAAATTGTATAATTTTAAAATTCAAAGTTTTTCTTTTTCTTTATTTTATCCATCAATAAATGTAACAACATTTTCATGAAATATAAACAAAATTTTTTTTAATAAAGAAATGTCTTTTGTAACGAAATATTTATTATTCGTATTTGCAATTGGAGTGGCAGGTATCGGATGGCTGTATTTATTAGAGAATATAATATAATTCAGTATAACTGGAGAGCTTTTAATAATAATAAACATATTCGTAAAGATGAATTTAAATTAATTAAAATTTTGCTATATAAAGTTATTTAAAATAAATTTCATGCTATCATGCAACTAAATCAGGAATGAAATGAATTTTTAAAAAATCCAATTTGTTATTGAACATATAAACATTTAAGGAGACACTTCAAATAAAATCCAATATAGGTAAATTGAACTTTAATCCAAATTTCTAATCAGATTTTACTTAAAAAAAACAAATTGTTCAACTTTTGTTAAAATATTAAACAAATTGTTAAAATATATATAAGTATATTACTATGCGAATAACAAAAAAAAAGAGAAGTTATATATATGAATTTTCAAGTGATTGTATAGAGTTATATTTATAGATTTTAAATGTTCTCCATCAATTTCACTTAAAGCATTTATACATAAAATTTATATTTATATATATAGTCATTTAATCAAATCAATCAAATGGTTTTTTATCTATATACATATAACTATATATCTATATATTTGTAAAATGTGATGTCAACGCTCATTACTCAATCATAATAATGTTTGCAGTACCTATATCATATATACATATACTTTATTCTTCCTATATATAAAACTTTCAAATATGCGATGACAGATTTATGTAAAATTAATATGTTATTGATTTAATAAATATAACTTTGCTGCAGATATAAATTTATATATTGGCGCACGGTTACAATTGTCGATTGTATATAATATGACAAATTGTTCAATATGATTTTAGAAATTATATTTAGATAAAAATTATTTTGTCTTTCGAATAACATCGGTGAATTACACATCGGTGAATGCCAACCTAAAAATTCTAACGAAATTTTGGGGTCGTGGGTTCGAATCCTACTGAATTTTTTGTGTTTTGTGTTTTCGGTTATTTTTCGAATCTGAATTTTAACACAGAGTTGTATATTCCGCTTGCGGTTGGTCGTACGGCTAATTACCGACACCGTAAAAGCCACAAATTAAGTAACTAATAACAGAAGGCTGTTGTTGGACGCTAAAACCAGATTGTTGGTTGTATAGCGAAAAATTTATTTTTATTTTTTATTGTATTTATTTATTCGGTAGCAGTAGATAGAGCTAATAAATATTTTTAAATTATGTGATAATTTCTATATATATTGAACAGAATGTGCGTATATAATTAATGTTATACGAAATCAACGAAAATATTTGAATATGTTAATTTTGTGTTGTTAAAAATTACTAATTTTAGCAATAGCAAATTTACAAATAATAATGTTAATAATCTTCCATTAATTGGTTTGATTTATTTTCATTTTGTATCTTCTTAATAAACAATTTGTTAATTTTTAAAAGCTCCTCAAATACGTGTCCATGAAAAAGAAACAAGATAAAATTTCCTTAGGACTTGAAAAACAGAATCGAAATACGTTACAAATAAAATTTTTTTTCGGTAGAAATGTCGGCTTTTTCTGGAAAAAATTACATTTTCTTAATTCGAATGTCGAAAACCAGAAAACAATTTAAAGAAAATAAAGGTAATTAAATTTCTTAAGTATCTGCTGATTATCATCCGTTTAATAGTTTAAAAGTTACAGCTTTTAATCACTGAATGTATTAAGTTTTCATTTAATACCAATTTTCAACCATTTGTAACTAAGAAATAATTTGTAACTAAGCGTAAGTAAGTTACATTACCCAACACCTCACTGTACAATTTTTGGCTGGTAAAACAGTCCCAAATTACGTTGGCTATAGACTATATAGGTGATGTGAAACCCTGTATAAGAGTTTTTTTTATTGAAGTCGTATATTGAAACAATCAAAATTTTTACATTTTCACCATTTATTGATTTTGATAAGTTTCATATATATTTTATTTGCAATTTGTTATATTATTATTATTATTCATTTATTGTTAGTTACATTGATTTTATATTTATTTCAATATTTATTTAAATTTATGAAAATATATTTAGAAAAAATTGGAAAAGTACATTTTATTTAATTTAAATATTTTATATTTTCTTTAAAATGTGTAAAGCTTATACAATAGATAGATACACTTTTGTTATATTTTGTAATGTATATATGCAAATGTATTTAAAGCACTCTATATACTTATATATGAAAGTATATATTAAAAAATATTGTTATTTGATTTAAAAATAAAATAAAAAAGAAAAAAGAAAATATATTGATGAAGACATATATATTTTCATTCGCATATCAATATATTAATATTATTATTCATATAAGTTATTTATTATAATATCATGTATTATTTTTGTTCTCAATAACAACTTTCAATAATAATAATAATACATAATAAACTTTTATGTGATTGATGTATATAATAAATAAATACTGATTTAATTTGTATGTATTTATGAGGCTAATTTGATAATAGCCAATATATCATCACGGTTTACAACTTATATAATTTTGTTCCATAATGTTATTATATATTTAAAAGGCATTTTGTTTTGAAATGTTTTTTTTCAATTGATTTTGTTTTAAACGATTGATTTATTAAAATTAAAATATTACCACAACAATCTGGGGAAGGTTAGATATGGTTAAATTGTCTCAATATATAGGACTGATAAGGCCGACAGTGGCCGGGTGTGGAAAACATTTGTCTGGTTACTCAAGCGATAGGAATATCCTTTAAAACGTACATTCTTAAAAATAAATTATTTGTTATTTTTTTTTTTTTTTCAAATAAAATTTTCCGAAAAATTCAATATTCAAAATACAAAAATTCATGCTTTTCCTATAATTTTCATTTTCTTGGTGTGAATTAAAACTTCTGAATGGTTTTTCAGAAGAAACTTTAGAAATCAAATCATTTTTCAAAAGATACTGCGGAAAGTGTAAAAAACACACTTTTTTTTTAAACTTTTTTGAAAATATATCTTTTAAACCAAAATGATGGGATCTCAAAATTTTCTTCTATTGATTGAAGTCATTAAATTATATTGATGAAATTTTCAAATGCAGCAAAGAGATGAAATTTCGAGAAAAACTATATGAAGTAATTCAAAAATTCAAAGTTGAATTTGTCGGAACCGTTTATTTGAAAAGTTTTCTCACGCCACGCCAATTTTAATCTATTTGAATTAATATTTATTATATAACCTGTTATTATTGTATGTGAAAACCAAAAATATCCCATATTTTTTTCCATAAAATAAATAAATATTTTAAAACAGAAGACAAACAAAAAACTTATATACCAAAAAAAAAAAAAAAGAAAAGTGAAATTAATCTAAATTTTTCGTGAAAATATTCATTTATTTTTTTTATTATTTATTTTATTAAATATTTTTTCATATATGGCATATATGAAATGGAAATATAAATGGAAGTTTTCATTTTGTATTTATTTTGTCTTCTATTTTTTAAAAAAAACAAGCAAGTGACAAATTATGCGATTAACCTCTAGGGAAGAATTCTAAAATAAAATGATTAAACGAATGTAACTTATTATATTTTCTAGATATATCTAGATATACATTATACATGTTGAATTATATAAATAGCAATATTATTGCAAAATGTTTAAGTATATTACATATAGTAGTATAAAAACAAGATGTTTTGACTAATTCAATTCCATTCGTAATTATTCATATATAAATGCGAACTTATATATATTTTAAATTTCAGTTTATAGTATTTTTATCAAATAACAAAAATTTAATATTACTTCTTTGTTGTTAAGACTTTGAAAAAGTGAATACAAAATTATAATATAATAAAATACACACACCATACATATAAATTATATAGAAATAAAGATTTTATACTATATTATATAAATTTTACCATACATTACAAAATAATACCGGCACATATTTCATGAAAACATTTGGCCATTGGGACGTAGAATACCTCGTTAAACCATTTATCGTATATATATTTATAATATTTTGCGAAATAAAGGTATATATGAATGAAGAACTAATGTTATATTAGCACAATATAATGGATTATATCTATTTAAATTAAAATATGTACATTCACAATTTCACATATCTTTAACCATATATATACATATATATATCATTTTTGTATGGTGTTGATGATAATGTTATCTTCTATATATTCATATAGTATATAGAAATAATAAATGTCGTTACTCTTTGGGTTATTTTGCAACACAAAATTGTAATAAATAAACTTATAAAACATTGAGAAACTTTTAAGGTATAATATAATGAAAATATTAAAATATCAGCAAAAAACAAAAAAGAAAAGAATAATTTCATAGCTATTTATTTTTATAAAAAAAAATGTATATGTACCTATATAAGGGAGGTACATATTTAAAAGGATTATCATTTTATATTAAAAATAATATCTATATGAGTATATGATGTCCATATATCTAAATATGTAAATTTATAATTGATAGTCCTAAAAGTTTCAAATCATTCTAAATGATTAATCTTTATGTATATTTATATATGGTAATAAAATTAAGTGTATTAATACAAAATATATTTAATTAAACCAATTCATTAATTATTTATTTATATATAAATCAATTTCAGGGGCGTCTTGTGAAAAACATTTTTCATTTTTTTTTTAAATAATTTGAATCAATTTTTGATAGTTCATAACAGAAAATATTGAAAATTGTTCAATTGGTTAAATAAATGATATTTGTCCTATTTGTAAGATGTACTGTCTAACATATTTTTACCATTTGAGACAATTTTACAGTATCACAAATTTATTTGAATTTTCACTGAACTGGAATGGAAAATCGGTTATATTTTTTTTTTAAAAATCGAGTTCATTTTCAAATTTTCTTCTATAAAATATTTGAAATTTATAGAATTTTTAAATTAGACAAAGTAAAATGAAAATTTAAGAAAAATTCGGGTTATAATTAAAAAAAAATAGAAAATATAGAAAAGTTGATTTTCTGGAAAATTGAATTCGTTTCGTTCCTTTCGAAATACCGTCTCATTTTGGACAAATGTATAAAATTTTTCCCAATACGCCGCTGATTTAGTTTCATCAGTTTCATATATAACATTTATTCAAGTGAAAGGAAATGATTTATATATATATATATATATATAGTAAATATTTATTATATGATCTGTATATCTATCTGTATAAAGAACTTTTCCACCACACATAATATAGAAATACAAAGTATATATATACAGAGTGATATTACACATTTTACAATGGTATATATGTATATTTAAATGTTACCCATGGGATATGGCCTATATGAATATTTACATCCATATTGAAATAACAACGTGTATATATTTAGAATAAAAAGTTATCTTTATGTGAGCATTTGTCTTTAAATTTTGGAAAATATTTTGACATGAAAAGTATTTTGTATTAGTTTAGAATTTTCATTTGATATTTTATATACAATTCTTTAAATATTTTATTATAATACAATTTTATATATAGTTATAATTATAATTCTTAGTATCTATAGAATATGATATAGATACAAAAAAGTTAAATTAAAAAGTTACATAACACAAAATTTTTGCAAAATTGAATTAAATTCATAAATTTTCTTCTTTTCTATCAATATTTTAGATTATTATTATATATAATACATCCCAGCTCGCTGAATACAAATAAATAACAATAATTAAATATACATTTTTTATTTGTTTTGAAAATATAAATATATATTTTAAAATATAATTATCACATCATTTATTCAAAATTTAATTTCTATATATTTATATATATTTATAAAGTATATTTATACCACATTAAATATTTAATTAAATTTTCTTATCAATATACTTTATTATTCTATATATATACATATTTATATTCAAATTTAAACATAAAAGAGAATTTTCTATATGAAATATTTAATGCTCGTTTAATATTTAATGATTAATGTTTGATGATATAATTTTATGATATTAGCGAAGGTTAAAAGTTTTATCTTTTATAAGGTTGAAAGGAAAACCGCAATAAATATATAGAAAGGTAGAAATGTATTGCATTAGGTTTTTTTTAATTATGGAATAATAATGTGATGATAATAGGATTTTTTAAATTTACAATCGAAATTCATTTCACTCTACTTGTCTTTTATTCATGATTTTAAAAAATTCAGGTATTATATAATAAATCAATTTAATAATTTTATTCTAATTGATCTGTTTTAACGAGAATTCAACCAAAAATTATTGTAAGATTTTTTCATCAAACAAACCAGTGTGACTTTGTTGTGTAGTTGATAAAAATGTTCGAATCCAACACTACTGGAAGACATAAAATACGTTTTTTTCGGTTATCTTCCAATCTGAATTTTCATATAGAGTTCAATGTTTTCCCATGACGTTGGTCGTGCAATATAAAAATGCCCACCATCGTAAAATTTACACATTATGAAACCAACAACATATAGAATGCTATTCCAACGAATGCTAAAACCAATCGTCAATTGTAAGCGAATATTATGTAATATTTTTATATCTCAACATATGATAAAGTTTGTTTTTTCCCAAAATTTTATTATGTATAAACATGCGATTTGAAAAAAAAATCTCCGCAGTTATCAACATAATTTATATTATTTGGCCAATATTCCATAAATAAATATAATAAATATTACGACAACGGTTTGTATATTTTGTGCACTAAATACCTAGGACCATATCATTTTGTATAAATATAATATCTACCATATAAATGTAAAAAATAAGTACCATAAATAAATAATATTTATATATACACTAAATGTAAATACATTAAGTATATTATAATCGGATTGTTTATTTATACACATATAGCTATATATTACAATTTTTTTAACATATTTTATATAAAGAATTTTGTTATTCATGATATAATATACCATATATGCTAAATACCTTTATTTATATATATATTTATAGATAATAATAATGCTAATAACTTGAATATATATACTATATATATAGCAATATATTATTATGTAACAATATAAGATTAAATCGTTTAAGGACACATAAAACAAAATTGATTTTGTATATAAATTTATGAGTCTCTCGCATATATTGAAATCGTCAAGGCGTCAAAGCGCGGTTATGTCCATTCTTTTTATTTGTTGTTGATATTTTTCTGATAAAAATGAATATAATACAAACATTTTCAAAAACAAATAATTTAAATATATACAAAAACTTTTGTTTTCATTTGGATTAAATCCCAATTTTGAATTCAGAGGGACTCATATTTAATTTTTTTATATTTATCGTACACTTTTTTAATCCTTATTGGCAAAAGGATTTAAAAAGTTTATTTTAAATACCATATACAATATATTTAGTAGATCAATAGATCAAACGAATATGAATATTAAAAAACAAATTTATCTGTTATCTATACAATATAATTTTAATTTACTCTATGTCTATTAAGAAAAATGTGGACAACGCGATTATTTCAAAAAAATATTAGTCTATTCAGGTGATATGATCTAACTATAAAAGGTATTAAAGCGGTGCTTGAAAACACGGAGTGAGAAACAATTTTAAGTTCACTTTTTGGAAAAGCGAGTATACATCATTTGTACCCAACCAATTTAGCATATTTGTGACTTTCAGAATATCGTCTCGTTTAGACAATATCGTTTAATCGTTTCATGCCCTGTGCCATAAGGCATACTGCCGGAGGTGAGTCTATATGATATATTCTCAAAATATAAATTGAAACCAGAAGTTTTTTATTCATTTAACTCTAATTCCGAGAAATTTTACCATTTTTTTACAAGGAAAAATTGTTTTATCGAAATACCAAAAAATAAATCCATGAACATTTTCAACAATATTGTAAAGGATAAAATGCCCGAGTTAAACTCCTGGTTTTTAAAATACAATTCATTCTTTTTGGGTAATAGCTCGATTATCACAAAAAATTTGAATTTCATTCTAAATTCTTTCAATCATTTTATCTATTTAAAAATGTATTGACCCATCTAAAAAAAAACCATTAGTTTACAGTCAAAATATAATAAAATAAATAAATTTTTCGTTTACAACCAACAATCGTTATTTATTTAAATAAATTTTTCGTATACAACCAACGATCTGGTTTTAGTGTCCAACTAACGGCCTTCTGTTGTTAGTTTCTTAATTTGTGGCTTTTACTGTGTGGGTAATTAGCCGTACGACCAATCGAAAGCGGAAAATACAACTCTGTGTTAAATTTCAGATTCGAAAAATAACCGAAAACACAAAACGTATTTTATGCATTCAGTAGGATTCGAACCCACGACCCCAAAATTTCGTTAGAATTTATTTAGGTTGGCATTTTTAACATTTACACCACACAGTCAAAATATAGTCAAATGTATTTATATTTATTCTGAATATAGTTTTACAAAATATTGTATAATAGATCATATCACGATCCGTTAAGTATATAGAGTCTATAATAGTGAAAATTGAATTTTCGTATATAATGACGTTGATAGGATTGTTAGAAAGGTAACAATAATAATTCAATGTTAGTAAATATTTATATATAAAACAAAAAGTTATATATAAAAATAAATCAAATTAGGTGTGAAAAATATAAATAAATACAATTTTATTTAAGCATATGTTTTTTTACTCTATACAATATTTATTATATTATGTGAATGACAAAAGAATTCTTATAAAATTTAAATAATAATAATAATTTACACTTCATTTTATCTCGTCAATTTTTAGGCACTTTGCCAAAAAAAAATAAATAAACACATATTTTTACGTATGTGTACACTGCGACATTGGACCTGCATTTTATTCAGCAGATATTCACAGCTCGTCTTTTATTAATATACATAGTTCTATTTTATTTATATATAATATTATATTAACATATTTATATTTTATGTTTCTTTATTATTATAAAACAATATATGAAAAATTTAATGCGAATTGTCGCGTACTCGTGTATATATATTGTTATTGTTTTTATGTCTATTAATGTATTACATGCTTTATCGTTTTGTATATATAAATATACTTATATTATATGTGCTATTTTGTATGTGTATAATAAAACAAAAAATTTGATGATATTCAAAAACAAAAACAAATTCAGTTTATTTAATATAAAATTAATTATTTTAATTGGCCAAGTTCATCATCAACGCATATAAAATGGGTGTAAGTATAATTATAAAATAAATTATTATAATAATGTTAACGCAACGATAACGACGACGCGATGATGACCGGTGATGACGATATAAATATACATATTGTATGTATATAAAAATAGCATCGATCGTAAATATTTTGTTATTTATAAATATATAGACCATTATATCTCTAACAATAAGTAATATAAGTATATATCTAAATATAAATACTCTTTGTTATATAATATAAATATACATAAATATGTATATACTTTACGTAAAATTGCAGACAAGGTGATTCAAATCAATGCACGCTAAATTTACGTATATTATATATATATATATATATGTTAGATTACTATAAATAACAAATGCAATTATATTATAGTTATTATAAAAGATGAAATTTAAAATACCCAAAAACAAATTTATTAATATTTCAGCAAATAAGCTATAGAGATTTTGTGACCTGAAAAATATTTCAATATACATTTCTATTTGTTTAAAACTTTTTAACTTACATATTTTTTTTTTATAAATCCTAAAGGAATCCATGAAAGTCGGATGTTGCCAACTTGAAAGTTTCTTAAGGGTTGTAACTAAAATTGAATGAAAACAAAATTAAAATGTGTTAAGCGCATAACAAATTAATACACTATTTTGTTCCTGTATATCTTTCTATATGCATGATTATTTTTTCAACATTATATACCACACATCCTATATATGATCCTTGGATACATATATAAATACATAAATATATAACATAAAATAAAAATAAATATTTGTTGATTGTTTGGAAAATTATCTTAATTCCTTTTCGTATAATTTAATCCATATAATCATCGTATTTATTGTCCATATATTTATATTTATATATAAAGTTGTTTTGCACGCATATAAAAACATTAAGAAAATTATATGCAATATGGTTTTTTTTTATGGCATTAATTAATTTAATTTTGTAAATTTATTGCATAAACAAATTGAGTTTAGTATAAATGTTTTATAATATATACGAATCCAAACATAATTTTGTACATCTCCAATGTGTGTTGAATATATAATCGAAATACTTTCAGATGAACGAAGTAATAAAAATGATGTATAGAATTATAATGATTTAAAGAATTTACCCCGCATAAAAACCGATAAATTTTATTATTAATACGAAAATTATATTCAAATGTATTTATCTTTTAATTTTTGCTTTGCGTCGACTATCGGTTTTACCATTTATTGCCAAAATATGCAAGTCTCTATGTGAAAATTCAGATTCGAAAATAACCGAAAATCATAAAACATATTTTATATCTTCAATAGGATTACCTGAGCCCCTTTGTAAGAATTTTAGATTTAAGTTTTTATCAACGAAACACCAAAGAGCAAAATCTATTTATATGAATTAAATTTATATGCGGATGAATTAAATCTATAAACCGCACAGTTCTGTTTATTTTCAGTTATTCTGTTCAGAAGGAATGAATATTTGATTTGCAAAAACTATATAATTCCAATTCAAAACAGCATATTATCAAACTGCATGAAAAAATAATATATAATCAAAATAATATATATTAGATAAATAGAGTACTGTATAAAATCTATACTATATATAGATAGTAATAAAAATACTAGATTTTTTTGTACATATATTGTAGAGATATATTGTACATCGCATACATAATATTCTTATTTGATTTTGTTACACAAAGTAAAAGCAACAAAAAAAAAACTCTGTACACATGAAAAATAACATTCCATTACATTTTTTAGTTTATATTATATCATATAGATGGTAACCGAATGGGGATTCCTCAAGGGTATATTAACATCAAAATAACACACACACACAAAAAAGTAGAAAAGTAGAACAAAAATTCTTTACTATACCCTATTCCATTATTCCATATATATATATATAATTCTATATCTATATAAATCTAAAATAAAACATATTGCTGTTGAGTTCAGTGAATGCACTTCTTTGTTATATATAAAGTTTATGGATTTTGTTAAATTAGAGATTAAATTCTTTGTATTTTATACTTATTCATATATGCACATATGCGAATTTTAATATACATTTATATTTTATATATATATATATATACATAATAAAATCCCTATTGAATTTGTTTTTCGCATATATTCTTCTTCCGTTTTATTTTTTGTCATTGTTTTCAAATTCATTTTTAATATTATTTATACACTTAAGAGCAAAGCATTTAAATTATTTGACAACGCAGGATAAAAATCTTATACATATATATATGAGTATATATGTATAAAAGCTTTTTTTCTGTATCAATACTATACATTAAATTTATTTTCATTATTCATATACGGAATTAGGCGCATTTTATATACACAATAAAGACTTAATTTAACAGTAAAATATTATATGCAAAGATGAGCAAAGATAATGATAATATAATCATTTGGATACATTTATTATATATTCACATATAGTATTTATATCCAAATATATATATATATATAGAGGTAATATATGTCAGTTATTCAGATTCATATTTATTATTTATAAATAGAATTGTTTGTAAAAGCATTACTTAAAAAAAAGTACTTATAATATAATATAATATAATACAAAAATAGACTTTATATATATATATATAAAAAAGATGTTATGTGAATAGGTTTTGCAATGTCAACAATGAAATCATTTAAATCTGTTTATGTTTCTTATTAAACCCTCCGAAAAAATGTATTAATTTCTTTATATCTATTCATGAATATAACATAATTTTCACTTACGATTGGTTTGGGCGTCCAACAACATCAGCCTTCGGTTGTTGGTTTCATTTCATGTACGACCAATAAACGTATATGTGCAATGTGCAAACTCTTTGCGTGGTTCCAAAATAACCGAAAACTACAAAACATATTACCTTCAGCATAGGATTCTGAACCCACGACTCCAAAAAAGTTTTGTAAGATTTATAGGATGTCATATTTTTATCAACTTCTAACACTACAGAATTGTTTTCAATAAATCTTGTACGTTTTAATATTAATTTTCTTTATATAAACTTTTTTCTATATATTTTTTAATTATGATTCGACTGACTTTTAATCAGTATTATTTTTTAAAATACTATTGAGTTATCAATTGTTCTGTTTTATAAGCAATGTGTCTATATACTATATATATATATACTTTAATAAATCGATGGTATATGATTGTGAATTCGTTAACCATAAAACTTTATAATATATTCATCAATCAAATACCTGTATAAATAAATATGGATTTAATAATAATTTACCAATTGGTTTTTAAAAAAAAAAATTAGATATATGTATATAAAACAGAATAAAAATCAGATAAAAATTATTGTATATTAGACGAAAAATAAATCTCTTTTCCAATTAATTTCATTCCCAAAACAATTGTATTCGCGAAAAAATATTTGATATTAAAATACAATTATTAGTATGTTTTGTACTTTAAATTCATATAGTGTTTATAATTTTTATCATACATTAAAAATGATATCGAATATCGAATGAGATCGATTGAATGAATTAATAATTTCAATGGGGGGATTTTTTATAAATATAAGGAAATATTAATATATAACGAGAATATATTAATATATGATTTTTTTTTTCAAGTAATCTGAAGAATATGATGAAATCAGAAATCCGCAACTCAAAAATCCACTTTCAAATCAAGTTACACACACATAGTAAATGACGTGTTGACAGGAAAACTCATCGTTCTGCATAACATACATGTATAATAATTTTTGTATTGATTTTTTTCATTCCATTTCAATTTAATCTATTTTTGTATATATATATATATATATATATTCGGCGAATGGATTCACTAAATTGTTATATATCATATATATGTTATATGATTGAAATCATATATATGTATGGAAATAATAAATTTACTGATAGATATACGCATATATTTTTTATTATCTATATATCAAAAATTTTTTATTTTTAAACATTCAAGCTTGAATTATTCCTGAATTAAGTGAAAAACACCTATCAAAATATATAAAAATTCATATTTTATTAATATTAGTTATTTGTATCTATATATGTAATATATATATCGTGTGTATTCTATATACAGTGTTTATATATTTTTGTTTCTATATCAATTGGTATCCCTGCAATATATATTTATACATATTTGTATATTAAATATATATATAATATAGTTACCGAAAATCAATAACGCTATAAAATTCCTGATATGTTTTTCTGTATATTGTACATGAAATAAAATTATTTATATATATAGCGTATAATGTAAAATAACATATAAATACGATACCAGTAAATATGTATATATCGTGTATTAACCATTTTTTTTATTGTGTATTTATTTTGATATAAATATTTTAGCATATATAAAGGTGTGTTTTCTAATTCATCGACGCGCAGTTAACGAAGTCAATATTTAAGTTAATTTTGAGTAGAATTATTACGAAAAAAACATTTTATCTCATATAATGATTCAAATTCATTATTATTTTCCAATCTAATTGCTTTAACTCTATAGGCAACTTATGAAATTCAACCCTATATGACTGAAAGCTTTGAGTTTGTCTGATGACGATGGTTGCGGGACACCCACGTATATGTAGGTAATGGATAGGGATAGATATGTAATGTAATGTGTATATATAAAGTTTATTTATTTTTTTTTATAATAAAACGTATGATTAAAATATATACACATTTCAAACTATATATATATAATATTATACATATCTTATAAGACAAATACAACTATAATATACTATAGCATATATGAGTATAGATATAGAGACGTACAGGTACGAACATTTCTATTAATAAATTATTGTAACTTTTACAATTAAATATTAACATATTTTGAGTATGTATGCATATATATTTGAAACAATAATATTTGTCGGAAAATATATATGTTTATATAATATGTATCACCATCATATATAGATACTATATATAGAGGTGTATTAATTTTTCATATTTATACAATATATTTTACGAAAAATAGGTCATTCACAATTTCTATATAATTTTATTTGTATCATTTATGTATTTCTATCTATCTATATGCATTAATAAATATGTATGTATAAATATTATATTATTTTATTAAAAGTATATATACCGTTGAAAAGTGTTATTTCATTAATATATATAGAAGAATATGTTGTTTGTATAATGCAAAAAATATGAAAATATATGCAAGTAAATGTTAATATATAAAACGGATGATATATATGTATATCTGTATATGTAATGTTCGGTAATGAAATTTCTTTAGATGATTTTCTAAGCAAATAAAATAAATTATATTTATACTATATAACAACATTACATATTTACGTAAACTAATAATAATAATCCTATATGATATATGTATATATACTATATATGAAAATGTTATTTTCAGAAATTTATTATCTAACTTTGTCTATAAAAATATTTGTAAATGTACAAAAACATATTTGCAAAATTAATTAAAAATAAAATTTATATGAAAGCAACTAAAGTGATGTAAGGAGAGTCTTAATAATTGTTTATGATCTTATGAACTATGTAATAAAATGCATAGTTTGACTTGGAAAATGTCTGAGTATTTGCAATTTTTATCAAATAATTGTACTTTTATATGCTATTTTATGTTAAACACTTTGAAAGTTTATTTTATTCTTAAAGAACAGGGAAATAGCTTTCTACCAGTGGTCTATGTGTTTTGGTTAAATGGTTCAGAAGTTACAATATTTTTAATAGAGTTGATAATTTTCAATAATTTATCTTGCATTATTTAAATTTAAAAATGAAAAATCTCGGAAAATTCATATGAAAGCAACTAAAGTGATGTAAGGAGACTCTTAATAGTTTTTTATGATCTTTTTAAATTTGTAATAAAATGCATAGGTTTACTTGGAAAATGTCTGAGTATTGGCAATTTTTATCAAATAATTACACTTTTATATGCTATTTTATGTTAAAAACCTTGAAATTTTATTTTATTCTTAAAGAACAGGGAAATACCTTTCTATCAGTGGTCTATTTGTTCAGATTTGTTAAATGGTTCAGAAGTTACAATATATTTAATAGAGTTGATAATTTTCAATAATTTATCTTGCATTATTTCAATTTAAAAATGAAAAATCTCGGAAAATTCACATGAAAGCAACAAAAGAGATGTCAGGAGACTCTTAATATTTATCTATATCTATATCTATAATCATATAAATAAAAATGCTATAATTTTTTTATATAGAAATCACAAAGAATTTCAATAGCACAACTTTCCGAAATTTTATGTCTTATTTGGAAAAATCGCATAAACAATTTCTATATATAATTTTTCTTACATCACTTTCATATACCAATTTTCCGAGAAAATTCACTTACAAAAAAACAGAAAAACCAACATCGAAAATTGAATTAACACAAAATGACTAAATTTGAATTTAATAAACATGTCAAATCTTTTTTATGCTATATATTTCTAATAAACAAACGACACTTTCATGAAATACGTGTCTTTTATTTTATATATATACTTTAATTCAAAAGTTCTATTCAATTAATGTTTTTAGATTGTATATACTCTGAAAAATACTGTTACAATGCATAGTAAAAATATTTTATAAATCTTTTCAATTTCTTTGTAAATTTCATTACATGCCAACCGCATCTCATCAAATTCGACAGATGAGTTAATTTGTATATAGGCTTTGAAAATATATATATATATATATATTTTTAGAAAACATTTCATCTATATACAAATTTTCCTTTTTTTTTTGTCGAAAATAAAAAACATAACTCACTTCAACGATATTTAAATAGAAAAGTGTAGATATACAAAATTATTATAAAATTAAAACAGACAGAAATGAGTTTATTTTATAACATTTTAAAATTAATTAAAAATTACAATTTTTTATGTATAGAAATAAAAATCCTTTCTTTTTTTTTTATAAATACATTTTAAATGAAAATATAATTAATTTGTTGTTTTTTTTTATATTTTACAGATACAATTCAAATTTAAGGATACACCTTCTATATATACATATAATTTGTAAAGTGTTGGTCCGTTTATATATAAATAATCATATCATTTATAATTAGCATGTTGAATATTAAACAATTTTTATCGGTGATTCAAATAAATACATTATAGTAATTAATTATAATTACTCATATATATTTAATTATACAAATAAATTAACCTCATGTTTACTAAACATTTTGGAGGAATAGAATAGGGAATTCTTAGAAAGGTATGTATATATTTATTTATTTTTTATTTATTGTTTATTTATACATCAACTAATCAATATGAATATTTAATAATCATATTGAATGGACGATTGGTGAGATAAAATTTTCTTTTAATGGAATATAAGAAATTCATTGAAGTTTCAAATTATAACATTGGGAAAATCAAAATTTTAAGAAAAAATAGAATGGGTAACTCAAAATATGGAAAAATCTATTTTCCGGAAAATTTAGTATGGTGAATTTTTTTCCACAAATTAGCTAATTATTCATGTACCTTTCGCAGAATATCATCTCGTATTGACAATATCATGAAATTTTGTCACCCATCGCGTTCCTGGGTTTAGAAATACAAAAAAATCGTATAATTAAAGATATTTTTACTAAATAAAATGACTTTATAAGTTTTCGGATTGTAAAATTGTAAAATTTTAATAATAATTCTTCGAAATTGCACAACAAAGAAAATATTCATAGAAATAGAAAACTTTACAAAATCATTTAGATAATTTTCTTTCTAATATATATAATGATAAAATCACTTTCACACAAAAAATTATTGTCTATAAGAAAATTCTTAAATATTTGTAAACAATTTTTAAATTGCAGCTTATGAAAACTTTTTAAGTAAATTATTTAAATTATTATTTAACGTATTTAATGTATTCGTAAAAAAAACAATGCAAATTAATTTTTGAAAAAATGTTTCAAAAATTATACAGAAATCTGCTAAATGTTTCTCAGTCAGACACTATCGATCCGAATATTCATTTTATAGTATGCAAACAGTTGTAAATGTTTATACTTCTTTCTATATAATAATAATAATAATTATAAACAAACTCTGAATAAAATTTATATATATATATCGCACTCGCAGTAATAGAATATGTTAAAAGAAAAGATAGTTTAATCAATAAAATGAATTGATTTATTAATAAAAATATAACCAAACCCATTCATTTTTCTTTTTTATACAACTGAACTGCAATATAGTTAGTTATATTCCTTGTTTTTGTTTGGTTTGGTGGTTGGTTGGATATATTCAACACAAATAAATAATAGTATTATTATTTTATTTCTTTTTTCTATCAATATAAAAAAAAATCAATTTGCAATAAAAACAGTATTTTTCTTTTTATTATATATTTATATCGTTTGTAATCCAATGTATTTTATCACGTATAAAATATTTTATATTTATTTCTGTGTTATATCGTTTAACTTTTGTATATATACAGCTTTATATATATGAGATAGATAATCAAAAATCTATATATATAAAATCAAAAGAATCGATTATAAGAATCGAAATATACAAACACAAGATTTTATATTTATTTTTGACTTATATATATATATATATACACATATATATAATTAAATGATTCCATAAAAATAATTAAATTTAAATGATAAAGTTGATAATTTCATTATGTATGATAATATGCAATTAAGGCATGATATATAGTTTAACATGAAAAATATTTATAGATAGTAAAAACAACCATAAAATATTGCAATGTTTATAAGTAACAAAATTGATTTTTAGAAAAAATTATATTAATAATTTTATTATATAGTTTATATACCTGCAATTTGATGAATCAATTATTATTTACATATAATATACAAATACATACAGCATATATACGTTCAATATAAAATTGTGGTTTGATATTTTTTTTATATGAATGTCCTTTTAACGATGTTAAAACATGAAATATATAATAAATTTATTCTATATATAGATATATTCACCATCCACCATACCGACATATATATAATACATATTCAGGCCATTTCATTAGAAAATATAATACTCAACAGTATATATACATATATATATATAAAATACTTAAAATGTGAATAAACTCTATCGATTTGTTTTTTTCATTTTTCATAAAATAATTTTATTTATTCACAACCAAAACAAAACACTGACGGTCAAAAGCATCATATATATATATATATTTAAATAACATATATATGTAAATTTATTTTATTTTTATGAATTTAACATATAGAATACATAAACATATAAATACTAACCCTGATGCATTTGTATATAATATGCTAAAATAAAATTTTAGTATTTTAGGAAAAACCGCACAGACATTTTAATGATACTAATAATTCTATACAAATAATGTTTTTAAAAAATATTTTATTATTATCCTGTAAATCGATAATTTGGGAAAATTTATGAATTCACTTTATTGGGAGTTTTAAATAAAATTGTGATTTATGTGGAGGTTTAAATAATTTATTTATTAGTATTTCCTTCTGTGATGCGGATCTTTCTGAAATACAAGATCTATGTGTCTGAAATTTTCTTTCTTATATTAAAATTCAAATTTTTGGTTAAATTAAGTACAATTTTAATGGAGGGGTCTGAAGAAATGCGTTCTACGAAGACCCAAACAGATATGATATTCAGAAAGCTACATGCATAAATATACAAATTAAAAATGATCCAAAAAATGAAAATTGGAGGAAAATAATTCAAAATTGAGAAAATTGAATTTTCTGGAAAATTTTGTTCAAATAAACATTTTTTTTAATCGAATAATTAATTTGCTTTTGAGGCACCTACGTTTCAGAGTATCCTATATCGTTTGGGTGGTCGGAACACATCTTCTCAAGCCCCGCACCTTTACAATTCATATATTTTCAAAATAAATATTTTTCCAAATGTTGAAGAGCAGGTTCAAAAAGATAATAAAATGAAAAATGTCTAACAAATTGTAATAATTTCATTAAAACCTAATAAACATAAGCATATATATACCGAACCTCTGCGATATCGTTTAAAAAATAATTTTCATTTAATCATTTAATGTATTTTTTTTTCTATATCTACGTATATTCTTTATTTAATTCGCTATATTCATTATATATTTTCCTGTTGTATATATTTATACTAGGTCAACATTATATATATATATATATATGTATATAGATGATTCATACAAGATACATAAAACTAAACGACATAAGCCAACCACACATGTATAATATAATTACTATTTCATGTTTTGCATATATATATATATATTTTGCTATATATATAGAATTAGAATAATAATTTATGAACATATATAATTTAAATATGGGATTTTGAGACAGTCGACAGGGGTCAAATTTCGTTCATTTTCGTATATTTCAATTTATCATTTCATATAATCATATATTAAGTGATTCTGTGGTATGTATAGTAGATAAAAACGTCAAACTAAAATCATTACAAAATTTTGGGGTCGTGTGTTAAAAACATACTGCGAAGGCATAAAATATGATTTGTAATTTTTTCGGTTATTTTCGAATTTGACTTTTTTTCACATAGTGTTTTCGCATATTTCGTTGTGCGATTGGTCGTACAGTTAAAATGCGAACACCGTAACAGGCAACAAATTACAGCAGACTGATTAAATTAAAAATTAAAACCAAACTTCTCGGTTTTGAGACAGTTAGCCAGTAAAATTTGGTACATTTGAATATTTTCGTATTTTCAATTTATGATTTATTGTACTGCAATCAAAGAGATAGTAAAAATGTCTAAATATAAAGATATTGATAATGAAAAACTTTGAAATACCAATTGAATAAATAATAATTATAAAGTTTCAGAACCCAAATTTTAAATATAAATCTGTTATTTACCATAACAAGTGATCTTACATTTCTGTTCTGCATAGATCTTTTTTTTTACAAACAATGAACTTAATCGCGATTATAGCAATTTGAAAAAATAGAAAAATAATTTACCTTAAATCATTAAACATCTTTTCCATTATATGAAATATAATTATATGACAGAATAATTAATTACATTATAAAATAAGAATTTAAATGGTAAAGGAAAATTTTCTATTTAAATGACATAAAGAAAATCACGTAATAAAGCTATTTTAATGATGAAAGGGATTATAATTTTTATTTTTTTAAAAGATAAATGCGATTTTAATCAAAATTCCGTATATATCAAAAAATAATCTTGTCAAATTATATCTTTTTATTTTTATATACACAATCGTTTAATTTGCAAGTGTATAAAATATATATGATATATTTTTTATATTAAATATTAATTACATTATAGAATAAAAAGGAAAAAAAGTGGAATATTAATTTCTTCTATAAATGAACCATTGCTATTATTTTATGTCTCGTCTCGTCTTTTATTTTCTAACAAACAAACAAACAAGATAAAGAAAAGCGCCCCATTTAATAATATATTCATTGACTTGATTTCTTAAATCTTGAATAAATTAACATTGTTTATAAAATGAATATAATGCGATGTGATAAAACAACGCAAAACAGATATACATATACAATATCTGCATTCATTGGCAATATCTCTTATATTATATAGTATAAAATATATATTTTAATAATAATTCTGAATAAATTAACACCGTAATATACATAAAAATATTTATATTATAAAATATTTTAATTTTTTTTTTCATTTCCCATTAAAGTATTTACATGCTGTCAAATAAGTACCCGGAAATTCTAATTTTCAATTTTCCCGCTGAGAATATTTCAAACATATTTTTTCCCAGGTTGGCACAACTGTCGCGTCGTTAGGAGCAAGTCAACCTTTTGTGTGCGTTGCGACTTTCACTATGGATAAAAATATCGAACAAATAGTTTGTGTGAAATTTTGTGTTTCAAACGAAATTTCTTGTGCCAAAATGTTGGAAATGTTGAAAAAAACATTTGGTGATTCAACCATGTCGAAAACTCAAGTTTACGATTGGTATGAATCGTTCAAAGAGGGGGCGAGAAGAAGTGAACGATTTGCCACGTTCAGGACGGCCTTCGACCTCTTCAACTGAAGAAAACGTCGACAAAATAAAGGAAATGGTGCTCGAAAATCGTCATTATAGTTTGCGAGAGATAGCCCAAGAAATGTACATGTCTCATGAGACCGCTCGTCATATTTTGGTTGATGTTTTGGGTATGCGGAAAGTCGCAGCGCGATTGGTGCCAAAAGATCTGAATTTTCTTCAAAAGCAGAATCGCAGTAAGGTGGCTGAAGACATGCTTGAACGCGTAAATTCCGATCCAACGTTCATCGAACGCATCATAACTGGTGACGAGACATGGGTTTTCGAGTACGACATGCAAACAAGTTAACAATCGTCGGAATGGCGCGCCGAAAATGAGCCGAAACCGAAAAAACCGCGCCAAAGCAAATCGAAAATCAAGGTGATGCTGACCGTGTTCTTCGATATTCGTGGTGTTGTTCATTCGGAATTCTTACCGGTGGGCCAAACCGTCAATAAAGAATATTATCTTGGCGTTATGAGGCGTTTGAGACAGAATGTTCGTCGCAAAAGATCAGATTTGTGGCGGAACAACAGTTGGATTTTGCACCACGATAATGCACCAGCGCACAAAGCGATCATTGTGAACGAGTTTTTGAACAAAAATTCAACAAATATCATCGAACAACCACCGTACTCTCCAGATATGGCCCCGTGTGACTTTTTCCTGTTTCCGAAACTCAAATTACCACTTCGTGGAACCCGTTTTGAGAGCATTGAAGACATCAAAACTAATTCGCAACGAGAACTGAAGGCCATCCCGGAATATAGCTTTAAAAAGTGTTTCGATGATTGGATTGTAAGTTGGAAGAAGTGTATTGCCTCAGAAGGGGCCTATTTTGAAGGGGATATAATAAATTTAGATGATTGATAAGTTGTTTGTGTTTAATCTAATTTCCGGGTACTTGTTAATCTAATTTTCGGGTACTTATTTGACAGAATGTATATGTATATATTTTTATTCTTAAGTATATATAAACAGCCACAAAAAAAAAAACAGATTTTCTTTGCTGGATATATTGTTTTGTATATACGAAATGCATAAGAGGCAATGTATGTAAAAATACATTAATTGTATATACGCATATATTTGCATATGTTTTTCTTTTCTTTAATTTTTATAACATTTTTTTTTTATTATATACGACATAGAAAAGATTTTCTTGTACATTATTATACACTTAAAATGCTTGAAGCCAAAAAATATAAAAAATAAAATACAACAACGACGATAATGATAATAATAATAATGATAATAAAAAAAATACTATACAACAAAAATATATTCATAAAAAAAAGGGAATGTATCACAAGAAAAATTTTGTGTGTCGTATATTTTCCTTAAAGGACATTTTTCTTTCTGTTTTAATTTAAATATGAATATATTCAGACATTTGTTCATATACACACACGTTGAGAATTATTGCATATATATACATAAATAACATTGTAATTAAAGATAATTATATATTGTGGGTGTGTATGTGTTGGTTTTATGGAAAAATGTTGAATTCTTGTTATATAAATTATCATTAACATAAACGTACAGTAAGCCTGCCATATAAGGAACGATTGATTGCAGGTAGAGCGATCCATATTTTGAAGTTTCCTTATATTTATATTGGGCTCCATAAAAATTTAGAACAATAACTTTAAGAAGTATTGAAGATATTCACCAAAACGTCCGAAAATGGATTAAAATCAAATAATTGAAACCTCAAACAAAATAAAAATTATTTATGAATTGAGTATAAAATACACATCCCAATAAAAATACAATACATATATGGGGAATCGAATGATTCGTATAGAGCCATAACACAATTTCATTGAAATATTTTCACAAATATGTAATTTAAATAATTTCGAACAAGTGCATAAAATACACTAATTCTTCATTAGATCGAGATTCTTTTGATTTTTGCATTCCTTCCTTATACTGTATTTTGTTTTATACAATTTCACGTGATGTATAATATTATTAAATACTTTTCTTTCAATTTTTTGTACAATCATATATGCGAAGGTATAAAGAAAATTTTCTTTTATTATTGTATATATATGTTATTCATTTTATTGTTTCATTTTATTTTATTTTATTCTTCATATATGTCATTATATCATACACTTATTATATTATTATATACGTACGATTTCCTATCCTTTACGAAGCAGGTGTATTTTACATATTTAGAAAATTATGTTTTTATTTTGTATAGTGCACTTTATTTATATATTTTTTTTTATTTTCCTTGTTTACATATAGATGTCTTAATATGGGTTTCACGTGCGAAAGAGCGCGCCTCAAAATATTACATGAAAATCATGAAAATAATAATAATAATAATAACATTAACAATAATCTAACCAAAGAATGTACATCAAGTGGTGTTGACGACGACAATTTTCAAATTAAAAATAATTTGAACAACCATCGACATCAACAACAACAACAGCAGCAGCATCATCGAAAGAAAAATAATCATCATCAATATTATCAGAAATACCCAAAATATTGTCATCAAAATAATGGCATTAAAAATAAGCTAGATATATATAATTTTATATCATCGTTAAGAAAACACATTGAATTTGGCTATAGAAATGTGATATTATCGAAATGTTTACCATTAGGTAATTCAAACTATCAATCAATTAAAAGAACACGATCACCGACAAACCGATTAACGGTGTCCTCAACTAGACATTTTATTATTAGCAAATCATTATGTTTTTTTGTATTATTAGCCATGTGCTATTTTGTGATACCTGCTGTAATGGCATCAAAGGATACACCTCATGAAATGTAAGTACAAAAAATAATAATAATAATAATCAAATTATATATATTTTTGGATAAAAACCTATATGGATATAACAGAAAAATATATATTTATTATATACATTTTGTTTTTATTGATGTACGCAAAAATACAGATACAAAAGAAAATTATCTATATTATATAGCCAAAAAGTATTGTGAATGCAATTCGCATAGGTGAATGAAAATACCTATCAGTGGCGGAACATGAAAAAAATGTGTCCTTTTTATCCATATGACGGTAGGATGTCCTGAACATTACGTTCTTAAAGACAAATAAATTATTATAGAAAAAAAAAATTTATTTCGAACAAAAATTTTCGGGAAAATTTAATTTTTTTAATTACAGTCATAGTTTTCCTTAAAATTGCCATTTTCTTTACATCAAAACTCAAACAAATAATGTTGTTTTTAGAAGAAAATTTGGAAATTATTTGGTTAAAAGATATATTGTGGAAAGTGTGAAAAAACTTTGTCGTTTGATACCGTATGGGATAAGTTTTCACTGACACTTTTTTAAAAACATCAATTTTTTCTTTCTAACCAATGATCTTTCTAACCAGTGATCAAAATCTTCTGTTATGAAAAATGAAAAATTGATTGCGGTTTTTCAAATGAGGCAACGAAAATGAAATTAGGAGAAAACTCCTGGTGGTTCAAGTGAATTTTTTTTTTTCAAAAAATTGAATTTTCTGTTTGACATACATTTTTTTTATAGTATTATTTATTTATCTTTAAACATGTACCTTTCAGAATATCATATCGTTTGGGTTTTCGGAACACATTTTCCGCCCGTCCACCTATGATACCTATACCGTTTTCCCTCAAAAGATCTGATATATGTGCGTATACAATGAAACCGTTTATTATACTTCGAAATATATTATTCATATATTATTATTGTATATATATAAATACATAGATTTTATTGAGGGACTTATAAATAAACAGAAATATATATATGCCAAACAATAAATAATGATAAAATAATATGTGAATTCAACAAGTTATAACCCTCAGATGACCGCACATAATACACATTAATACGTATTATTTTATTTTATTATATATAGGCGAAACTATATATATATAGGTATAGATATTTTACAAATTATAATGAAAGGTTTTCAAAAGAATTATTAGCATTTCCATTTATCATTATTTTCATATATAAATATTATATATATATTAATTATAATTGTATATTATTTAACAATCAGAATAATAGATTTTTATCACATAAAACTGATCGTTTAACAGTATATGATTTATTTCAATATTTAAATCATAAAATTAAAATGGTCAATAAGAAATCTTACCTATATAAGGAATTTCTTTTGAGAATTGATTATATAGAAATCCTTAAATTTTACTATAATAATTACAAAAAACTAAATTACTTTTATAACAAAAACTATCAATATTTCGTCGATATACAAAATTAAACTTTTTTACGATAATATTCAATAAAAATAAAAGAAAAAATTTAATAATAATCCTCCAGATGGTTACAAAAATATCTGTAATCTGTTTTAGCACATTATAGATTAGTCTTGTATAATGGCTTATTCTTCTTATACATATGCATGCATATCCTCTTTATTGCATTTGATATGGATTATAGGAATATATATATTTTTCTTTAAAAATAAATATAATCTTTTGATATTTTTACATACTATACATACCATACATAAAAAAACTTGTAAAGTTAATTTTTCTTTTTGTAAAATGAATCTGTCTCAATCAATATAACTATAAAGTTATTTATATGTTCAACTATACATAGATTTTCTGATGCATAACACTATTTTTTTCTGTTTTTTTTTTTGAAACGATACAGCGAATCGATATTGTATTAAAACAAAAGCAATATACAACACATAATATAAAGATAACATTGTTTAATACAAAAGTTATACCTCACTTGAGCTCAAACGATACAGATAGATATATATACTATTTGTGTATATATAAACCAATAATGTAAAAAAAAATATATATAAAAACCAATTTGTCTAAAATAAACAAGTATAAATAAAAACAGATACACAAATATCGTGTACATTACATAGATAGTACTGCGAAAGTGCATAAAAAAATGTCACACAATATAATTTTAAGAAAGACATGTGAAATAAATATCATTAATTTCAAAATCAAGAGAGCCGTATTCCGGTGGTGTCCAAAAAATGTTACCATTAATTTTAATTCTATGTATGTATATATTACAATGTAAATACATCAATGTCGTTTTAAATTCCGGCGACTATAGTGAACATTTTTCTACATTTCTTTTTGTGATAAGAAATAAAAGAATAGGGCATTTTCATTTTTAATTTATTTATCCTTGTACCCGAATTAGTTTTTTTGTATGGTACGGTACGGTTTTTATCGACTGAAAAAAGCAAAGTACGAATGTCAAATTGGAAAATATTTATAAAAGAGCAATGCTTGTAGTTTTTATCAAACCACAAAAATGCCTCGACTGAGGTGCAACAGCAACAGCCATCGGCAAGGTATAATCTAAAATGTACAACTAATGAAAATGTTTGTGTATTATCCATTTATGATTGCAATTTTTAATATGAATTTCTTATAAACCCATATCAGATGTTATTTTATTCTTATACATATAGAGCATAACAATTTATTACTATCAGATGCCTATATTCATTCAGATTGGTTAACCCTGATTAGGAAATTACAATGATTTTAATAAATGATATATATTTTTATATATTTACCATTAAAAAGTATGCTTTATTTTTATTTAAAATTTCGGAAAATTCATATGAAAACCATTAAAATGATGTTAGAAGACCTTTATTAATTTTCTTTTGTAGAATCATAATTGTATTATAAAATATATATAAAATAAAATAAATATAGGCTATGTTGATAAAAACCACAATTGGATTTGAGTAATTTAAAACTGAGTTTTGATTGGCGCAATTTGCACCTTCATAAAAAAAACGTAACCCATAAGGTGGCAAGGTGAACTTTTTTGTGATAGTTTGTTCTAAAAGTTATTCTATTAAAATTTTCTATTTATTTAAAATTATAGTTAAAATTAGTCAAAATGTAACAATATATAAAATGAATGTATAATATTTTATTGGTTTTCTATATAAGTATTATATGATATTTGGATATATAAAGGTAAAAAAAATATTCTACAATTTTTATATGAATGTAAAGTTTTTTGCATTTGTTTTTTAACTTTTCTTTGAAGTGAGACTTTACAGAACTTAGTCTATGTGTATATATAAACTATATTATACCTTTTTTATAACAATAATATTTTATATATTTACCTGATGTTAAGATATACTATCCATATAATAAATGCATGATTTTAAATTAAATATTTATATGCAATTTAATATTTTATTATTTGATGTTATATACAAAGTTATAGAACTAAGAAAATACCTTCTTCATACTCGTATATATATAAAAATATGTATATCCTTTTGATATTGAATAAAAAAGGATGGCAAAGAAAATGTATGTATACGATAATATATTTTAAAATTGTTTGCTTATCGATTCAAATATAGGGTTAGAATATTTTCCATAACATTTTATATGACTTTTGTTAGATAATCATAATTATTATTTTTCGTATATTTTAAGTTACACCTTCAGAAAATCTGAAACAATTCCAATGTTATAATAAAAAAACTTCAATATAAAATTTGCACGAACCGTTGAAATAACCAAAAAATTAAATATAATCCTAACCATATCATAACATCCTTATAATATTAATTACATATTATATACCCTTAAAATATCCATTAGGAAAAAAACCATATATACATTGTATAAATAAACAATTATTTTTTTGAAATCGCAACTTTGTTGATTGTATATTTTTTAAAAAGGCATTAATGAGAAATCCTTTAAATATATATACCATTTAAAAAATCATAAAATATATTATCATCATATACTGTGTTAATAATGACGAAAACAAAAATTATTTCAACACATTAAAATTGTAGTACTACTTATAGTATACAGACACTTAACATTTATATTTTTCTCTCGTTTAATTTGTTACCCAATTTGTAGTTCGTGCCATTAATAGTAATATATATATATATATATATACTATGTATGATATATATATATATATGAAGAAAAAGGTTTATATATTAAAAGAAAAAAAAAGAATTAAATAAATATTATTCAAGATTAATAGAATTTTCTTATATGAATTATACACACATATTATAAAATATGAATAAATACACAAAACAACTATACATAAAGGGTATTTCAATATAGGTGGGTGTGATGATACATTTTGAATATAGGGAAAGTGTCCGGAGGAACGGAAGAAATACATTTTTGGTTGAATGGATCTACGTTAACAAACAAGATTGTCTTTAAATATTCACAAATATTAGCTCCTAGTTTGACAAACCTTCTAGTTCTATAGAGTGTCTCTTGTCTATTTTAAAAGAACAATTTATACATTTTAACAAAATAAAAGTATTTTGTTAGTCTTATGCTGTTATTTTTTAATACAGCAGGTACTGGTTTGGTATGAAACTTCTATTTGCTCATTCGTTTATTTTTTCGCTCAAAAAATAATTAAAATAGAAGAAGAAGGCTAATAAATGTTATTTTTTACAATGAAATTTAATATTAAGACGATTAGAATGTAAAAGTTTGAAAATCTGATATTTCTTCATTACAACTATTTCAAATAGAAGAATTTCATAAAAGAATAGAATATTAACTGTTTAGCCCATCGGGTTTTTATCGGGCAACATACAGGTTTTTCAAATCAAAAATTGATAAAATTGGTTTGAATTTGATATGCGGTTTCAAAACGACGATGTATTGTGTCATACACAGAGGTGGAATTATCGCATTCGATTACGATAGGGGATTGTCGTCGATTTTTTCATTTTTGCAATTATCGCAGACGATATCGTCGGTTTAAGACGATAATTTTTGACGATAGGGTAGTAGCTATCGTTACGATTGTCGTTTGTATTGCTTTCTTTTGTTTTTGTTCATTTATTCAATTTTAATATTCATAAAAAGTACAAAAGCAATTCTCATAAAAATAATACTTTCAATCTCATTCTCATAGAAATAATAAACTTTTTGTTTTTCTATATGAAAATCATTTGCCACAACAATATCCACGGAGACGATATACAAATAATATCGATACCCACAAAATCGACTACCATAATATAAAAATAATTGAGTATCGTAAATTTAGACGATAGGCGATAGACGATGGTATCGACTCCCATAATGCCACCCCAGTTCTTGAATCAATCGATATATATGGTGTGGTCAGTTTAATGATTCAATTATTTTACGTTTTGGACCTATCAATTGGACCAACAAGAGCATGTGATTAAATAACTTTTGATTATTTTTTGTGGGGGTATATAATTATTTATGCAGTTAAAATAAAAAAACACTTGATGCAATCGAAGTCACCATCCAACCAATAAGTTATATTAATAATATGCTTCGAATGTAAAAAAAATTATGTAAAAATTGGGTTGATCGAATTGGCTTCGTCAAAAGGATGTGCTCATAAGAAGGAAATATTGTTAAAAATGTAATGCTTACATAGAAACATTCTGTAAAATACAAATTTGAATCATTTATGTTTTATTTCAATTTAACAAAATGTATCATATACCGATTGAAATACCCTATAATAACTTTAAAATATTTTAATATACAAAATAGAATATATAAATAGTATAGTTATACATAAGCATAACACACCCCATCATCATATATTTAAGTTTTGATAAATATATGACACATATTTAACTTGTTATTTATATATACCATAAATGTTTGGTATATACGCTTATATATATATTAACTTATCATTATCTTTTTACATGCATAAAAGATAAAAGTCATTATAATATTATTATTTAAAAAGGATATATATTTATACAAGAAGAAATAGAAGATATACATCATCATGTATATAAAAAATGATGATTATATAATATGAATATATACTAAATATGTTTATGAATATATATTTACTTATCATTTTCTATACACACATGCACTTCTTGAAAAAATATATATATATAGTATCTTATCATATGATATTTTAAATATATATACAATTAATAGTGAGTTAGCGGGTTGTAAATATATTAGAACATTTATAAATTTAATGTACACAATGTATAATACATTCGCATTTTCCTTGTATCATCATAATCATAAAACATTTTGACAATGTATAGTATACAAAAAAAGTATACTATAAATTTTACTTACATATAATGTTTTTTTATTTTTACGATAAATATTACACCATATCGTATACTTTACACGAGATATAAGAATTTAAAAAACATTATCTCTCTATATATATATATAAAGCAGAAAAGCATAACTTATCTATATAAAGATTATATATACGGACAAAAAGGATCCTAGTATATAAACATTAAAATATATACTAATAGTTACTTTGGAAATTAATTGGAAATTATGAACGCAAAACCCGAAAACGGTTGTCGGGCGCTAAAACCAATTGTCGGTTATAATGCAAAAATGTATTTATTATTATTATACCATAATAGTTAATTACAATATTTTAGTAAAATCCAAATGGTTTCATTAAAACGAGAGCTTTTTCATTTCCAATCTTAAAAATCTTATACAAGATCAGCTTAATTTTAGCAAATATGTAATGATATAATAAGAAAATCAATCGATCTGATAAATGATTTCCTTCCTATTGAAATCTATATACTATAAAATATAACATAAAAAATTTATAAAAGTTCATTTGATGATAGAAACTTAAATACCTAACAAAATATAATTTTATTTTGTACATTATTTATATCACTTATAATTTCGACCATAGATATATATAAATAAATACCTCGATGAAAAAGTTTTATTAATTGCTATTTTTAACTTTAAATTATTTCAAGTATATTCAATCACTCACTATACTATATATTTCAAATATTCATTTATATATACACTTATATTCACATACATATCCATATACAATAAAACTTTTCTAATGGAAAATCGAAATCCTTTTTTTGTATTACACAAGGATTGAATAATGCACAAAAACTGTAAACTATAATTGCTATATATACATATATTGAATTCAAAAGAAAATTCCTTGAAATAATTATCATTATTTTTCATATTCATTTTCCTCTTGATTTAAATTCAATTTGCTATTTTTTGTATATAAAATATATTACATATAAGAAGTAAGATGAAAAATGTTTATATATTTTCAACAAAATTATATGTAATTTAAAAGAAAAAAAATCACATTATACAGAAATACTTATATATGTATATAGATTGTTTTGTATATATTCTAATGAATAATAGATTATTTTATGGAATATGTTTTTTGGTTCTTTGAAAAAAAAAAACAAGAAAATAAATCCATATACAAAATATATTCTGACAAAATATAATATATATTTTATTCTCAAAAATATTATCAAAAGATATATATTTATTCATTTATGTAATATCCATATATACAAATATTTTATTCATATGCGATATTATAAAATATATTATACTATGTTGTATTTACGTATTCATTTTTTCGTAAATTTAAGATGGATCAAAGAAGTAGCAGTAGACAGAGGTATAAATAAATAAATGACGAAGACATTCGATTTACATTTATGAAAATGAATGGAAACAAAATGTCAAAAAAAATGTTCATTTATATAATTGAGATTTCAGGATAGACAATAATAAATTATGCTTTTTAGGTTGTTACAATAATTTTTTTTTGGGAAAATACAACTCTATCTTATTTGTAATGAATAATTGTTTTATATCTTATCAAATCCATCCATTTTGTTTCGATCCATTTAAATTTTTGCACAATAAAATAAATTTAAATTGATTATTGTAATTTTTTTGTCAATATACCGAAATGTTTTAGTGTTGTGTATTTTAAAAAAATTTGTATATGATTCTATGGTCTAGGCAAATTGCCAATTAGATAATATTGCAGTTACTATATTTTTATTCAGATTATATGTTCAATATCTACTACAAATCGTTGTGATAATATGATTTAAATCTATATACTTTTACTTATATAATTTTGATAATGGATGGTGGTCACCTAACAATCGTATTATAAAAATGCAGACTACACGTTACAATAATGTTGGATGTTAATTGGTTAATTGGAATTATCTTCACGATTTTGAATTGTGGATCATGCTGTTACATTTCAGTATCCTTAACCTGATGTTGAACAAAACGGCTAATCCGTAATTTGCGAAATAAAAAGTTTGTTTTGTAAATCGCGGATTTGCTCAAATATGAAAATTACTTTGCTTAAATATTGAATAATTTAGAATCGCCTAAAATATGTCCATTGCATATTTTTCGTATTGAATCGTACCTAATAATGAACTTCATATGACTAAATAATATTAATATCTCCGTGGAATGATATTTAAATCAATTATGAAATAATTATTTAATAATTAATTATAATTATAACTTAAGTCGTTTTATGTTTAATCAATTATTAATCACAACACAATATTGACTTTTTTACTTTATTTAATAATCAAACGGGTTTTCATCACAATATGAACAAATAATTGTTTTTCTTGTATATTAATCGAATATTTATAAATTACAATTGTTCAATTTTCAAAATATGTTTATAATTAAATTATAAAGAATTAAAATTAAAGAAAAATAATGTTGTATGTAAAAAATTGGGAAAAAATAAAGATATAGAAAATCCTATTTTCCGGAAAATTTTCTTGAATTTTTTTTATATAGATATATGAAATGAAAACACACAATACATATATTCGGAGAAACCTATCGGATTTGGTGTTGTGCCGAGAAAAAAATTTGTATACGGTATAAAAAATGTATGTAAACTAATTATAAATCGAAAAAAAATTCAACAAAATTTTCCGGAAAATAGGAAAATAGGATTATTATTATAAGCATCTTTTGAAAATTGAATGAATTTCTGATACTTCATAAAATAGAATTATTAATAAATCGTTGATGGATTTATTGAAAATATATAAATCGCAAAATTTCCTCAAAAAACCGCTGTAAAAATGTATACCATATTTTTGATAGATGATTTATGTTGGAAAAAAAAACATAAAAATTGATTGTAATTAATTATTCATATACACATAACATTCATATATATATTGGTATAAATTTTAAAACAAAAAATAGACAAAATTCATTCTTTATACAGAAAATATAAAACTTATTTTGTGTTTTTCGGTTAGCTTGGAAATTGAATTTTCACCCTGATGGTGAGTTTCATATTTTCCCATGTGGTTGGTCGTACAACACTAATTACCGCAGAAGATTATTATTTTCAGAAAATTATATCGAATAATTTCTTTACCAATTTAAAATTTACAATATTTGTTGTTTCGTTTTATTACCCCATATACATTTACAAAAAAATGTATGTGGTAAATATTTTATTTTAATTAAATATTTACCATAATATGCATGAACGACACATGAATTGAATTGATTGATGAATATGTACATATTTATGTATACAGAAATCATTTAATAATATAATTTACTCGTATTTCAATACGAAATGAAATCAATTTAATTATTCAAATGTGTTTTAGCGTATTTTCTATATATAAAAAATAGTTCATAGATATTTGAACTGTATTTTACCATTTTACTCATATATACAATTATACATATATATTGTATATATGTTATTCAACATTTTTCTCATTATTAACATATAAATAATGAATATAAATTTATTAAATAAAATTGTATTCAATAATATGTAATCAAAAATAATAATAAAAAAAAATTGATTTATTTATTATACATTTATTTTTATATATAGATTGATATTAGATTTATAGCTATATAGCATATTATTTTTATTATGATATGAAAATCAACAATTTGAACGAACTATTGATCATTCAAACACAATTCCCTTATGTTATATTGGTTATATATACATATCAATTCAATATTATCATATTATACAGACATTTTTATATTACGCCTAAAGACAAATAATATACATGTAATTCTATATAGACACAATCGCAGTAATATTGAAAATTACAATTTTTTTCTTATATTTTTGTTTATCATTTACTCATTTAATATTCTTAAAGCATATATACATCATATACATACATACATATATACGGACATGGCATATATAAACTAAACGCTGCACGTATATTTTATGAAAAAATATTATATCATTCTGTTTTTTCTTCGTTTTTTCTATATATGATTTTAATATATTAATCTATAAATAGTTTTATTATAATCGTAATAATTTTAATAATAATAATAATAATAGTGCGGGAGAACTAACTGCGTATATAATTATATTAAAAAAAAATATATACATACAAATATGTAACTGAAAAAGGATATACAAGTTTAATATATATATTCAATCGATGTTATATTTACTCGTATATTATGTATTTAACTCGTTTTATTCTGACCTAAAATTTTTTCCAAACCGATTAATATTGATTTTTTTTTTTCATATATACTTTTATTTATGATTACATGCATAGAATATTTTGTTTTATGTGATGTATTGTTTGTGTATATCTTTGTATATATCGATTCGATTGGTATATTTATTATGGTTTGGTTTGGTTTGGAAATATTTAATATATATATTGTACATTACAATAAATTGTAAAATGAAAATGAAAAAAGTAAAAATTGTAACAAAAAACACAGAAAAATAAATACACAAATGTATATCTATAATTCAATATATCCCCATTTACATTTTAACAATTCACATTCATTCAAATATAAAACAAAAATAAAGCTTTTTACATTATATCATTTAATATATTATTGATGTATATATTACATAGGATCTGCTAAAAGACCTGTAAAGGAAATTAAACGTTAACAAAACCAAAAAAGAAAAAAAAACAGAACTATTTATCCCATTGACATTTCATTTGGAACTATAATCGATTGCTAAATGTGAAATGTTTAAATAACGATTTGCTTTTCTATCTATATACAGCATGATCAACATTTTCTCTATTAGGATAAAGCATATTCAATTTTGATCATCTATTAGATTTTTACTAATCGACTTAGAAATATTCAAGTATATAAACCGACAAAATGTGTTTTTTTAACTTTGACCATTCTAACAATTCAATGGAATAACTTTAATCTGTTGATTGATCCTGAATCTAATAATACAATAATAAACGAATAAAACAACTTTAACCATAAAATTAATTATATCTCTACATTATATACTCTACTTATAGATTAACTTCCCTTCTTATTATTTCGACGGATCCTATACAATAATTTTTCGACATAAATTATTGTAAATTTTTTTATATATATACATCAATTTATATTGATAATAATAATATAGCATAAAGTATTATAGTTTTTCTTTATTTATATAAGTATGTATATACGAACGAATTTTTACAATAATATATAAAAAAATATATTTAAAATGCATATATATAATAAATTGATTTTGAAATTAAATGCAATTGTAAATTGTTGAGTATTTGAAATTTATGGGAACAAACAACAAAAAAAAAATTATAATAAATATAAATTTAGTGCAATGCTATTATACATTTGTGAGTATATATATATACAATATACATATACCATGCAGTTACTGATGATATTCTTGATCCTGATGGAATATTACTCTTATATATACATAAAACAACATTGTAATATATTGCTTGCATTTCTTTGTCTTCTATTTATTGCACATACATATCCGATTTTGTTACATTGAACATTATTTTCTATTTTTTTGGTTTTTATATGCATATACAAAATATGTGTTAAGTTCTTTTTCTTTTATTTGGATATATATATATATATATATATATAGGATTTTAGATCAAGCAAAGAACATAATTGTTATAAATATAAATATTATATATATAAATATATGGATTTGTTATATGAAAATAAATCCATTAAAATCCATATCGTAAAAAACCATTAAAATAAAGCTCTATATATTTATGTATTCAAGAAATAATCATTTTTCATATATAAAGCGGTAATTTTTTATACATACATAAATATATAAAAAATCTCGAGGAAATTCATGTAATTTTTCTTGTAATATTTTTTCTTTTTTTGCTTTTCGTACAACTGTAATATATAGTGAGTATTCAAAGGAAATTTTATTGAGTATTTATTTTTTCCAGTAAATAATGTATAGTTTTAATTATAAAAAAATTTATAAATGATTTTTGGATTTATAGTTTTATAGAAATGCATCTGTAAGAGTAATTCTTAAAAAAGATTGCGATGTTCTATCAGATTTTACTTATAACTGAGGATTGTTTTTGAAGTCGGACAACAGTTTTCTTTTGTTGATAATTTGTTGCTTTTACTGGTATCGGTTTTTATTTGTACGACCAATCGCATGAAAAAATATGAAATCTGTATGAAAATTAAGATTCGAAAAGATAACCGAAAAACGCAAAACGTATTTAATGTGCTCAATAGGATTCGAACTCACGATCCCAAGAATTCTAAGTTGACATTTTTATCAATTATACCACATAGTACATTTCGATGTCCTTATTTACATAGATAAAATCACTGATAAAATGTAAGAATAATAATGTAATGAAAATGAAAACGAAATGGAAATTGATCAAGTAAATTTTTACGATTTCATTACATTTATAAATGCTTTTTTGTTGGAAAACCTTGCGATTTTTATATAGCGAAATTAATAATCTGGTTATTGACTATAATACCAAATTAACCTTATTTTTATATATACGAAATTATAATGTAAAATTGATTAGAATTTTTTTAATTTTACTTTTTTTAAATTTTATATATTCAAAATAGATTTAAAGATGGAAAATCTGATAAAGAAATATTAGATCATCTACTTAAAAATTCACGTTATGATAAGAGGCTATTACCGCCTGTTGATGGTAAGTGTTTATTTATTTTATTTTTTTAATATTTTATATAAGCATTTTTATATATAACAGAGAAGTATGTATTTATTGATTTGTTGATTTGTTGATTTTCAATATAGTTTTTTTTTTGTATTTAATATTTTTTAAGTTATTTTTTTGAAGATATACTAGAAGAAAATGATTTCTTTTTATCTTAAAATATATTATAGACATATTATTTATATATCACTTGTATTATAGTGAATATTATTTTGTTATCATTGGTATATTTACTTTTATAAAATTTAATAGGATAAAAAAAAACCAATATACAATAAAATATAAAATAGAAATTTTGTAAAAATATTTGCAAATAAAATTCACAC
Organism: Dilophus febrilis; assembly: GCA_958336335.1. Classification (NCBI taxonomy): domain Eukaryota; kingdom Metazoa; phylum Arthropoda; class Insecta; order Diptera; family Bibionidae; genus Dilophus; species Dilophus febrilis. The sequence goes on along the minus strand of OY284469.1, from coordinate 30,921,376 downwards.
ATATTTGATGGGTTTAATCAAGGTTGGTGCATGGAACAAATTCGTCTAATTGTCCAAACAATAGGTTATTATAAAAGCCACATCTGCAATTATAGTTGATTTATGGAATAAAATTGTGTGTGTGCATTTGATTAAATTTTCCAGAAGATCGATTTTTTTTAAATCTTCTGTTTTATGGAATACACCATGATATTTTTTAAATGTTTATTTTGCTAAGAATAATTTGAAAATTCAATCAAGTTCCTAGAAGAAAATTTGAAAATCGCCCAATTGTTTTGGAAAATTACCAAACGATACAGGTAATTTTCCAAAAAAGTGTATACGTAAAAATGAAACCCTTTTTTTGTATACGGCATAAAATGTTTGTACCATTTATCGGGCAGTTTTTCATGAATAACAAATTAATTTGAATACTCATTGACATCAAAGGGAAAATCAACTATATCTTTTGAACCATTTGAATGACTTTTTCTATAAAATACTAGGAATTAATTTAATTTTCAAATTATTCAAAGAAAATAAAAATTTAATTAAAGAATAACCGGTTGCGGTAATCCAAAACGTCGGAAATTTATAAAAATCGATTTTCCGAAAAATTTGATTTTTAAAAAGCCTAGATTTGGTTCTATAAATTATCTAATTATACATGTGTCCCTTTTGGCATATCCCTATTGTTTGGATAATTTAACGAAATTTTTGTTCTTGCATCGCCACTGAATCAATAAAATCTTCATTGTAAATTTAGTATTCAATTATATTTTTTCTATTTTTAATTTATTTTTATAACTCTTACAAAAAAAAAATCGTTCTTATATTTTGTGCACAAAAACTTATATAACGATGGCTAAACGAATACAAATAATGAGAAATATTTTTATTTGTAAAAAATGTTGAATAGTATATAGTTATTTTTTTATAGAATAAACTTTTTGTACCTTTTTTTTAACTTTAACTTTATATAATGAATATATATAGAATTCGTTAGTATTTACATATAACTATATATTAAATACAATCTTTGAAATAACTAAATAATAATATGTTTATAAAATTTATGATTACAAGTTATAATGTTTTTTGTTGTTAGTTTAAAATACCCGCGAGGTTTTTCTTTTTTGTCTTTATGTATTTACTATACATACATATGTTAATAAATAATTTATTCATATTCATTCATAAACAAAAATATTTTTTGAAAAATAAAATTTTCCCTATTTACAAAACTTACAAAAATATATTACAAAGGATACAAAAGTTAATAATAACTATATAATCGCAAGAGATATTTTAAATATATACCAAAAGAAAAAAAAATGCAACGAAAATAATATTAATAATAATAATAATTATAATAATAAAAAAGAAAATTATCCTTCATTATATATTGTACAATTTTTTACAATTATATTGTTTTTCATTTCATTATATTCATATATTTATGTATTTTCTTTTTTTCATTGTTCGTTTTCATTGTATCAAATTTTATTTTTATTTTTGTTAATAATTTTTGCTAAAAATAAAACTAAATTTTTAAATATTATTTTCGTCATTAAATGTTTATGAAATGCAATTTATATATTGCTTTTTTTAGTTATATTTATATATTTGTGTTTTTATTTTTGATGTTATTAAAATTTGTGTATTTTCATTCGTTTTCTAATTTTGCTATATAGATATATAATATTGTTTTTAGTATAAGGTTTTTAATACATTTAATTTTATTCAATTTACCAAACCAAAAAAAAAAATCTATTTTAATAAATTATTGATCGGTAATTTATTGAATTATTTCAAAAAAATAAAATAAAAGTTTTAATCTCATTTTCAATATAAAAAATTCAGTAATGAGAAAATGTGTCCTGATGACCCAAACGATAGGATATTCTAAAAAGTACGTACTTAAAACCAAATTAATTATTACAAAAACAAAATTTGAACTTGAAAAACCAAACAAAATTTTTCGGAAAATTCAATTTTTCTAATTACAACCATAGTTTTTCTTTAATTTTCATTTTCTTTGCATTATTTGAAAAACCGCAATGAATTTCTGATTTTTCATATAGAAGACAATTTTGTAATCGAATCATATTAGTTCAAATTTCAAAAGATATAATATAGCCGATTTTGCCGATTTCGAAAAAAAAATTTGTTATATAGAAAAAAAATTAATTAGAGTTATTAGGGTGAAAGGTAATCCTTTCAGAATATCCTATCGTTTGGGTTATCAGGACCCATTTTTTCACGCCCTCACTGAATATACTGCTTTTACTCTACTGAAGTTTTCATAACCAAAAGTTTTCAATTTGTGATTTAAAAAAATGTATAAATACATATATGATAATCCTTTTCAAAATATAATGATTAAATAATTCTGTTGCAAATGCGATTTGTTTTATATTGTTTAAATATAGTTAAATAAATATTTAATATATTGTTAATGTTTAAGTTAATTTTTAATTTAAATAATTTTGATCGTACTTTTACAATTAATGTTCCAGATATATATATATATGTGAGCATACATTCTGTATTTAAATTATTTATACCTCAGAGCTCAGATAGAATAAAAAAATTAATCTTCATTCTTAAATTATTTATAATATATACTAAAATGAACATTCATTATTGCTTGTTTTATATGTCGCCTATAAAACTATAACATTTAAATATATAAAATATAATAAAAAAAAAAAAAAATCTACATTTGTGCTTTTCGAATGTTTTTTTTTTTGTTTTTCTTCTTTTTTTTTGTATTTTCTAGATGCTGATTTTTGCTGTGGCATGGATTCTCCAGAAAAGGCTAAATACATAAGTGGGTGGAAACCCGGCCGCGCACAAAATCGCGGTTCGTTTGTTTGTTGATATATATATATATATTTTTGAATATAAGTCTTAATTGTTTTTTTTTTGGTATGTTTTCATAGTCTTTTCATTTCGCTGCATTATTATAATGTATAATTGTTGCATTTTTTATTTATTTTTTTTTGGTTTGCATATTTCTATATCGCGCGCTATTTGCACTTGAATAATTATAATAATTTGGAATGTATGTTTTTTATTTTCATTTCATTTTCATTCATTTTTATTTTTAATTATTATACATTAAAATGAATTGTATTTCTCGTTCTTTTTTTTTTTATTTTGGTATATATTTGATAAAATTGTTAATGTTTTTTTTTTATTTTCATATATGTATATAAAAAACCACTATTTATGGAGATTAAAATCTTTAATTTTATTATATTTTGTTCTTCTATAAATATTGCACTTGCTATATATTAAATCTGAACAATATTTGTTTTACTTTTGTATCCAATGCTAATTGAGATTTGATTTTTTACAAAACTCATCAATAATAGTTTTATTGTTTATTGTATATTGATTAGTCATTTAATGTGTATTTAATATATATAATATTTAATCGATGTGATTAATCTGAATTATGAAATTATTTATATTAAGTGATATGGCAATTATTATAAAAATAACCTTTTTATTTAATCAATGACTCGGTATTGAAATGTTATTGATTATCAGAATTCTTTATCGTATTCTGTTGGTATATTATTTTGATATATATTTTTCTAAAAGTATATCAAAAAATAATTGCTAGATCACGCTCATGGCAAAATATTTGGTTATATCGATAGACAAGTAAACTATCAGGTAATAGGAATTCTTACACAAACCTGCATTTAATCTTAAATATTTGATATGGTTTTCAGAAATTTTTATTATATTTAAGCTGTTTATAATTCAAAAATTTGTTTATAAAATGAACTGCGTATATAAATTTTGATATGTTATTTTTTAAACAGCTTGTCAATAAAAATTGTTATGCAAAAATTCATTAATTTTTTAATCGAAAATTGACATATTTACGTATACGACTATAAATACATATTTTTTATTTTTTACCCAAAAAAAACAGAGCATCCAAACTTAATTAATTTTTGTCACACATACAACTGGTATCAAACATATAAAAATATATATCATATTGTAAAATATTTATGAAAAATGGTATTTATCCTTCCATGTATGAATGAATATATACAAAAAATGTTGATACATTTTTCTGTACAGGTTTTTTTGTTTATTTTATGGAGTGAATAATATTTTTTATTAATATTATATTTATTTAATTATTTAATTAATTTATACATATCTATACTGTTTTTTTTTTGAATATATAACATATAATATAATAAGTATCCACATACATGCAATTATTCAATATATGTATCTTTGAATGACAATTATTTATTTTTTTTTATATAATAATGATAGATTCGGATAGGTGTAATATGCTCGTTATATATGAATTTCATAATGTTGATTATCCAAATTAATTATTTTTCTATATATAATTTTAATAATCGATCGATTTTTTTGTTAAATAATTCATTAAATTGTATAGAGATTATTTACTGGTAATAATTTAATTATATTATTTGGTGCTTTATTACTACACCCAATGTGCATACATATAAATTGTTCATGTAAACTCTTCTTTTTGAAAGATCATTTATTTTATGATAATATCTTTAAGTATATTGTTTGGGATTGGACTGTCGAATTCTTGGAATGGAATATCACTGATAGTTTTGTTTTACTTCATTTGAAATTTATATTCAATTCAACATATTTTTATATCCTTAAGTGTATTTATTGTTTTAACGATTCATATAATAATAGAAATTCAATAAAGATCGTAATCATCCCTTCCGAATGATGTATATAGTAATTGATTTCCAATTTATATCTTGTATATTCCAAATCAATTTTCATTTTTATAACTATATAAATATTATCGAATAATTTAATCATGAATCGGCTAATTTATATATAAAATTGTTTAAATAAAAGGATCTCACGAAGAAAAATAATTATTTTTTTTTATACATTCCAATTTTATAATCATTAAGTTTTTTTTTTGTTTGCCGTGTATATATAATGATATAACGATATATAGAAATGCGGTCATTAGTAAATGTTTATAACAACTTTATATATTTATTTATACATATAAAAAAAATTAAAAGAAATTATTGTTACGGAAAAAAAGGAATCTATATATGTAATTAATCAATGAACAATTAACTATATAATGCTTTTTTTTATTATTAGGATTATTATTATTATTATTCGTATTAGTATTATTACAATAAGGAATCTTTTGTTATTTGTTTTGCGATAAAACGATTATAGTATAGTGATTGTTTTTCATATATATATATTGTTTTAGTTGGAAAAATTTAATATTGATTTTGTATTACAAATCAAAACAAAAAAATGAAAACTTTGTAACTATATCTATTGATAAAATTACATATGCTTGATTTGAAATAATTTCATATACAATCAATAGAAAATTGAATTTTTTTTTATTTTCAAAAATCTGTGCAATAATAATTGTATACGTAAATATTCCCATAATGATTTAATCATTGTTATATATATAATGATTGAAAACGAAAACTAAATTTTCATGCTAAAAAACATCATCATCCAATGGCAAATTGGATGTATGATGGATTTCTCATTTATTTTTGTTTGTGATGAATATCTTTCTAAAATAAGATTTTCCTGAAAATTGTGGTTCTATAATATATATATAAAGAAATAGTAATAAACTAATTTCAAATATGATACTATAATCGTATAATATTAAAATTGATCAATGTGCAATTGATTTTTTGTTTAAATGCAATACAATGAAAGTTTTTTTCTTTTGTTAATCAATGAACTGTTTTAAAAATTACATAAATTAAGAATTTTCAATCATAAAATATGGCACATACTTAAATAGAAATAATTTGTGTGAAAAAGATTCAGAGATCTGATTTTATCATACCGTTACTGCATTTAATTCCGAAACGCTACGATAGTACTAAATTTTAATTAAATTTATCAATTTATTTTTAATTCATATATATATATCATTTATTCATTCGATTTTTGATTAAATATTATCAATATTATTTATAACATTTGCCATTGAATTCAAAACATTTTTCCTTCAAGTACAGAATTTTTCATTTCAAGCTCAGATATTTTTTTTATTTCTTTAAAAGCTTTTAAAAACATATTAAGTTTATATTAAGTTAATATTATATTAATATTATATTAAGTTAATAAAATTTTATTAACATTTTTTAAAACAACTATTTAAAATGAATTAAATCATATGATATAATAAAAATTGTATTTAAATATAATGACATCCGGTCGAATCTATATAATGTTGAACATAATTAATTCATTGATCACATTAAAAAACAGCAAAAAAAAAAGTTGAGAAAAGTTGATTGTATAATCTGAGCGATAATTACAACAATTTTTTAATATCCTTTCAAAATTAAAAATTCCATAAAGACAGTGGCAAGTATTCAGCTAGCACAATTCAATTCGTAAGAAAAATGCAAAAATCGTAAGAAAATGAAATTCCATCATGTTCATGGAATAATTCCAACAATTAGTTGAAAAAAATATCCTAAATGGAAATGAAAAGGTGTGCACTTGAAATGAAAAAGTTTGCATAGGTGAAAAAAATATCTTAATTTGATTGGAAAATGATCGATATATGTTATGTTATTATAATTCAGGAATACAATAATCAAAATAAATCTATATGCATATAAATAATCAATAAATTGCATATGATTAATTACATTTTTTAATCCTTGTGTGTGTATATTTATTTCCTTGTGTGTGTATATTTTTTATTTTATTTTTTGGTTTATGTATAAACACAAATGCAATATTTAATCCCCAATTAAATGCATTTATTAAATTTATTAACGAATATTTTTGATTTATAAATTGAATTTACAGAACTTCAGTGTTTTTAATTATATTTATGAAAAAAAATTTTGAATTCATGATGTTGTATGCTTTACTATTCTTTTCAGGTCATTATAATAATATTTCTATAGTTTGTGCGATATTTAAATATGGTCTAACTCGTTACTAAATTATTATTAATAAAAAGGAAATGGTAAATGCGGTGATTGTTAATCCTAAATGTTAACTTTAATTAAAATACGTAATATTTTACCACATTCAATAAATTGACATATTTATAATTCCTTTATGTATCGTTCGTTACTATAAATAAATACAACGAAAATCTATGTATATTTGAATTTAAATTAGATATTCTTTTAATGGAATTTCAAAATCGTATTGTTTATATGTTATTCAAATATAAATATTAGCATTATTTATTGTATCATCTATATACAAAATTTGTAAATTTCATTTATTGATACCAAATTATATGCATGTAGGTTTGTAGGTATATATCTATTGATTGGTAAACTGCTGCGTCTATAATGAAAATATAAAATTATGTATATTAACCCTATCTAGATATGTATAACTACACAGTGAATTTTGTATAGAATTTGAAATTATATACCTTTATATGATCCGTATATATATATATTTATATAGAAAAAATTGTATAAATATAAGAAATTTATTATAAATGTAATTTGTATAAATATACAAATTTGAAACCTTTTTATTCACAATCAGATATATTTTTGAATGAATCATTTATGTATTCAAAATGTTATTTATATAATATCAATTCAAAATATCAGTTATATATGTCTACTGTTTAAATATTAAAATATATAGAAATTACATTCACGTTTTTTTTCTGTTAATAATAATCTTATTAATGGTTCAATGATAAAAAGAAATAGATTGTTTTAAAAAAAAAAAATACGCATACGGCTTTCAGAAATTATTGATTTATCCATTTTACCTTGATTATTAAGTAATCTATAAATAAAAGATACAATAATAGTATATATTCATAACCCTGACTTTTAACCATTTATATATACATAACAATTGAAATTAAATACAGGTGATTAATACAATAGTTATATATAAAATATAATAAAACAATATTTGCATAAAAATATATGTATGTAAAATTTCCCAAAATATTTATATTATATAAAAAATACCCTTTGTTTGCACTTGCTGTTTGCATCGTATCGTATGGGTACGATAGTATAAATGTATTTCGATGTCATGGAATATATCAATAATTATTTTAAATAAATATATTATTATAAATATTTGTTTGGTTGATTGTTCAATAATTTTTTTTTTCATATTATACATATATTCCGCAACATAAATATGCGTTGATTGACAACCGCACACATCACACAAATAATTTGTATAAATAAATATATATACGCAATACAATTTATTATGATAATATTGAAAACAAAATTCTATTAGCATTTTTTTTTATCGTTGTATTTAAAAAAATATACCAAAATTGTTATTATATTTATTGAAAAATGGAATTATACATTTTCTAATATATAAATACGTCAACTTTCATACGATATATCCTATTATGTACATATATATATATATATATATCCAATACGTTATATAATAATCTGCAGAGGTGTATCGTGAAAAATTTGACTCATTATTTACATCTAAAGTGATAAGAAAATCCAAAAGATTCGTAAAATTAGCTAATTTACTTAAGTAGCTAATTACTTAATTTTCCGGAAAATTGATTTTTCTAAACTTACTATGTTTTCTTAGAAAAATCAATCAATTTCTGACAATTAATAGAAGAAAATTTGAAAATAGTTCAATTGTTTCAAAAGATTTTCCCAAGAGTTAATATATACGTAAAAACTTGTCTCTTTTTTTCCCCATTATCTATAGTATAAAATGTTTTTATGCCGTTTATTAGTGTTCAGTTTTACAGTATCACAAATGTAATTGAATTTTCACGCACATAGAATGGAAAATCGACTATATTTTTTAACTAAAAGGATCGGTTTTTTAAATTTTTTTGTATGAAATATTAAGAAGGGATGGAATTTTTATATTATTAAAAGAAAATAAAAAAAAAACATGAACATAATGGAAAAAATAGAAAAGTTGATTTTCCTGAAAATTTAGTTCGTGGAATTCCCAGATGTTTTACTATAAATTATCTAATTTTTGTCCTTTTCGAAATATCTCCCCATATTTGGCATATGTATGAATACGGAATTTTTTCACGAGACGCCGCTGATTGATTGTAATACCGCATTATTATGTAATAAAGTTAAAAGTAATAATAATAAAAATCTATAATATAATCCATCAAATGTTGTACATATTTTTATATTATTTTCTGCGTGTGTGTGTGTATTTGAATGAAAATGAATGAATATAAACACGAGCAATGTTTCCATAATAATAATAACAATAAAAAAAAAAGCTCGCAGGATATTCTTTTTGTTTGCATTTATGATAAATAAATATATATATATAAAATATGCGAATATAAGCTCATATATTTATGCATAATTAATGTTATGTATATTATTTTATTTCTGATACAGTTCAGTTCAGGTACAGCAAGGTTCAGTATATTAAAAATATACATAGATATACAATTTTTTTTGGTATGTTGTATATATTATGTTATTGTTTGCTACATTATTATATATTGTATTCACATCATATAATATAAAATGTGTGTGCAGTTAAATATATATATAGTATATGAGGAGGATAAATGAGGATGCGTATGCAAATAAACCAGTAATAAATACCATCATATTATGCATAAATTGAAGGCGGAAGTCCCATGGAAAGACGAAATATAATGTATATAAATAATATGTTATAGCAAAAACAAACATAAAAAATATTTAATATTACCTTTTGTAAATGTAATATATGTATGTAAAAAAGTTATTTTTTTTTTTACTAACTTGTGTAAATCATAAATGATTAATTGATTTTTAACATAAATATTGTATATTTGTATTCGTATATACTAAATACATTATCCTTAACATATATATTTTAGTAAATATGCTTTTTACATTATACTTTTAACATATACATTTTTGTACTTATATACCACAAAATAAATATGGGAAATTAATTGTTCATTGCGGTTGTATATATAATGACTTTTTCACTTTCATAATTCATATACAATATTAATTGTCTGCACTTAAACCGTTATATGGTGACAGTATAATTACTCATATAAACATTTACATTGATTTTAGTTTTGAATAAATGTGCGCATCATAGACGAAGATGGGAAATTGTTAGTCAGATTTCTAAGAGGATGGGATATTCTGAACGGCACATGTTAAATGACCTGATTAAAAAAAAAATTTGATCGTGCAGAGTCCCGGAAAATCGACTTTTCTTTCCTTTCTTTTCTTTACTTTTCAATTTTTTTAATACAATTCTAGTTTTTCTTAAATTTATGTTTTTTTTTTCACATAATTTAAAAATGCAATAAATTCTTCATATTTCATAGAAGAAAATATGAAAATCGTCCCATTAGTTCCAAAGATATAGCCGATTTTCCAGTACATCAAAAATGGAACACGTTTTACGTACACTTTTTGAAAATTGAAAATGAACGAATGGAACGATTTTCAAATTTTCTTCTATGAAATATAAGAAATTGATTGAATTTTCAAATTATTTTAAGGAAAATGAAAATTGGAGAAAAACTATGGATGTAATTCGAAAATGTAAAATTTGAAAATTAATTTTGTTTGAAAAAAAAGAAAAAAATTAATTTTGTTTGAAAAAAATTGATCAGGTTATTATGCGAACAAATTTGCGAGTTTAATCTTTATATAAAAGTTTTTGTATATATCAATAAATTAATTCGTAAATTAAAGTGCGATAGGAATTATTTATATGTTTATTTTGTGTACAAAATGTTCAAATGTTATACAATCAAATAGATTTTATTTTAATCATTATATTGTTTGTAAAATATGCACTGTAATTATTTTACATAATTTAATTCAATTTAGATCACGAAATAAGTTCTTTTTTTATTTGTAAATGAATTAAATATTTCATAATTTTATAATTAAAATAAAAATAAACTTAATCAAAATTTTTTTTATATATCATTTTAGGTACTCTAACTGTCAATGTGAGTGTATTACTTCTTAGTTTAGCATCACCTGATGAATCAAGTCTGGTAAGTTTATTTGATTTTATGAATGGAAATAAATCAATATATCAATATAAAAAAAAACGACGGTTCTAAAGTTTTTATTATAATTTTATTAAGTTATAAAATTAGTCTGTAAGAATAATTATGTCATTTTTTGTATGTGCCGTGAAGATGTTCATTTTTTCTGTACGAAATTTTATTAAATACATATATATATAGCATTTTAATTGCGTTATTAAAAATTATGTATGAAAAGATAAAAGTTTTCAATATTATATTTAACAATATTATATATTTTGTATAAATGGTATTCATATAGTTAAATGGCTTAAAAAAGAACGCACGTTCGATATTTTAAAATACAAATGGTAAATTATTTAGTTTTCATTATGTATTATACAATAATAATGAAGTTTTTTTTTTAAAGTAAAAATTTTTTTTTTTTGATAAAATACCAAAACTACTTTTATTATGTAAATATAGAACGAAAAGAATTCTATATATACTAAAATAGACTAAAAGATATCTATCACTATATGTATATATAATCAATATATAAAATCAATAATTTTACATTACGTGATCAGAATTCTTATATAACAAATATTTGATAAAAGCTGTATTTATTTATATATATATAGGATACATTATAAAAGAGATGAATAAACTTTTATATATAATAATATAAAAATATAATATAAGGAATTTATAAACACCAAATGATAATCATTACTTTTCTGTTTTATGTGGATTTATATAAATACATAATATATGGTCAAAGCAGAACGGTGACCCATATAATATTTATAATACATGATCAAGATATTCCCATATATTTTAATAAAATTTAAACAAACTATAAAACTTTTATATTTTACACTATTTATCCCCTATGGATATATTTAACGAGAAACAAAAAAAATCATGTGATAAATCTCATATTCTGATACCAAAAATAAATCTAGGTTCATACCCGCATTTGCTATATATGAACAGATACAACATTCCCACATAGCGATTAAAGTACGGGGTGCTAAAATTTGTAAAATAATCAGTATAAGAAATGAAAAGAAAAGAAATTTATAGGAAATAGACTTGTATAAAATATGTAGCATATCATTACAAATATTGTAAATATAAATTATATATTTGATTTTATCTTTCAATTAGCGTGTTTTTGTTTTCATTTAAAATGGTGCACTTTCCTGAAATTTTTTCAATATTATATTAAATCAGAATCTATTATAAATGAATGTAATTTTCTTAATTTTTATAGTCATATGTTTGAAAAAAATGTTTATGATCATAGTAATTAAAATTTTTAATAATTCATAAATGAAAAAATATTATTATCGGACTAATTTAAGTATATATTAATAAACTTAATTTAGTCCGAATATTTGAAGATTAAATCGCTGTAAAGTGAATAAAAATTTTTGAAGTAAATAAATATATTATATATATACAATTACACGTTAATTATAATATAATAAATATATGATAAATTTAAATAAATTATCTAATCATGTTAATGTGTTTAAAAAAAAATCTAATTCTGCTATCTATAACATATACAAATATAACCTATCAAGCCTAAATTAGATTTACTCACTGGAATACGGTGGAGGGGTTCTCCAGATACCATTTTGTACCCCAACCACGCTGAAATAGGGAAAGGAAAAAATAATTGATGCATCTCTAGGTGGGCTACACCTTCAGTGTAGACTATCTAGAGAATACAACCAATTTTTTTTGCATAGGAAAGCCCTTGGTGCTACAGTCATTCAATATCGGGACCAGACGGCTAAACCCAATGGCTTCATAACAAGGGAAAAAAACATACAAATACTTGGCGCTGTTTCGAGTTTTATACATATTAATAAATATGTATAAACCATCGAGGGCCTGACCCAAATATTTTGTATGTTTTATTAAGGATATTTTTGGATTCAAATAAAATTTATATATTTCAAAAATAATATAGTAAATAAATAAAATATATGTTATGTTGTTAGTACAAAAAAAATAATTCTTAAAAGATTTTTAAATTATGTGGTTTATTTGAATTAAGAAAAAATTTTATATCTACTTTTTAAAATATAATTAACGTAAATTAAAACTTTATATACTTTAAAATGAAATTTTCTATATATTCTCTCTAAATTTCAATAGCAACACAAAGATTTTAACATCATATGTTTTTAAATTAATACAGAAAATTAATAATTAATTTAATTCGAAACAATTTTTAAATCTCAAAAAAAAAAATTGATTTAAAATTTAGATTAAAAAGGGCGATATATTTTATTAAAAACAAATATATTGAACTCACCAATTTGATATCGATCATCTAATGATGTTACATACTCGCATACTTCTATGATGGTGCTGTTATTGTTCTGATGGTTTATGTTGTAAATGAAAAATGAAAAAGAATTCCAAAATATAAAAATGATTCGAAATTGATCAACTGATGTAGATAATTTATTGTTGATGATGTGTTATAAAAAATGATGTTCATTTTGCATTACATTACTCAATACTGAAAATAAAATTAATATTTTAATATGATTTAGTAAAAATGTGATTAAAAGATAAAAAGAAAGAATAAAAAATCAGGGAGCTATCGTATGTCAAATCACATAATCATCAGCAAGAAATTTAATTAAAAAAGATTGATTATAAATTGATTGAAAACACGTATAAAATAAATAGGTTTTTTTCCACGTTTCATTTACGACTATTGATAAGAAATTATATTACAATTAAAATAAAGGGAGTGTGTGTTTGTTTCCATCAGCATCAGAACGAATTGAAATATTAACAACAACAAATAATTTACCAGATTTATTTCATTTCATATACACAAAAGAGATCACTTTTTCTTTTTATCTATTCGTCATATGAATTATTAATTTATCAATTTTATTTCTTATAAATATTTCCAATGCGAAATATTTGATTGTTTCTCACCTTAGAGTGGTTGATTGATTAAATTAACACAATCTTTGGTTTTCTTTATACAAATTCACAAATAAAAAAAATTATTTATTTTATTCCAATAATCGCACCATCAATAAATTTACAATCAACACCAACTTTTAATATAAAATAAATGTGCGATGTGCCTACACACAAAAACAAGAAATTACCGTATCATTCAATTTGTTATATATATATAAAAATATTTTATATGTGCTTTTCATACAATGAAAAAAAAAATTACGGGAATTTTTATTTCATTACATTTTAGATACTAAACAGGGTTACCCATCAGGTCGAGGTTTGGATTTTGAATGAAAATGTGATGTATTTATGGAAATAGCAATTAAACATTATAATTTTAAACATGAAACACATGCAATATATCATTCAAATGTTCATCTTTACATAACTTTCTTACAAATGGTCATATTTTGGTGATATTTTCCATGAGATTTCAGAAATATTGTATTTCGAACCTTATTATCTTTAACCTACAAATCATAAAGAGAAACCCTACGTGTGAACAACCAATGTCTCCATAATATGAAATAACACATGTATCAAGTTGTCACAATCTAATAAGAAATGTTTATTGGGGGATTTTGAAAGATTTTCAATCATCAGAATTGATCTAGGATAAAAGGACCATAAATTCTTGATACAATTTCCGATTAGTAAAAAAAATGTCTATGTAATAAAAATTGTACAGCAAAGATTAATGAAACATTTTCTAATACACATTTGCTAAATTATTATTTGATGAACAATATTATGGCCACATTATAAAAAATAATACAACAATAACCCAATGGATTTACACTTTTTTTAATACAAACAATAAAACATTTTCATCTGTACAAATCATTTGAAATTTTCCAGAGGTATTGAAATCGTAAAGAAAAACATGCACTCTCATAACATACGCAATACAAAATGTAAAAAATAATAATAATGAAGAAAATATTTATTTACCTTTGATTGAAAAATGCATCATTCACTTTGTATATAATTGGTGTTCAAATCTTCATAAATTCTTGTTATCATTTTCCTTAAGATGCTTTTTTTGTTGGATTTTCATTACAATTTTATTCTATAAATATATTTTAATACAAAAACTATTTAATAATTATTATAATTAATATATTAATTATAAATTTAGTCACGTAGATATTATTTAATATTGCACATTTATTAAAAATATAATACCTCTTTAATGATAACATACCATTTAAAATTGACAAAAAAATATAAAATTTATTACAACAAAAATTGATAGAAATTTTACTAAAAAATATTTTGAAATGCATCAAACAGACGAAAAAATAAAATAAAATACCGTAAATAAATAAATTAACCGTAATTAATTTTATATGAAATGGAACAATGGTATATGTATCTTGTATAGATTCATATAATGCAATGCGATATGCGAATATTTGTTTGATGAAGTGATGTCTGTTGTTCTAATAAAGGGAATATAATTTATAAATGAATATAATTTATGAATTCAAAATATATTCTTCACGCAGTCTTAATACAAAGTCATTATATTCAGAAAATAATGTTTTGATTGCTTTTGTGTGAAGGTTGTTCAAAGTGGTGATTTTTAATTTGTAATAGAGGTGATATGAAATTTTCTTTAATTCAACTATCAAAATTCTATTTTGAATGCCTGATATATCTGGAAAATAGTGGTTCAGATCCCGAAGGATATAATAATTTTTTTTTATTCCTTTTTTTATATTATTTTTACTTGCATAAATTTAAATACCAATTGTTAAATAATAAAATATTTAATTAATTTTCAGTCACTCAACACATTTTTCCATACATACAAATTGTTTGTATTGATAATTTAATGTGAACAAAACTCAAGTGAACAAATTTTAAGATGAAAGTATGGCCGAGTTGGTAGCGAAGCCGCCGATTTTCAAACAAAAATCTCACATGTAAAAATTACATGTGAGATTTGCTTTTAATTAGGGAGGGTCATGGTCGTTTGATTTCCATTTCTGTGTGCGCACTGGTGCCACAAAGACCTCCTATGCTGGTCCCAGGATGCCTATCATTCGACGATGAACCCTCCCCAAAGTTTATATATACATTGACGGTACGGGCGTTTTTGCCCGTATGGTTGGTGTATATATATTCTCGGGTATCCAGTGGGGGGGGGTACCCGCTCTACACCCAATTATAACTGTAAATTTCTATCGTTGAAACTTACATAAGATAAAAAGGAAAAAATATATGAAGAAAAAAATCAAACCTTGATTTTCTTAATATATTTTTTCTTTTTATCCTATGTAAGTTTCAACGATAGAAAAACATTGTCTTGAGGAATATGTGTTTTGAAGAGCTGTTTTTTATTCATTAAAATCCATGAATGAAAATGGGAAAATTTTAGGTTTTTCTTATTATCGGAAAGAAATTAGAAAATAATAAAAAATTTGAATTATAAAATTTATTTGTCCTATAATCTAAATGAATTTGGATATATGATTACGATTCCTTTAACATATGATTTGATTCATGAAAATAATTTCCTTTAAAAACATTTGCACTGCACATAAATAATTTATTATTTTAATTTACAATTCTTGTTGCATTCTAAATTTTTGGTCATTAACATGCTTAATTATTTAATGAGATATTAGAATAATTATTATAAAAGCAATTTGTATATTGAATTTAATGAAGAGTTTTATCGTAATGTGAAAATGATTATCGTACTTTATTTTTAGCAGATTGATATCAAATTAATTTAGAAAATGACAAGTCTATAAAAAGTCACATGAATTTTGGAAAATTCATATGAAATCGACTAAAGTGATATATATGATAGAGATGTTCTCGTAGTCAAATTTTAAGATATTTTTAAATAAAATTTTAAAATAAATTGTTCGCTATACAACCAACAATCTGGTTTTAGCGTCCAACAACAGCCTTCTGTTGTTAGTTACTTAATTTGTGGATTTTACGGTGCCGGTAATTAGCCGTACGACCAACCGCAAGCGGAATATACAACTCTGTGTTAAAATTCAGATTCGAAAAATAACCGAAAACACAAAACATTCGAACCCACGACGACGACCCCAAAATTTCGTTAGAATTTTAGGTTGGCATTTTTAACATTTACACCACAGAGTTATTTTGATATTTTTAATACCTTCTTTTGGTGGTCTATTCGGTCAGGTTGGTTAACTGGTTCGGAAATTACAATAATTTTAATATGTGGTAAAATTTCAAAAAAAAATTACCATTAAAAAATATACGAATTAATGTTATTTAAAAGTGGAAAATCACGGAAAATTCGAATGAAAGTAATAATCCTACCAATTTGTCTGTAAAATCTCCTATTGTAAAATTTTCCGAAAGGTGCCCCTTTTTAAATGAGAGCAAAAAAGACGATAATTCAAATATAAAAACAAAATATAATTTATATTTACAATATTTGCAATCATAAGCTACATATTTTATACAATTCTATTACCCATAAAACTATCTAACAGACAAATTGGTATGATTATCCACTTTTATATGAATTTTCCGAGATTTTCAACTTTAAATTAAAAGTAATTGGTATATTTTTGAATGGTAAATTATTGAAAATATACCACATATTAAAATTATTGTAAATTCCGAACCATTTAACCAATCTGAACAAATATACCATCGATAGAAAGGTTTTTCCAAGCATTTTTAGAATAGAACAATTAGATAGGATTTAAAATTAAGCCATATTGATAAATGTAATTATTTAATAAAAATTTGTCAAGTCTCATTCATTTTCCAAGTGAACCAATTCATTTTATTACATATTTAAAAAAATCTTAAAATTTGAATACGAGTTCTCTCTTATATCACTTTAGTCGATTTCATATGAATGTTCCGAGATTTATAAATGTCGTGTATTTTTCCGAAACAGACTTGATATTTTCTAAATTAATTTGATATCAATCTGTTAAAAATAATTTACGATAATCATTTTCACATTACGATAAAACTCTTCATTAAATTCAATATACCAATTTCTTTTATAATAATTGTTCTAATATTTCATCAAATAATTAAATATGTTAATGACCAAAAAATGAGAATGCAACAAGTAATATAAATTACATTAATTAATTATTTATGTACAGTGCAAATGTTTTAAAGGACATTATTTTCATTAATCAAATCATATGTTAAAGAAATCGTTATCATATATTCAAATTCATTTAGATTATAAGACAAAATAAATTAATACAATTTTATAATTTCAATTTGTTTATTATTGTCTAATTTCTTTCCATTATAAGAAAAACCTAAAATTTTTACATTTTCATTAATTGATTTCGTTCATCGAGTTCGTTTTAAAAAAGTGTAAACCCATTAGGTTATTGGGAAAATAATAATTGGTTATAATTTTACAACACTATACTAAATCAGAATTGAAAATGATATAAATGAATGTAATTTTCTTAACTTTTACATCGCCATATGCTTAAAAAAATATTTTATGGTCATAATGTATATAAAACTTTTAATAATTCATAAATGAAAAAATATTATGATTAACCTAATAAACTTAATTTAGCCAGAATATTTGAAGATTAAATCGCTGTAAGGTGAATAAAATGGGGTTGTAGAACGAATTCTATATAGTTAAATTCTATAAACGTGAAAAATTGTCAATTTAACCATACTCTTTGTATGGCCACCCCATAATATTATTTTAAATTCTTAAAATTCAGCTTATTTTACTTAAAATTCGGTCTTAAAATCAATACCATTCCATGGAAATTTCAACCTTAAAAATTGAATGATTAGTGGTTGATTTTGAGTAAATAAATATATATATATACAATTAGACGTAATTATAATATATGATAAATTTAAATTAATTATCTGAACACATTAATGTGTTAAAAAAATCTAATTCTACTACCTGTATCGTATATAAATATATCCTATCAATCCTAAATTAGATTTACTCACTGCAATACGGTGGAGGGGTTCTCCAGATACCATTTTGTACCCCAACCACGCTGAAATAGGGAAAGGAAAAAATAATTGATGCATCTCTAGGTGGGCTACACCTTCAGTGTAGACTATCTAGAGAATACAACCAATTTTTTTTTGCATAGGAAAGCCCTTGGTGCTACAGTCATTCAATATCGGGACCAGACGGCTAAACCCAATGGCTTCATAACAAGGGAAAAAAACATACAAATACTTGGCGCTGTTTCGAGTTTTATTCATATTAATAAATATGTATAAACCATCGAGGGCCTGACCCAAATATTTTGTATGTTTTATTAAGGATATTTTTGGATTCAAATAAAATTTATATATTTCAAAAATAATATAGTAAATAAATAAAATATATGTTATGTTGTTAGTACAAAAAAAATAATTCTTAAAAGATTTTTAAATTATGTGGTTTATTTGAATTAAGAAAAAATTTTATATCTACTTTTTAAAATATAATTAACGTAAATTAAAACTTTATATACTTTAAAATGAAATTTTCTATATATTCTCTCTAAATTTCAATAGCAACACAAAGATTTTAACATCATATGTTTTTAAATTAATACAGAAAATTAATAATTAATTTAATTCGAAACAATTTTTAAATCTCAAAAAAAAAAATTGATTTAAAATTTAGATTAAAAAGGGCGATATATGTTATTAAAAACAAATATATTGAACTCACCAATTTGATATCGATCATCTAATGATGTTACATACTCGCATACTTCTATGATGGTGCTGTTATTGTTCTGATGGTTTATGTTGTAAATGAAAAATGAAAAAGAATTCCAAAATATAAAAATGATTCGAAATTGATCAACTGATGTAGATAATTTATTGTTGATGATGTGTTATAAAAAATGATGTTCATTTTGCATTACATTACTCAATACTGAAAATAAAATTAATATTTTAATATGATTTAGTAAAAATGTGATTAAAAGATAAAAAGAAAGAATAAAAAATCAGGGAGCTATCGTATGTCAAATCACATAATCATCAGCAAGAAATTTAATTAAAAAAGATTGATTATAAATTGATTGAAAACACGTATAAAATAAATAGGTTTTTTTCCACGTTTCATTTACGACTATTGATAAGAAATTATATTACAATTAAAATAAAGGGAGTGTGTGTTTGTTTCCATCAGCATCAGAACGAATTGAAATATTAACAACAACAAATAATTTACCAGATTTATTTCATTTCATATACACAAAAGAGATCACTTTTTCTTTTTATCTATTCGTCATATGAATTATTAATTTATCAATTTTATTTCTTATAAATATTTCCAATGCGAAATATTTGATTGTTTCTCACCTTAGAGTGGTTGATTGATTAAATTAACACAATCTTTGGTTTTCTTTATACAAATTCACAAATAAAAAAAATTATTTATTTTATTCCAATAATCGCACCATCAATAAATTTACAATCAACACCAACTTTTAATATAAAATAAATGTGCGATGTGCCTACACACAAAAACAAGAAATTACCGTATCATTCAATTTGTTATATATATATAAAAATATTTTATATGTGCTTTTCATACAATGAAAAAAAAAATTACGGGAATTTTTATTTCATTACATTTTAGATACTAAACAGGGTTACCCATCAGGTCGAGGTTTGGATTTTGAATGAAAATGTGATGTATTTATGGAAATAGCAATTAAACATTATAATTTTAAACATGAAACACATGCAATATATCATTCAAATGTTCATCTTTACATAACTTTCTTACAAATGGTCATATTTTGGTGATATTTTCCATGAGATTTCAGAAATATTGTATTTCGAACCTTATTATCTTTAACCTACAAATCATAAAGAGAAACCCTACGTGTGAACAACCAATGTCTCCATAATATGAAATAACACATGTATCAAGTTGTCACAATCTAATAAGAAATGTTTATTGGGGGATTTTGAAAGATTTTCAATCATCAGAATTGATCTAGGATAAAAGGACCATAAATTCTTGATACAATTTCCGATTAGTAAAAAAAATGTCTATGTAATAAAAATTGTACAGCAAAGATTAATGAAACATTTTCTAATACACATTTGCTAAATTATTATTTGATGAACAATATTATGGCCACATTATAAAAAATAATACAACAATAACCCAATGGATTTACACTTTTTTTAATACAAACAATAAAACATTTTCATCTGTACAAATCATTTGAAATTTTCCAGAGGTATTGAAATCGTAAAGAAAAACATGCACTCTCATAACATACGCAATACAAAATGTAAAAAATAATAATAATGAAGAAAATATTTATTTACCTTTGATTGAAAAATGCATCATTCACTTTGTATATAATTGGTGTTCAAATCTTCATAAATTCTTGTTATCATTTTCCTTAAGATGCTTTTTTTGTTGGATTTTCATTACAATTTTATTCTATAAATATATTTTAATACAAAAACTATTTAATAATTATTATAATTAATATATTAATTATAAATTTAGTCACGTAGATATTATTTAATATTGCACATTTATTAAAAATATAATACCTCTTTAATGATAACATACCATTTAAAATTGACAAAAAAATATAAAATTTATTACAACAAAAATTGATAGAAATTTTACTAAAAAATATTTTGAAATGCATCAAACAGACGAAAAAATAAAATAAAATACCGTAAATAAATAAATTAACCGTAATTAATTTTATATGAAATGGAACAATGGTATATGTATCTTGTATAGATTCATATAATGCAATGCGATATGCGAATATTTGTTTGATGAAGTGATGTCTGTTGTTCTAATAAAGGGAATATAATTTATAAATGAATATAATTTATGAATTCAAAATATATTCTTCACGCAGTCTTAATACAAAGTCATTATATTCAGAAAATAATGTTTTGATTGCTTTTGTGTGAAGGTTGTTCAAAGTGGTGATTTTTAATTTGTAATAGAGGTGATATGAAATTTTCTTTAATTCAACTATCAAAATTCTATTTTGAATGCCTGATATATCTGGAAAATAGTGGTTCAGATCCCGAAGGATATAATAATTTTTTTTTATTCCTTTTTTTATATTATTTTTACTTGCATAAATTTAAATACCAATTGTTAAATAATAAAATATTTAATTAATTTTCAGTCACTCAACACATTTTTCCATACATACAAATTGTTTGTATTGATAATTTAATGTGAACAAAACTCAAGTGAACAAATTTTAAGATGAAAGTATGGCCGAGTTGGTAGCGAAGCCGCCGATTTTCAAACAAAAATCTCACATGTAAAAATTACATGTGAGATTTGCTTTTAATTAGGGAGGGTCATGGTCGTTTGATTTCCATTTCTGTGTGCGCACTGGTGCCACAAAGACCTCCTATGCTGGTCCCAGGATGCCTATCATTCGACGATGAACCCTCCCCAAAGTTTATATATACATTGACGGTACGGGCGTTTTTGCCCGTATGGTTGGTGTATATATATTCTCGGGTATCCAGTGGGGGGGGGTACCCGCTCTACACCCAATTATAACTGTAAATTTCTATCGTTGAAACTTACATAAGATAAAAAGGAAAAAATATATGAAGAAAAAAATCAAACCTTGATTTTCTTAATATATTTTTTCTTTTTATCCTATGTAAGTTTCAACGATAGAAAAACATTGTCTTGAGGAATATGTGTTTTGAAGAGCTGTTTTTTATTCATTAAAATCCATGAATGAAAATGGGAAAATTTTAGGTTTTTCTTATTATCGGAAAGAAATTAGAAAATAATAAAAAATTTGAATTATAAAATTTATTTGTCCTATAATCTAAATGAATTTGGATATATGATTACGATTCCTTTAACATATGATTTGATTCATGAAAATAATTTCCTTTAAAAACATTTGCACTGCACATAAATAATTTATTATTTTAATTTACAATTCTTGTTGCATTCTAAATTTTTGGTCATTAACATGCTTAATTATTTAATGAGATATTAGAATAATTATTATAAAAGCAATTTGTATATTGAATTTAATGAAGAGTTTTATCGTAATGTGAAAATGATTATCGTACTTTATTTTTAGCAGATTGATATCAAATTAATTTAGAAAATGACAAGTCTATAAAAAGTCACATGAATTTTGGAAAATTCATATGAAATCGACTAAAGTGATATATATGATAGAGATGTTCTCGTAGTCAAATTTTAAGATATTTTTAAATAAAATTTTAAAATAAATTGTTCGCTATACAACCAACAATCTGGTTTTAGCGTCCAACAACAGCCTTCTGTTGTTAGTTACTTAATTTGTGGATTTTACGGTGCCGGTAATTAGCCGTACGACCAACCGCAAGCGGAATATACAACTCTGTGTTAAAATTCAGATTCGAAAAATAACCGAAAACACAAAACATTCGAACCCACGACGACGACCCCAAAATTTCGTTAGAATTTTAGGTTGGCATTTTTAACATTTACACCACAGAGTTATTTTGATATTTTTAATACCTTCTTTTGGTGGTCTATTCGGTCAGGTTGGTTAACTGGTTCGGAAATTACAATAATTTTAATATGTGGTAAAATTTCAAAAAAAAATTACCATTAAAAAATATACGAATTAATGTTAATTAAAAGTGGAAAATCACGGAAAATTCGAATGAAAGTAATAATCCTACCAATTTGTCTGTAAAATCTCCTATTGTAAAATTTTCCGAAAGGTGCCCCTTTTTAAATGAGAGCAAAAAAGACGATAATTCAAATATAAAAACAAAATATAATTTATATTTACAATATTTGCAATCATAAGCTACATATTTTATACAATTCTATTACCCATAAAACTATCTAACAGACAAATTGATATGATTATCCACTTTTATATGAATTTTCCGAGATTTTCAACTTTAAATTAAAAGTAATTGGTATATTTTTGAATGGTAAATTATTGAAAATATACCACATATTAAAATTATTGTAAATTCCGAACCATTTAACCAATCTGAACAAATATACCATCGATAGAAAGGTTTTTCCAAGAATTTTTAGAATAGAACAATTAGATAGGATTTAAAATTAAGCCATATTGATAAATGTAATTATTTAATAAAAATTTGTCAAGTCTCATTCATTTTCCAAGTGAACCAATTCATTTTATTACATATTTAAAAGAATCTTAAAATTTGAATACGAGTTCTCTCTTATATCACTTTAGTCGATTTCATATGAATGTTCCGAGATTTATAAATGTCGTGGATTTTTCCGAAACAGACTTGATATTTTCTAAATTAATTTGATATCAATCTGTTAAAAATAATTTACGATAATCATTTTCACATTACGATAAAACTCTTCATTAAATTCAATATACCAATTTCTTTTATAATAATTGTTCTAATATTTCATCAAATAATTAAATATGTTAATGACCAAAAAATGAGAATGCAACAAGTAATATAAATTACATTAATTAATTATTTATGTACAGTGCAAATGTTTTTAAGGACATTATTTTCATTAATCAAATCATATGTTAAAGAAATCGTTATCATATATTCAAATTCATTTAGATTATAAGACAAAATAAATTAATACAATTTTATAATTTCAATTTGTTTATTATTGTCTAATTTCTTTCCATTATAAGAAAAACCTAAAATTTTTACATTTTCATTAATTGATTTCGTTCATCGAGTTCGTTTTAAAAAAGTGTAAACCCATTAGGTTATTGGGAAAATAATAATTGGTTATAATTTTACAATACTATACTAAATCAGAATTGAAAATGATATAAATGAATGTAATTTTCTTAACTTATGTTTAAAAAAATATTTTCTTAACATATGTTTAAAAAAATATTTTATGGTCATAATGTATATAAAACTTTTAATAATTCATAAATGAAAAAATATTATGATTAACCTAATAAACTTAATTTAGCCAGAATATTTGAAGATTAAATCGCTGTAAGGTGAATAAAATGGGGTTGTAGAACGAATTCTATATAGTTAAATTCTATAAACGTGAAAAATTGTCAATTTAATCGTACTCTTTGTATGGCCACCCCATAATATTATTTTAAATTCTTAAAATTCAGCTTATTTTACTTAAAATTCGGTCTTAAAATCAATACCATTCCATGGAAATTTCAACCTTAAAAATTGAATGATTAGTGGTTGATTTTGAGTAAATAAATATATATATACAATTAGACGTAGTTATAATATATGATAAATTTAAATAAATTATCTGAACATATTAATGTGTTAAAAAAATCTAATTCTACTACCTGTATCGTATATAAATATATCCTATCAATCCTAAATTAGATTTACTCACTGCAATACGGTGGAGGGGTTCTCCAGATACCATTTTGTACCCCAACCACGCTGAAATAGGGAAAGGAAAAAATAATTGAGGCATCTCTAGGTGTTCTACACCTTCAGTGTAGACTATCTAGAGAATACAACCAATTTTTTTTTGCATAGGAAAGCCCTTGGTGCTACAGTCATTCAATATCGGGACCAGACGGCTAAACCCAATGACTTCATAACAAAGGAAAAAAACATACAAATACTTGGCGCTGTTTCGAGTTTTATTCATATTAATAAATATGTATAAACTATCTAGGGCCTGACCCAAATATTTTGTATGTTTTATTAAGGATATTTTAGGATTCAAATAAAATTTATATATTTCAAAAATAATATAGTAAATAAATAAAATATATGTGATGTTGTTAGTAAAAAATATCATTCTTGAATTATGTGGTTTTTTTGTCTTAAGAATAAAATTGTCTATGGTATTCTCTCAAATTTCAATAGCAACACCAAAGATTTTAATATAATTTGTTTTTAAAAATAATATCAAAAATGAAATAATTAGTTTAATTCGTAAAATTTTTAAATCTCAATAAAGCAATTCATTTTAAAATTTAGATTAAAAAAGGGTTTCAAATTTTATCAAAAACCAAATATATATTGAACTCACCAATTTGATATCGATCATCTAATGATGTTACATACTCCAATACTTTTATGATGGTGCTGTTATTGTTCTGATGATTTGTCTTATAAATAATAAATGAATAAGAATTCCAGCGAAAACAGCATATATATTTTGTGTTCATAATTTTAAAAATGATTCGAAATAGATCAACTGCTGTTGATAATTTATTGTTGATGATGTGTTATAAAAAATGATGTTCATTTTGCATTACATTACTCAATACTGAAAATAAAATTAATATTTTAATATGATTTAGTAAAAATGTGATTAAAAGATAAAAAGAAAGAATAAAAAATCAGGGAGCTATCGTATGTCAAATCACATAATCATCAGCAAGAAATTTAATTAAAAAAGATTGATTATAAATTAATTGAAAACACATATAAAATAAATAGGTTTTTTCCACGTTTCATTTACGACTATTGATAAGAAATTATATTACAATTAAAATAAAGGGAGTGTGTGTTTGTTTCCATCAGCATCAGAACGAATTGAAAAGTTAACAACAACAAATAATTTACCAGATTTATTTCATTTCATATACACAAAAGAGATCACTTTTTCTTTTTATCTATTCGTCATATGAATTATTAATTTATCAATTTTATTTCTTATAAATATTTCCAATGCGAAATATTTGATTGTTTCTCACCTTAGAGTGGTTGATTGATTAAATTAACACAATCTTTGGTTTTCTTTATACAAATTCACAAATAAAAAAAATTATTTATTTTATTCCAATAATCGCACCATCAATAAATTTACAATCAACACCAACTTTTAATATAAAATAAATGTGCGATGTGCCTACACACAAAAACAAGAAATTACCGTATCATTCAATTTGTTATATATGTTATATAAAAATATTTTATATGTGCTTTTCATACAATGAAAAAAAAATTACGGGAATTTTTATTTCATTACATTTTAGATACTAAACAGGGTTACCCATCAGGTCGAGGTTTGGATTTTGAATGAAAATGTGATGTATTTATGGAAATAGCAATTAAACATTATAATTTTAAACATGAAACACATGCAATATATCATTCAAATGTTCACCTTTATATATAGCTTTCTTACAAATAGTGATATTTTCCATGAGATTTCAGAAATATTGTATTTCAAACCTTATTATCTTTAACCTGCAAATCATAAAGAGAAACCCTACGCGTCAATGTATCAATCAATGTCTTCAAAATGTGAAATAACCCATTTATCAAGTTGTTACAATCTAATAAGAAATATTTATTGGGGGATTTTGAAAAATTTTCAATCATCAGAATTTATTTAGGATAAAAGGACCTTAAATTCTTGATACAATTTCCGGATAGTAAAAAAATGTCTATTTAATAAAAATTGTACAGCAAAGAATAATGGAAAATTTTCTAATACCCATTTGATAAATTATTATTTGATAAACATTATTATGGTCATACTTTAAAAGATAATACACCAATAATCCAATGGGTTTACACTTTTTTTAGTACGAACACTAAAACATTTTCATCTGTACAAATCATTTGAAATTTTCCAGAGGTAATGAAATCATAAAGAAAAACATGAACTCTCATAACATACACAATACACAAAATGTAATCATGAACCCCATATCACTGAAGATGCTATGATTATAATTTAAAAAAATATAATAAATTATTTATTTACCTTTGATTGAAAAATGCTTCATTCCCTTTGTATTATTGAATTCTCAAATCTGCATAAATTCTTATCATTACATTTTTACTTTATAAATATATTGTAATATACTTTATAAATACTTTTTTATTTAAACAATCAGTTATAAGATTGGTTTCGTAGATAAAATTTAATATTGCACATTTATTAACAATTGTAACTGTGTGCCAATTATAATAAAAAAATAGAATACAATATATAATTGAAATGTTATCACAGATTGAATGTATATTAATAAAATTGTTGGTGCAATGCAAACTCACACATTTATAAAAATATAACTCTCTTATGATAAATACAAATCAAACTATTAAATAAAAAAAAATTCCATTTACAATAAGAAATTGAAAATATTACAACAAATATATTACTCGTATATATATGAACCAGCCAAAAAAAAATCCATACAATTCACATTAATTAAGCCAACTATAAACGAATGACCATGAAAATGTTGTATAATCGCATATTATAATAAATTATTACATTTGCAAATGTATAAAAATGTATCAAATATTATATTAGTCTATTATCGGCTTTATAAAATATTTTTTTCATTTGGCCTAACGGTAAAATTGGCCTAGCTGTTTATTTCTTTTTATAAAGAATATACAAAAGTTTTTTTTTTACTAATATATATATATGGTTCATATATAGGCAGGTCCGCATTTGCTATATGAACACACTTAACATTCCCATGGGGCAAAACAAAAAAATATATAATATATATTTTAATCATTTCCATATGGCGATTTACATATACTCCCACTTGAGGATATCTATTGAAAATATTTTATTGATAAATTCCTTTAAATATAGATTTTACCTGAAAGATTATGTTGTTATATATGATTGATATTTACAATTTAAATTCCTTTTTTCCCAAAATTAAATTAAATTCTATTAAATTTATAATCCGTATATATACAAACAGACAATATACAGTGAACATATATTGATATTTCTATTACATAACCCATTATGACGTGAATTGAATTTATATACATATGTATCATATAGAAAACATATTTGGACAACATAAATTTTCATTGGATTCGTCTCTATTATGTAAATAAATGCAATCAGTGGTGTAGTTCATAAAAATCCAAACCTAAAATAAATTCTTACAAAACAAATTTTGGGGCACGTTCTAATACGGAAGATTTAAAATATGTTTTGTGTTTTTCTATTATTTTTGAATCTGAATATTATGTTACAAAAGAGTTGTGTGTTTATTCCATGTGGGTTTGTTGGTTATAAAATCAATAAATTAACAAATTCTGAAACAAAAAAACAGAAGATGTATTTTCGTACGCTAAAACCAATCGTCGATTGTTGGCTAAAATTATAGATAGATGTAAACAAATCAAATTATAGTATATATATAATAATATTTTGATATTTGAATGAATGATTACATATATGAAACGAATATATTTCTGAAGTAAACAAAATTATATATATAAATTATCCTTATATGTCCTTTTTGCTATATATACATATATATAAATAATTAATTTCTATAACAAATTATTATTTGTTTATATTTACATAAAATGAATATTTTTGTATATAAATAAAATATACGTTTTTGCAATTATACAAAAAAACAAAATTAAATTTTTTTTCTTTCTTAATTTTTTGTTTGTTTTCCATGTACAGAAATATGAGGTAGAATTTTTATTACAACAACAATGGTATGATCCACGTTTACGTTATGCAAATCAATCGAGTTATGATTATTTAAATGCGATTCATCATCATGAAGATATTTGGCTGCCGGATACATATTTTATAATGCACGGTGATTTTAAGGATCCCATCATACCAATGCATTTTGCACTTCGAATTTATCGTAATGGAACCATAAATTATTTAATGAGGTTGTTCATTCATTTAAATTTGAAAATGAATATTATCACTTTTTTTTGTACCATTGTACAAGTATGTATTTAATTTAAACATAGGATATTTTTCCAGGAGACATTTAATATTATCATGTCAAGGAAATTTAAATATATTTCCATTTGATGATCCATTATGTTCATTTTCAATGGAAAGTAGTAAGTGTGATGATAAATAATTTCTTTTAATATATTTTGATATAATATATATACTATATATTGTTAATTTTTTTGTATTCAATTACATATATGATGATGCGTATATA
This sequence comes from Dilophus febrilis, assembly GCA_958336335.1. Classification (NCBI taxonomy): domain Eukaryota; kingdom Metazoa; phylum Arthropoda; class Insecta; order Diptera; family Bibionidae; genus Dilophus; species Dilophus febrilis. The sequence goes on along the minus strand of OY284469.1, from coordinate 30,891,520 downwards.
TATATAATATCATAAAATCTATATTTAGTATCTTATGAACAATCAGCAATAACATATGTATGGAAAAATGATGAAGGTACATTAAGGAAAAGTCCATCGTTGACAACATTAAATGCATATTTAATAAAAAATGGAACAATACCATGTCCAATATTAGCCAGTTGGAGAGGTATGATAAAATTATAGTTTTTTTTTTTAAATTCATTGAACTTCATTTATTTATTTATTTATTTATTTTTTCATCAAAATTTTTGACATTCGTATTTCATATCGTATTTTATTATTATCTACGTAATACAATAATAAATTAATTATTTTTTAAATAAATTTTCTCTATATGATAACTTACATCTATATCATATCATATATATATAGATAGAATCCCAGTTGAGTTATACAAAATTTATTTGTCAATTGTATACAAAAATAAATTTTTAATTATACAATTTATGATGATTTTAATAATAATAATAATAATATTCAGTTCAGATATATTTTATCTATTTCATAACTATAAATACATTTTAATATATGAATTATATTTAAAATGATGTATTACAACTTTAATTCATTTTGTATACATATGCTATTTCAATATATAGAAGATAAAGGACACGCACTCAAGGAAATGTATAAATAATAATAATTTACATTTTCTTTACATAAAACCATATTTTACGTATATATCAATTGCACCATTATTTATTATTCTATCTGTAGTCTAATTTAAAATTTAAATACTTTTATGAAGTCGGATCACATTTCAAAGATCATTGAATGTTGTTATATGCGTATAAATATAGATATAGAAGAAAGATGTTTTTTATGTTAATAAAATAAGATACATTTTGTTATATATTAAAAAGAAAAAAAGATATGTTTTTTTCAACAAGGATTTCATTTTACAAATATTTTTTAAAGAAAATTTTAAACAATTTTTTACACTATGTGATACTTTACCAAAATAAATAATTCATTTCAGTTGGCATTTTTCTTATATATATAATTTTCTTTTCTTTGTGTTATCATAAAAAAATAAATAATGTTGAAAAAACATTTTTTTTTAAATAGACATTTTTTTTTTTTTTTGAAATGCTTCATCTATAGTATAGAAAAGTTTCTTAAAACATTTTTTTTCCATGAAAAATTAAGTATATATATAAGAGAAAAGTAAATATTACAAAAACTTAAAATAAACAACAATAATTTTTATAAGCGAATTGCATTTTTTTGTTGTTGTGCGTTTTCATAATATGTTATGTTGGATTTAAAATATAAATAAAGAAAAAAAGGATTCATATATTTTGTATATATATGCATATAGTTCAACAAATTGTATATGATTAATGTTTTTATTAAAAAATATTTATGACAATTTTTAATATGCATACTGCAGATGAAAAATTTTAGTTTTGTTTCTTTATGATTTATGATTATGACTTACACGACATGATATGAATATATATATATATATTTATGATTATGACTAGAATATACATTTATATATATAGAGATATATGTGAAGAATAAAGAAGTGTCTAACAAAAATTTTCACTATTATACATTAAAAAATAAAAAAAAAACATTTCAACAAAATAATATACAATACAAATTAAATTTACAAAATGTATATACAATGATGATAGCAATATTTAAACTGCATGTTTAAAATATTTATTTATATAAAATTTTTTTGTTATCAGGATCAAGTATTACGATATCCTTTTGAAAGTAGGGAATTCAACAAAATGATAGCGTAATACTTTCCTCACTCACGCTTCTTTTATATTAATTTAAATTATAGAATCACAAATAATTTTAGATAAAATATTTCTATATAGGGGCGATAATTTAAAGAAAACACGCATTTAGGTTTTGTAATTCATTTTAATTTAAAAAATGTATGAAAAACAATTAATTATCTGGGTGGTTAAATCAGTAAAAAGAAAAAATGATGAATATATTCGGTACGAGAAATTATCTTTCTAACAATTATGCACTTTTGATAATATTTATTTATAGAATTAGGTTTTTTTTATATTGAATTATGTATAGACAAAAATGTTTGTTAGAGAATGCACAAGAACTTAATTGAAAATTATTAAGTTAACTTTTTATTATATAGAAGTTTTTTAATAGTATAATCACACTATGATTGAGTTATGATGATTGTTTGTAAATATAAATAAAAATAGATAGGATAACTTTTGATTCTATATTTGATTCACTGTATAAGCCTTTCCCTTTTATGAGCACCTTTCATAACGCCATAAAAAGTTTAATAGATAAAATATTGCTGCCCACCTCTATCATTATTGATCCCCATTTTATAATATAATTTTGAAATAAATTTCACTGTTTTTCGTTTCTTGAAAATTGTTTCATTTGGATTTATTTGGTCTGGAAAATGCTTCATTTTAGCGGGCAGTCCTATAGATATGAACAATTGTCAATATCAAATTTATTATTGCGTGTATTTTAGAATTCCATTTCAAAATGTATTTTTAAAATCATTAAATTTTACTTTGGATTTATGTTATAAGTTATAAGGTGACCCAAATACCTTCTTCTCTGATATACATAATTTTATTTTATATACATATATATATATAAGTTTTACCTGTTTTTATTATTTTATATATGCTAAAATATAATAATGATTCAATAATTATGCGTGTATGCGTATAATTATATTTTTTTTATTAAAAATCAATATATATATAGAATTTTATATTATATATAGGTTTTATATATAAATAATGAATATACGAATAAAAAATCAATAATCGTGTATAAATAGAGAAATTTTTTTTATATAAATTTAACATATATAGAAATAACATCAAAAGTTTTATTTCAATTACAAAACACCAACAATAAAACTATAAACACCAATCAATACTTATATTGAAATTCTTCGAATTTAGTACAAACAACAATTTTATTATTAAAATATATTGAATAATTTGGAAAAAAACCAACAAACAAATAAAATTATTTATTATCCGCAAAAAATAATATTTGAATTTCTAATTTGTAATTTTATTGTCCAGTTTTTTTTTTTTTATTAGCTTGAAAGTTGAATATTTTTATTTATTTAGCATTTATTTTTTGTTTTTTTTTTTTGTGAATATAAAATGTATTTTCCAAAAAAAGACATTTTTAACACATAAAATTTAATATAAACATAAATATATACGTAAATATATTCGAATAGATAAATTTAAAATAGTTTTTATTAATTCCATTAAATTAAAAAAAAATAAAAATAAAATTAATTAATTATCTAATATTATAAATTTGCCGATAAAATAAAAAACCAATTTCATAAAATATACACAATAAAAAAAACAATTAAAAAAAAATCCATATATAGGAAACTACAGCTGTTTAAGAGTTGATTTAATATTTACAAGAGATCGAGCATTTTATTTTACGACCGTTTTTATACCGGGAATAATTTTAGTTACATCATCATTTATAACATTTTGGTTGGAATGGAATGCGGTACCAGCAAGATCTATGATAGGTAAAATAAATAATACAAAAAACAAAAAAAAACCCCGTATTTAAATAAAAGAAATTCTGTGAATTTTGTGAAAATCATCTCTATATACATATACATCATACATATTCGTATATACAAATAGATTTAGATATTAATAACATTATCTTGGAGAATGCTTCTTTTTTTTTTTTTGGTTTTTTCGGTTAGGATTTATAGCAGGAATGTGTACTTTATTTATATTATATCTTGTATAATGTTATTGATATACACTCAAAGTTTTTAGTTTCTTTGTAATTTATTTCGTTATAGTTAGGGTTTTGTAATATATAGAATAATGAAATTAGTAATTATATATTTGCGAATGTTTATGATATATAAAAGTGAATATATAATTTACTATTTATTTAATATTTTAAAAACAAAGTGGTTGTATAATTGTTATATATATTAAATACAACACAGCTCGGACTTATATTATATTATACAAAATTTCATATATATTATGTATGGGTATTATCGCCCGTATTATACTAATTTATATATTCACTTTTTAAAGTGCATGTTGTCGCATTTGATAATGACATTATATTTATGCTTAATTTTTAGATTTATTTTACATATGTTTTTTTTTTTTTTTGATATGCTATATCATGTATATATTTGTATTAAAACGATATACACCTCTATATACAATATATAGTTTTGTTTAATTTTTATTTTGTTTTCTATATATAATACCACCACCTACCATACCTCACAAACATGCATACACAGCATATATCATCGCGCAATCCATTTAATAATACCAGATATATGTATATATATATATATATAGGAAATTATACCTAATAAATACACCAATGTAAAATTTGATTCGACAAAAGTTTGTCGGAATGTTTTGAGCTGGTTGAATATTAAAACTATAAACTATATGTATTTATAATAAATTTGTTATTTTGTATATATCCGTCTTTTGGAAATTTAGAAAATATAGTCATGTAAATAGAGGTTTAAATTTACTTGATTTCAATATAATTTTCCAATTAGTTTAACAACGGATTTCTTTATTACATCGAAATGAATTCTTTTACCAATGGTTAAAAAATGATCGTCATGCTATAGAAATTCAATCCCTATATAACAATGTTAGCTTTCTCAATTCTGTCATAATTTGATAAAATACCTTTTAGCTATACAATAGAAATTGTATAAATAGATTAGATTTCGATCATCACAAAATCCTATAAATTTTTAAAATACATATATATTCAACCCGTTCCAGATATTTTGGACAACTTCCGTATATCATGATATTATATATGTATATATTTATAATCTATATATATAATATATATACAAGCAATGAGAATTAAGTACTTTATACACGTGTTATTTTATACACCAAATTTAAGTAATGTAACACAATAAAAACGAACAAAATAAATATCTATCCATATATTATGTAAAAAAAAACAACATATATATAAAGCATATCGCATCGCAACACTACTAATAAGATTATAAAATATAAATAAATTATGATGTATATATAATAATAATAATAATAATATATTTATGAAAAAGCTTTCTTTTATATAATATATTAAATTTTCTGAAGGATAAAAGAACCACCAAAAAATAATAAATAATGTATATCTCTATATAACAAAATAACGTATATAATATGCATAAGCATATAATATAATATATAATATATTTAGTAATGTAATATTTATTTATTATATACATTTTTGGTAATTCATGTGTCTATAGATGTTATGTATACTTTACACATTATATACAATTTTTTAAATAAGGAAATTTCTTTTATTTGGGAATTCTCGTTCCATATATGATATATAGATAATTCAATGAAATTTATATTAAATTTTATACGGACTTAAAATTAAGTTAAAATAATTGTATTAATAGAAAAAGTATGTATGGGGGAAGTGAGTGTGTTACTTTTATGCATATTCGATAAGACATTATTTCAAAACATTATTTAAAAATATAATGTTATTTATGAGTGTATAATTTTGTAAATAGGTTGATAAAAACGTCAACTTAAAAATTCTTTCAAAATTTTGGGGTCATGGGTTCTATACTGCAGGCATAAAATAATTTTAAGAATAATTGTATGGTATATTTTTTTTGTATGATCTAAGGTATATTTTGAACCATTTTCTATCTATATTCAATTTTTTAAAAATGTCCTTTGAATCAAGGATTCCTTATAAAATGAAAAATGAATTTCCTTAAAACAAAAACAGACAAACAAAATAAACAATTAATTCTTCATATGGAAATTAAAAACATAAATAAACATCAATTTAAATTGACATCACTTTAGTGGTCTGATTGATTATAAATTGGAAAACAATTATAAGAGTTTATTAATCCTATATATAAATATCGAATAAAGTGGTGAAATCGATGACAAACAAAAAAGCAGTATTTTGACTTAAATATTTTTTTTTTATTATTATTTCTATTTTTTATAAACAAAAATCCACTAAAAATAACAAAAAATAAGTTATGTATATGGAAATTTTATTATATTGACAATTAGAATAACAAAAATACACAATAAAATTGTATAAATAATTAAATTTTTTGTTAGTTTAATTATTTAAAATTATCTTATAGAGATTATAATCTATATATTGATATCGTATTATATATGCTTTTCTTAACTAAATACATTTTTTTACTTTTACAACTGTTGAATGTGTATAGAATATTTTTGGTAACAGGCATACCTTCTTAAATTACTGCCAAATTGTCAGTTATTAATAATGAACATATAAACAGAACTAGAAAATTTAATATAGTCAATTAACACAGATATTTTAATCAATATATTTATTCTATTATCATATATATAATGCGAGTTTTTTTAAGGCAGAAAATTACTGCCAAAAGTCTTTTTTGTTTTTTTTTTGGAACTGAATAAATCCAAAAAAATCTAAAACATAATTTTTTTCACTTAAAAATAAATGAATTTTTACCTATAGCATTTTAATATAATAAAGTTTATATTTTTTTCGAATAACTATAAAAGAAAAATCTTTAAATCATCTTTAACATATTACTTAATGAGAAGAAGAAAAATCAAACAAATTACAAATCATTATATTATATATCAATCAAATCATTTATATAGTATATATTTTGAAATACAAATTTGTTTGTTTGTGCATGATATTATTTTCCTATACATCGCCTGCTTGCTTTATATATTCTCCTTAGGTAATTACAGTTGCCTGAGGGTCGAGTTAGTATTTACACGGGATCGTGCTTTTTATTTCACCACCGTATTTATACCTGGTATAATTTTGGTGACATCATCATTCATTACATTTTGGTTGGAATGGAATGCGGTACCGGCAAGGGTTATGATTGGTATGTAAAACAAATTCAACATAATAAAAAGAAAAACAAAATTTTTTTTTTCTAAATTGAAAATCAGAAGATCGCATATAAAGTAAAAAACAAATAAATATAAATATAAAATATGCTAACAAATAATAATCCTTTAAAATTTAATTATTGATAATAATTGGTTTTTTTTATATTATATTTGATCAAATTTTCTTTCCTTAAATTAATCATAATCTGATTCATTCATTTAAATAGTTTAATTACTTTTAATATATATATAGAATAAATATTTTCTAATTTATATTATTATACTTATTATATGAATGAAATTTATCAAAAAAAAAATTCATTAATTTTTCAATTATAAACAAATAAAAAAATTTAAATCACACACATCACATAATAAATAAATATATATAATAAATAATAATAGTTGCAAAAAAATAAAAGATATAGCATTTTTAATTTATATAAAAATTAATAATTTTATTTTTTATCAGTATGTATATTTTTATAGTATATGTATAAAACAGAATAATTTTTGTTATATTTTATTTTAACATTGCATATTCAAAAGTATAAAATGATTACCACTTTACTTATTATGTATTTACGCAAAATTATTTATAAATTGCATTTATATATACAATTTAAAAAAAAAATGCAATTTCATAAAAAGAATATTTAACATATACATACATAATAAATCATAATTCATATTTAAAATAATATATTTTACAAATACAATATTTTATTCATATAAAATTAACTTTTTATGCAAATTATTGCATGAGCTTTTCTTTTTCTGTATTTTCTAGACTCTGTTCTGTATATAGTATATACTCTCTACAAAATACTACGAACAACTTTATATTTTATAAATAACATTTTATTATTCGAATGGGTTCACAGCATCACAGTATCATGTGATTTAAAATGCATATAATATGAAATATATACATATTTATTCGGAATTTTTTATTATATATATATATATCTATATATAGTAAAAATCCCTTTTGAATTTTCCATATCTCAAAAACAGAAATTGTGAAATATATTCTCAGAAAATTTCTATATATAAAATATATAACTATTTTAAATATTCAGCAATTTTGTCATGAAATTATTTTTAATTATTTATTGTGGTGTCATACAAACACTCTATGTATGTGAGATATTTGATATAGAAATTACAATAAAATTTTGGTGAATTTATACAACGCTGAAGTGTATAATGATTTTGTTCAAAACAAGTTTTTGTATCACAATCATTCAACGTTAATCAAATAAAAACAGTTTCACCATAGAACCATAGATCCTTCTTGGGTAGTTTTCTGCAATTTTTCTTTCTAATTTCTCGAAATCTATAATAAATAATCTATATTATATAGAAATCTATACATTTTGTGTCCGGATGAGTTTGTAAGTTTTTAACATAATTTTCCATTGAATTTTATACAAATGGCATTTGAAATCTACCAAAATGGTAAGATTATTGGCACCCTTTTCATGAATTTTCTAAATATATCCAATAAAAACCCCACCTTTCATAAAAAAAACTATAAGAAAATTCAACCGTTCTGTTTATTTTCTAAACAATTAGAAAATACCCAAATTATTTCCGCAAATGAAATTTATCCCACTTATAACAAATTCATATTTTAATAATAAACCAATATTTATTTTATTTTTTTTTTTGCCAATTTAACGCGTATGAATATATAAATATATATATATATGTATATATATATATAGGTGTAACAACAATGCTGAATTTTTTCACAACTTCCAATGGATTTCGAAGTACACTTCCGGTTGTTTCAAATTTAACAGCAATGAATGTTTGGGATGGCGTTTGTATGTGTTTTATATATGCATCACTGTTGGAATTCGTTTGTGTTAATTATGTGGGAAGAAAACGACCATTACATAATGTTGTATATCGACCTGGTGAAAATCCCGTAACACAGGTAACGTACCTAAAAATTGATAATTTTTATTTGAGTTTAATATTTTATTTATATAATATGCGGTAATCGCAAAAAACCACAAAGAAATATATATAAATGTAGTATTGATGAAAAGAAAAAAAAACAACAACAAAACATATATAAATATCAATCATCATCGATCATATAAATTATATATATTTATTTAACTACCTATATATATTTAAAAAAAAAAAACAACCAAAACAAAATAATATATTTAATATTAAACATATACAAATATTATTATATATACAGAGAGAGACATATAAAAGACAATATATTTTTTGATATATATATATAAATAAATATGAATATATAAATGAATAAAAAAAAAAAAGCTTTTTTTTTATTTTTGGTTTACAATATAAATTATAAAAAAAAATATATATATTTAAAAAGATAAATATTTTTTAAATGGTTATAAAATATTCAAAAATAATAATATTTATAATAATAATAATAATAACAATAACAATAATATGTATATAGAACAGCATATATATAATATATAATATAAATTAAAAAAAATTGATGCATGAATCTATATTATTTTTGTTGGCTTTTTAAATTAAAAAAAAATTCAGTATATATATTTATGTTCTATAAATAATAAAATATAATAAATGTATTTTGTTTTATTTATTTATTTTTTTTTTTAATACACAAATAACTTATATAGCGATATCACCATAATATTCAATCATTCATATAAAAAAATGAGTGTATTTTTTTTTTAATAATTCCAAAAAAAAAGCGTTTCATTCATTCATTTTCATTTTCATTTCATTTTTTTTGTTTGTTACTTTTTATTACTATTTTTTTTTTTTTAATTGCGTCTATATTTGTTAAAAAAATATTTATATATACACAAATAATTATGTAATACAATTAAAAATATTATTATTATTATGTTGTGATATATTAATAAGATGATAAAATTAAGAATATATATAGAAAATGTTTACGAATAAATTATTATTATATGAATAAATCTTCGCTTTTGAATGTCTGTATATATATGACAATATATACTTAACTATTTCTATATATATTTGTATATCTATATACGAAAATAAGAAACAATAAAATTATATATGCAAAACACTTAATTATATATATAATTGGTAGAGATTATTTGTTTTTGTGTTTTATTTATTTGTATAATAATTTTTTAATAATGGTCTTAAAACAAAAATTTACTATATACATAATTTTATTGTATAAATATTTTTAACCAAAAAAAAAAAAAAAATAAGGATAAAAATAGTATTTGTTGTTAGTTTTATATAATATATCCTTTTATTTATTATATATTATTTATCGTTTCCGTATAATTTTTTATATGTTTCCTTTTTAAATATTTATTTATCTTTATTTGATTATTATTATTATTATTGATTTTCAATGTTTATGAAATTATATTTATTTTTTTTTTATAATTAATGCAATGCCACAAAAACTAATATAACTTTTCTCTATATGACACTCATATCATCAAAAAAAAAACATATTAATAACACACAACATATATCATCTATTCGTATTTAATCTTATCGTTCATATTTATAAATTTAGAATATTTTATCTCGATTTAAAATCATTTAACAAAATTCATATATGAAAAATTTCAATATAAAATATGATTTATTTTATTATTCGCGAGTATTTAAATTATTTAAATATATATTTAGTATATATATATACGATTATAAAACATAATTTAATAAAAATAAATAATATACAAAAAGGAAAGTATATAGAAAAAATAAAAATTAAATAATCAAAAAGAAAATTTATTTAATTTATTATATACTGCAATCCAGCGTGAAATTTTGTTTTTTTTTTCATAATATTTACGCAAATTACATTTGGTTTAATTTATTTATTTAATTGGGAAAATCCAAATTTTATGAATGTATTGTATTGAAAAATCATTGAATAATTTTAAATCATAAAAATTATTTCAAAATTACCCCCCCCCCCTCCCCCCAATCAAGCAGTATATAAAAAATTTTCTTTAATATATTTACAGATTATTTTTTGTATTTTGTAAAATAATATAAATAGTTAAAATTAATTTTTTTTTTAAAAACATTTTTATGGTAGAATTTCATTTGTATATCTTATATTTGTTATTCGTATTCTATTTATTTTTATTTTTTTTTGTATAAAAAGAGAAGAAAGAAAAAAAACAACAAAAACAGATCATTTTATCAGTTTTGTTGATGTTTTTTTTTTTTTTTAATTTCTATTTTGAGCACTTAAAAATATCATTCTTAAAGTGTGTTTAGTTTGAACCAATATGTGTAATATCATTTTACAGCGTCTTCCGGCCGTTCTAAGCAGGATTGGGATAATTCTGGCAAGTCCTCTGGTAAGCTATATATAAATATCTATATACAAATATACAAAAAATAAAAAAACAAATACACTTTTATTTTCTATATTTTTATTTACATATATATAATTTTGAATTAAAAATCAAAAAAATATATATATATATATATATATATACATATACATATTTTTCATTATGTTTCAAAAAAAAAAAGAATAATTAATTAATTTTTTTGTTTTATTAATTATTTATCAAAATTCATCAGCTATATCACGCTTTTATTTTTTCCAAAATGCTATTTATATATATATAATTTAATTAATAATTATATTGCGTTATTTATATGTATATGTGTGTATATTATTATTATTATATTTTTGCCTTTAAATTTATATAATAATTCTATAATTAAAGAATTATATAAATTTAATTGCAGCACAAAAATAAAAATATTTTTTCTTTCAAAAAATTTTATACAACAATAAAAAGGAAAAAAATCCATGAAAGGCTTTTAATGTAAAAAATTATAATCATTTATTTTTGTTCTATATATTATAAAAAATATTAATATATTTGTGTATATTTCACCGCCTCAATGAACAAAAATTAAAAAAAAAAAAACAAACACTCAAAAAGCTTTCTTTTTGTTTTTAATCCAAATATTATTTGCTAAATAAATATATTCAATAAATTATATATTGCCATTTTCCTTTTCCATTTATATATTTAAATAATTTTTTACTTTGTCATATATATATATGACAAAGGTTATAATAAATATAACCAAGTAATATTTGTATGTTTGGCGAACACCCGAAAAAAGGTCATCCGAAAACAGAAACTAATTATATGTTAAACACACTTTAAGCAAAAAAAAAATCTTAAACTTATGTAGGATTTTTTTTCACGTATAGTTTTTATAGAATTTTTAAAGACATAATTAAAAAAAAATATCTAATTATCACAATTTCATATATATAAAAAAATTTACATAAACGACGATAAATCATATTTTATAAATAATATTTTTTTCTGTGCCTATATATAAATAATAAATTTTCATTATTTACTTGTATACACTAAAAACATTTATATTTATTTATTTATTTTTTAACACAAATCATTTGTTACTCCAAATATATATTATTATTTATATATATATAATATATATATATATATATGTATAAATATAGTGTATGTGAATATCATTTTTTTAATGCATAAAAAAATATTGTTAAAAGACTATAGTCAATAAAAAAAAATTAATAAATTTTCTATAATGTAAAAATAATATAAAATCTTTTTGCATTTTTTTCATAAATTTACATGCATTGTATAAATTTAATAATGAGCTTAATTCAATGAAAGAAATTCAATAACATTTTTCACTTATTCATTATTAACATGAGAAATCCCTTTATCATTATCTTTTCGCTTTTATTTCAATTTGAAAGATTTTATCTCTGTATATACATTTTAAATCAATAAAGAATGAAGAAACTTTAATTGAAATTTATTGATTTATATAAATGCATTAAAATACTTTTATTTTAATAAAATAAAATTATTCATTTTGTCTTTTTACATTTTCATTTAACTTATATTTGGATTATAACAAATAAAAAATAATATTTTAAAAACATTTTTCATTAATCAATAATAAACCATATATAAAGGGAATAAGCCCCATAATTCGTAAAGTTTTCCACGTTTTCACGATTATTTAAATTAATTTTTGTTCCATTCAAACAATTATATATATATATATATATATATATATATATATATATATTAAAGAAAGATAATTAATGTAAAAAAATTAATAAAATATGTTTTTTTTTATACATTTCTTTAATGGCATATAATATTCATCATAATAATCACATTTAAAATATTAATAAATAAAAATAATCATACATTTTTAAATATAAATTAACGCATAAAAATTAACAAACAAAAATAAGTGTCATTAAAATAAACAGAAAAAAAAATAAAAACTACTATTGCTATTACTGATAAAAGTCTGTATTATATTTGTTATTTTCAATAGATTTTAGAGAGATTTAATTGATTGAATAGATTTTTTTTTAATTAAAAAGATAAATTGTATTCTAATATTTTCATCTATTCCTCACTCACTAAATTCATATCGCCAGAATTCTAAAATAATACATCAAATATTCATATAAAATATACGTTTTTATTTTGTGAAAATTCATAATAATAAAAAATTTGGAATTTGTGTGTGTTTGTGCAATACCAAAAAAAAAAAAAATGATTTTGATTCAAATAATTTTTTAATTAATTTTTTTTTTGTTTGTTTATCAAATATACATAAGTTAAAATATATTATATACATAACATATATAAGATAAATATAGTAAATTATTTATAAAGATAAAAAAAAAAGAAAAAAATCGTACATGTAAATTAGGAAGTAATTGAAACGGAATTTTTGGCGGCAATATCATCATCGGATAAATCAAATGCATCAACGGTAACAACACCAACACCATCATCCGGTGGAACGTTAACAAGACACCCACAAATAACAAAGCCAAATTTCGGTGATGGTTCAATGGATAGACCTGGAGTGTCATCGTCGTGTGGTGTTGGTGCGGCATTGACTAGCGGCAGTGGTGTTAATATAACTCGTGAAGATCTAGAAAGAGGCATTAAATATTCCGAACAAAAATCAATTTTTAATAATAAATTTAAAGATGAACATCAACATCGAAATGTCATTGAATTAAATGATGATAATATTATTATTGGAAATAATAATGATAAAAATATAAATCAACATCACGACCTCCACCACCACAATGAACAATTTCAACATAATCAAAATATAATAAATAATGAATATTTATCATTAAGTGTGAGTTGTTCTATATTCTAAATATATTTATAAATATTGAAATTTTCGATTTAAAATGTTTTTTTATGGTTTTTCTTATAAGATCAATAATATAATGAATTTTTTAATTATGTTGAACAGCTTATATATATGTACTTACAACCGCGCGGATATAACACCGAATGTATTTTGTATATATATATAATAATACGCATGAGTTTATAATGTACTAATAATCAGTAAGAATTATGTTGAATTGAATTAACAGAGAGATAATATAATAAAAATAGTTTTGATTGAAAATATTAATTCAATTACGTTGTGTTTTTCCTTTTTTTTTTATTGTACTTTTTATTGTGTTTTATTTTATATAAATAGGATAACAAAAAATACTGTAAATTCTATATATAGAAAAGTTATAGTGATCCTTTTTATTTTCATATTATTATAGACAGAACAACAGATATATTAATTTGTTAATGTAAATCGTTCATATAGAATTTACTTTATGCCCTTCTATTTTAATAAATAATAAATTAAAAGAATTCTTATAAATATAATATATGAATATATATAATTATATATATATATATAGAATTAAGATTAGCAGTGAGTATGATAAATTGCAATGTTCATTTGCTTAATTCATGTCATATTTTATTAAATGTATATATATTGTTATGAAACTCTATACCTATATATAAATAAATTTATACAATTGCACATTATATATCATGTGTTATAATAATAAGCATTGCATAGGCGGGGGTTGGGAAATGTTTTTCCCAGATTTCCAAAAAGATATAGGATATTTTAAACGGTACAGATGTCTAATTAGCTGACTTATTAAAAATGTATGTAATTAGTAAAAATTTCCGGCAAAACCACTTTTCTAAAGAATTTTCTATTCTTTTAATTACAACTTGCGTTTTTCGTTGCATTTATTGATAAATTCAATCAATTCTTAATATATTTCATAGAAGAACATTTGATTGTCCATCCGAGTTCAGTGCAAATTCAAAGAAATTTACGATTTTACACAGTAGATCAAAAATAGGACAAGGTTTCAAACACTTTTTGGAAAATCGACCATATCTTTCAACCAATGGTACGATTTTCCAATTTTCTTCTATGAAATATTAGAATTCGATTGAATTTTTAAATTATTTGAGGAAAATTGAAAATTGGCGAAAAACTATGCCTGTAATTCGAATAAACTTGGAAAATTGTGTTGGAAAAAAAATATTTTTTATTTATGTAGAATAATTAATTTGCTTTTAATATGTGCTTTTCGAAATATTTTATTCTTTTGGTAATATAACAATAAAAAAAAATCCAGTTCCGCCAATGAATTATTGATGTTCATCATATACCTTACATATAGTATATAAATATTAACATATATTATAGTTAAAATAGACATTTATATATAGGTTCATTTGAAATGCTATGTCAATGTGATATATATATATAGAAATTATATATACAAAAATGATAATAATATATATATATGGATAGATGTTATGTAAATTGTATTATACAATTTTAGAAGAATAATTGGGTTTATTTTATTGGTACACAAAAAGCTTTGTTAATAAATTCATTCTATATATAATATACATAATTTATAATATGTAATGACAAATTGATATATTTATAACATTAAAATGTATAAGATAATAATTTTATGATCATTATACATTAGAATTAATTTAGATATGACTGAGATGGTATAGTTTAAACTTTAAAGAGATATGAAATTGATAAATATTACAAGTATCGATCTTATAATACCTCAATATATATTAGATATAAAAAGAAAAAAGACAATTTAATAAAACTTATAAATTAAATGCTTTTTTTTTCATTTTCCTTTTAAATTCCAATTATAAGTTATATGAGTTTTATTCGCTTCAAAGCACATGATCATATTATTGAATATAGTATTATAGACATTTTTTAGAAATTATATTAAATTATATTAATTTTCAATAATTTAAAATAGTTTGATGGTTATTTAAAATTGTATAATAACATTTATTAAAAATAATCACGACAGCGCTAATAAATAATTTACCGCAAAACGAACCTAAGCTATAAATAAATGAAAATCTTAAACAAGACATTATATTTAATTTAATTTAA
The DNA here is from genome assembly GCA_958336335.1 of Dilophus febrilis. Classification (NCBI taxonomy): domain Eukaryota; kingdom Metazoa; phylum Arthropoda; class Insecta; order Diptera; family Bibionidae; genus Dilophus; species Dilophus febrilis. The sequence continues at coordinate 30,875,291 of OY284469.1, read as the reverse complement.
TTATAAATTGTAAATGCAATATTATTACAAAACGTACGTATGAATGAATTGATAGCCGATCAATATAATAATTATAAATATAATATATCACACACACACCAAAGAATACAAATATATTTATATAATTGCGCTTAAAATATTTATTTTAATTATTTTATAACATATAATAAAAAGCTTTTTAAAATATATTACACATTTTTTAACTTATTATAAATTATATTAATATATACAAATGTATATAAAAAATTTTTTATATAATAGCATAATATAGAATAAAATAAAAAATATATGCTTTCAATTATAAATATAATAATTAAATAATATTCATAAATAATAAAAAATAATAAAAAAAAAAATAAATATTCTATTTGAATATAAAATATCAAAATCAGCAAAAGTAAAAACAAAAAAAAAATCAGATACAAAAATTGACAAAAATAAAAAAAACAAAATAATATAATTATAACTATGCTAAAAATATTTTGTCCAAAAAACAAATACATTTATTTTTACGACATTTTACACTTTATAATTATATAAAAAAAATCAAAACGAAAACCAAAAATTCACATTATAAAATATATATAAAAATATTATATCGTTATCATTTGATATTAATTAAAAAAAAAAATATTAGTTTATTTATTTATTTTTTTTTTTTTTTGTTAAATTTATTTTTCATATAATAATTAATACAATTTTTTATTATGTATATAAATGTGTTGATTAAATTTGCTATAAAAAATAATTTTCCATTTTCCCTCATATGCTTACCATCATCATTATATATATGAATGCGGATGCATATACAAATAAATATATTTAAAACTAAAGCCGGTAAGTTTATTGTATGCGGCGGATATCCATATAAATAAATATATTTTGTAAATTTTATCTTTTTATATTATTAATAATAATATTTTAATTTTAACGTTCTCTTTTATAACATCTTTTAAAAAAATTTATCTACACATTTTATACATATAAATTATTAAAATCTTTTTTTTATAAATAAAATTGTCATGATAATCATATAATGTTTATTTGCTATATATATTTTTTAAGTTATTTTTTTGTATTTTTTTTTAAATAACACATCAATAATTCGTTTACATTTTTAAACGTTTAACTAAAACCAAAACATTGTTTAAATGATTTTAAAAAAGATAAAAATATAAAAATTTAAAAATAAATTTTGAATGATTATAAAATTAAAAAACTTTTTTAACTAATTAAATATTTGTATTTTTCTTCATATATTGTTTAAAAAAAAAATAATAAATATAGGGTGAAAAGAAACGTGATCAAGGTGGACCAAATGAAATTGTTGCATGTACAAGTTGCGGTGGAGGAACGAGTCCTTGTACTCATTCAGCGAATAATGGATGTGCTACTGAGGTACAAATATTTTTTGTGTTATATATTAGGAAAAATTCGTCAGTTTTTTCTGTCCTTTTTTTAATACATTTTAATTTGAACAGTATATTTTGAATTTCCTTATTGTTCAATTCATTTAATGTTCAAGTTTATAATGTGAAAAATTGCATTATTGATCATTAAATGTTTGTTTGTTTAGGAAAATTTTATAATAATAATATTCCTTTTTTCATTCCTTTAAATTAAAAATTTTATTTTCCATCAAAGTATAAAAATCACATACTTTACAATATCATACTTAAAGGATGGTTGAAATTAACAGAAAACTGTTAAATATTTTACGGTCATTATTAATTTTTTTTTTTATTTAAATGTATACTTTCAGACGTGCTTCGTACAAGTTCGTAAAAAGGAACCACCTCATCCGATTCGTGTAGCTAAAACGATTGATGTCATTGCACGTATTACATTTCCGTCGGCCTATTCTGTATTTTTAATATTTTTCTTTATACATTACAAAGGATTTTCATAGAAAATAATATAAATACGTTGAAAACAACCCAGAAAAAATAAAAAAAAAAAAAAAAATTCGTTTATAAAAATTAAAACAAATAAAACGACATTGACAGATTGAAAAATCATCGAAAATTGAATTGAAAATCCTTATGAAAATCGAATATAAAAAAAAAAAAAACATAATAAATACAGTATAGCTACATAATAGAATAGTGAATTTATCGAATAATTAAAAATAATGAAATAAAATATATTATCATAATAATTATGCGAATATATAAAGAACACAAAAGACATATTATAAATAAATATATATAGTTTAATTTATTATATATATTATTCTCGATTATATATTAAAGTTAATTTTCTAAAATGCACATATTTAAAATATATTGAATTAGTGAAGCTAAACCCAAATACTGCCTTATATTTATATAAATTGTACATATTCTATATTTAACAATATGTGTTTCAATAATTATAAAATATCGAAAAAATATCTTTATAATTACGCAGAAATGTATATTTTATATTTATAGAAAAATCCGAAATAATATGCAAAAAAGGTAAAATATTTCAACACATTGTTGATAACAATAATATAATAATGCGGAAACAAAAATTTATAAATCACCAACAACAAAATTATATATTATATTGTACAAACTATCATTTATAAATTTCAGAAAATTACAATCCACAGTTGATATATATTATGTAATTATTAATTCGAAATTGAATAGTATATAAAGAAAAGGCAATTTTTATAATCGTAAATTTTGTGCATCGAAAAGAAAAATTCCAAAAAAACGATTCAACAAATTTTCATAGAAAAAAAAAACAATATAATAAATAATAAAAATAAAATTAATACAAAAAAAATAAATTACAATAAAAGCTTTATTAAAAACATTATACTGTATAATAAACAATATACGGTAATAAAATATGACTCTCAAAAATACTATCGAAATACACATATTTATTGTAGCTATATAATATATGCAACTTGCAAAGAATATAATTAAAATTTAATAATTTCAAGTATTAAAAAAAAATAATAAAAATACATAATATAAAAATAAAATTAATAATTTAATTATATATATTTATATATGTATATATAATACACAAAAACACAGGTATGATACACGAACGATTGATTTCATATTTATTATTTTATTAGAACACAAACATTTTTTTTTTAATAAACCAATTAATTTTTAATCAATATGAAATTTTTCTAAAATTTAGACATGCATTCATCATTACTATAATATTGGTTGGTATTATAAAATTTAAGAATAATCAAAATAAAGAATTTATTATATATTTTAAAAACCATTTAAATATAAATATAACAAAAAAATAATTACATAAGTCTATCTATACTTATTATATAATGGATGATTTCTTTTAATTTCTCACTGTGCGAATTTCATAAATGATAAAAATTAAACCAATTATTAAAAATCGCTATCCATATTTTGGAAATATTTTAAATATTTTCAACGAAATACTTTCCTTATTTCTATTTTCTTTATTTATATAAGTAATATTATTTGTTTTCATAAAATTTATAATGTATATTCGTTTTAAATATTAAATATTATTGTAGATTTTATACCCTTTGATTAAAATGCTCTTTTCAATAGTAATTTTTGGAAAATAAAGATTAATTTATTTTCTATTTATAATAATAATAATAA